>CM075009.1:18289152-18328642 GCA_037576675.1 Pangasius sanitwongsei | reverse complement strand
ACTTCAAAGCACTATTGTAAGTCGCTCTGGATAAGGGCGTCTGCCAAATGCCGTAAATGTAAAATGTAAATGTAAATGTATGTATTGAGGAGCTGTTTATAGAGTTATTGTCATTCCTGTTGTTTCAAAGCACTTTTATTTTTTTATAATGTTCTAATACATTAAATATATGAATGTTGTTCATGTAAGTTGTGAGTTGAATTGTTTAAATTTTCACACCGCAAACATCACATTTATTGTAAATGAATATCAGCCCCGAATAGCGGTTATCAGTGTCCTTGATTACTAATAATTGGTATTGGTGTCAACCCTGAAAATGTAAAACAAAAAAAAAACAAAAAAAAAAAAAAAATTCGGTTGACCCCTAGTCTTCTGCAGTTGTAGCCTGTCCACCTCATGAATCAGAGCTGTGTGCATTCTAAGATGCTTTTTTTGCTCACTGTGGTTGTAAATAGTGGTTATTTGAGTTACTCTATCCTTCCTGTCAGCTCAAACCTGTCTGCCCGTTCTTCTCTGACCTCTCTGATCAACAGAGCGTTTCTACCCACAGAGCTGCTGCTCACTGGATCTTTTTTGGTTTTTGCACCATTCTGTGTAAACTCTAGAGACTGTTGTGCATGAAAATCTCAGGAGATCATCAGTTTCTGAACCACTCAAACCAGCCTGTCTGACATCAACAAACATGCCATGATCAAAGTCACTCAGAACACATTTATTCCTCATTCTGATGTTTGAGGAGAGCATTAACTGAAGCCCTTGACCTGTGTCTGCATGATTGTCAACATTGTGCTGCTGCCACGTTGGACAGTTGAATAAGTATGCATGAGTATATGTACATGTGTTCCTAATAAATTGGCTGGTAAGTGTACATTTCTCTAAAACTCCTATGTTACTCTCCCTAGGTAGCTATTTTTTCCCTAGTCTGATATGAAAATAGGACCAAACAGTTTTGTTTCTCGGATAAGCAAGTATTTGTACCAAGAAAGGCTGACTTCAGGCAAAAGCCTCATGAATATGGCAGTGTATAATTTAAAACTACTGCCTACTACCATTTATACTCTTCTGCTGAAGGCATATTATGAACGACATCAAACGATAACCTGTCTGAAGGCAGGAAGTCACAGGAAGCCAGCAGAGTGTTTGACCTGCAAGGAAATGCCCAGCGCCTTTGACTTTAGTTGAGGCTGTTTATACAGACACATTGTGCTGTTCATGCATGCTTTATAGCACAGAGTTCTCCTTTAATGGGCTGCTAAAAACAGCCGCATCACCTCTCAGCTGTTTGGAAAGCCGGCGACAGAGAGCAACACAAGAGCCTCACAAGAGCTGCTGAGTTGATCACAGTCTCAGCATGCAGCCTCACCCCCATCTTACTGCCTGTTTATCTGATACGCTAACTCTAAGCCCTCCACTATGCACACTAATATAATTACTGCAGGAGAATAAGACCCAGAGGAGTTAAAATAGTTTGTGCTGTCAACATAATTACACATCCTGCATTACAGTGTGCTTACTCAGTAGTCTTTTTATTTGCAGGACAGAGCTATACATGAGCAGGAGCAGGACTTAGACTTGATAGTACAAGTCAGAATCCATGAATCTTTAGCTCTTGTTTGTGTTACTGTGTTTTAAGAGTATCAAGGACAAGCCGATGTACACAGCAACATTTGTGTTGCTTCAGGAATATTCCTTTTCTTTACAACAATGAATTTGGAAAGAAGTAGACTGTAGGACGGTGAGAAGCAGCCATAGCTGAATTTAGTGTCAGGAACGTATTTTGATAGCAAAGCAAATTCCTTTGTGATAATAATATCAAGCCCATATTCATGTCACTGCCGTGTAATGGTAAATTAGGTATAGGTTTCACCTACACACAAACTTGCCTGATTGATTTATGAGGCTTCAGTGCAAGCTGATGTGACGTATCCAGGCTGTCTTCATTTTCCATGTCTATCTCCCCGTGTGCAACGTGTGCTCATCATCTCCTTACAGTCCACTTGTCATCTGTCAGTCACTGTCACTTTACTCCCAAAGGGGAGTTATGTGCAAACCCTGGCTGTTGCTAATTATCCGTTTCTGCCTGTGTGGATTAAATCACTAATCCTCTGGCTGTCAGCCCACATGCATTCACTGAGACCAATACGCTAATGCACAGATTTCTCACCCAATTGACTGCTAAACTGGAAGTGCTAATGTAATGTCAGCAGTTGCCAATTCATAAAGATGTCACACTTATTGTTTATTTGTCCCACTGTGACAAGTTGGGCAGTTCAAAATGTAGATCACTACATTTTAGAAAGTATTATCCAAATTGTGTGAAAGGGAAAAAAACTTTTTTTTTCAGCCAATTAGACACTGAGATCAATTTTAGAGGCCCAACTCACAACATGACACTCAGCCATGTTGTGCATCTCAAAAACCCGCTTTTTGAGATGTCTCCTGTGGCTCAAGAACTAGGCCATGTCTTTGCTATGAACCCCCAAAGAAAGCAGCCCTCATCGCTCTTGCTGTCAGTATGCTGTTTCATCCTCCATTTAAAAGATGTTTGTATGGCAGGCCAGGAAGGCAGTTCGCCTCTGGTTAAGACAGGGAAGCTTGTCTTAATGTCCAAAGAGCAGACACCACAGTGCTGTTGAATGCTCGATTCTGACGGTTCATTTTCTAAACAGCTCTGAGAGTAGTTCCATCTGCAAGGTTTGTATGAAGGCACTCTTTTTAACATGATATCATTTCTGTAGTAACATCTCACATCAGAGATAAGGTTGTTCCAACATGGGAAAGTCTTCAGAACTGTTAAGATGTAAATGATAACAGGAACTAACTTGTATCTCAGACATTCCACGACATTAAACATAGCTATATATATATATATATATTTTTTTTTTTTTTAAATGTAGTGTTTGCTATGCTATGAGAGGAAGAAAACACTTCAAGATGTGCTGTTGCTGGAAAGAAATCAGTTTTGGCTTGTTAACAGTAACTCTGCGTTACATCAGGCCATGTCACATTAATTCTTTTCCCAGAACAGCAACCACCAACATGTTTTACCCTTACTTAGTTTTGCAGATTAGATGATTTCGTGATTTATAGTTAAGAAACCGCTGAAATATTACAATGCTGTGTGAAGATGCTCCAGTTGCCACACACTGCAGTGAAGTCCTCCTCCGTAGTAAACCCCTCTTCTCCAGTTTTAAACTGTTGAGAGAATGGAGGATTGGGTAGGGAGAGGGTGCAGTAGGACCTCCTGATCCAGGAAGAGATTTACCTATTATCCTCAATAAAGCTTCAAATAGCAAGTCATTGCACATGCCAGGCCTCTCCTTAAATTTCATCTCCTCTCCAGCTGAGAGTTTTATTATTCTAGCAGGTTTCGCTGCAGGTTTCATGATCTAAAATTTCTCTGTTTGAAGGATGCATTTTGCATTTTGTTAGGACGTCTTTTGCACATAAGGAAACATAAGCAAGAGTATGTTTGTATGTTTGCATGTACAGTGTCTTTAAACGTCCTGTACACAGTGATTCCTCTCTCCTTTTTATTGCAGCATGCTGAGACATTAAAACATGCCTGAACACTTTGAACACACCTTCGATAATCTTTCATAATGAGAGATTAGGCAAGGAACATTAATGCCCAGTAGATATAAAAAGTCTACACACCCCTGTTAAAAGGGCAGATTTTTGTAATGAAAAGAAAAAGGAAACCAAAATAAATCATGTCAGATCTTTTTCCACCGTTTAAAGTGCTATAGCAACCAGCAAAATCCAAAGTGAAAAACAAATAGAAATGTTTTAGGAAAAGAAAAAGGGGGGGAAAAAACTGTAACGTGTTTACATAAGTCTGCACACCCTTTTATAATGGGCCATGTGACTGGTTAACTGTAAGCACAATCACATTGAAACTCATGTCCAAAAGTAATTGTCATACACTTGTCATCAATGAAGTGATTCTGATTAACCCCCAATAAAGATCAGCTGTTTCTGTAGGATTTTCTTGACATCATCTTGCTATTCCTCGCATCATCCGCAAAGAGTTTACAAAGCATATGCGGGATCTTACTACTGAAAATTATTGATCAGGAGAGGGTTAAAAAAAGAGTCCTACGTCCACATTAAAAGTGCTGCAGGAATATCTGGCAAGTATAGGTCACTCCCTGCATGTCACAACAATCTCCTGTGTTGTTCACTTGTCTGGGCTGTGGGGTAGGGTGGCTAGGCGGAAGCCCTATCTCATGAAAAAACTCCAAACCCATCTAAATAACCCCAATCCGTGTGGTAAAATATGCAATTGTCTGATAAGACTGAAGTAGAGCTTTTTCATTGTAAAAGATATGTTTGGGGGGAAAACAAGACAGCTTATCACCCAATGATCACCATTCCCACGGTGAAGCATGGTGGTGGCAGCATCATGCTGTGGGGCTGCTTTTCTTCAGCTAGGACTTGGGCTCTAGTCAAGATAGAGGGAATCATGGATAGCTCCAAATACCAATCTATTTTGGCGCAAAACCTGCATGCCTCTGTTAGACAGCTGGAGATGAAGACAAATTTCACCTTCCAGCAGCATAACAACCCAAAGCACAAATCCAAGTCAGCAAAGAAATGGCTTCAGAAGAAGATCAATGTTTTGTAATGGCCCAGTCAGAGCCCAGACCTAAATCCCATCAAAAATCTGTGGAATGAAGAGAGGGATATGCACAAAATATCCCCTCACAATTTGACAGATCTGGAGCATTTTTGCAAGGAAGAGTGGAATTAAATTTCCAAATCAAGGTGTGCTAAGTTGATGGGCTCAAAAAGCCTGCCAGGTACCTGAGTGCTGTATTACATGCAAAAGGTGAAAGAGGTTATTGGGACTTTTTGCATTTTCTTAAAACTATTTGTTTTTCACTTGAATTACATTGGTTGCTATATTACATTAAAGGTGGAAAAGATCTGGCATGATTTATCTTGGTTTCATTTTTTACACAACAAACACCTTTAATGTTAACAGGGGTGTGTAGACTTTTTATATCCATTGTATGTATCCGTTACCTGGGAAAGTGCATATGGTGTACCTTTAATTTATTTATTTTTAAAGGTAAAGTATACATACCAATGGTACAAAAGATGTACCCTTGATGGTAGCACACCAGCGACTAGGAAAAGTGCAGTCTGGTGTCTTTATATCTGTGAGTGTACACAGATACCAAGCAGGTTATAGCAGGACATAATGGTCATAAATATGACATGATATTTAATTAAAACTGTGTGTGTGTGTGTGTGTGTATATGTGTATATATATACATACTGCTGTGGGTGCCTTCACAGTAGCCTGATTTCTAACCTGATTTCCCAATGATTTCTAGCTTCCAGTACCTCAGTGATTCACTTCGATGTGATAACATGCTGTGACAAATGTTTTACTGCGTCCTCCACCCTCACACACTCACCTTTAGTCCACACTGCTGGATTAATGAGACTTTGAGAACAGCAAACTCCAGCATTCCTGAATGATTACGTAAGACAGGCACCTGTTTATTGCATGCAGCCTCAGTGTTTCTGCTGCATTTTAATCTTTCCAAAAGATAACTCCGCCTTGAGCACTGGAGAGCTTGTCTCTTCTGGGAGAAGTAAATCACTATGTCACTCAAATTCCAGGGAAATTCATCAGCACCTAATGTTGTTGCACAAAATTAAATGTAAATCCATTTCCCCGACAAGCCACGTGAGCCACTTTTTCAGATATTTCATGCTTGTTCAAATTGTTGCCACTTAACTCATTGGCAGAAGAGCCAGGCTTATTTCTGCAAATTAATTTCCATTTGTTATGCTGTCTGTCAAATGCTGGCCTGCAGCTTGTCTTGTGGTGATTATTTTTGGATGCATGTGAGGTTTCTGTTTGGTTATAAGAGAGTGCAAGGGAGAAATCTAAGCTTTTTCACCTGTACAGACTGTGCTTCATATAAAGGCCTGTCTTGTATCCCGTCTTGTTTCTTTGCATGACCAATTGTTTGCTCACAGTCTTGTCCGTTAACTCTAACCTGCTGACTCTGGTTGCATATATTCTTTGCCAAACATGTTTCCATCCCATCAGAGGAGGCACAGAGTCCACAGATAATGGTCTCGTTAGAAGAGCATCCTGCCTGTCTAACTTACAGTCACAGATATAAGATATAAGATATATTTATATTGTAAAGCATCACCAGTGCAATCAAGGATAATAGCAGGATCGAGTCACAAGCTCACCAGATGTTGAATGTGCTTTTTTGATAGATAATGACCATGGAGCAATATTTTAGGCAAAACTGTTGAGCAGTTCCTTCCCCTTTAACGTCATGTGTGGGTATAATTAGCACGAATAGATATTTTTCTTTTCAGTCCCTTTTCAGGAGACACAGGCCCTCCTCTGTCAGAAGAAGAGATTAAAGAGGTCGTTGCTTGTCTCTTTAACCTTCATGCTGCTTGCACGTGGCTGTATGATTGGATGTTCTGCATGTTGTTCTCAAGATAGTGGCTGTTATGCACAAAACAAACTCCACATGAGCTGATTAACTACAGCATATAGAAAATGCGTTCTAGCAAATAGACTTATTGACATGAAGTCAGACTTTAACAGGGCATCTGACAAATTAAGATCATGAACAAAGGATAGGAGAAAAGTCAACCATGTTAAGAGCTTAATGGCACTGCCTGTGCAAGAATTAAATAAGAGATATGCAGGGCCTCATGGTTCAGTTCTCGGGAATGAGTGAAGATTTAGCAATGTGTTGTCCCGTAATAGTACTTACTGTTCAATTTGTAAATCAAAAGTATTGTACTAGAACGCTTATTACAGAAATCAGTTATTATGCAAGGCCTGTAAATACAGTGCAGGATGGAATCAGTAGGAAACAGTCGCAAACAGTCACAATGGACTTTCACATCTATAATTTCTCCACTGCAGTGGACCAAAAATCAGGCTGTAATGCGCTGTTTGGTGTGATTTTGAAGGTAATGGTTCAGTGAACAGCTAACATTAGTGAGCTAACAGCAAGCAACCAATGTCATTATCTCCAAATTGCTGAAAATCTGAGAGACTGATGTGAGAGTTAATACAGTCCCCATGAAATGGCTTCTTAGCTGTGATTTGATTCCGTATACTGACGTAGTTCCTTCTGAAACACCAAGTTAGAGTGACATGGTGACACTCCGTGACTGACTTATACAACAGCTAAACACATTCAAGATATGCCACACCCCCACCAAATCTGCATTTGAATTACACTCTTACTGATGGAGAAGCCCCGGGTGATGTATAAAGACGGAATCACATTCTCAATCAGTCACGGTAGCGACATATTCCAGCATTGAAGAGTTGGTAATACACAAGTTGTTAAAATACCTCTGAAAAATGCCTGTCACATAATCATGAACTTATACAAATTCTTTCCTTTTCCAAATGAATAAACTCCAACCATTTTTCCTCAACCAAGCAATAGTTGGAAAAATGGAATAATGTGTGGGGAAAATGCTCTGCCAAACATGCACTGACAATGTTGGCTGCTAATGAGGTCCTTCTGTAGATCAAGAACTGCCTCCGGGGGCTGGACATACAGTATATGGTTCTAGAGAGCATCTAATTGGATGATCTCAAAGTTAAGCCTACATATGAATCATCAAAAGTGATGAAAATTAAAATGAGAAAATCTCCAAAACTGTTTTACTATTTTTTTTTTTTTTTCCCAGATATAGGCTTAGTATTGTATTGGTATCCATAACACTAAGGGACAGGTACAAAAAGCTCTGAAACATAATTTTTTTATTTCAGGGGCACTTTTTAAGTAGCAGTTTTGCTTTTTTTATTGGCTAATTATACAGATGTTTGCAAATTCACAGTTTCACCCTGTTGAACTGAGCCTGAAGCAAAATTAACCACATTCATATGCATTGAATTTTTTGCCATGGTTCTTGTGTTAGAGGATAACAATGTAGAATTATAAACGGAAAATTGGAGGTAAAATGGCAGAAAAACTGGAATCTGTATAGACAAAACAAAGTGAATTTGTTCTTAAAAATAAAACAGTAGTGGCTTCTCCTTAGAGTAATAACACTTTTCCACCAGACACTGCGGCACAGCTCGGCTCAGCAATTTCACTGTAATCCTCCACATTGTCACTATTTTCACAAGCCATGCCACAGTTAAGTACTCGTGCTCAATTTAGTTACCCTTCTTGTCCCTAAGCCATGTGAGCCAAGACATATGGGTAGAGCTAATATTGAGTAATAGGCTAGTGTTATGTCTGCCAGAGTTTCTCACTCTTTTCCTGGTGGATTAAAGAGGATAGCAACCGATCTTACATTTCTTCCTCATGATCCAAATAAAATCTGCTATCTTCTAGTTAGGGCAAATGCAAAATGGCTTCTTATTCACATTGTGTTGAATGTCCTACCTAGTGTAGACAGTGAGATAAAATACACGACTGTCACTAAAGTGTAGTTATTGGCACATTTGGCTGTGTTTGGGCATGTGGGCAGCCATTAATTACATTTTTGCTCCTCTTTATTTTCATTCCAGTATGTGATCTGCCATTTACAAACTCGCTGTGTGTTGGGCTAATTAGTTTGGTTGATGACAGAGAAACACAGTCCCAGTGTGCATTTTAACATCAACTGGTATATGCCTGCTTTAATTTCAAAATAGTTCATTTGAAATTCGATTAGCATTTTACACAAACTGGTAGCATTGCCTCCTCACAACTCCAGTGTCCACAGTTTGATCCTGAGCTTGGGTTATTGTCTGAGCAGAGTTATCTCATGTCCATGTGGGTTTCCTTTGGGTTCTCTGGTTTCCTCTCAAAACCTCCCAAAAACATGCTGGTAGGTGCATTTGCCAGGCTGAATTGAAAAGTTTTCTGAATTTTTTTTTATGATGGACTGGCATCCCATCCAGGTCGTATTCCTAAATCCCGCCCATGGGATTAGTTCTGGATCTACCACCACTCTCACAAGGATAACGCAATTGCTGAAGATGAAGATTGTACTCATACCTAATAATTCATCATAGGATAACCTCCAGAGAAACACCTCCTATGTTAATGGGTAAAGGGACAGATGTGTCAGTGCTGTAAGCAGTCTCAGCCAGCAGGCTCTGACATGGCCATGCAGTAAAATTTCTCCTGTTTATGAGGTTATGTAGAGTGGTTGTTGTGGGTTTTTTTTTTGTTTTGTTTTTTTTGTTTGTTTTTTGGCTTAATTCTGTTTCTGAAATAATTGAAGGCAGTCACTATGAAGCCTTCGCTTTTTATCCTATGTCCATATTTTCTTAGTGCTTTGTTGTTTGGCAGATGCTCAAACTGTAAGAGAAACCAGGCTTGCCTAATAAGCGGCTAACTGCTACTGCTACGAGCACACACATCATTATTAATGCGTATTCTGAAAGTTCTTGACAGTTAACACAGAGAGTTCATAGAGCAGCTGTGATTAAGAGGCTAGAGGAACACCTGGAGGACCGAGGCTGACCATGTGCTTGGAAGTTTATCCGTGTTAGGAGATCAGTGGTGTGTTCTTTCTTAGATGAGAACAACATCTGGGTGTGTCTGTGATTATGCCACACGTGCATGAGAATAACCAGGGTGATGAACAGCTGGTGGTCTGTTGTGACAGGAATACAACACCTTTTCATTCAGTGTCATGCTCTTTCTCTCTCTCTCTCTCTCTCCTTACTCTTACATTATCCACATATTTTCCTTCACATTCTCTCAGCCATTCCTCTCTTGCTCATCTTCAGACCTCTCACTCGGCTGCTCCATCAAACTGAAATAATGTCACTGCTCCTCCACATGCAGACATTCCAAAACTTTTTCATTTGTTTTTCATCCCATTTCCCTCCTCCTTTTTTGTTCACTTCTCTGCTTTCTGTCCTGTCTGCCACAGTATTTCTCTCCCTTCTCTCCCTGCGTGTGCTGTCTGCTCTTGCATGGCTCAGGCTGAGGCTTTGAAGTCTGCTGCCTGCTTTAATGAGTGCATTTCTGAATGGCTGTGTGTGTGCTGCTGCAGATTTAGAGGACTGAGGGCACTGCAATGCTACCTCGCTCCAGGGAGCTGTTTCTCTCTCACTTTCTTTCTCTCCCCCCTCTATAAATTTCTGCTTTTATCTCCATTTAATTCTCTCTCCGTCTCAATTTCTCACGTACTCCCTCAGTCTCTCTCTGACTTCGTTCTTCGCTCCCTCTCTCTCCTTCCCTTCACTCTTCCTTTCTCTACATAATGCCACTTGAACAAGACTTCTGCCTTTCCTGCACTCCGGGGAAATGCTGCTCGGGTTTGATGTATAAATCATCCCCTTCTCGTTTGCTCTTTAATTAATGACCCCCATCTGTTCTCGCCTAGCCACTCGGAATTTGAAAATGCTGACAAGCCACGTGAATGGCTCCACTTGTTCGTCTGATGCAAGCATCAAACACCAGCCGAGTACAGGAAGCATACCTGCTCCCAGGTGGCTCACACAGCAGACAGAGAGAGAGAAAGGGAGAGGGAGACTGAAAGAGGCAGGAAGGCAGGGATGAATAGCAACCATCAGTTCCAGGGAGCCAGCTACCCCAGTAAGGCTGTGTGTATGTGTGTGTGTTTGTAGGGTTTTCACGTGAGCCCCGGCAGAGTATCTGAAGCGGTTATGGAGGCATCAAAGACAAGCGCTGCGGTGAGTCACAGGCTACCTTGGCCCTTCTCTGTGTCGGAGGTGTGCGAGTGCCCATGATGCCCGCATTGCTGACAGCAGGGGGATAAGTCGAGAGCGCCAGGCTGCATCCCACGTGCATGACTAGCCATCAGAGGATGGCCAGGCTCCAGCCTCTTTTCCGTGTGCCTATTTTATTGTTGTGTTTGTTTTGATCATGGCTGTTCTCATCGCTCCACCCTTTTTGGAAACTTGTTTTATTTTATCTACCCATGTCATTACCACTAGCCGCCTCGACCGGGCACCATCTGTGTGCTTCTCTTTCATTCTCTCATTCTGATTCAGGTAGATACACCAAGTAGTTACCCAGAGAGACTGGGTTCATTCAGACTGATGCATCTCTTGTGGTTTGTATTTTTGTCAAGCATGCACAGTAATCTCAATTACAGCCTACCATTTCTCATCTTACATATAGGTTTTTGGTAGAGATTCGTCATGGTTAACAAACAGAGCGTGGGTCTTTTATGTACATGCTTTACAATCTGTCACTTGGCAGAGAGAAAAACAAATGGCCAGTCTCTGGCTAACCTTGATTTAATTGAGGATAACTAAGCGGCATGTTCTTCACAGTGGACACCAGGGCTTATGGAGTTCACCCACAGAATGTTTGCTCCTGACTGTACCCCCTCACTGATAAAGACTGTGTGAAACTAATTTACCATTAACTTTTTGTTTTAAACTCATACTATCTGTGTCTCTCTTGAGTTTGTGATCATTGCTCTATACGTGTAATTCATTGAAGTGAAACCTTTTTCTTTTTTTTCTTTTTTTTGTCTGAGGTGTGACAGGAGCATCTTGGACCTTTAGGATCTCTGTTAATGATCTATGCAATTGAAGATGAAAGTTCAAATTGAACCTGTAACAAACCCCCACAGAAATAATAGAGGATCAGGCAATTTGAACAACCTCATTCCAAAACAGAAACTAATGTACAGCACTTCTGAGTTGAACTGAAGGCTTGATTACCTTCCAGGCTCAATGCAGCATCTTTTTCTTTTCAACAGCAAACTCTGGAGAATAACCTGACCAATCTGGTAAAAAGGAACAGTGAGTTGGAAAACCAGATGGCCAAACTCATCCAGATCTGCCAGCAGGTGGAGGTAAGTCCAGCCAAACTCACAGTCCAGTATTACTGATCATAACCATCACCACCACCACCATCATCATCATCATCATGAGACCCCCAAAATGCCGCTCTCTCCTCATAAGCTTTACATTATAGATTAGTCTAGATTGGACACTTTGGCCCACCACTTGTAACAGTTAAACTCCTATATATTAGAAATAAAAGTCAACTAATTTTTTCCTCCCTCATTTTCAGTGATTTTAAATATTTAGAACATTGATTAAAATTCTCACCAAGATCAGAATAAATCATGCAGATTATGATTCTATATGAATATTCTCTCAGTGGTTTCCTGTTTAAATGCATTTTATTGATGAACTTTAGCATTGAGTTGATGCTCCAGTCTGTGCAGAAATCTATTATTCTACTAAAGCAGCGAGTACTAAATGGCAAATGATGAATTTCCCTTACAGGAAGTGCAGCAGTGTTTGGGCAGTCACTGTCATTGTACAGTCACTTTTCTGTCCTTTTCCCTGCTCTGATTAGAAAATCATTCCTTATAATAGAGGAAAAAAACCTTGAAAATGGCTATGGACAGCCTATGAGTCATACAAAATACACTGTTCCTGTGTGCTTTAATAAAGGTCTAGGTCCAGAAGACAAAATGAGAGCAGTGTTACAGAAAGGCCTAAATGATAACAGATTTTTTTAGTATTCTAGTTCTGTGGATTACTGCTGTCCAGATGAGGCTTATTATTCACAGACACTGATGTGTCTCAAAAATATATCAGTAATTTGCAGTAATGATTCGATTTGTCTGTGAAATCCATGAAATGTGTCCGTGAAATCCTATTGTACGTAAACACTTTGTTGATTACTAGGCAGATGTTTGTAATTGCACCAGAATTGATTTTTACACTGAAAGGTTTAACAAATGTACTGTATCTGCCTGAAGTAAATCATTCTGGAAGTATCTAAGCTTCTTTATTCATTTTATTTATGTTGCACATGCCACATAGTGAACCTGTTCACTATCACACAATAAAAAGCACTTTCTACAAAATTACATACTAAAAGATCTAAAGTTGCAGTAAGATATATCCCATGCATGCATAGTCTTCTTCCTTGCAGTAAACAAGTCCTGTCATGAAACTTTTTGTTTTTGTTTGTTTGTTTGTTTTGGGGTTTCTCCCATGTTTCTTCCCAATTTGGTCCCTTGCCATTTCCCACCTGCCAGCTCTCTTCCATCATACAACAGCTCCCACCCGGGGAGTGAGAATGCTAACACATGCTTCCTCCAAAAGAAAAAAGAAAAGAAAATCCTGCCAGCCGCACCTTATCGAACTGCTGCTCATACGGTGTCACAGGGCAGCATAGCACACGCAGAGAAAACGATGCCTGAACTCTTCTGCACACATGAGCACATAGACGCCCACGATTGGCTAGTGTAGCTGTGATTGATGGGAAAGAGAGCAGGGCTAATTTTGCTTCCTTGGCTTCCAGCCACAAATGGCTGTGGCTTCATCAGGCTTCAAACTCGCCATCTCCCAACGATAGAGCAATAGCTTTTCTGTTGCGCCATTCAGGAGTTTATTGCTTTTAGCATGCATGTCTAGACAAAGTTTGCGCACTAGCTGTGGTGTTCAAGTGAGCTCCATTAGAGGGTTACTCCATCTGAAAAAGTATGAAATGGAGTCATAAAAAGAGCTCTTATCTAGTCATCTATAAATTATGATGGATGTTTTAGAGGGGTAGAGAAGTTTTTATAGCATAATGACACCAGTGATCATGTTAATGGCCTCTAAGCAGCGCTCTCAGTAGGAGTTAAAATAAAGATTAAATGAAAAGCAAATAATTAAAGTTCAATTCTGGTGCACCTCACTTCTTTAGTTTTAAGTGACAGAGTATCCCAAGAATTTTCTGGATTCCTCCAGATTCTTGGAATCTAAGTAAAATTCCCCACCTTTTCCTCCCCATAGTACTTCTAAGCCATAGGAGTTTACTCTGTTTCATTTGGACAAAGTGGCTTTATGTGAATTGCAATGTGGCCCTGGCCACCACACTGCAGTCCATTTCTGCCTCATTCATTTTTAATACTGCCGTTCAGTATCTCTGTCTCGGTGAGAACATCGCCGCAGGCCTCAGAGGACTGTTTCCTGGCCTTGCACTGAGAACTTCCTGTCCCATTCTGTCCTGAGCTGTCAGCGCACAGGAAAGCCATGCTGTAATCAGCAGCAGGACAAAACAGAGCTCTCATTCTCACTGGCATCTGCTCTGTGCTGTTAAGATTGTCTGTCTTCCCTGAGATGTCCCTCACTGGTGACAGGCTGCAGGGATCCCCGAGTGTGCAGATTAGCAGTTTAAACGTACCACAGGGTCTCGTTGAGACCAGGAGTCAGGCTTTGATGAGAGAAGCCATTAGCCAAACCCGCTGCAATCAGCTCATGCTGCAACAGCTTCTTCTCACAGACTAAAATCAGAACTTGCACAGTCAAAGGCGGTTGCTCAATGTGCCTTCGGTTAAATCTGTTAAAAACAAAGGGTGTGGAGTATATTTCAAAGAAGTGTTGGAATTATCCAGAGTTCCCTGCAGGCTTTGATGTGTGTTTTTTTTTTTTGTTTTTTTTTTAAATTAAATATGCAGAGACAACAGCAGGCGTTTTTCAGACATGAAACTTCTTCAAAGTGTAAAAGATTAATCAGATGGAGCACTGTGAGAGTGTGGACCAAGGCAGCTGCACTGTACCACATGTTGAAGGCGTCACCGTGAATGAGATCACATAAACCGCCACCCCTAGGCTTCTATAATATTTCCAGGGAACACATGAATGCATAGAGATTCAGTTGCAGACAGAGAGGGTTAATAGTTACTGTATGAGTAGGAGGTGACGGGTTATTAGCACATTTTTCTTTTTTTTCCCCCCATCACTCCATTGTCATGTCATTTGTCTTATTTCATTTATTTGCCTTTTCTGTTGTTAACCTTTTGAACTGCTTACTTTTGCTAATAGGATCAAGACCAGATGGAATTAATTGTATCATGGTATGTGTGTGATTAAAGCGGTTTAAGCAGCTCTACTGTGCATAGTGAGCTTTGGGTAAAGATTGGCATATGGTGTGATTAAAGGTCAGGAGTGCGCAACGTAGTCATAACTTTTTGTTGTATTGAGGCTGTGTACAGTGGAGGTCGTACAGTGCTACAACCTCCCAAAATCCCCTCTGTAATGACACAGCCCTCCTCACACGCAGTTAAATGTGCATAGTGCATATTGATGCACCCTGAACAGGAAGAAGTCAGTGGGGCAAATAGAAAGCAAGATTAGCATGCGGCACACTGCACTGCTCTGAGTGTAAGTGTCGTGACAGCATCTCTGTGCTTTCCTTTCTTGCAGGTAAATACGGCCATGCATGAGGCCAAGCTGGTGGAGGAGTGCGATGAGCTGGTGGAAATCATTCGCCAGAGGAAACAGGTCATCGCTGTCAAGATCAAAGAGTCAAAGGTATGCTAGTCCACACTCATGCTCCTCCAAGACAGCACACGAGGGAAATTAATTGCAAATTTGAGTCAGCCCCAGAGGTGCTGCGTCTGGCTGCGCTTGTGTGTTGCATGCCAATCAATTACACCTAAAACAGTGTATTATGTATTCAGACCAAGTGACATGATACAGCCAAAATTTACTTCAACAACAGAAAAGGAATGAGTTGTAGGAACAGGTTTTTAAACAGCATAGGCTCCTCACAAGCTTCAGTTTCTTCTTTGTCTTTAAAGACCCATCTGTGCTCACTCCCCAGCAACCTGTCAACTAGAGAAGCCCATATGGAGACGACAGCTCTGAGCTTACTCTCAAAACCTATCACTAGATCTGTGTCAGTGGAAGTGATGCTGCCGGACCTGTCACTTGCCTTCTGTCTTATGATGCTTGAAAAAAGGGGAGGGATCGCTCATGAGCCTTCTGATAACAAAGCCTAAGAAAGTAGAGATTTTCTTTTTTTTTTTTCTTTTTTTTTTTTTTTTTTTTAAAAGTGTGACGCATGTCCCTCCTTTGGGAGATCTCTAAGGGCTTTCATACCTGCTTTGATATAAACCTGGAGAGATGGGTGATATAGTATTAGTGGAGGAAACTGTGTATCCAGCCACAAACTTTCACAAGCAGAGTGCTGAGAGGTGCCAGGCTTGAAGGAGAAAAGGGGCTGAGAGAGAAAGTGAAAGGGAGAAACAATGCTCATGCGAGACCAATGAGATTAGACAGAGAGCCAGGCTCAGGTTCATTCCAGCCAGGCATGGCGTGTTGGTTCCAGCCATGTGAGATCACTTAACAAGCATCCTCTGGTGAGAAGAAGCAGCGCTTCACTAATGCCAACCAGCACAAACGTAAACAAGAAGGCCAGTCCACTGCACTGTTCTTTTCTAGGTTAACTTAACTGTTGGTGCACCAAAGACACCAAAGGACTAGATTCAGTTCTTGATGTTGATGTTTGTTTGTTTGTTTTTTAAATAAACTAGCCAGGGGAAATCCCTTAGACACTCAGCATTATATTTATACAACTTGATTTTGTTCATTAATATTAGTATTTTGTCGACTTTTTTTCTAAATAGTGACTGAGTAGATTCTTGATCTTGACATAACTCCTTGCAACAGACCTGTTCTTTCTTCAGGATGCCGCTGTTAGCTTGCTGTCCTTTGTTAAGTTGTATTCATTGGTAAACTATTACTTTTTATTGCTCTTTTTTTTTTTTTAACCATACTTTTGTTTTTTTTTTATGTTTGACCTTACAGCCATTTTATGTAACTCATCACTCTTCAGTGCAGTATTTAATTATATAGAATCATAACAAACCCTAAAGACTCACAAACTAATTTTTGAACATGCACAACTCTGTCACTAATTATTCCTTACTCAAACAGTGTTGGAGTGTTTGAGCATCTACGATCTCTTGTCCTGAGTGGAGAGCAGGATAGCTGGATTGGTCGGTGTCCACCGTTTTGAAAATGGGATGCAGGAAGCCCAGATGTACTAATCCCCAGTGCTGGCTGGTTATCACATCTAGTGAGATTGATTTGATATGACAGGTCTCTGAGAGCATGAAAATACTGTTGAAATTATGTCACTGACCTTTCAAAATGGCCCTAAAAACAAGTCTTGGAAAACAGGAGCAGGTTGAGTCAAGTGGATATCATACCTTTATACTAAACAAGTCAATCCAATGCCAGTATGCTGTATCTCTCCTTTACTGCACGACAGATGATTGATCTGTTTGAAGGCATACTCTGTCTATCATCCTTTTGTCCAAGAGAAAATAATTGTATTACTAATGCCACAACGTATTGACTGGTTTCATAAGAACATAATCAGTCTCAGTGTCAACAAGCTTGTTTAAGCAGGCCTGGGGTGTGTGCAATGTGATCTGGCTTGCCAGTTGTGCTCCCGTTTCCCACAGGTTTTTAAAAGCGATGGATGGAGACAGAAACAGAAAACAACAGTTCCGTAAGACGCTTCGTTATGAATTTGGAAGAAGCATGTGTTTTTCCGCGAGAGAACAATGCATACCTCTGTTCGTCTAGACGCAGACATGCAGCGGGAGGATATTATCTGCATGTTTAAGGCTTTATCTGGAAAACAGCACGGAAATATTTCCAGCTGCTCCCAGCTGTAGCACATTTACATTTCTGAAAGACAGACTGTGCTAACACATATCATGAGATTTTTGTTAGGACAACTGTTGTGAGTATTATAGCACAGTCATATGTCAGGATGCAAAAAAAAAAAAAAGCAGGAAGGAAGGAAAGTGTTTAAGAATATGGACTGATCAGGTATGTGATGAGGGAAGCATTTTGCATAGGTTCAGGGTGTCCTGTGATGATGAGATATTTTGAACACTAATAACCTAACCAAAGGACATTGTCATCAGTCGAGTGGAAACCAGCATTTTTAATCAATTTTCTTATCAGCCTGCAGCCTACATAGCAATCATGTTCTTGCTGTGGCTGGATGAGCACAGGGGTCTTAAAAGGCTGGTCCAGGACATTTCTGTGCAGCAGTCTCATGTGAATACTGAGGGGAGACATACTGGAAGAAATGTCCTTCCACATTATATTTAACTGTATACATGGTTTATTCTTGTCATTGTGCTCCTGTGTGTTTCCTGTTTCACTCAAGCATTACAGAACAACCAACCACCATTGCCACCATTGTTGGGGTTCTGCTTATATAACCATGAGTTTTTCAATATCTTTTCTGGTTATATTTTGTTTTCTTTGGTTGTTACTTTGGCATGGTAAATCTCAAATGAGCTAAATCTAAATACAAAATCCACTGAACAAAAGTAAGGATTAAGCAGCAGCCTGAGTGTACTGAAAATATATTATTATTATTATTATTATTATTATTATTGTAGTAATAATAATAAAATAATAATAGAAATGCTGTTATAAAACAAGGATGTGCATTTTAATTAAAATTTTCCAAGGTATTATTTGAATAATATTTGAATATTCAAACTGCTGCCCGCACACAAACGCACACAACATGACATTAAAGCTTTATCTGCTGTACTGTGTGTATGGATGCGCAGTGTGGTGTTTAAACCTTCCACAAGGTAGTGAGTTACTTTCTGCATGTGACCATCTCCTTACAGTAATGCCACAAAATCGCTTCACTCCAGCTAAAGCCATAGCTTTTCTGTGGAGAGGGCAGCCCCGCTTCAGAGTTTACACCTTGCAGCTCAATTAAACTTTAATCAGACTCAAATTTGACCCATTTGCCGCTTGCCTTTCAAAGCTCAACCACTGAGACAAGCCGCTGTAGGAGAGCAAGAAGAGTCTCAGTTTGTTCAGACATGGGGAATAAAGTGTCTTCATTTTGCAGCATCGAATTATTGACACTGGGCTACTGCACAGATAGCAGTGAGAGTGAGTGTCAGCACTGAGAAAGACACACAAAAGATAAGAATGGTCCTATGCCTTTTTACTTTAAATTGAAATATGTTTTCACAAAATTGCATCCAGAATAATAGACTGTAGAACTGCTTCGAGCACTTCTTGATGATGCAGCACTCACTCATAACCCAACACTCGTAACCTGCCAGCAGCCATACACCTCCACACGGGTGACACACTTTCCTGCAACTGTGATACATAATCTCACTACTCCATAAGTGAATACTATTATATTATACTCATAAACATCTCATTTGGTTTTTAAAGATTCTTTCAGAAATCCAATGTCCAAAAATACGGACTCATGCCTATTAGAAAACGTTAGCTATAGGTTACAGCAACTCATGCAAGTTGAATTATGAGATATATTTGAATTAGAATTATGAGATATATTTACACCAAAATAAAAAAATATACACAATAATGGTTCATACACAAAGCAAAACTTGTGCAACAAAGTGCAGTTTAGTGGGATTCAGGTTTTATACAGAACTTTTTTACACTGTTTCTCAGTGATTCAGTGAAAAGAGAATCCATAGGGGGTTAAACACCATCCATCACTTCCATCATAGTGTAAACTACAGGACATATGATGTACCTTGTGGGAGTCGTTGGATTGATTCGTTTTGTACAGTGATGGATGAAAAAGAGTGTGTGTGTGTGTGTGTCTTTGTAGGTGATGAAGCTCCGTAAGCTGGCTCAGCAGATCGCTAACTGTAGACAGTGTCTGGAACGCTCCAGTGCTCTTATCACACAAGCTGAGCAGAGTCTAAAAGAGAACGACCATGCTCGCTTCCTCCAGACTGCCAGAAATGTGGCAGAGAGGTGAGATATATGCATAAACACATACGGTGTCTCTCTACACCATTCAACATTTCCCAGCATGAAGTCAACTTTTAGCACGTCTGCGCATTTATTATACTCTGAGCGCTGCAGATCACGGTCTGCATTCAGCTCTGTTGATATTTTGAGCACATGGTCACACTGGATTTTGAAGAACCCTGAAGGGTGCAGTGGCTTCTACAAAGTCTCTTATGCGTGCACAAGTGCTTGAATGCTGCATTTTCTCCCCATCAGGTTCAGCAAACTATGCTTTCCACACACCTATCAGATTCAGTCTAGCTAATAGCAATTGTAGAATTCATCCTTTGAAGGATCTTGCACACAATATACCTGCAATGCTGCAGTAAGGATTTATATTTGACCATGTGCCAGATATAATTTAATTAAATTCCTGAAATGACTTTGAATTGAATCCATATGTTGAAAGATTTTCTTTTGAAACAGGAGGTCAGAGTAATTGTATTGAAGTGCTTGACTAATTTACAGAACAGTCAGTAGCATTCAAGATACACCACACCCTCGCCAAATTTAAACAAAGTTCACCGTAGCTTAGCAAACCAACTAAATATGCAGAACAGTTTAGGGTTTATCAAGGGCTTTTTTCCAACCGCCTTTACCCATGTCTGTCGACTTCAGCGAAAACGATATGCTAGACAAGATGATGTGTGTTTATAGAGTTATGCCATACATATCTGAGCCACGCCTGACTGTCAGTGGTGCCATTGATGACAGAGAGTCACAGGGTCATCACTAGGAGGCATCTGATGTGTCTGAGTGGTAGATTAAATAATATTACTTACTCCTACCAGTGGACAAGCCCAGACTTTGCATAAAGGTGCAAGATATTCCAGCACTGAAGAGCCCCATGTTGGTAAAACACTCCTGTGAAAAGTGCCCATCACATAACCAAGATCATGCACAGATTCCACCTTCTTCCTAATGAATAAACTCCAAACATTTTTAGGAAGACAGAGAGCCATAAACACACAGACGAGCCATGTTTGCTGCTAACAAGACCTGCCCCTGGAGACAGGACCTATACATTGTAGACAGCATTTATTTGGAGGAAAACAAGACCAGTACAGGATGACTCATCAAAAAATTTTAATAGCTTTCCCAGAAAGGGACTTACTATAAAATTAAAATGAGTACGTTTCCAAAACTAATTTTGTATTTAACCTAGATATAGTATTGTATTGGTGTTTAGATGGATACAAAAAGCTCTGAACACTGGTTTTGAGTTCATGGGCACATCAAGTCTGCATGAGTCTCATAGGAGTAATAGACCTCTCACAGATATGACTTAAGGTCAGGGGTCCAGTAGCAAGATTTATTTCAAGAATAGCAACTGCTCCCCGCTGCCACCACTGTGGCACCACAGCCGTGCTTATGAGAGAGGGTACGCATAATTGCCCCCTTGCAGTACCATTTCCGTCAGTATTACACGTCTCTTTAATTGTGCTCTCAGATGAGCTTGTAACCCGGCTGTCACAGTGAAATAGTGTGCTAAATAAAGTTTAACAGCGAGTGGAGCTTCCTCTCACAGCGCATCTCTCTCCCTCTCACTGGCACCCAGGGTTGCCATGGCCACAGCCTCCTCACAGGTCCTTATCCCAGATGTCAATCTGAATGAGGCCTTTGACAATTTTGCCCTCGACTTCTCCCGAGAAAAGAAAATCCTGGAAGGGCTGGATTACCTGACAGGTGAGTCAGATGCACAGCAACCCTATAAACCCCTTTTTGAACAGAAAAATACATGGTGCTGATAATAAGCTTTATATTTTTTCCAGCCCCTAATCCACCATCTATACGAGATGAGCTCTGCACAGCCTCCCACGACACCATCACCGTGCACTGGACCTCTGAGGACGAGTTTAGTGTCACGTCTTATGAACTGCAGTACACAATCTACACGGGCCAGACCAACTTCATCAGTGAGTATTACATTAAAATACAGTGTATTGTATGGTGTGCCTTTTACACATTCTCTTTTTCTCTGCATCATAAGCAGCATTGTGTGAGATTTTGGAGAATAGGTATTGAATTTGCTGTCCAGAATTAGAAATATGAGCTACTAAAGTCAAGAATGTGCTTCTGCAGTGCAGGATGAGATCAAGCTTTATGTAAGTTAGAGCCCAGTGGAGCAGATTTTTCTAAAAGCTCTCCATTATATAACAAAGCTTCTTGTAAGGTCTGCTTTCCAAGTTGCTGACACGTTAAGCTTTCCTGCATCAGAAATATACTTGACTCTCATTCTGAGATTTATGATCCACCTACTAGTGCCGTGCCTTTCATTAACATACATGTTAATGAAAGTCCTTTTTTGGAGTAGATGAAAGCGATGACATCACATCACTTGACGTGATCTTGGCAGAGGAAGCCGCTTAAGAGGAAGAGAGAGTGAGAACTGCAATCCAGAGGCCCAGTACTGGAGTGGCACTCAAACAGCACCACTTCTTTCACACACTCGTGTACACTCCTACACAAATACACACTGTGCTTGTCTTTCCTGTACTGTCTCACTTTTTCTTTCTCCCACATTTCCCTCTGCCCTTTCCCTCTTTTCCTTCTCTCCAGCTGTCCTCTCTCATTCTGCTGGAGTGAGCTGTACTCATCCAGGTACAGCAGCACAGAAAGCACTTTTTTTTTCAGCCTCTAATAGCCCAGAGACTCGGGAGCACTGCTCTGGCCACTGTTACTGCAGCCTCCTCAGAGAATTCAAGCCGAGAGGCTGAGAAATGGAGAGGAATGCTTTCTTCCCAGATTGACGACTTTTTCCATCACTCTGTGGATGCAAGTGCTTAAGTGTAGCCACTAGCTGGTTATTGGTAGCATTTGCTTCTGTCCCATGAGGAGAAATATGAGCTTTTATTTGGCTTGGTTTCTGCACATACACAACCCATTCAGAAGATATCTACATGTTTTATTCCTAACCAAATCAAATTTGAGGCCCAAGTCTGTTATGTTGCATTTTTTTAATAAGCTGTGGATGGTTGCTCTGATTATAAAAAATTTCCTGATCAATCTTTTCAAAGATTATGTTTGAAATAGGTTTCAGAGGAATAGCGTTGAAGTGATTTGAAAATATTTAAGAGGATTCATTGGTCTGGATTGCATAAGCTTTCTTATTGCATTAAATTATCATCAATTTTTGAACAGTTAAAATTTGATAACTTAGTCCAGTTAAGGATTTTCAACTTAATTTTGTTTTTCTTTACTCCAGTTTTCCTTCCAATATAAACAAGGATATGATTCGAGTAGCTCTGTTCCAGTTTAAAACATGCAAAATAGCTATAGATTTACCTTGCCCTTCTCTACAGGTCAGATATCAGCAATTACACGTTTGGCACAGACACAAAGGCACCCCTCGGTGGCTAATTAAAAACAGCTCCAAAGGCAGCTATCTCAGCCAGATCTCACACTAATGGGGTGGAAGTCGAGAAGTGAAAAGCTTCCTCCCTCTCTTGCTCAGGGACTGCACTCTTCCAGGCCAGTCATTAGCCCAAGCATGCAGGCTGGGTTAGCCTGCTGATTTTTCCATCCGTGTGAGAGCAGGTGCTGTCCTGGCATCAGGCACGATTACATCTGACCTGAGCTAATGCTCTTTACTCCGTTTATTGTGATGGTGATTGATTGTGATGAGAGTTGCTGGAGCTGCATGCTAAGCCAGCAGCAAAAGGCACTCCAAGCCTCACAACAGCACTCACTCGAGCTGTATTGCACAAATTTACCCGTTTTTCCTTACCTCTGTACCTCTTCCACAGTAGAGAGGACTGAGGAAGTGCTGATCTGTTATCAGAGTAAAATGTGTAGCCGTGACGTTATAGTAAGCAGTTACAATTACACTGGCAGTGGGAAGAGTGATCTGATCAGCATGTGGCTAAGAGCTGATTCAGATCTCAAGCTTATTCGTGAATAATAGGTTTATTTGTATTTTGCCGTATGATCATCTTGCCAGGTGGATTATTTCACCTCAAAGCAGAGTTGAAGTGAATCCTGCTATTGCCATTCCACTTTTACAACAATACCGTGTACTATCAAAAGATAAGCGTGGGTAATGCAAAGTAAAGCGAATGAAGGGACGCAGAAATACTGACACTGAGGACACTGACAGTCCTTCACGAACAAATGAATCAATCATTACACGTGAATGCTTGAAATCTACACTGTATACACTGTGAAAGAGTTACTTCTTTCACATTAAAGCAATACAGTGTTTTTCAGCCTAATCTCTGTGTCCGAACTCTAACCCTAACCCTAGCTGTTGTGTATGAGCATTTCCCACGGAGGACAATTTCAACATGTTTCCACATACTGAGAAAAGTTGATAACGTACTTGTGATCTAAGGGCACTTGTTGGTGCATCAATAAACATTTATGCAAAAATGTATGTAGAATGGTTTTGTGAAATGTTTCGTCAACTGAACTTTGAAATTTTAGTGATGTATTGGTGTTATATAGTTGGATATTATGAATATTTATTGGTGAAGTTTAGCAAATGCCCGGAGTTTTGAGATAGTAGGTTTTCTGTACTTTCCACAAAATTTAAAATAATCAAAATGATTGTCTGTGGTAATCATACATGTGCTACAGAAGCAGTGGATAGAGATTAGGTTAAATGCTGGAGTATACCTTTTAATATCCTCAGTCATGTTAAGCATCTCACTGCTCTCTCTTTTTTTTTCTTTTTCTCTCTTGATATTAAAAAGCTAATAAGGAAAATACAGCAGAGTCCTCTGTCCTGAAGACTTTTCCCCTCAGTGGAAAACATCAAAAAAGGAACAGCTTTACCTTAAAGCTCTGACTTTCCTAAATGTTAAACATCCTTACAGAAAGCCTCACTAGAGCTTTGGATGTTAAATAATAACAGTTATTTTAAAGCTGGTTATTGTAGGGCGTAAATTATGAGAGCATTGCCAAGTCCCTGTGAATGCGTTGTCACTATAGAAAGGATAATGTATTAGAAGGAGCAGATTAGAATACTCTTGTGATTTGCCTTGCAGCAGGTACTATTGTGAGAGCCCTGCTGTTATAGAAGATTAATAAACACTTTCTGACCAGTTGGATTAAAGGATTCTACAGTGCTCAATGAGGTGCCTGATTAGCTTTGAAGATAATAATGTACACATGATGTCATTGTCCCAGTTCATATTGGGACAGGCTTCAAGGAGGCTTCTGCAGGCTTATTCGTGATAACATTGTCCATGACTCCTGCAAAAGCACAGTTCTTTATGGTGCAGATATTCATAAGCTGGGCTTTAGAGGATTGCAGGGAACAATGAGAGGAGAATAAAGGCAGAGTCCTCTGAGGCCACATATGATAGGGGTTAGACTGAGTGTGATAGCAAGAACATTTGGGTTATTGAGATGCAGAATGCAATCTGCTCACAGACATTAGGTGTACAGTCAGTGGCATCTTGTACATGGAAGCACACCTGCTTACACACAAAAACACACACTGCGTACACATAAAAACTCTCTGTTGCGGCATCAAAAACAGGTCTGGAATCGCAGACAGGGGCAGGAGCATCCCAGTACTCCTCAGATGTTTCCTCATTTTATTTTATTTTATTTTATTTCATCCTTTTATCTACCTACACACGCATATGCTGAAAGACTGGGAGTGATGATCATACTGTCTGTATTCTTTCTACATTCGGTGTCATCTGTTTCTTTGAACTTTTAGTTCAGAACAGCAGACAGTGCCCAAGTTCTAATGTCCATAATATAACCTCATACTCTAGTCACTGTATTTTCTTTAATTTTTCATATTCATTAAAAATTACTGAGGAAACTGAAGGCACATTTGAATTTTGTTCAGGCTTGTCTGAAGTCTTCCCTGCCTTATTTATGACAGTTGAAGCGTTCATATTTATCTCGTTTATATTGAATTATCTTGAGGAAGTCCATGGCAAAGGCAAGATTTAATTTGATGAAAGATTTGCTTTCTCAGGCCGTAGGTGGTGAGGATGATGGAGTGACAATGAATGTTTAACTGGGGCTGTTCGAGAGTGCATTTTTTAATGCTGTTCAGCTGTCCTTTCTAGGTGATATACTAGAATCATGTCTTCTAGGTGTAGGCAGTTTGACATTTAATTTCAGTGATTTTGTATGCGAGAGTGCTAATCCCTAGGGATGATATACTGTGGTTCTTTCGGTGGAAAGGAAGCATGTCTGGAGCTCACACGCTGGGAGTACTGACAGTCAGGTTCATGTCTATACACTGATGTTCCCTGGAGATGCTTAGTTTAAATCTTAGCACCATAAGACATTGGGTTTGGGAAGTGTATATGGCTGTCTCTGTTTGCCTGAAGCACACATCCTGGAACCCCACAGGGACCGATCGATATATTCACTACACATGGTGAAAAAACATTTGTTCTTTGGTAGGCTTTTTTTTTTTATTATGATAAGCAAAGCAAGATTTCACATGGTATTTCCTAAATACATAGATAACTCCAGATCAGCGAGAGCAGGAATAATAAAAAAATATATATATTGTATGCAGAAATAGTGCATTTGTTTTAACACATCTTGCCTCTCTGTCTCCCATCTTCCTGTCTTGTTCTCTCTCTCTCTCTCTCTCTCTCTCTCTGTGTGTGTGTAGGTCTGTATAACTCAGTGGACAGTTGGATGATTGTGCCTAACATCAAGCAGAATCATTACACCGTGCACGGGCTTCAGAGTGGTACCCGCTATATATTCTTTGTCAAGGCCATCAACCAGGCTGGCAGCCGCAATAGCGAGCCAGCACGCCTCAAAACCAACAGTAAGTTACTCACACCACAGCAAGGAACTGTACACATGTTCATAAGCAAAAAACCTTAATTAATCACATTAGAATTTTTATGTACTTGCTTATTATGCATATTGTTGGGCCTTGTTCAAAATATGCATTAGATTCTTCAGTACCTAACTTCCAGAGGCTGTATCATTGATAAGAATTACTATCTGCGTCTAACGCAAGATTGCTATTTAAATTCCATCCTGAAGAATTCGCTGGCTCAGTGTGTAGATCAGTCTGTGTAGAGAGCAACTGAGCCTGATGATAATAATAGCACAGTTGTGCACTGTGTTTGTGTCCAGATCTCACCTGCATGGTAACACCTCATCCTGCCTTCTCTCAATCATGTTACAAAACACCCACAAGCTCTAGAAGATATTATTTAAATGGATGCCTGGATGAGAGGCTTTTTGCAGCTCTGAGAGGTTTAGGGCTGAAATAGAGGCTGTCTGGAAGCAAAGGTTAACATTTCATCCTCCTGTTGTTTCCTCTATTTTTCTCTTCCTCAGCCTGAGTTATCACACCCAGACTCAGCATCTCTTTTTGCTTTATTTGTCTGCTTGATCAAAGGCAGTCTCGATTCCTGTTGCGCTGGCTTGGGTTTTCAGTGCAGTTACTTTACTCAGCACACAGCATGCATGGTAAAGACAGGCTTTAAATGGTGAGGGAGCAAAGGCCAGATATGGGAATCTTTCACTAAGGGTCATGTTACTCAGCAGGTGTGTTTACCAGGAACACTGTCCCATGGTGCCATGTACAGGCTTGATAGTCTGGCCAAGGCCACAGTGCCTCCTGTTCTTGTGACTTTGTGCATGTCCCTCATCTGTTTTCTTTCCCTCTGCCCCTACACGTACACTCTCACACAGCCACACACAATCACACAATAGCTTACCAATAGCTTACTCTGAAAAGCAGCACTACTATTTGAATCCATTTACGTAAGCTCTTTGTGTTTGATGAACAGATTCAGAGTGAGCAGATTCTGAAACACAGTCTTTTGTTTCCAGCAAGCCTCTGTCTCAGCATGATCAGCTGGCTGTAATTATCCAGAAGCAGAGCTGCTGGTGACTGCATCATTAAAGTGAAGTCTTGCTAACAGCAGCCCCACAAGTAGCCAAGTGTGTGTGGCGTGTGCAGGAGAAGAGTAGCTAGCAACAAGAGTCAAGAAGAACTTGACTTATATACAAGTATATAAGTATATGAAATCTTGGTGCACAAGGCAAGGGCAAGAGTGCATGAACTGAAACATCTACAACAAAGCATAAAATGCAAAAGTTCCTTTGTATTTAGGAATTACATTCAAATATGAAATCATTTAAAACCTTTAGCATTCCATGTGTGTGTTTTCTCAGAATACACTATATCTGATGGCATTTATTAAGGGTAAATTGAGAGAGTGTAAAATTAAGAAGTACATGACCCAATGCCATAGTTATATAAACCTAAACAAACTGACACATTGCATGGGATATGAGCTAGTATGCACCTTAAACACTCTGTTAGAGGAATTTAGACCTTGCTTGATTGTTGGGGTGGTGGTGGGAAACAGCAGGTTGTTAAGAAGCATGTCAGTTTGGGGAAAGGAGCTGTTTCTGAGTCTGGCACACATGGCCTAAATGTTGCACAACCTCTTACCAGATAGTAATTTGGCTTTACAGATGCAGTGCTTGTGATGCTCTCACCCATTTTCAGGTTGTGTTACAGGTCTGAGACAGTGCAATTACCAGACACATTACCCATGTCAGACCTTAACGCATCTTGTCAGGATGTTCTCAGAAGTATGCCTGTAGAACGTGGTGAAGACAAGGCTTAACCATCCCTTTCCTAAAGCCAGGAGTTATATCATGTCATATCATGCCTTAAGGGCAACCAAGGAGAAGAGGCACTGTCTTTTTGCAGGCTTGTTAGATAGAAAGATAGAAATCAAAGCCATGCTGACAAGAGGCTATAAATGTGAAATAGCTGCCTCTAGGTGTGTTGAGACTTTTTCCCCATCTTAAATATTCAGAATGTTTAGATCTGCAAGCCACAGATGAGTCCCATTTTCAATCCAGCTTGAAAATATGCAACATCAGCCACCAGGGCCGGTGCAATAGACCTTTAAACGTCCAGTAAAATGCCACTTCATTATGTGAGGGATGAGAAATGAAGCTGTGCTGAAGTATATCTCAATTATTGTTATCCTCAGTCAGTAAACAACCTACACAGTCGTACCTCCATAGTGTATGCAATGAGTTTATGTTGATCTTTTTGTGTGCGCGTGCGTGCGCGTGTGTGCGCGTGTGTGTTCAACAGCCAACAGAAGGCTCTGTTTAGTCAGTAGTGCTACAGCTGATGATGCACATGAAACCAAATGAAATAAACCCAATGCAGGCTCATTTTTAGGAAACTGATTCAGCATCAGTATTCTTATGGTCAGTATTTTAAAAACATTTTGATGCTTTATGTACATTTTCATCTTCATTTTCTTTATTATATGTATATGTGTGTTATTATTATTTATGGAAATACCCAAAAATGTAGTGAAATCAGAACTCTTATTCTAACTTTCATGCGTTATTAGGCACCAGGCTTGCCTGTTTATGTCTTGGCACCTACAGGCCAATTGAAGCATTCATTTATTGTGTGTCTTAATTAGAATAAACAAGCATAGGTGTTTGGAATACTTAATGAGAAGCTTTTAAGTGTCTAAGAGTTACCTTGTCCTCTTTGCACTTGTTTAATTGCCTATATTTGCATTGTGAGACAGCACACTTCCTGAATGTCAGCCACCATTTTATTTATCTCAACACTGTATAGTCATTGCACAAAAAAAGAACCTTTCAGAGCTATGTAAGTCAGATTAGGAGGAATAAAAAAATACAAGAGCATTGTCCTGGTGTTATTCCCACTCGTATAGGAGCAGAATGTGAGATGAAATACCCTTCCTTTCCAAACACACTAATCAGCACTTATGTTTACATTGTGAACATGTTCTTATCAGATCCCTTCAGAGTTAGAAATGTGATAGTCTTTCCCACCCCCGAGTGCAGCTCTCCTACACAGTCTGCTGTTGGCTAATATGTAGCACTTTGGATGTTCTCAATGAATTATTACACAGGCTTATTCCACGTTCCTTGTATTAAGGGTGTTGGTTCATTTATTATAATAGGCTAGAGGTTTTTCTTCATTTGCCCTGGCTATAGCATGCCACGTGTCTGCATGTGTGTGTATACGTGCCTCCTTTGTTGCTTGCCAGTTACAACCCCATGGTAAGGCAAGGCTGTGCACGTGTGTTTGGGGAGGACTGCACTCACTGCGATAAGCAGTTCAAAGCACAAGAGCACATTAATGGAATTGGCTTGAAGTAGCACATTGCCTGAATGCTTCATAGCCAAGCACAGTAACTCACACTGCAGGTGAAGCTAGACATGCCAGCTGACCATTGTGCCATGCTGTCAGTCATTAGGGTGGGAATCAGGGGCTTAGCTTCAGGTCTGAGTGAAATGTCAGGCCTTACCTTTATTTAAAGCCCAATCCCAGACTTCTGCAGTGAGAGAGTGCGGGATGGAAAACTCTTTAGGAGAAACATCCTCATCTAGATTTGCGGTCTCTTTCACTGATTTTCCTTTTCCATATTTCCACATTCCTTGATTTTACCATTTAATTAAAAACATGAGGTTTGTATTGGCAGACATGGATTGCACTGGAGCATAGTAGAGGAATCGAAAAACTAGCTAATGCTAATAATAATCCCTGATAGTAAATGCATGCATAAGAATCCACATAGACAAACTGTAATTTAATAAAAACCCATTTTTAATGAGCAGGAGGTTCTTTCACCTAGCTCTGCATTTCCAGCCCTAGTCCTTGAGTACCTCTACACTGGTTATTTATCATATATAACAGCCATTTTGAAGTCTCGCTAAGTCGATTCAAGTGTGTTGGAATCAAGGAAAATGCTTAAAATGACCAAGCTTGAAAAACCTTGTCCTAGAGTAGCACATGTTCCTGCTGTCTCTTTGGATTCAGTCATGTCTTCTCATCCACAGGCCAGCCTTTTAAACTGGACCCAAAGACGGCTCATAAGAAGCTGCGCCTGTCTAACGACTGCCTGACCATGGAGAAAGATGAGAGCTCTTTAAAGAAGAGCCACACACCAGAGCGCTTCAGTGGTACAGGTTCCTACGGCGCTGCTGGCAATGTATTTATTGACAGTGGCTGCCATTACTGGGAGGTGTTGTTAGGAGCTTCCACATGGTGAGTAAAAAATAACTGTGAATAACTGTGGCACAGGAACAGTGCTCCTCTGAGCCTTGTACCAGCGCCATTTTGTTGCCGATTTGTATTTATATTTGTAGAGTTATTCACTAGTGTAAAGAGACTGACTCGCTTTTACTAACCAGATTTGTTGAACAAAAAATACCACCCAGCCCTCACCCAGTCAACATTTTTGTGAACAGCTGCCCTTCACACCTATTTTAACACCAGCATGCTCTACACAGTCAAAAATCTTTCATCTATCCTACTATAAATTAGTCTCCATGTATGATACTGTGTACACTGTACTATCTGATGTGTGTGTTGTACATTATTTCTACAGTATTTCAAGCAGCTAAGATTCCTTTTTCCTGACCCTACAATCACTGCTTAGTAACCATTCCTGTCCGTTTTTATTCGTATTCCACCCATACCCAAAACCAAAAATAAAGCTCAAAGAAAATGTCAGCTTTGGATTTGTCTCTGTGATAAACCAGATTTTACCATCAGCTGAACACAACCATCAACCTGTCTGCTCAAAGGCGAGATATTTCGTCTGCTGTTAAAGCTACTGTTTAAATGAGCTTGGTTTGATTTAATAATAAGCTTTGAGTATCATACTCCTGCAAAACATGTATGCTTTAACATCTGAAACGTTTGCTGAATCATCCTCTTTAAAAAAAAAACACACATCTTAGCATAAAGCTATTTTTATGCCGATTGTTTATTTAAGATTAACCTTAAAGTGCTGCTTTTCCCATGGTAGCTGTGCAGTAACTTTATCAAGTAGAGCAAGATCAGCTTAAGTCAATACTGATAGCATTTGGCCTTTTTCTTTTTGCCTTTATCCGTTTATGAATTTATCTAACTTGTACTGAAGGCCTTGCTGTCTAGTTCTACCTGAAACTGTTCCTAATCCAAAAACAAATCTGTTTTGAACAATTTTGACCTACATAGCAACAATTGGGGGTTGGTTTATTATGCTGCCAAACCGAACACAGAAGTTTATTATTTTTGATACACACAACCGTTGCATTCAAAACCCGTCTTGTGCTGCAGGTACACCGTGGGTGTGGCATACAAGTCAGCCCCGAAGAACGAGTGGAACGGCAAGAACTCGTCATCATGGGTGTTCTCCCGCTGCAACAATAACTTTTTGGTGCGGCACAACGGAAAAGAGATGCTGGTGGAGGCGTCGCTGCAGCTGCGGAGGCTCGGAGTGCTACTGGACTATGACAGCAACACGCTCTCCTTCTATGATGCCATGAACTCACAGCACCTGCACACATTCGACATCTCTTTCCTGCTTCCTGTCGCCCCTACCTTTATGATCTCAAATAAATCATTGATGATCCTGTCTGGCCTGCCTGTGCCTGACTTTGTGGACTGCCCTGAGCAGCAGGACGGCAGCAGCCGGCAGCAAGAGTCTCCATATGGCCTGACGATGAAGAGCTGCAACTGAGATGCTCGTGCCGACTCTTCCAGAACGGTCCGGAAACTTTTCCTCTAGGGGCCATGGGCTCATTTTGTCCGCTCTGCTTCCTCACTTTTACTTTGGCCCCACCACTGGCTCACATTGTTGATGGTGTAGATAGAATTGGTGGAGCTAGGTTTGAAGGATGTGCTCATTTTTCCTTGATTATTGCAGTCAGGGGTGTTTGGGTTGTGTTGCATGACTACTAGTCATGGATTATGAGAACTTTAATGGATTGGGAAAAGTATGTAAATTATTCACGACTAATAGGTTGGTTTGCTTCTTTTGTCAGTTTTACTATTATCCTTAAAAGCACTTTTTTGAACATTTTTGACTGCCCCTGTGTGTAAAAAGAGAAAAAAAGAAACTTGACTTAGGACAGGGCTGGACATTGGATATAATATAGTGGATTTATCTTGTAATAGAAAAAGGGATATAGATATGGCGTTTCTACTGAGGTTAACATTTAATAATATCTGATGAAACAAACTCACACTTTCATATTCAGGGAGAACAAGGAGAACATTTTCTTTGTGTTTTTGTCTAGACGTTTCTAGCATGATATGTATTTCCTCTGTGATTTGTTCCACTCTATTGGTTTCTTGTTCTGTATTTTGTGGAAAAGCATGACAGTCCCACTGCTGATTTTATAGACATGGATCTATACTGATCCATGTAGTATTTTTTTTTTTTTTTATTATTATTGTAAAGCTGAATCCATCTCACCAAATCAACCAGCTCATAAAAGAATTGCGGGTGAACTAAATCTCCAAAGGGCTTTATGGAATACAATTTACACTTTCACATATAGATTCATTCAAACAGTTGAAAGGAGGGGCCGATTATAACGTTATTCACTTCCATGCTTACTTTTTCATGGGTTGTGACATTCTGCAAAGGGAAGTCTACTTTGAGATGAACGTGCAGACATCTTGAAGCCAACGATCACATCTCATCCTGCTTTAGAAAATTTTTTTTGCCTCATATATGATTTTCCTCAGTACAGTATTCAGGGAGGAATCAGTGAATGATGTCATAGACAATCATTTCTACCTTGCGGGCAAAAAAATATCGTGTAGCATGATAATGTATATTGGCAATAGTGTGTTATACTTGAGCCCCTCCTTGAAACAGAAATGGGCGTCCAACGGAACTATGCTGTCTGTGTGCAGCCTAGAGAGCAGACATACTACTGATGGCACTCTCCTGCTGCTGCTATAGTCATGTGTGGGGTCTCTCTCGTTTATTTTTCTGTCCCTGTGGCTGCTCAGCTCTGCCCTCTCCCATGGCCATTTTTGCTTTTCAACGTTTTTTTTTGTACTAAAATCCCAGCGCATGCTTCTGATCACAGTGCTAATCCATTTTTCCCATTGCGCAAGTTGACACCAATATATTCTTTCTTGTGTGTTCTGTGAGGTTATTATTAATACTATTGGAAACACAATAAATGGATAGTTGTTGCAAGAATTACTTTTTTTTCCCCGTAAGAGCTCGGCAAACTTGCAGCTGCCCAATATCTTGATTCTTTATATTATCAACTGAGTAGTTAAGATGCCATAGTGGACCCTAAACACGAAAGCAATATATGTAGATTGTGACAGTCTATTTTCCTTTTTTTTCCATTTCCATTTTACGTTTTTGCTTTTTAATTCTAATGGCATTTACATTTCAGAAGCCACTGAGGTTGAGTAACAGGTAAGCAGAGGTTTTCCAAAATGAGTCTTATTCAGGGGCTGTTCATCTCTAACTGACAGGTTTGAATTGTTTGTTTGAGTGTGTGTCACTGGGTCCTTCAGACCAGTTTTGAACTGCTTCCTCTGAATATTCTATACTGTTTTGTAAGGAGAATGTGCAGCATAGAGATCACTGAACATTTTGCTTTACTTGCATATCAGGTTTACAACTAGCTGTGCATTTCTTTGCATTTGAAATGATAGACGAATGAACTATTTACATTTCCATTGTTCACTGATTACTTTTACATGTCCAGTAAGGAAAAAAAAAAAGAATGATTACACAAAGTTTTATTGTCATTTCAGTTTTTATTAGATGATCAAACACTAGTGTGTTTATCATGTTTCTGTTTCGGTCGATCTATCACTTTTAGCAAGAAAAGGATGTAAATCATAGGGGGAAATATATATTATATGAAATTGTATAATATACAAATATATATGAACATTGTTATTTATGTGAGCTGAAACCCAATTAAAAAATCTGATCCCAAACATCCAATCCTACTTGGACTGTGTGTTTTGTTGTCCTACCCTTACATTTGTATTCTCTCTGTACACAGATTGTGTCACAGGAAGAGAAGGCTAATGATGCCAAGCAAGTGTGCTCACAAACCCCACAGGCATGAGAGGCTAGAGAGGAGTCTGCTGCACTGGCAGGGTGCTGAGTGCCCACAGTCAGGAGACGGGGCATTGCCCATGCTCTTCAGCTGGCTCTCCTGGCACAGGGCACAGTTAGGCCAGAAAACCAAAGGGTGAGTTTTACTAAAATGGAATGAGTAGAGGGTGTAGAGAGAAAGAGGAATCCAACACCAGATGATCACAGTGGCTAATATGCATAATATTATACTGAGGAGCTTTTACATAAAACAAGAAACGAGTGGATCAAAACAAAGAAGTTCGGGAAACATGAAGATCTCTAATTTTCATGTTTCATTGTCTTGTATTTAGAAAATACAAGGTCGGGGTAGCAGGATTAATCCCCTCTGCCTTTCAAAGCTAAAAAGACATCAATGTAAGGTTTCATTTATGGCTTCCACATCAGATTATTTGCTGTTAACAAATGGTTTAATGTGGATTTTTATGGAACCAGGCACAACAGCACCACCAGTAGTCATATGAAAAATACACAGAACAGTATGAGGAAGCAAGGCCGGGGCTGATTTCTTTCTAGCTCAGACTATAGCTTCATGCAGCCTATCAGTGACAGTCATGTCAGATGATTAGACAGAGTGAAACACAATCCGTAGCACATCATTAGAATTGTTTGTGAGTTATATGTGAAATATAGTCCCTGGTGTAATGATTATGAACAAATTGGATTATTTATTCTATTATATTTTTTTTCCAAAATGCCTTTAGAGGAGAAACTAAAAGCAGATAGACTGAGCATACAATGTCCAAAGTACAAATTAAACAAAATGACAGATGACAGAACTGTATGGTTTTTGTCTGTTTAGCATGTTTGATATTCTGAGAAAAAGACATGAACCCAGTAGGGCATTACAAATTCACAACACGTTCTGACTTTAAATGTATGTAATAGTTGTATAATAGCCCCACATCATTCTTATTATGCCATCGATGACACCTTGTGATATGTAAGGAATAACACACAACATACCATGCTGTTATATGAAAATAATGTACACCTACCGACCCATCAGATTCAAGCATTCAACCACGCTGTGGTATAAAATGCATTGCTCAGCCCTAAAAGTTTCACTGTCAAGCTATTGATGGATAACCTTTATCCCTCCCATCTAATATCATGACCAGCCCTCACTGCAAAAGGTGCTTTTTAATGTGTCTTCTTTCAGCATCTGTTCAGCATTGCTTATTTCCCCCAGAACCACTGTATCCTATATCATCCTCAGTAGACACTTTGATTATGGTGCTGCTCAATAATGCTGCTTATCAGCCACAATGCAAAAGAGCACAAATGGGCCCATATTTGAGGCTCTTTAGAGACACACACAAGCCTTTTTAATTACTCCACCATTACTGCTGTGGAAACTGTAAAGGCTCTGAATTGAGATGTTCCCCGACGACACGGGGAATGATTAAAATGGAGGAACTGGCAGGCAGATATTGTGGCTGTTGTGCAGATTGTGTCATGTGAAGCTGTTTTGCTCACTCAGTTAAACATAATGCTAATGCAGCCTTCCTGTGCTCTTCTTAAACCCTATTTCCCTACTTGGAAGTTTATAATGTAGACATGATGTGTGTACAAGGGAGCTGAATTTAGAAAAATGCATGATAATAGTCTTACAGAATGCATGTTACACAGTTTTATATATGCTATCACCATCAGTTGTTGCTTTTTCCCCAAACTGGTATTTAAGAGCTGATCACGTGATTGTAAATATTCTTTGCTATAATTCCAGTATACAGAAGCAGCATAAACTGCCACATTAGCTTAAAGCTTCTGCAGCACTTTTAGTGCAGTCTGACTGTAAATTGTACAGGCCTAAGGCTTTATCATAATCAGGTCTTTGGATTGTGCAGTAGATTCATCCTTTTTTATCATGAGTCAGATTTAGTGTTCTCTGGTGAAATGCCACTCTGCTGAAACATTCAAAATCACTGTAATCCCCATAGTGTATGGCTCTGCAGGATTTCAGCCCTCTGCCTTGTTAGATTCTTACTGCAGCACTGTAGTTAACGCTCATAGCTCTTGTGGATGATAAGATGTGGAATGGGATTTTAAAATGCCACAAGTGTTCATTCTAATGAACATGACTAGCAGGTTGTATCAAAGGATTTATGACTGAGATCCTAAGATTTTGTGCATTCGTATATCAAACATTGTTTCTGACAGTCATTAATGTTAGAAACAACACGTTGCACATTGCAATGGAATGACAACAGGCAACAATTAATGTGTACTGGAATACTAACTAGCTAAGTTACACAAGATAGGAGCTAGCTTTTAGCCTGAGGTTTAGAGTAGTATTTGAAACCTCCAGTTTCAAAAAGAAATGTATAAAAGATAGCAGAGCACAGTCAGCCTGGGCACAGACAGTTAAGAGTTTGTCATGGAACTGAGAGAAAAGTTACTCGGTTAACCTGATCAGATGTTAGAAAAGAGATAAACAATTGTGCCAGGCAAGAGATGCATCAGGATAGAAGGAAAAATATGGATTCCATTCAGAGCAAAGTCTGGAGATGTCTGAAAGATTAAAAAAAAAAAAAAAAAAAAAACAGTTGATGATGACATCCCAAGCACTGGTGCAGTCAACTGGACAGATGTCTTCTTCAAAATGGACACTGATACTCAGGACAACATAGTGTCAGAACCAGAACTAGCCAGAGTGTGATGGACGACAGTGAGGAGTCTGTCCCTATACTTCTCTCATTGTCAGAAGTATCTCCAGCATGGAAAAAGACGGACCCTGGACTGCTGCAGTCAACTAAACAGATGTTTTCTTCAAACTGGACACTCATACACAGGGCATCATGGTGTCAGAACCAGAACTAGCCAGAGCGTGATGGAAGACAGTGGGGAGTCTGTCCCTATGTTAAGGTAATGTGTAGAAATCTAGAAGATGGCCAAACAATCCATTTCAGATTGGAGACAAAAAAACACTTACAGTTCCCTCCAAAAGTATTGGAACAGCAAGGCCAATTCTTTTGTTTTCGCCATACACTGTGTATTTGCTTCACACTCTGTATTTCTCTGCGATTTCGAAACTGGCCTTCCAGTTCTTACTGCTGATGCGTGGAATGGCCTCTATATTTCAGCTCTCAAAGTCTTCTTTGAACAGTGGATTGTGATACCCCTGCCCTGAGGAGGTTGTTGGTGATGTCACTGATTGTTGTTTTCGGGGTTTTCTTCATAGCTGTCATCAACTGCTGTTTTCTTCCTTGGTCGACCTGTTCCATATCTGGTTGTTAGTACACCAGTGGTTTTTTTCTTTTTCAGGACATTCCAAACTGTGGTATTGCTATGTCCAATGCTTCTGCAGTGGCAGTGATTTCCCCTCTTTTCACAGCCTCAAAATGGCTTGCATTTCTCCCATAGACAGTTCTCTGGTCTTCATGTTGGTTTATCCTGTTTAATTAACAAATGTAGTCTTCACAGGCAAAACCCAGGGCTCAAACCAAGATCAGACATTCAGAGCTATTAATTGTTTAAACAGGCAATCTAACAGGGCACACCTGAGCAACAACAAACACCTGTCAGACACATGGTCCAATATTTTTGATTGAAAAATCTTTGCTATTTAACACACCTAGATGCAAATAACAGAAAATGAAAACTAAAATTCTAATCTATCATCTCATATTCATCTTTTGATCTCAAACCCAAATGTCTTCAGTGTATAGCAAAAAAACAATAGAATTGGCCATGCTGTTCCAATACTTTCAGAGGGAACTGTATAAGAAAGGACAAGGAATTCAAAAAGCTTAGATATAAAGCTAATAGAGAACATGCTGTTTTATTCTTTTATACTTTAGGTACTAGAAGGATAAAAGATAATTGAATGCATCCAAATAAGAATATGAATGTGTTGTTACAGAATCTTGGATGGTGTAAAGTGGTATCCATTATGTCGTTTCTCAGAAGCATTGCCTGATAATAGGTCTTACATACATACAGCAAAATTTAGAACCAAAAGACCACTGACTAGTAGTTAGCATTGCAAAGAGCTAACAAAACATCTTTTGTTCAGAGTACCTGAAAATGTAATGTAGAGATAGAATACACACCAGTACAAAAGTATGAGTAAGATAGAGTGTCAATTTGATCATAAAATGCCATCCAGTTTTGGATGGAGTGAACTGTAATAGTGGGGCCACAGCTGAGGAAAAAATGACTGAAAATGATGATTAAAGCAATCACACATGGGTTTGTCTGTATATACAGCACTTACACCATACAATACAACCAAACATGCTGATAAAATACTTAAGGAACACCATAGCAAAGAAAAATCAGAGTCATAGCAGTGTTTACACAGGCTAAGCATGGACACAGATAGTGAGACAACCATGCAGAAAGCTTAAACCAATGTAAATTCAGTGTTGGTCCAAGCTTGTTTATGCTGGTCAACTGTTATGGTCTGATCTTGCTGGTGCAACTAGTATGGTCCTGCTGGGTTCTTTCTTGCCATCCACTTGCATTACACACATCCAAGTTGCTTTTTCAGCAGGGATCTCTCAGGCCAAGTAGAGAAACATCAGTGTGCAGGAAGAACAGTGAACTGTGAAACCTTTGAGTAAAGGGATATATATTTGTCAGAGCTTCAGAGTTATAGTTGTATGCCTCCAGTAGACTATTACACTATTTCAGGGTTGTCAGTTCTCACAATTTTGGCACAAGACTGATGCTTTTGGGTCCTCTCTCATACTTTTACACCACCCAAACATATTTCTTGCCAAATCATGAAAGATCCCAGTTAAACAACTCCCTAATGAAGCAAAATATCTGAGCTACAGAATGCAGCTTGAGGATCCTGTCAGGTGCAAACAGAAGAAGAGACTCTATCCTGGAAAAACATAGTCCCTGAGGGGGAACAAAAGGTTACAAAGGAAGCTCATTCAAATGGAAAGCAGTGTTCAAGCACAGAAAAATCCCTCTGATAATAAACACCCCTGATGATAAACAACAGCACATATACAGTTAGGTCCTGAAGTATTTGAACAATGACAGAGTTTTTGTGATTTTGCCTTTATACACCACCACAATGGATTTGAAATAAAACAGTCAAGATGTGATT
>CM075009.1:18263096-18289052 GCA_037576675.1 Pangasius sanitwongsei | reverse complement strand
AGTCATAAAATAAAAGTCTATAACAAAGTTTGTACTAAAAAAAATAGGGTGCCTAAGACTTTTGCACAGTACTGTATGTTGAAGACAGAAGACTGCCGTAGCTTATTGAGCAAATATAACTATTGTAAACTGAAGCCCTGATATACAGAGATCCCAAATGATGAGTGCTAATTTGCATCTTGTTCTTGATGGCTGTGCCAAAGTCAGGGCTAATATGTATAATGCTTCTGAGAATTACTCCTAAAAAATATAGAAGTCTACTTAGGTCCTTATGTGTTATAAATTCATTCATAAATTCATAAATTAATCCTGTGACATAGGCTGCAACTCTAACTGATGCCTCCTTGATTCCTGGAACCAACATCCTTCAGTCCATGACATGGAAAGCGATGATAGTCTGCTATTATTGCAGATATACCAATTGTTAAAATGCACTCTGAGGATCAAGGAATAAAAATAATAAAATAAAATAAAATAAATAAAACAAATCAAATCAAATCATCTTAATTAGGCTAAATAGACAATAGGTACCAATAAAATCCTTGGATTTAAATTTTCCTTGCTTTAAAAACAGACATATGAGAAGGTGATGAGTAGAATCGTGTTTGGTGTAAACCATCAACATTTATGTGTATAATGTACACATGCATCAGTGTATTTACTGGTTCTAATCAATAGGTGAATTCATTTAAACCGAGTTAAAATGATATTCTGGGTGAACAAGAACATCTCATTTGTCCTTGATTCCTCCTGTGCTTGTTTCCTTTCCTTGCCCTCTTTCCTCACTTCTTCAGTGGGAGGAGCAGTGAGGAAGGGACGCAAGGAAAGGAAGCGAGGAGGCAGAATTTAAGAAACAAAAGGCACCCTAAATCTTAAGCCGGAAGTGATGAAGTACGACTGTACATCCATCAGCCACCCCCCATTTCCATAGTAAGAGCCAGTAGAAGTGCACAATAAGTAGTCAAAGCACAATTGTAGTCAAAGCACAATTACACAATTATATAATGTAAAATCACAATTGCTGGATTTCTAAGAATTTGTGTGACTTAAGAACAAAAAAAATTATTCTGAGTGCCTTTATATATACTGGAACTGATCTCCAAGTGACTCCCAGAAGAGTCAAAAATCTAAACCTTGCCACCTGTACATAATTATGCATCCAGTGTAATACCAATTAAAGACTGTTAGATGCATCAAAACTGTTTAAAATACAATTAGAATGTAAAATAAAAATGTTCTTAAAGTGCTTGTGAATGAAAACCTTTTAATAGTGTCTATTTAAATTCGTGTGAGGCTTGAACGTGTGACAAACAAAACATAAAACATGAAATGTTGCCTGTTGAATTTTGTCCAAATAAAACGTACTCCTGTCAGGAGAGAAGGATTTGCTTTGGTTATTTAGAAAACTGAACTGTAGGTTGTCAGCTAGCTTACTAGTAAATATGAGGTAAACTCAACAGGAGGAATGAGTCATAGAGTCATATGTCATTAGAAGATTTGCAAAACCAAAACAAGCCACTATAAGATTGGTTGGAAAGCACTGTTCAAGCAGTACTGTAAAGCAGGCACTCGGTTCATGCCAAGCTCTTTATTAATGTTAGGAACACAACATAGTGTTGTGAATTTATCTTTTTTCTTCCAGTTAATAATTAAAATTGTCTACATGTGTAAGATCCATTAGCTACAAATTCCCAACATCCCCCAATCTGGACTAGGAGCTCCTCATAATTACATTTCTAATTGCACAAGTAATGAGCAGCTCTGAAGCAGCTTGTTATGTCATTTGTTGGCCCATCCCCTAATGTGGTGTAAACCAACAAGTTAATTAGATCTGCCTGAAAGCACCTTTAATCAGGGCTGAGACCTGTTTCCTGAGCATCTTATATGAGTTAAAAGAAGTCAGTTGAACTTCAAGAACATGTATTAAGGCTACAGTCTCTAATTTAAGAGCATCAACCTTCTGTAAAGCTATGATCAAGCTCCAGATGCAGGTAACTCAATAACTGAAAATATTCAGTTCAGTTATCATTGATAGTGGTATTTTAAAAATGTGAGATGCAATACACATCTGGTATTGCCCATGTAGTGCCTATAAGTATTGTAGTCAAATTAACACTCTGATCATTTTTTGGTAATAATTCTGAAAAGTGTGACGATAAAGGGTTTCAGTGCCAGAGACAATTAGCCTGTAGGAAACTATAAAAAGCATTCCTTTATATCTACAGAAACATCTCCTTGAAAGGCTTTCAGGCCCTTCTTCCCTTCTCCCTTTACAACCACGCTGTCTGAGCACGGCTTAGGGTAGTGACTGCATTTCAGTGTGGCATGAGTGCAACCCACTGATGAAAGTGCAATATTCTGCTGACTGTAACGTTTTCTGTAGGTCATTACTGAAAAGCCTTACAGTGTATAGCATTTCACACAAACTCAGCTGCACAGTGAAATGCATGGATAATATTCACTTGTGACACACGTTCAGTGTTTAGTTCTTAGAAAGCAGCCCCTGTTGATTGCTTTTCACTGAAAAGATAAACCATTTTAAGAGCAATTTCAGTGTGACACATCTGCCCTTATCACAAAAGCCATACCGCCACTATATCAAATTTCAAGTTCCCTCCCCGGTATGATCGACTCTCTATCATATCCATATAAAGCCAATGGTGTTTTAAGTCATTTATTTTATAATAATTATTTTTCATTAAAAGAGTGCCTTTCTAGTTACCTAAATTCATGTTTTGGTGGGTCTAGGCATAATCTGTGTCCAGAAAAGGTCAAAAAGTTACTCAGCAATTCTGCCTGACAGTGTGGCATTTGCGTAGAGCAGGTGACATGCTCTTTCTCCCACTAAAAGTGCACTGTTGGCATTTCACTAAAGCACAAATATAATCAAATTTTCTCACCATCTGACCCTACAGCCTCTAAATCTCTGTTCTTAATTCAAAGAGGCCTAATGTTATTCACTTGCTGCATAGCGTATTACATTAATAGTATTAGTTGGAGGTGTTGGAGGCATTTTCAGGACAACACTCCACCGGCAATGACTTCTCTTTTCTCAGCATCCTTTAACAGCTGCATCTACTTCATGTCTCTGACACCTCTAAAAAGCCCACTTTAGCTTCCTCTGTTCCACTGATAGCTGTAACACTCTCATTTCCCACCTTTCCTACTTCACTGGAGACTTCACTGCAGCCTTACACATATGAATATTCATGAGCATGAGGTTTGCGGTGGTTGTGGAAACGCTAACAATGAAAGAACAGCTCATAATTTAAGGATAATTCTAAGGAGGAAGCTGAATTTGTTCTATAATGTCCTGTTGATAGTTTGATAATTGCTGTGATGTATTGAGGCCTTTCATGTGATACTAATTATTGTGATTACTAAAACACTTAGAACATTATTTTATTTGAATTAATGTGTGCTGCACTCAGAAATAAAGAAAACTAGGACAATGAAATTAAAAGGATATATCTGACAATTCTAGGATTTTAACTGATTTTGAGCCATTACGACCAATAACATTTTTAAATTTCTTATTTTTCTTCTAATATTTGTTATACATTTAGTTAATATTCTGATGTAATACCTTTCACATGTATACAGTGCCGTGTAAATAGCATTCACAATTACACATTTTTGAAACATGGAAAAAAAAATCAGAACTTTATGATTACAAGGATTCTAAATGAACCTTATAATTAAAAAAAAAATGATTATCACTTTTTTTTTAAAGAGTTTAAAATAGAAAATCAATTCTCTGGCAGTTACTTCTGGCAGTTCAGTGAGCAAGGATCTGATTATAACTGCTGATGCAATGGATGATGATTTTTATTTTTATTTTATTTGCAGTGACAGATATTGGTTAAAAGGCTTTCAGATAGTATATAATATGTCTATGTGTAATGTGATGTTATCCAGATGTGCAATTATTTTCCTATCAAGTATAAAGGAGAAAGGAAAATACTTTTTATTTAGGAAATATAGATGAAATCACTCAAGTCCATTAAATACACGTGTGCAAGCTGTTTGATCTTTTTCGAGTCATAAACTGTTCACCTGTAGAATGACCTGTAGCTCTACATGGTATATAGCGTGGTAAAATCAGTATGACTTTGGTTCAGAACTTTGGGAGCTGTGAAATAAAGCTAAACATTATCTGTCTCTAAGAAATTACTCATTCTGGAGGCAATCCAGTAGCATTAGTGATGGACGTGTGCCCAGAATGATGGCCAATGAGGATCTAAGCAGGCAGTAGAACATTACTGAGTCCAGATTATTCTTGCAAGAGGACATCAATCACAAAAGCTTCATGTGCATCCCGGTTCCTCACATCTTTATGGTAGTGTTTGACAGACACTGACCATCCTGCCTTTCTCTGAAATCTCAGCATAATCTCTAGAAGAAGTAGGACACTGAAATACAGAAACAGTTAGGCACCATGTGCTCATAGAGCTGGGAATAAAGTGTCTAGGCTGGGATTTTACTCCACTTGATATCACCCTTGGATATTGTGGCTTTCATGATTTGTTTCATCTCTTTCTTTGTATATGCCCTTGTGCTGACGTCAGATTCAATTTGGGGATTTTATTTCATGCAGTCCAGCTCTATGAGAATGGGATATTTTCTCCACTCCAGTGTTGTGTGTTGTATTGACCAGCTGATACCAGCGGAATGAAACAGTTGTTTCAGGAGCGGTTACTCAGCTGCTCTTCTGTGGCTGAAAACAAACCTCTCATTTCTCACATTGATGTTCCAAACACACATACCAGGAAGACTTGTTCATCCTTAAAGTAAAAAATCCGCCCTGAATGACTTGCATATTAATATTTATAAGTAACATGTAATGAAATGAAATTGAGTTGGCTTTTTTTAAAACTTCATTCATCAGCATGTTGGTCTATGTTCACTTTAGTGAATGATTTCCTACATTGCCCACTAGCTGAAAAGCTTGATGATAAAGGGTTTAATGCAGTAGGAAACATTAACCCTTTATCATCAAGCTTTTCAGCTAGGTAAAGATGAAGCAAGGTGTAATTCGCACTATCATTGGGCAGCCAAAAGACATTGTGAGCAATAAGAAACTATAAAAGGCTTTCCTTTATATGGACAGCATGCCAGAAAATGCCACTTTCAGGCTGTTCTTCCCTTCTCTGATTACAATCAGGCCCCTGAGTACAGCACAGGGCTGTGATTGGACAGTGGCTGCATTTCAGTATGGCATGAGTGCAACGTGCTGATGAAAGTGAAATGAAGTGCAACAGGGAATTGCACTCACTCATGACTGAAGTCAGTGTTTACTTTTTAAAAAGCAACCCTCTTTTGATTGATCCTCAATGGGAGATCGAGCAACATAAGAGCAATGCAGTGAAGGTTCTGCTTCTCAGTGTGTAACGTTTTCTCCTTTAGTCTTTCCAGCTCTCTCGACTCCTTACCTATACACTCTGTTCAACTTTTATGCCGACTGTTACTTATATGTGAGATCATTGAATTTAGGCATTAGCACCAGAATCACTTCACATCACAAATATTTCAGTATAAACATGTTTTTCAGGGTAGAGTTTTCTTTTAAAGCTGTTCTGGTGTCAGCCAGGTGTACCTTTACAAAGTTATCAGAGCTATCATGAAAAGGTTTTCTTTGACATAATAATATACATGTTCATTTAATAGAAACCAAGCAAACCTTGCACTTAACCTTTGTATTATTGTACAGGGCCAATAATATTATTCCAAGTTCAGCCTTACAGCTGGGATATCTGAATAAAGATCAAGTCCACTCTGATGTAAAGTGAAATGTGATGGAACAGAGGTGGAAGATCTGGAAGCTCAGTCTGCTTCTTGATTTATGCTTATTTACAATAAACAATCGAATTTGAGAGGACACTAGCGTCTTCAGGCATTTTTCATGTATTCAGTGTCATGGATCATCCTGGAGGTCGGATTATTCTCTCAAATCCAGTTTTGGAATGTATTTATATATATATAGTGTATAAATGTCAGCTCTGGACTGCATGCTCCAAAAACGTCTGTGAGTAATGCAGCAGGCAGATGTGTGTTTCACAGACCCACCAAGACAAACCAAACCTTTCATGCATGATCTCTGGGGTCAGGCTGATGGTAATTTGAATGTCAGCCGATGAATGCATGAGATGGAACACCTGAGCGTCTGAGAGCGCATGCTAAAGGGAAGTGCTTCTCCAAAAATACCTCTCCGTCCCTTGGTGACTGATGCTCCTCTGGCCCCGATGGTTTTATCAAACCCTTTGATATTTAATTAAATTAAGCTTTCATGTGGATAAAGAAGGATTGAGTATACATTTATTCAGAGCTGAGTGTTTATGTAATTGGTTTCAGGGCTTACAATAAACAAGTTACATAATCTTTTTTTTTTTTTGTACTGTAACATGATTTGGCAACACTGAAAATGTAGAAAAACCTTTATTTTAGATTGAGATCATTTAAACAGCAGAGCTGTTTAGCTATAACCTGAACTGCATTTCAGGAAATAGTGATATATAGTGGATCAGTAATGCAACAATTAAATATATTCTTGTTACATTAAATGCGCTACAGTCACCCTCTACATTACACCCCTGAATACTAACTCCTTCTTCACCCATCAAACACTTCTTGTTTACTTCCAGTTCATTCAGTCAGTGCGAAGTCTTGCCAATTTTACATTTGATTAAGTTCTGAGCATTCTGAACTTGCTTTCTGTGATTGCTATTTTTGTGTTTTGACCCTTGCCTTGTTGATCGACTCTTCTTTGGGTTTGTCCTTTTTCTGGTCTTTTTATGAATTTCTATGTTTGACCATTGCTCTTGTTTTGATTTTGAATTCTGTCTTGGATTTTGTAAATAAACCTCCTCCACATGGATTCTCACATATCTCCCGAGTCCTGTCTGTTACAAAATGATCAGCAGACAAGTCTCTTAAGAAAGACTGGCTTTGCTAGACATACTGTCGTATGGTGTATATGGCTTAAATTATTAAGCTGTATTTTGTCAAAGTTACACAAGTAACTCACTGCAGAAAAAAAGGCCATGGGGCGAAGTCTGTCCTGACCCAGCTCCTCCTACCTGTGTGGAGTTAGGTGGAGTCGAGCCAAAAGTCCAGATGTTGGAGTGTGTTTCAGACAGGACAAGAGTTGTACAGTGTTCTGTGGGTTAGGTTTAGGGGACAGGGTTAGGATTATGCTTATAGAAGGAATTGATTCCAGTCCAACTCTACTCCCTGGACCTGCAGCAGGCTCTATCCCGAGTTACAAGATTCCAAACAGAAAACTATACATGTAACACAAATATGGAACCTTCTGCCAACCTACTTTAACACAGATCAGATATCAGCATCATTAAATTGCAGCATTTGTTTGCGTTGACCCTTTGCTGATGTCTCTTGACATTATCCCTCAGAAGCGAACAGCTTTAGAAAGTTTCATAACACTCATTGATCAGCTTTGAGTGCCTGTGGGTAAAGTTGGAGTGCAAATGGCATCGCACCACAGGAAACCACTGCTGTCCATTCCATGGTTCACAAATGCACGTGTTCAGCTCAGAGAATACAGCCGAGCTGATGAGGGAATGAGAGTGAGGCTGTGCTTCTACATCAGCACTCTAAGCCTTATCGTCTCACTGCTTCCTGCTCTGCCTTTGAAGTTTTGCATCTTATTAGTCTCAGTAACTGAAAGTGGCGCAATAATAAAGTGGAGTTCTCGAAGCTGATTTGGAACGGGTTGTAAAAGTGTATGAAAGCTCAGGCTGTATCCTTGCTGGAGTGTGTACTTTGGCAGCTCTCTTTGTGATCACTGTCTGAGAGGAAAATGTGGTAGTGTGCTGTATAAGCAGCTGGAACGTGTTTTCACGGGTTGTTGTATTTCAGTGGCCTTGCTTTAAACTTGATGTTTCCTCCAGAGCACTTCATGTGAAATACCATAACAATACCACAGTGGAATTGTTCCAGATGCAGAGTTTCTTTTAGAATAGATGGAATTAGGATGTTAAAGCAGGAAAGGTTTGTTTTAGTGTGCATGTACATAACCTTGCTAGTGAACTGAGACTGGTTGCTTTTACAGTAATAGAACTTGTTTCCCTTTGCATAGGAAGATGATTCCCAGATAATATTTTTAGGTTAGCAAAATATTTTTAAATTTTTTTAAAATTATAGCACTAGAAACTTTTGGTTCAAAAAACTTTCAATCTGTCAAGCTTTTTGAATGTTCTAAGAAATATTTCATATTACATTCCGACAATGTTGCTGCATTTTTCATTGTGGGAAACTTGTTCTGTAACATCGTGAAGCAAACCATTATTACAGCAGATATTTTTTAGAACACTGCAGGAAAGTTATTTTTTTGCATTGTTACAGGCTTAACCAGTGAGATTGAAGACTACAAGACACAGCTAGATCATTTGCTATTTGTAAACCCTTATGAGGGTGAGAAATACAGCACAAGTCTGGCTCTAAATGCTCAATTTTAAAGAATTTTTCTTTAGACTGTTGGCTGTTTCACTACTTTTATTATTTTGCTATCATTGTGTTACTGCTTTAATTGTATTGTCTTTTATCACTTGGTCTATTGGTCTATCCACATTTAAATCTATAATTTTAGATCACAATTATTAATTGTAATGTTTTTATATTTTTTATTTGTATTGTACTGCCTTGCAAATGATGGCTCTACCTTGGTGTAAATGCAGGTTGAATTACATAACTAGTGCTGATGATACTCCATTACATTGCAATAGGTTATAATAGGAAAGGGGTTACATAAACTCTATTCCACAGAACAGTTAAGGACGACTAGGAGTACGGTACATTAAGTGGAACGTTCTCCACGTTTCACAAGGTCACACTCATGATCTATAATATTCATAGTGGCATTTTAAGTATGTGTCAAGTTGTCAGTCAAAGCAGCGGCAGTGACAGGTCTATGATAGCGATGTTCCCTGGTGCTCTCAGTGCCTTGCTCCTAATGCCCTCCGTCACTCATGTGAGGAAGACACACTTCCAAATAGCTCATTACGGCCGTGTCTGCTAGAGGTTTGAGGAATGAGGCTTTATTCCTGCCCCTGTTTGAATGACTGCACTCTGCACTCTGAGAGGATGATGGATAACCGTACTCATGTGAAAAAGAGCCGGGTGACAACCGAACATGTTGATTTGGAATTAGAACTGACAGGGTGATTCGCTACAGGATCTGGATCTAGCACTAAACTCTGTTATTACACTTTGGGGAGATAGGGAGCAGTTAAGTGAAATGTGTGTCAAGGAATAGTGAGTAGCTGAGTGCAGTGTGTGTGTGTGTGTGTGTGTGTGTTGAGTGTGTGTTGAGTGGTTATACCAATAAGTTATACCTAAAGGTCCAAAAAGACTAAACATCTAAGACATTAAGACCTAAGTGCTTTATTTATAAAGACAGGTGACTGTTGAACATCAGACAGACTGTTGAACATCTGGAACATTCCAGATGGTGATCATTGTATATTTATCAGTGTAATAGGTAGACAGGGAGACAGATGTATTTTATTGATGCCCAAGAGGAGATCTGGGCACTATAGTAACCGAAGAATGCATTACAAAATAATACACTTAATTTAAACATACAACCAGTGCTAAGAGATAAGTGCAGAAATGACTGAAACCTTCTCAATGCAAAATAGTTAATAAGTGCAAAATAAAGCAATTTTTTGCATGCAGTAAATATTGTATTATTGAGATTCTATCCTATTTTTCAATCTGACAGACAAGACAGGACAGTACGCTGAGGAGGCATTGTGGAGCCTGATAACAGTGCACAGAAAAAATCTCCAATAATCCAAAAATCTTCTTGAGTACTTTAGTGGAATGAGTCACTCCAGGAAAATCAGTCCATGGAGGGGACAGGCAGTATGGTTCCAAACAGTCACCAAAATCACAGCATAGAAAAGGACAATAGACTGAAAGACTAGCATTAGTAGCCTATTGCACAGTAGAGCCTACTCTGGACTTTCCTGTCCAGCAAATGAGTGTAATCTGTCCTGTCCAATATGAAGCCCATGAAGGCTTTGATAAGGTTTAGAACATTCTGGACAACATATCTGAATGTATTTTTCTTATAAATATTAATAGCAACCTTGTTTATATGCCTGCAAGATCTGCGTGGCTGTAGGGTTTTTCATTTTGGGATGCAGAGGAGTGTTCAAAACACCCTGTATGCACATTTACTGTGCCCTTTGGCAAAGCCCACAGTGTCTTATCCTAAATCCTGTGTGATTTTTAGTGAGGACTAATCACGCTGAACGAGTTTGTTAAGTGCAGAAAGCAGCGAGATGGATACAACGAGAGAAAAAGATATTTAAATAACGTTGGAGCACTGTCATTTAACTCATCATTAAGTAGCATTAGGGTCACAACTTATGTGCAACAAACCCAGTAAAATAATTGTCTAAAGAAACTATGATCAGTTGCTTATTTTAGATGATTTCTCCATGGTATGTCATTTGAATTTGTGGGATTCAAGAATTGGGAAGGGATTGAAGATTATGAATGTCATTGTTTTCCAAATGAAAAAGTTTTCACTGGTCACTGCATTGCTCCCTCATGCAATCACTTCATCCCAGGAACACACCCTGGATGGGATGCCAGTCCATCACAGGGCACCATGCATTCACACCTAGGGGAAATTTATCTTAGCCAGTCCACCTACTAGCATGTTTTTGGAAGGTGGGAGGAAACCAGAGAACCCAGAAGAAACCCATGCAGATACAGGGAGAACATGCACAGAAACTCCACAGAGACAGTAACCCAAGCTTAGGATTGAACCTGGGACCCTGGAGCTGTGAGACAGAAATGCTACCTACTGCGCTAACCATGCCACCTCGCTCCATTGCATTACATTGCATTGCATTATTTCTAATTGTTTCCCACTGTTTACCCATTTGTATAGCACTAAATGACAGTAGCATCTTATTTCTATTTGCACTTAGAGTCACTAGTGCAATTTTGCCATTTAATATTGTACAAGTCACATCTTATCCCTTTTATCACTTCGTCCAAATACACACTGTAGTAGAACTGCAGTTCTTCCACCTGAAGGACACACATTTTGTCGAGAAGTAAGTGTTTAGCTGTGAGCAGTAAATAACAATATTTGTTTGTGGATATTCTAAGTTGCTGCAAGTTGCAGCTTTAGTGCAAGTAGTGCAAGTCTATTATAAACAATAGATCCTGTAAAATGACATGTTTTGTACTTAACTTTGAGCTGCTGAAATGACAGTAAAAAGGTATCCTTCATGAGATATCCATGCTTTGAAAGAAAATCAACGAAAACTTACATTGAAGCTCCACTGAAAACTTTGTGATGTCTCATGGCTTTCTGAAGTGCTAGAATATGAATAAGTGCTAGAATAACTTTCAGAGGTGAATAAAGTAACTGGAGCCTGTCATGTATTAAAATTCCAAGACGTCATTTCAGTCCATTAAAAAAAGAACAATAAGAGTTGCTAACTTACTGAGCCCCAGGTGGTCTACACTGGCAATACTTTATTCAGATTTAAGTGGCAGTTGAAGTTATACAGTAAAAGAGTGTGAGAGGTGAATAAATCGTGTTTCACTGAAACCTCTTTCCCTCTAATATTCCAAGATAATATATTCAATTTGCTCAGTGACCTGGAAATAATTCGCTTATCACACTACATTGACCGCTGCACATGTATTAGATGCTTTGCTCTTAAAGCATGCTCTTAATTCCCTTTGTTTTGAATGATACGTGATTATCTCATCCAATTGTGTACTCTTACAGAGTAAAGCCCGTTTGTATTTATTGGAAGTAAGTACATCAGGTGTTTTGTTTGACCTACATGTCTGTCTATAGCTGTGCCTTACAGAATAGTGAGGAATTTCAGGGTTGCAGTAAAAGGTCACTTTCTTAGATAAATGAGCGGACAGAACGAGAGCAACATGCTACACTGAACTAGAACAGCATTATTAATTTACTCACATGGCCTCCATGTGTGAATGGAAATGCAAAGCCTCAGTTGTTTCCACCCCACTGTTGGTCATGTTCTGGACGGTATGGATGGAATAAAAATGAATTTTGTGGACCACTTTGTCAAATCTACAGCATGTACCAGTATAAACTCCTTCTCAAAGGTCTTCTAATCACAACCACCAGCTCCCAGTCCATACACTCCCCTTAAATAACCAGTGTTTTCAATGAATCTGCGAAGTCTCGCTCCTAGCATTCCACAAGTAGTGTTAATGAGCATTTTGTTTGTGTACACAAGTTGCCAGTGTTGACAATATATAAATATATAAAACTGTTTTAGATGACAGCATTGTGTGTGTAAAATGTAGAGCAGTAAAGATAAAAAAAAGAAATAAATGTCTGATGTAAGCTAGGTGAAATAACAGTAAAGTACATTACAGTTTTATCATAGCCTAGACATGAGCTTTAAATAATATATGTGGACAGAGATATCTTTTTGTATTTTGATAGAGCACATAATTTCATAATTTTAACTAATATTAGTTGCATATAAGTTGTCCTGGTTTTATAGGTCAGTGATGTAATCAATGAGGCCTCTAAATTAAAATTTAAAAAATGAATGTACATTGACAGCATTCCTTTAAATGGGCATTGAGGTTGTTTATGCTACTCAAAGCAACCCGCCTTCTCAACACACACCACGAAGCTCCGGTACCCAGCGTAACATCACTAGTCTATTGCATATCGCCTGAGGCTTTGCCTGTCTATCAGCTTTGATTTTGATTTGCCCTTTTGGATTTATCTGCTTCAAGAAACCCTGCACCTGTATCCAAACCCAGTCTGTGCCTGACACACCTTTTGACCTGGAGATGATTTTTCCCTTACATTTCACATGATCATATGTTTTTCACATGTGGTTATGTGAGTGATATGCGATTACATGTGAATAACATATGAAAGTGCACATGAACTCTATCTATCTATCTATCTATCTATCTAACATGAACAGTAAATCTATGACACCATGTGAATAATGTAGTAGATAAAAGCACACATCCAACTTGTGAAAAATCTTGTGAAAATGAATGAATCATGAGTAAAAAAAAAAAAAAACACACAAAAATAAATGGATTAAATAAATAAATAATCATGTTGACAAATGAATCATGAAAAAAAATCACGTGAAATGAATCATGAGAAAAAAAACTGAAAATAAATACATTGTGAAAAAACATGAAAAAATTAATATGGAAATAAAATCACGTGAAAAATAAAAACACATGCGCTACATCAAATTCATCATGTGAAAAAATGCGCGAAACGTGTAGAGTCTAAAAAACTTTCAAAAAAAAGTGTAAGTGCTTGTTAACGGTTGAGCAAATCAGTATGGAAGGAGGAAAGATGCTGACCTGCACCATGGCGTAAAAGGTTATTTGTTAACGGTGCCTGTCTGACGTCTCCCGCCAGACATAATTAAGAGTAAAAGCCCCACTTGTGTGGTAAATCTGAAAAGGTTATTAACATTTCGCTCCACAGCACATGAAAGATGTCTGCCGTCATCATCTATTGTTTTTCGGGAAGAGTAAAATTCCCAACAGGCCATAATGAACTTTTATTACTTTCGCCTTCTGGACATTTCACCCTCTTCCCATTTACCAAAATGTCTCAATCCGCCTCTGAATGAACAAGGGCTCATTAAAATGATAGCATAATAAAAACTACAATATTTCACTGTCTAGTTATGCCTTTGGTATATTAAACGGTTCTCTGTGGATAGAAAAAAAATCAAGATATCTTTTCAATCCACACAAAAAAATGAGTACTCCTTTCTGGGGGGGTTGATTTTTAAATATTGACTTTTTTATTTCTAATATTTCCACATGAATGTAATTCACTTTATGTGGTGTGGTTAACATTCTTTAGACCACAGCACTGTTGAATTCATGATTCTGATTAGCCACAAAGTGTTGATTCATTTTCTATAACAGCACTTCTGACAGTTTTGCCTGGCTGTAATATGCGTGTGCATGTTCTAATGAGTTCATTTCTACAGGAGCAACTCGTTCACAGCGAGGTGTCTGGTCTACATGTACATATCTAAGACTAATAATAAATGAATAAAAATGTGTTGTTATTTAACAAAGAAAAATATATAGTCATTCATACTGTGCAACTTTCTGTAAGGAAATTTCTGTTAATGTTTATTAAATATATAAGCTGCTTTTGTTTCATTAACTTCAAGAAAAAAAAGGCTGGTTAGGGAACGACTGTTTATAGCTGCTATAACATAAATAATAAAAGGAACTAACTAATTTCATGAGCATTCCACAACATTAAATTTAACTATTAATGGATAAAAAGTAATGTTTATGTAATTGTTGTGAAATTGTTGTGGTATAAGAGGGAAAAAAAACACTTCAGTACATGCTTTGGGGTGGTAGCAACTCTGCTTCTAATCAGGCTGCATCGCACCACACTTTCGTTGATTATTTTCCTATAACAGCAACTTACTTAATGAACCGAACATTCAAAAAGAACATTCAGAAAAGAAAATTTTCAGGAAATGTGGGGTAAAACTTATAAAGTAAATTTGACTCATGAATTCTTGGTCTGTTATTGCTTTAATACTTTTGTTTTAGTGTTTAAGTAAGGCTTCAAGATTGAGTTATAATCCAGGAACAGGACTTTCTTCCACTTTGGCAAGGAATCAATTGGTGAGTCTTAATTATATTCTTAATTAGCATCATTAACTTGTTGATGTGAGACAGCAGTTTTCCTCTCTACTGGTGGGGCGCTTTTGTTTTGGTGACACACTCTTGAGGAAAACGCTGCTTGCCTCCACAGAGCTTCATAACAGCTTTCAAATGTCAGGTCGCCCTAAAAAGAGTTTCACAGTGCATTTCGAGTGACTCAGAAAGGTTACTTAAAAATGCCACAGAGTTCATAATGTCACAGGGATCATTCACCTGGAGAGTTGCCAAAACTGGATTATTAACACTTGAGTACTTTATGTCTTGAACATTCTCATTTCTTGAAGTTCATTGTTGTGATCTGTTACAAGACATGTTGGATTCAGACTCCTGTGCAAGCCCTTTGGGAAGAGATTATGGAGATATCAAGCAGACTCTAATAGCACAATATTGCCCTCAGTATACTGCGGATGTCAGTGTACTGTGCTGTCAAAAACTGGATTAAAGGATCTGAGAGAAAAAGTGAACTTGGCTTGGTAAGCCCTCTTCGTGGCTTCTATAAGTCTGGTAGCTTTTTTAAAAATGATGTCTGAAGTACAGAATTAGTTTATTGTTGAACAAGAGTGTTCTTGATGCTATCTAAAAATAATTGGGTCTTATGAGCTGTGACAAGTACACGTACAGGATCTTTTTGTGGAATCTGATACTTGGAGCTGGAGCTATAGTTCCACATTTGAAAAATGAGACCAAATACCATTCAGTCATATAACAGAGCAGCTGGAGATTAGAGGTCTAACCAGATTTCTGACAGGCCTGAGATTTGCACTCACAAATTTCCAATCACAAGCAGACAAGAACAAGTACACTGCAAAGTTTGATATCTGTTTCTATACTAAGAATCTTTAATCTACACAGAAAGTTTAGATAGTCAGATAGTCCTTGACAGCTTATTTTCTTTTGTTGTAGTTATTTTTTATTATATATTTATGCAAATGAGATTGCATAAATATATAATTGAAAAATATAAATATGTATATTTGCATACTTAAAACAACCAAAAGACTAGTCTTTGGAGGATCTGAACAATCTCCAGAGAACAGTTTGTAGCATTTATTCAGTCATTTTATTGTATAAAATCAAACATAAATCTATTATCAAAATATTGTAAAATTTCTCCCTGAAATCTCATGGAGGTAAGGGTCTGAGTGACTTTGACAAGGGCTAAACTGTGATGGCTAGACGACTGAGTCAGAGCATCTCCAAAACAGCAGATCTTGTGGGTGTTCCTGATATGCAGTGGTTAGTACCTACCAAAAGTGGTCCAAGGAAGGACAATCGGTGAACCGGCAACGGGGTCATGGGCGCCCAAATTGCAGCCCAAAGCTATCATATAACTCACCTGCTAGCACAACAGGCACAATACATCACCCCACAGTTAAACATGTAAAAAAAAAAAAAAGATGCTATCCAGAATCAAATAATATTTGCTCACAGCCAAAATGTTCACCATCAACTTCATGACTTTTTGATGATTGCCAAGTCACAATCATGATGTGCTACATCAAATACATTATCAGGGGAGAATAAGGACAATGGCTACACAGTCGTCCCTTCACTGGTTTCCCTTAGTCTGTATTAATGCACTTAACTAGCTAACTAGTTCAACATACATTATTACATTATGTTATCTACCACTTTTTTAGTCTATTCAGTTAGTGCAACCAAAACAAGCTAATTGTATGATTTGTTCCCCCTGTACCTGCTGGATGTTACACCTCCACTCAGCTGAAAAGGATAATGAGGTCAAGATCAATACATGGGGCCAATGACAAATCTCCTGATAATAAAGTTCAGGACATTTGCTTTCTTGTGAAATCATCTGCTAGAAGTGAAGGTGACGGAGTTGTGCACACATAAATCAACTTCTACACAAAGGTGGAGATTGCTTTCAGTTAACAGCTGGACATTTGTGACAATGATGTATGAAATCTTTCCACTTCCCTTTAGTGTACAATCTCTATAAACAGGGTTCACTTGGTGATAATTCACAAGGGTATCTGCACTTGGTCAGGAAAGAACAATGGCCGTCATTATCAGCCAGAACTCATCATTAAAATCACACAGCAGAATAAAGACTCACGCCTCAAGGTCTGTTTAAAGTCAGACAATAAAGGAAAATTATGTCTGTTTGATGTCAGTTCAGTTTTGTTCTTCTCTTTAACTTCGAGAAAAGCAGAGGGGAAAGTTATCATCTTTCTTACCTTCATTTAATAACGGGCTTTAAAATAGCGTGAAATATTTTGGAAAGAGGATGACAGGACGTTTAAGCCTAACTTGCTGCAGTAAGGCGCATGTCAAAAGCAATCAGAGCTTACCTCGTCTTGTGACAAGCATAAAATTTGCAGTAACATGAAGGATGTCACAGCATTACAGCAGCACCTATAGTGCTCTCCAGAATTATTGGCACCCTTTATGAAAATAAGCTCTCTCTATATATATATATAGAGCTTATAGAGCTATAAATATAAAAGAACAACACATAAAAGCTTAAACCTACAGGGCCGTTGTGTGGTTTTATTTTTAACCCTTTTTTTTAAGCAGCACAATTTTACTGCACAATTCTTGCACAATTTTACTGCATTGATGTTGGTTCTCTGCACATAAGAATTTCACTCGCCTTTTAACCTTTACATAATAAATTTGTAAACTGTGAAGTGACAAATCTCAATCTGAAATCTGGTTGCAGACACTTGTAGAGGATGTTGGCCCATTCCTCCAGAATGCAGAATATTATAAGCTCCTTTGTATTCTTTTGTTTTGTCCATTTGGACTTCCCTCTTCAATTCAGACCACAGGTTTTCAGTAAGCTTCAAATCTGGAGAATCTGCTCAGGAAGGGTTTCTTTCATGCAGAGCTTCCCAACAGCTTTTTGTTATGCCAACTGAGCTTAACAGGTGATTTTAAAACTTGATGACTACAAGAATTAATTAAACCTTGAAAATCTAGAACTGAGATCTCTGGGCTCTTTTTTCGCCTCCTTTACCACCCGCTCACTGTGTGAGGAAGGGACAGTGTACTCATGGGTCCAATTACTGACAAATTTCAGTAACTTAAATTTCTTATGGCCCTAATTGTGCTTAAAGGTATTTCTGTGCCATTCGACAAATATCTGTCTCTTTTTTGTGTTGAAAGTTCTTGTTTTTTCCATGAATATGGATGACGAATGGATTTTACATGTGTGCAATCTCATATGTATACCACAGGTAAATATGACATGGTTAAGGGCAACAACAGTGTTCCTGGAGACTGAGAGCAAATGAAAAATAGTATAAGTTTTATCAATAATAAGGCCACTATCAATAATTTAGGCCAAAAGTGTGTGGACCATCACACCCTTTTATGGGCCTTCCCAACCTGTTGCCACAAAGTTTGAAACACACAATTGTCTAGAATATCTTTTTATTCTGTAGCATTTCACTGGAGCTAAGTGGCCTAAACATGTTCCAGCACAACAACACCGCTGTGCATAAAGCGAGGCCCATGAAGACATGGTTTGCCAAGGCTGGAGTGGAATAACTCTGACCACAGAGCTCTGACCTCAACCGTACTGAACACCTTTGGGACAAACTGGAACGCCGACTGCGCCCCAGGCCTCCTCACCCGACATCAGTGCCTGACCTCGCTAATGATATTTTGACTGAATGAGCACAAATCCCCACAGCCACGCTCCAAAATCTAGTGGAAATCCTTCCCAGAAGAGTGGAGGTTATTGCAACAGCAAAGGGAGAGACTAAATCTGGAATGGGTTACGCATACTTTTGGCTATATAGTGTATTTTGAGAGAAAATACTATTATTTAAATTCTAATGATTCTTACTAGAACAAAGATAAATAGTTTCTCTTATGGTTTTAATGGATGTTTTGAATTATTTATTTTATACAATCTTTTTTGCTTGTTTTTATGAAGAGTGTCAATAATGCTGGTGGGCAGTGCACTTTAGATTGGGTTGTGCAGAATTACAGTGGCTTATTTAGTCGGCTGAAATGGTATATATAAGAGTATATAATAGTTTGAACTATAAATGTTATGTTATGACAGCTGTTATCTCTGTTTATTGTATTTAGTGAGATACAGTGCTATAAATCATCTCTGTGTTACCAAACAAAGCCATGCGACGCATCAAAAGTAATCAGAGTTTACATCCACTGGACTTATATCAGACTCTGCCCGCTGTTCTGGCTTCCATCTGTCTGCTCTTGGTATTAGCTAGAAATAATGTTGTCCATTGTGTTTTTTTTAGTCCCAGGACAGGCATTGAGGGCAGATTAGAGTGCAGGCTAATATCACTGTCTTCCACCTCACTTGTCTAAAGAGTAATGTTTTGGAGTCAACCTGCTTTCGCCCTGGACCATCTTAATCAATATTTCATACCTAAGACATACAACATAGTACTCTCATTTAAGACAGCCTGGAGGTTCTTATTGTCTTAAGTGCTTTAGTGCTAGGAAGAAGTGCAACCAGCTTTCATGCATATGCCCTCATTTTTTGTGAATTCCACAGACTGCATTGCTCCTTCATCTATAATAAACATACACACGACACAGTGTAAATGTACTGGATTGAAGCTTATTGGTTTTCAACTTTTCTAGAATATATAATGGTTGTGAAATCAATTCAACATTATTTCATGAGAACATACAGTACATTGAAACATCAAGGTATGTACACTTTTGCCACATGAGTTCTGGTTTTCTCTTTAGAACACAGTGCTCAGTAATGATGATGTTCTTGCGATTACAAGGCCAGGAAAGAGGTTGTCAGCTATCATTGCTGAAATTCTTGCCCCCAGTTTTCCAGTCAGAGAAAACTCTTCCTTTTTCGCAACAAGGATGTACTAGAAATGCTATGATGTGATTTTTTTTTTAAAGCAGGAAAGATTAAAGGCAGTCAAGGTTTACGGATATAAGGCTCTGTAACTAACTCAGAAATAGGATTTATTGTGGAGAGTGGCTACATTTGAGCTTAGGTCCTGTAAAGATGAAGCTTATATTAATACATCTACTTTGATGTATTTGAATTGAGGCATGAGATTAGTGTGTAACCTTTCTCAGCATTATCCATACTTTGTGTGTAATATGTAATAGTCATGTAATAATATAACTTGCATTACAGAAGCAATTTCATTTCATTTTGGATTACTTTGATCACATAGATGCGAAACTCTTCCATTTACTCTGCCCTTCAAACCCTTTATTTAATCCTATCAAGCCATTTGATGCTTGGACTTTAACTCTTTCATGCATAAATTATTTAAAACATGTTTAGATTTTTTTTTAATACTTAAAATTTTTAGTCAAATTAAAATGTAAATGGACTGTATGTGTGTATGAATACTGTGCATCAAAGATATAAATAAAAAAGAGAATGAATAGAAAAATGAAAATGTTTAATTCTGATGACAAAACTATAGAAAATATATACTCACTATCCACTTTATTAGGAACACCTGTACACCTGCACATTCATGTAGTTATCTAATAAGCCATTCAAGTGGCAGCATGCATAAAATCCTGTAGATACAGGTCAAGAGCTTCTGTTCATGTTCACATCAAACATCAGAATGGGGGAAAAGTGTGACCTATGTGACTTAAACCATGGCACAGTTATTGGTACCAGATGGGCTGCTTTGAGTATTTCAGAAACTGTTGATCTCCTGGGATTTTCACACACAACAGTCTCTAGAGTTGTTATGCAGAATGGTGCAAAAACGAAAAACATCCTGTGAGCGGAGGGTCTGCAGGCTGAAACACCTTGTTGATGAGAGAGATCAGAGGACAATGACCAGACTGTTCTGAGCTAACAGGAAGTCTATAGTAACTTAAATAAGCACTCTTTATAACCGTGGTGAGCAGAAAAGCATCTCAGAACGCACAACACATCATACCTTGAGGTGGATGAGCTACAACAGCTGAAGACCACATCAGGTTCCACTCCTGTCAATGAAGAACAAGAATCTGAGGCTATCATGGGCACAGACTCACCAAAACTGGACAGTTGTAGACTGGAAAAAGACCAGGTGATTTTTTTCTAATCTTCAACTGTCCAGTTTCTATGAGCCTGTCAGTGGGTCACAAGCATGATGCAGTTATTGCACACAAGGGATATCTAATCAAATATTAAGTGTTATTTAATTTAATTTACTTTAGGCCTATCTTTTCCTGTACTTTTGCTCACCTAAAGATTGGGTGGTCTGCCACCAAGGTGCCACATACTAAGTTGTTTAACACATCTAGATGTACATATCATGAAATTAAAGCTGAAATTCTGATCTATCGTCTCATATTCTTTTGATCTCACATCCAAATGTCTTCAGGGTTTAGCAAAAACAAAAGAATTGGCCTTGCCGTTTCAATACTTTTGAAAGGAACTGTATTTTCCAAAAAAACAGCCATAAATGTGGACAGTGGCTCCAGTAAGCAGTAGAAGTCGTAAAAGAAAGAAAAATCTGTACCTAAAAATAATATCAGACAGCAACAACCCACAAGTGCAGTGGCCAGTTAAAAGTGCAGAGTTATATTTTATCTTGGTGAAAGGCACCGTATTTCAGCACTGAGCTCTTATGGAGTCCAAGCTCCAGAGTGAGAAGGTCTGAATAAGTGTAAGTGATGAGACCTAATGGAGGAAACATTTGTCACAGAAGTTTTGAGCACTCATGCAGCAATCAGTCAACGGCACGTCACATTTAGCACATTGCTTTCAAAGCCACAAGTAACAGGCTTTCACAGTCATTAACGCCACTACGGATGAAACATTGACCAGCTTGCAGGTGTCATAGGCCAGGATGGATAGTGCTGAGATGGCTCATGGAAACAGTTTCACACCAGCCGGCGTTTGCGCTACCTTTGCTTCCTCCCTGCTGTGCTCACATGAGGATGAATAAAGCATAGTGGATGTTCTATCAGTCTTATGAAGGTTTTTAAAGGCTCCATGAACCAAGCCTGAGCCAGTTTTCGGTTGGCGTTTCACCCTTTCTCATCCCAAGAGACTGTAACCTGGAGAAAAGAGCTGTGTTTTATGGGATTGTATGTGAATTTTTCATAGGAGTAGATGTTTTTTCTCTTCAGTTCTGACCCTCTCTCAGTCAGTTCAAGTGAAGTGCAGATTTTTTAGATTTGTTCCATGGGAGTTTATCCAAGCCCTGGAGGTTTCTACAGCTATTTGGTCATTACTCAAATGCTGGTTGGATGTTGAATCAACATGGAAGACTAAGCTTATACATGGAAGTTATATCCTGGGTTTCTCCACATGCTGTGTATACATTTAGAAAGACTTTTTTCTATTTAATCAAATAAAGATGGACCTGCTGAGATTTCACATACCAGGTCTATGAAAGTGTGCTTCAGAACATGGTTTAAAGTAAAATACTTTTAATCAAACAATATTAAAATGAATTGTTCTTGTTCTTCTTTTATGAACTCTGATGGTTTAGTTAAAACCGTAGGTTATCCACTGCACAGCAGAAGACGTATTCTGTGTGAGTCAGTAATCCACTGTTGGAAAGGCTCTGCAGTACTGGGTGGACATACGGCACCTAGCTGAGAGAGCATTTAGAAGAATACCAATTAAATACACCCCTATTGTTACCAGTCTGTTGTAAAGAGAGCGCAATGCGTGACTACTACACACCTCTGCCATTTCTGCTAATTTTTTAAATTGCTGTTCTGTGTCATGGGGCGAAGCACTTGCTACTAGGTAGAGCAGTTACAGCTCATTGTTTCAGCAATGCCCCATGTCAGACGGTAAAATAGAATATTATTATGTCAGTGCTAAATGCCCACACCACTTCATCTTCACACTACAAGGGCCTATGAGACAATATTATCATACATTATTATCATCATCATAACCTTACCCTAGAATCACACTATGAGTCTGTTTGAATAAAAGGCAGCACACTATACAGTTGTGTGTGACAGTTTTCTCCATTTTTCTTTAGATTTAGGTCAAGCTGGTTAGGAGGAGGGAATGTAAGCTATGTGGAGCAGATCTGCAGCTGATGGAAAAATTCTGCATGGACAAAAGTGGTGTAAGGGCAGTGGTGACTTGCATAAATAAAAATTGATGTACAAATAGATGTACAAATGCTGCCCCATTTAGTTCCATATAATTATTACAGCACCTAGTGCTCAAAACGGGAACTGCAACAACTGTACAGGACCATCAGGGAGGGAATCATGCTGCCCCATGCTAGCTCTATGAATATTTTCAGTGGAGGAGGAGCAGCAGACAGGAAGGCTAATGATAGGGTTGCCAGGGTCGTGTTTTTTTACACCACATTAGGATGGTTTAAAAATACTCAGTGACCACCAAGATCTTGTGTTATAGAAAATATTTTGAATTAACAAAGCAAAGAAAGGCAAAGCATTAGTGCAGACGTTGTGTCTATGATCTAAAGAACCTTTTCTATTGTAAGATATTTTGCAAAGTTTGGGAGATGGAAAGGGGGATTATGGGGTGGATAATCTCCTTACATCAGAACTGCATGTGCACCACAGTGACCTTGTTTCCCATGCAAAGGATGAGGAAAAGTTGAACAGCTGAACAGTTGAGCTGCTACACTGTATGCTGGATGACTGTAAGTTGTCGACTCTCAACTGCCTATTACGGGGTTACTCCAAAAAGTTCACTCAGTAGTAGCCTATAGCATAAGTCAAGTGTGACAGATTCTCGACATAAATTCCTCTGAAGCTATGTCATTATTAATCTCGGGCTGGCCCACCAAACTCTAATGTCACGAGCCGCTGGTGGACACAAGTCTATGGCAGGGCACCATGCACACACACTCACACACTCGTTTTCACACAAGAACAATTCACACAGCCAGTCCACCTTCTGACATGTATTTGGGAGGTGGGAGAAAAGTGTGTTTGTTCCTGCTTTATATGTGAGCTCAAATGAGGCATGCCTGGACATCTGGCAGTAGTAATCACAGTAGTAATCAGATGGTGATACCATGATCACATGACTTTTATTGTGGCAGATGACAAATTAACAACTAAAGCAATTTTATCCATAAATTGATAATGACAGTTTGGTATACTGTTTAACTTACGTTCATTTGATTAAAATCATAAAATGTATGGTGTTTATGTTACTAAATCTCCCTCTGTATCAGTATCAGGCAGTATTTCTTCTTTTTAGGCCACTCTCTCCCCACTGTTAATACTCATCATCATCATCATTAACAGCAGAAGCAACCATTTGCCAAGATAAGTAATAAATACAGGAAAACATAATACACCCAAAAGACAGCACACTCAAAGCCTCTTTTCTTTCCAATTCATTTTCTGTCTATAGACTGCCATCTGCTGGTAATAAGATATAGTACATTGGATATGACACCAATAAGCATACCTGTGTGTTCATACACATGAATAAACATGATCACTCAAAACATCAGCTACATTATATATTTTAGTATAAATCATATATGCTTATTATATTAGAATAGTACAATAAATATATAGTGGAGGTTTTTTTTTTTTTTTACCTCAGGGTTCTTCTTATTTTTCTTCTTAGATAATTTAATCAAAGTGAGTATTCCTATGCGCTGCTGGGACCTATGAAACATTGTCATATTTGCCAGTTTTAAGGTCTTTAAGAAGGCTGCATGCTCAACACGTGGTCTCGTGGTCAATGTTGAATATGAGGTAGCAGGTCTCCAGATGGTCGGTCCCTACCATGTGCTGGAACTGTGGCTGAAGGTCCTCTGGTTTCAAGCCGTTCACAAAATGTTCACTGATCTCTTCATAAAGTAAAGGACCAACATCCTCTGCAAAGTGAGCAGAGAGAACAGACCTTATTTCACAACTGCAGGAAATCATCATCACATGTAAAATTATTCAAATTATTAATGACTTTGGGGCTCCCAAGTGGTGCAACAGGAACCAACGCAAAGAGTCAATGTTTTTCATGACCTCCTGAGGCTCCAGACCTGATTTATTTATTTATATGTTATATATGTTATTTATTTATTTCTATTATATATATATATATATATATATATATATATATATATATATATATATATATGAAAAAAAAAAACATTTGCATACTGACCAATGTACTTCTCTCTCAGAGTCCTCACAGTGAGCAACGGACCACCGCTGTCTTTCAGCTCAAGAGAATCACCTCCTGAAAGGGTCTGCATGGCATTTCGAGCGCAGCTCACCACTTCAGCCAATTCGTCCTCGTCCTCAAAGTCATCTGGGTACTCAGCAGCCTCCACATCTTCAGGGAGAACTGCAGCATATAGTGCACAAATTTAATTTAACATAAACTGAACATAACACTCTGGTTTTGAAATCAAAAATAAAGATGTAAAATGTTAGGACATATTTATACTATGACAGCCGTGTTCCCCATCATCATGGCTACAGTATATCATGGTATTTGATTAGAACTTTTAGCAATGAGTTTTAGCAAAGGATTTAAAACTTGTGTGACAGTGGAACACTTCATGCTCAAGAAAAGTGCTAATCAAATCTGGCACTTATATAATGTCAGCTTTATCCAGCAAAGTTTGCATTGTACTGCATGTTCTTTTAGTTTTTTTTTTTTAGACCTGGCACACTGGACTCTTCGTTTCATTTGTGTTTAACCAGTCTGTCACCAAAAAGTACAACTGGATTATAGGTATCTTAAATGGTAGAATGCTAAGCACAGCTCATTTAAGTACTCACATTATACTCAAACACACCTCATTTATTATTTGATTTCTTTTGAATATTTCCCAGTTCAATTCAGTTAATTGCCCCTAGGTGTGTATGAGCGTGTGAATGTGTGTGTTTGTGTGGGACATCCTGTGATGGACTGGCATACCATCCAGGGTGTATATTCCTGCCTTATTCACAGTGTTGCTGGTATAACCTTTGGATCCACAGCAAAAAGCAGCTAAAGCAGTTAGTGAAGAGAGATAAACAAATATTTGAACATACTGACTCATCCCTAGATAAGAAGATAGCTCTTAACCTTCAGTAACAACGCAGAATTAGAGTTTGCTCTGCTTTTGTAAATTTGATATGTTTGTTCTTTGAAACATAGGCTACCCTCTTTTTAACCCTGTAGCATATCTCAAAGCTGTACTGCACCTGGAAATATTTGTTTGTAGTTTTATTATCTATACTAGTATACCCTAATGTCTAACTCTGTGTCGTTGTCACAGGAAACGTTACAGGAGTTCATTCTTACCATTCGCAATAACATTGTACAACAGCTCACCTGTGTGTGACAGATGATAACAC
>CM075009.1:18231094-18256077 GCA_037576675.1 Pangasius sanitwongsei | reverse complement strand
CTTTAGCACCAGCTCGACATCCACGGTGAGACCTCTTCAGCTCAGCTGGAATAGGGTGATGCACTCCAGATTTACTCTGTTGTAGTAAAAGGAGGTCATTCCTTGTGTAGATTCTTCTTCCCATAACAATATCCATAGGTCAATAAGCAAATATAACAAAAAATATGTCAAAAGAAAAAACTTTGAGGAGCTACAAGACTTTGCTGCCAACTGCTCGGCGCGAAATTCAGTCATTTCAATTATTAAATTAAATTAAATTATTTTTTATTATAGATGCTGCTAGTAATCTTGTAATCCATGTCCCCTAAAAGATGTTTTAAAAAAAATTTAAGTAGCAAAAAATGATGGGTTCTCCAAACAGTGGGATTCAGCAGCCGCACTTGGCAACCCGGGTCAGGCCGGGGCTGAGGCGTGCTGTGTGTAGTGCTGCAGAGAGAAGTGTTAGCTAACTGCTAATAAAAATGCCACCAAAGGGAAAGGGTGGTAAGGGGGCAAAAGGTAGGATACGTATTATTATCACAGCATATCTTTAGAAGCCATTAGTAACGAACTATATGTCGATGTACTCGATCTTTCACAAGCTAAAAGCCTTCAGAAACTCGAGATAAATACTGGAGCTAGCAGGCTAGTTAGCTAGCTAAGCAGCTCGTGCAGAGTAGAACTGAGTGTTTTGTACGTTTAATATGGAAACTATGTAGTTTGCTAATTAAATTTATACAGCTGTGACTTGTGGGTAGTAGAGTAGTAGATGTAGCATCATAAGAATTAGACAATAACAGATAAGAGAGCTGTTTGAGCTGAGGAGGTGGCAGGTCATTTTAAGATTATAAACCCAGTTTGTGTCTAAAATGGTGAAATGTGTGCTGTTTAAGCAGGAGGTGCCTCGGACAGCGGAGACGGTGACAAGAAGGAGAAAGCTCAGAAAGGAGGCACTGCAGTAAAGGTAACTGTCACTACACCCACTGAACAGGTTATCTACCATACAGTCCATGTGCACTAGGAGGAGGTGTACTGTTACTGACTGTTGTTGCTATACATACAGCATGTCAGTCATCCCTCTGTCCTGTCCATCCATAAAAACTGAGCACGGCAGTGACACTGACATGGTAGTGTGTGGTGCCAGCCGTGGCAGAAGACATAAATATCCAGTAAACAGCACCCCTGTGCTCAGATTAACACAAATGCAAAACACGTGTCATCGTCTTGAACCATACACCTAGAATTTAAAGTGTAAGAATATTATGGAAATACACAGTGCTTAAAATCCCAAAATCAAAATTGGTGGATTAGAGCGTTTTATTTTAGTCACTGGGCGCTGTAGATGCAAATAAGACAGGTAAAAATGACAAAATGAGTTTTGTAGATATTCTTTTTTTTTATTTTTATTTTTTATACAGTTTATCATTTCAGGGGAAAACAGTGATGATCCATGATGCTTTCGTGTCCTCCTTGGAAGTGTGTACGAGTACTAGGTGCTAATTACAATGTGATTTGTGTGTTCAAGTGTTTTTTTGTTGGACAAAAATGGACACCTTGAGAATTTTTTTTTTTTTTTTTTGTATTATCAATAGCAAGAAGTTTATTTTGCCTTACTGAAACAAAAAGAATTGAACAGTTAACATGCAGGATTACCACTTTAATCTTACTGTCTGCTGTAGACCTCACATTCATAATGGAGGCCAACATGACTTTTTTTTTTTTATTGACATGCCCGCAACTCATTAGGTTACGTCTCACAGAAAAATATGGGTTTCTGAGTTGTAATTACGCCAGTGTGATGGCGTTCATGTCTGTTCATTGTGTAATTACGGTATTTCCAGGACTTGAAGGCAGCATCATACTGAACTGACCCAATCTGCATCCAGTCAAATTCTCTCTAGAACACGTTAGTCCCGCCCCTGTAAACAAACTGTATCACTCTACAGTAGTAGTTTGTTAGCATCAGATGTGGGTTGTTCATGTGCAGCTTCCTGCATGTTATTCTTCTCACAACCCATGCCTTGTGTGATGAAAAGATGTTTGGTGTGTTTTATGTGCTTCTCTGCTTATTCCTCCTGCAAAAATTTTGATCTTGTCTTAACTATGTACGACCACAGTGGACTGCTCGAACTGTAATGCACTGAGATGCACCGTTTAATATACAGCTTTGATATACAGGTTTGCTAAGCCGCTGTTGAGTCTGGTTAGATTCGGCAGGATGTGTTGTGTATCTTGAATACTATTGGCTTCTGTGGAAGTCTGCCAAGCCCGTGAAACTCCCTCACTGACTTCCTGTTACAAAAGGAAATGCATCAGTGTTCAGAATGAAGTCACACTTCTCGTGCCATTTCAAGGGCACTTTCACAATTCTACAGCAACTCTACAGTGCCTGATACGCTTGTACACTACCATGTTAGTGTCACTACTGAGCTGAGAATGCGTCACCACACAAATTATCAGCAGTGGTCATATGTGGTGCCTTTCCACCAATGGACATGGCAGCAGGAGACTAGCTAATTGTGTGTATAAATAGTAACTATAAAGTTACTAAACCTAAAAACCTTTTTAAACCTAAAACGTGCACCTGTGCGTTAGGTGATTTAACGCTTTAGTTCATCTGATAGCTGGAAGTATGCTAATCAGTAAAACGGAAGATGAAATTTGATGTGGCCATTTCCTTTTGATCCTTCCAGGTGCGCCATATTCTTTGTGAAAAGCATGGAAAATGCATGGAGGCTATGGAGAAGCTGAAGTCTGGAGTACGCTTTAGTGAAGTGGCTTCACAGTACAGTGAAGACAAAGCAAGACAAGGGGTAAGGCTCATAAATTGCATCCTAGCCCTGATCATGACATCACAGTTCTAGGTAAATATGTATCTGATATACATCAGGTATCCACAGCATATGTATCTCAACACAGTTAAGCACGTTTCCTGTTCAAACACTTGGTTTTATGTGTAATGATCATAAAAATCAGTACTCTCTCCTCGATCGTAAATAGAGTCCATGACCTGGAAAATCGGTCAAAAATCTTTTTAACAGTGTGTCATTTCTTTAAAATTAATAATCAAGTAAAAATCTATCATAAATCATGGTCAGTTAAATATGTGTTGAATGTTTAGTGAGAATCAGGTGAGCCTGTATCTTGTACAGGGTAAAATATTACGCTTGATATCAATTCCTCTGTCCATATTTCCTTTTATTGTATTCTTTCCTCTGCATTCTCAGAGGGAGGAGAAGTCATGAGATTCTGGGAGTAGTTGAACAAATCGGGTTTTTCATATTATTTGTAATTAAATTTGGCCTTTTGGGCTGAATACAGATAAGCGTTTCACGCATTGCTCATTGCATGGTTGATTTTTTTGTCACATCACATGCAGCAGTTTATCTCATTTGTTTTGGTTTGAAAAGTCAGTGGAAAACAGTCAACACTGAATTTATTTAATTGGGGAACGGGCCACATCAAAACTTTGTTTTACTTTTTGACAGGGTGACTTGGGCTGGATGACTCGAGGATCAATGGTGGGACCGTTTCAGGAAGCTGCGTTTGCGCTACCAGTCAGCACAATGGATAAGCCTGTATACACAGATCCGCCCGTGAAGACAAAGTTCGGGTACCATATCATCATGGTTGAAGGCAAAAAGTGACCCTTGTACCTGCGTAGGCCACATGGCTCATCCTGTGTTTGCTTTTTCACATTTTTTTTTAAATGGTGTAAATATCAGTTAATAAAAATAAAACTGAAAAAAAAAGCAGTTTTTGGTTGATCTTTTTTTTCTTCTTCACATATTTATTATATGAACAAGTGTGTGAATGTGTGTGCTTGCTATAAACTGGTGTCTCATTATGGGTGTGTTACTGCCTTGTGCTCAATGTGTCTCTGGATCCACCACCACCCCCCTGACCAGGATAAAGCGGTTACTGAAGATGACTGAATTAATGAATTATGTATAACAGTCTACCTGGTGACATGAAGGTGATGTGGCAGTGCTGAGTCAGCCATGGTGCCATCTAGGATTTCATTAGACTATGATGTTCCCACAACACCAGGATACGCCTCAGTAATGTTTTTCAACATGTTTCTCAGTTTTAAAGTCATAAATAGTGGAAATTGCGTCAGAAAAATCGACGCACAAAAATCGCACGCGCATGCAAAGCACGGCGAGATTCGAAACAAATGAGCGAGTCGACGCTGAGCCGCACGACGCCTTCCTGATTGGCTGAAAAATATGGAGTCAGATGACGTCAGATTTCCGGGTTTTGGTAGGACGTTGAGAGGTAACTCTCGGTCATTCTGGCAGACGTGAGGAGGAAGAACCGGTGCTTCACTGAAGCTGCTCTGACCAACTGAAGGTAATGTTATTCACAGAGCTGTTTAAGATATTAGTAAGGTCTTTTTTTTATATGTATAATAATACTAGTCATGTAAGAACCTGAAGGAGGCTCAATATTGAGCAGGTTTGTGGTTTTTTGTGGATGAGGAAGCGAACTAATATGTCGTACATCCTAGCCAGCAAGGTTATTTACCGGCTACAATGTCAGGAGATGCTTTCTGAGAAAACTAAGGTCTGGAAAACCCTTTCTCATCTGAGTAAAATAATATTAAGTAATGGTAAATGATGTGGTTTGCCACTCTGAGAGGCAGGAATGCGGAAAGCATGGTGAGGCACTCATGTGATGGTGGTGATGATGATGATGATGATGTGTTGGTGCTTGTCTGTGAAACAGAGCTGAAAGTGTTCACTGTAGTTATAGTGTGATCACAGAAGTTAGCATGTTTTACCAACACATCCTGAAGCACACCACGCCATGATACCACCGGTGTATCAATGTATCACTGAGTCATAATGGAAATATGCTCCATTCCTAAATAATGTGCTGCATTTTTCAGTTTGTTAAATATGGGTGTGATGATGACTACTCAACGGATAAATAACTTATCTGATGGAAGCACCCACTGTATTTAAAGCTCCATTGTATGATATTTGTCCTCGAATTGTGCCATCGATGCCAGATAGCCTGGCTGGATGAGATGGCTTTAAATGATAAACCTTATTAACCTGCAGTGAGGGTAATGGGATCCAGGTTTGAGCCTGCAAATCCAGATGAATGTGTGTCTGCGCACATATTGGTGGATGTGGTCGGTGTGGGGTGAGCTCAGAAGTGTCAAATCATTGGTTCTCAAGCTCATACTTCCTCACTAACTGTTTCACATGGTTAAACATCCACAATAGCAAATAAAAATGTCTAATTCTTACTTCATAGCCTCTTTTTTTTTTATTTAGTCAGATTGTTCATTGTTTGGTCTTGCTTAGTTTTTTTGTTCGTTACTCATCTGATGTGATGTGCATGAAGGTGTATGCCTTGGATATCACAGATATATCAGATTTCTGTAACAGTGTATGTAGAGAAATGGTCTGTGATGAATTATTTATTGCAGCTTAGAAGGAGATTTTTCAGGTTTAGGAAGATTGAATGTAGTGATGGACAGCCATTGGGTTGATGTAAGATAAGATAAGACAGTGCTTTATTAATCCCACTGGAAAATTCCAGTGTTACAGCAGCGACAAGAGACATTTCACAATGTAAGAGAAGACAAAAGATAAAATAGCAGCAAAAGGTAGTGTAGTTTCCTGTGCTTCTTAGATATTTAAACAACTTAGAGACACTCCTGTTTTGGATGGATCGCAATATCTGAAATGACCACACAATGTCAAATTTTAGAGAAGAATTAAAGTTTAGATAGATAGGGAGAGAGTACTTTATTGATCCCTAAGAGAAATTGTTTTAAAAATAAAACCAAAAAAGGCGACGTTTTTGATGGACCTTTTTTTTTTAAAAAAAAAAAAAAAAAAACCATTATGTTCATTATGTGTAGCTACTCAAAAGTGTGAATGTGTGTGTGCATGGTTTAGTAAACCTTCGTAAAATGCACTGACATTGTTGTATGCAAAAATATGAAAATGAAATTTGGGCCAGTGCTGTATACGTTTATTGTAGTTCTGACACAAACTCTCTGCAAGGGCATTTTAATATTTTTGAATATAACAATGGCAACATCGACATCAATATCTAAATATCTTTACAGAATTAACGTTAAAAGATTGAATTATTCAACTTGTGTAATCACAAGGACGTCTGGCATCAATAGAGAAAAAATGTGTCTGTGTTTTTTTTTTTGTTTGTTTTTTTTTTGTATTTAGATTGAAACAGTTTTTTTTTTTTTTAAATGGAGATAGAACTAGAGTACACAACCTTATCAGATCACTGAGAGCCTGTTCTGAGGTCATGATAGCCTGCAGCTCATCACTGTATACTCATCTTTATGAGGTGATGGTCATATGTGCATAGACCTGGTTGCTCTTTGTTTTCAGTGCTCTGGAATGAATCTTTTACAAGACACACGTGTGACTGATGATAAACCCTGAGTGTCACGGAGCTTCACTGTAGGTGCTTTTTCTCTAATTTGCTATTTGTCTGCTTTGTGATTCTGTCTTTGTTAGGTCACATTTTAAAAATAGAGGAAGTGAGGCTCTGCAACTGTACAGCCACACGACTCGTATAATAGCACCGTACTAAAGAAACCTCACTCAGCTTTGGCCACCTCAGTCTCTAAACCCCCATGACTGTGAAAATGGACCTGAGCAATATCCTCCTGATCCCAGTCCACATGGTGGTATGGCTGTACTCAGTGGTGAGCTTCCTACCCTGGTACTTCCTAACGGGGGCCCAGGAGAAGATAGCCTATGCCAAGCGGCTCAAGGCCAAATCCACCAAAGGTCAAATAGAGGGACCCTATCGCTCAGTGGACCACTTCGACTCCCTGGCCGTGATGGACTTCCCTGGAAAAGACACACTGGACAAACTGTTCGATCATGCAGTACAGCGCTTTGGCAAGTTGCAATGCCTGGGAACACGAACAGTTCTGAGTGAAGAGAATGAAACTCAGCCTGGTGGCAAGGTCTTCAAAAAGGTAGATGTTTACACACACATGCATTATCTAGGTCACATCTACAGGCATCAAATGTCATAACCGTCTTTCCCAAAGTTTCCAGCTACCTGAAGAGTGGTTATCAGTAGACATAGCACAGTACCACTTTTTCTTTTCCAATAATGATACTAAAACCTTGAGTATCAGCTGATATCGATCCCCATCAGATATTTATTTCTTTAAAACCTACTAAGCTTTAAAATTATATATATTTTTTGGAAGTACTTAACTTGTGTAAAAAAAAAAAAGTACAGGCAAAAAATACGTAGCTAAAAACATGATTTCCACAAAACTGCAGCTTTTTTTTATTCAGTTAAACACTGACCTACATGGCAAATAAGTATAATAAAGTATAAAGTATAAATGTAATAAAAATGAATCCCAAGATTTTATTTGTTATTTTTTTTTTACCTCCATTATATGATCTACCTCTTTTTTTTTTTTTTTTTTTTTTTTTTGGGCGGGCATTAGCCTGATACCTATTCTGGGTATCGGATCAGTGCTGTCTCTAGTCTTCAGTTGTAGCTGGCTAACAGAACCTTTTTTTTTTTTTACTTATAGCTGATCTTGGGGGATTACAAGTGGATGACGTATCAGGAGCTGGATGTTGAAGTTACTCTCTTTGGCAGTGGCTTGGCAGCACTGGGCCAGCAGCCAAAAAACACCATTGCTATATTCTGTGAGACACGTGCTGAGTGGATGATCACAGCTCAGTCCTGCTTCAGACGCAATTTCCCATGTAAGGAGCAAATTAATTCTCTCTCGTGCAAATTTAGCAAGAAATATAGCAGACTGTTGACATGGGTTAAAATTCAGTGCAAGAAATGGCCAGAAAGGAGAGGGCAGTCCTGTTACTGACAGAATTGTCTTCCTATGGAACACAGTGTTTCATTGTGCTATATAATTAATTAACTATTATTGACATCCTGGTTGTGCTTTTTATGATTGTTGCAGTGGTCACACTTTACGCAACTCTTGGAGAAGACGCTGTGGCCTTTGGACTAAAGGAGTGTGGTGTGACTCACTTGGTCACTAGCATGGAGCTTCTGGAAACCAAGTTAAAGGTGAATTATTCTCTTCTCTTATCTCTGATTGTCTCATGCACAGAAATTCCACATACACAACTTGTATGTTTTTTTTGTTTTGTTTTGTTTTTTTTTTTTTGTTTTTTTTTTTTTTTTGCATAAATTCATTCTGGATGGTGCCTTAATGTGATGTTAACCCTTTCTATATTAATGGCACTGCAAAACACGCTATATGATGTTGTGTTATTATTGTGTAGAGTGTCCTTCCTCAAATCCCCAACCTGAGGCACATTATTTATGTGGACAACAAGAGCCTCAACACTGCAGGCTATCCAGAGAACATTCAGATTCACAGCATGCAGTCTGTAAAGGAGCTGGGAGCAAAGCCTGAAAACTGTAAGTGCAATTTGGGCAATAAACCAGCTACTTTAAATATAGCATCATATACGTAGACATTCCAAAGCATCATATACTTAGACATTTACATTTCCTTTAAGCAATGTTGGCATCTGTGTGTGTGCATATATATATATATATATATAATGTATATGAAATCACTGAATTTTTCAGGGTATGAAATTTGAGATATAGCTGTTGTTGTATTTCAGTATTTCCTTGAATTAACCTATTAACCTTCAGACCCTTTGCTGCATGTTCTGCAGTAATTTGTGTTGAAACCCGTGCATATCAACCCCCTTACTGTCCATCTGAGAAAACACAATGCTTGTTTTATGTTGCAGTGAACAGGGAGATAGTCAGACCCGTCCCGTCAGACATGGCTGTCATCATGTACACCAGTGGCTCCACTGGACGACCCAAAGGAGTCGTGATTGTCCATAGCAATCTCATTGCAGGCATGACAGGCCAGTGTGAGAAGATCCCAGGCCTTGGGTCAGTAGAATGTACCATACAGGGCCTTGCATATACTCATACAGTACATACTCATACCCAGTCAGTACAGTTTATTTTGAACGTGACTTTGTGTTTTGATAGATCCACTGACACATACATAGCTTATTTGCCCCTGGCCCATGTGCTGGAGATGACTGCGGAGATCTCGTGCGTAGCCTACGGCTGCAGGATTGGTTACTCCTCCCCGCAGACACTCTCTGATCAGGTAACACAGCCTCAAAATAAAGAACTAGTCTTTAACCTGCGATTTAAAAAAAAAAATACTTTGAAGGAAGGCTGAAATTAAAAGTATTTTAATAATGGATTATTTTTTATTTCTCTTCTTTTCTGTAGTCTACAAAAATTAAAAAGGGGAGTAAGGGCGACTGTACTGTCCTAAAGCCAACACTGATGGCAGCTGTACCAGTAAGTCTTACTATATTCTGTAATTATTACCTCAGTTTAACTTTATGATCATCATAATCCATTAATCACATACTTTTTGTCCACTAGGAAATAATGGACCGCATCAAGAAAAATGTCATGAGCAAAGTGCAGGAGATGAACGTTGTGCAGAAGACCCTGTTCAATCTGGCCTACAGCTACAAGCTGGAGCAGATCAAGAATGGCTATGATGCTCCCCTTTGCAACATGTAAGAGATCGTGCATGTTTGTGTGACACTGAAGGAAATGTTTCTATGTTGATTCAGATTCATGGTGATTCTTGGTGTGTGTCTGTATGTGTGTAGGCTGTTTAAGAAGGTGAGGGCTCTGTTGGGAGGAAATGTGCGAATGATGTTGTCAGGAGGGGCTCCTCTCTCCTCTTCCACGCAGCGCTTCATGAACATCTGTTTCTGCTGCCCTGTGGGTCAGGGTTACGGCCTCACTGAGACCTGTGGAGCGGGCACGATCACTGAGGGTGAGAAGATCATGACAGGGAGAATGAGACACATAACCACTTTATATATGTATATTTATCAAAACGAATGCAGTTTTCTTCAATTATAATTTCTTTAATATCTTCACTATGTTAGAAGAGTAATAGAACAATTAGACCCTCAACGTGTGCACACTGTGATCCAGATATAATCTGAATGAAATATATGGCTCAACTAATTCAACAAATGTTTTGCAAACAGGATGATGACTTTTAGTTTCATACAAGTGTTTCTCAACAGCTACATTTTTTAGTTTTAAAAAGGATTCTTGGAAAAGAAATCAAGTGATAAATATAATATAGTATATAATGTGATTCATAACTGATGAAAGATGGAGTCCTAGAAAAACAAAATGTCTGGAAAGATGGATTTTCTTGTCGCAGCCTAATTTAGAAGATCTACAAAATCACCCCCATCCCCCACCACCCACATACCTAAATGGTTGTTTAAGTGGAACAGCCAAAATAATAAAAAAACACAACATGATTCTTGGCAACACACAATATAAATACCTACAGTATGTTTATTTGCATTGTACCTCCTGTTCTCTTTGCAGAACAGGCAGTCCTTGCCACCTATGCATCTGCAATCAGTCGTTCCTGCACATTCTCTTTTCTCTTCGTTTTCTTGTTTTGTACAAAATAGTGCAGAAACAGCCAACACAGCCAGGCTCCATATTGATATAGTTACTTGAAAGACAGCTCTTGTGTTTATTTCCTTTTTTAATGCTTCATTGGTGATCTCGCCATTGTGTAGTGTAGACACCAATATGTCCTCAAAACAACAGATAGCAAGTGATAAATGTCATGTAGTGTGAGCAGTATAGCAGTTCTGAGATTTTGAAAGTTGTGCAATGTCCACTAGAGATTAGTTTGAATGAAGCATTTGTTTTCCCCCCAGTGATTGCATCTTAAAATAATGTACTTTCTTCAGGAAAGGTGTAACCCACATGCCTGACACCTTCTCTCCAAAGGTTTTTTTTTTTTCAATTATTATTATTAAACTGTTAACTTGTGTTATCATGACTCTGTTTCTCTTGGCTTGCAGTGACGGACTACAGCACAGGACGAGTCGGGGCTCCTCTCATTTGCTGTGAGGTTAAAGTCAGAGACTGGGCAGAAGGTAAGTGAATGATATGGATGAACATACAGTACTGTGCAAAAGTCTTAGGCACAGTTATTTTAGTACAAACGTTGTTATAGATTTTTATTTTACATTATCGAGTCAGTACTAAAACATTTTAGATTCCCAGACATTAGTTTTCCAGCATAAAATGAAATGTTACAGAAAAAATGTTTGTATGTCAGTAAAGAAAGCAGCATATTATGTAAGAAACCACTTTTCAGACAAAAAAAAAAACAATAATGAAGGTTGCTGGGTTTTGCTGCAAAAATAAGAAGCAAGCGCAACAGTCAAAGTCTCCAGAAGAACTGTGGCTGCTTCCGCAAGATGCTAATTTCCTTATAAAACTGCACACACTGTACCTGAGACTACTAAAGAAAATTTTTTAAAGCAAAGGGGCATCACTCTTTATAATATTATTTTTAATGTAGAAACATTTAATTTCATTATACTTGAAGGCATCTTTGCTCTACAGCATGTGCATCAGACTTTTGCACAGTACTGTACCTGTCCTGTTTATCCCAGTGTGGTTCAGCTCTTAGTTCATTATAAAGCCGCTAATGAGTTTAGGAGAGTGTAGAAAATGCTGAACTGACAAAAATATTCTTGAGGGTCCTAAAGTAAAACGTATTCTCTTTCATCCAGGTGGCTATACAAGACTGGACAAGCCTCACCCACGAGGAGAGATTATGATTGGTGGTCCAAACGTGACCATGGGCTACTACAAGTGTGACAACACTATCAGTGAGGATTTCTTTGTGGATGAAAATGGACAGCGTTGGTTTTGCACTGGAGATATAGGAGAGATTCACCCTGATGGCTGTCTGCAGATTGTGGGTGTGTGTCTACACTAGTCTTATAAAGGCTCGTTTGTCCAGAAATATTAATGCTGCTCACCAGTAATGGTGGTAGTGCTAATATAGCCCATTAGACAAGTGTTAACTGTCCTTAGATACTACTGATTATTAGTATTACTCAATTAAGCATTTTTTCTGCTACCCATCTCATTGGTCATTTTTGTACCTCTAATAATTAGATCGTAAGAAGGACCTTGTGAAACTGCAGGCCGGAGAATATGTGTCTTTGGGTAAAGTTGAGTCAGCACTGAAGAACTGCTCCCTCATTGACAACATCTGCGCATACGCCAACAGGTGGGTTAGCTAAAGATCTGCACAAGCAGTATGAAATGTGAAAAACAGAGCTGCTCCTTTAGCAATAGCAGAGCCACAGTTTATAGGCTGCTCTTTTCTCTTTGCTCTCCAGTGACCAGAACTATGTGATCAGCTTTGTGGTACCAAACCAAAAGAACCTGACCGCTCTGGCTCATCAGAAGGGTATCAGTGGCACATGGATGGACATCTGCAACCATCCAGTTATGGAGATGGAAGTCTTGAGGGAAATTAAAGAAGTTGCCACTTCAAGTATGTTTTTTTCTTTTTTTAATAATTATTTATTATTTCTGCAAGGACTATACCATGAGTTTTTTTTTTTTTGACTAATTCCTAGAATCATATCACCCTGTACAATGTGTCCCAGAAATAATAGTGTAAAAAGTGAGCGATTTCAGAAATGCAGCATGCCTCGCTCTTATTTCTCTGTTTTGCAAAAGGCCTTCACATGACATTATGCTGTTGATAGTAGAGGCTCTCCTTAGTTCTACCTTGAAATTCTGATATGCTTTTATATAAATAATTCAGTGGTGTCTGATCATGTAGATATATCATAACTTAAAATCGCCCCATTAAGATGAACTAATTAATCACCCTTCAGGATTATTATTATTATTATTAATTATTATTATTATTATTATTATTACCAGTCAGCATTAAATAATGCCTTAATTATGCCTGTGTTTTACCTACAGTGTAATCATGTGTACAGTAAATTATGTAATCAAGTAAATTTTGCTATTTAGAATATGGAAGATGTTGATATTGATCAGATATGGAAGAATTGACAAATCCTCTAATTTTATGGAGTACAGTGACATATACAAATGATTGTTCCAAGGAATTTATTACAGCCGGTCCTAAGTTGCACGATGTCCACATTCCCACGTTCTTTACTCTCTCAACTTTAGCTCCTGCTTGCATTTAGTACTATTCAGCTGTGTTTGGTGCACAAACATGGAAGAAAACCTGGTATCGACTATTTCTTCACAAAACCTTAATGTGTGTACTGTTTTCAGCAGCTGCGCTGTGTACACCCACCTGCGATAACAATAGCGTTTGCTGCCCACAAGAGACAATCTGGGAGTGAAAATGTATCAGAATGCAGGTTTTGTTGTTGTTTGCTCTTGAAGCAGCATATAAAATTTCATAAAATTGATTTGACAATAAACCACAGCAGAACCACAGTGATTCATGGCGCACACATGCTCATTAAATCTTGAGAGGTTTTTTTCCACCTACAGGCAACTCACTAAACCTGGGATTAAAATTATTACTGAGAAATAACCTCAAATAAAAGGCAATTGATATTTGAAATCATACTAATTATAGATGATAATGAAATTGCAGACATTGTGGATTGTTTCAGTAACTACATTATTACTCCTGGGACACCCTGTAGAGAGTTTTCTTCTGCTGTTTATTCCTTTCCACTCGTGCCATTACTCATGTTATTTTTGTGTGATTGTAGTTAAACTGCAGCGCTTCGAGATCCCAGTAAAAGTTCACCTGAGTGCAGAACCATGGACTCCTGAAACCGGCTTGGTCACAGACGCGTTCAAACTGAAGAGGAAGGAGCTGAAGAACCACTATCTCCACGACATCGAGCGAATGTACGGTCGCAAATAAAACCAACCAAATACTACAAACCGTCGTCATTCTGCTGCCGTTCTGCTCGTGCTGCATATGTATACATGTTTAGAAGCATTTTGCAGTAACTACACGTCATCGCTTAGTGTGCCACACACACGTCCTGAGAATCTGTTGTGCTGTTCTGTTTCCAAACTGTTGGTCATAATACTGTAGATAATATCAGCAGATTTGTAAGAGTCTATCCAGAGCTCTAGTCTCTTTGCTGTAGAATAGTTTACTTAGCTGTGTGGCATGAGACTCGGGTTACCGGGACAACATTCAAACTTAGACAACAAAAGAACAACTCATGCAAGGTTTTCAACTATATAATTGCTTTTAAATTGCCATCACATTCAGCTATTTGTATTTTTGTAAAAAAAAAAAAAAAAAAAAAAAAAAAAAAGATCGGTTTGTATTTTCATCTTTGTAATACACTTCTGTAAAGAATCTGAAGGCGAAACCCGGTGGTTAGATACGAGACGAGGTTGTCACTGTACAGAGGGGCTGTGCTTCCTTTCTGAAGTGAGCAGCGTATGGTGATCTCTTTGTGCCTTCCGAGTGGTCTTTTTTCAATAACGGTGAGCTCCTGTTAGGAACTACGTACGTCCACTGATGATGGAGTAATATATTACAAGAAAGGATTTACAGTGGCTCCATGACTGACCGATTATCTTTCTTTATGTGTGACTTTGAGGTTTTTTTTGTTTTGTTTTGTTTTGTGTGCACTAAGTGGTTTTTCAAATGTTAATATTGTGATAATTTATTGACTGAACTTGTACTTTTGGAAGGACTCAGGACTGTAAAATTGTAGCTGGCAGTTATGAAGGGAAACCATTTTAACATTTTAGCAAATGTGTATCTGTAAAAGCAACTGCTGCTGAAGCTCAACATGTTTAATCAGTTCCCACTGCAGTCTGTAGAATATATTTGACAATGTTTAGTGACTAGATTACTGACTTGAGCATTTAGATTGGGCTTTTGTCTTTAGAAATATTTTCCATGTTCTGTTCAAATAGTGATACAATTATTCGTTTGGCCAGTTTAGTATACACTGCCTAGTTTTTTTTTTTGCACTATAATTTATTTGAGTTGCTGCTTCAGAAAATGCAGACTTTCATTTTAAGATTATTATCCTGACACCAATCTCCTTACCAAATCTTTAATTACTATTGAGAAAAGTATTGTTCATTTGCACTGCTGAAATGTTTAATTTATAGTGTGTTATATGTGTTTTCATGCCATTATTTAAAAAAACAGCTACTGTACCAATCAAGACTTTGTTGTTTGAAATGGATTGGGGTTGTGTGTTCTCCTTTCTGGAAGGATATGATCTTTAAAAAAAAAAAAAAAAAAAAAGACTTCAAGACTTAATTTTATTTTTCCATCAAGCCTCAGGGTCCCTACTTAATTCTATGTAATGGACCATTCAAAATGTGAACGTTAGAGGATCCCATGCATTTGCTTGAATGTTTCATGACACTCTTATTTATTCAATTTTGTGAACCACATTCTAATGTAATATACATTGTGATAATTAAATTGTTTTCTACAGTAGAGTACATTTTGTCCACTGTGTGATTTTGTAACAAATCTTTCATTTCCAACACGCTTTAAAAAAAAAAAGGAAACATTACACTAGCCATGGAAGTAACAGTCACTCAGATCTTCCACAGTGGCCATTGTTTTGAAGTATTTTCATACAAACAGGACATGTAGAGCGGGAAGCCGTGATCATTCAGCTTGCCCAATCTTGGAAGCGAAAACAGTCACTTGCGATTTTCCACACTGGCTGGTCGCTGTTTGTGGATGCCTGAGCCGTTAACAGGAAATTCTGGTTGAAATATCGCTGTTTGCTCCCGTCAAACTTGACCGTGCCCGCAGTGACGACCAGCAATGTTGTCTGGCCTTGAGTCGCTTGTTCTGAAATATGGAAATAAAAGTTTTCAACACTCTGGTTAAACAACTTATCCTTTGAATGCTACACTCCTACAATGCTACACGTACAACTGATAAAACTGAATTTTAGCAGCCCGCTCCTTTATGCTCTTGTGTACAGACCTCCTAAAAGCTACTTATACTCACCGTCCACTTTAATAGGAACACATGTACACCTGCTAATTCATGTAATTTATGTAATTTTGTGATTAGCTAACCATGTGGGAGCAGTGCAATGCATGAAATTATGCAGACATAGTCCCTAATCCAGATCCAGAATGATCTGTTCTATGGGTTACTACCTGTGTCTGTTTCCATCTGATAATGTACGAGGGGTTCTCTCAAGGTTGTCGAAGGGTGACATTATTTTCCACGTGACACTAGTGTTAGCAATAAAAACTACCAGAAGCAACAACAGATGAGCTTTCAGTTCTGATTTATATTTCACTCTGCTCTTATTTTTCCGTAAAAACGCAAAAAGCAGCCGAGCAAACTCAGCTGTATGTAATGGAATTATCATCAGACATTACTGTGCCATACCGTCCAAGAGAATAAGTGGTTTTCGATAGGGTTTTTATCAAAAATTATGTCTAATTCAAGTCACAACTATGTTTGACCAATGCACTGCATTATTTCTAGCTCCACCCACATGACCCAGTTTTTTTTATGTTTGATACCTGGCCAAAAGGCAACTGAACATAAGTACTTATTGATGGCACAGTCACGTGGCAACAGATATAATGACCAGATATGGAATAAGAGTTTGTTATACTGTGTAGAGGCAGATAAAAACAGTGCAGGCTGAAGGTAAGCTGTCCTGTAACGATGCCACACACATAATGCACTTACCATGGACAGGCTGGCAGTCGAGTGTGTGCACCTGAAATTCACTTGAGGGAAGAGACTCAAAAAATTCTCCAAGCGCATCCTGTCCTGAAACATTATTCCCGTTCCACACCAGTGTGGCTTTATCCAGGTAAAGTCTCGTCAGGTTCTGAAACAGGCATAAGGCATTTTAGGTCATATATATGAGATTGACGACAATCCACATTATCATGTGACACGGGGTTGTCACAGTGAGTCACAGGGTATGATCCCCTTGACTTTTTCCAAAATACTGAATAAAATGCATTTCTGTCTATCACGGTCTCCCTGTTTTTTTAAACCCAGTTAAATTCCTTACTACAGTGGTTCTCATCCGTTTTGTGTTCTACTGTACAGTAACCTCAATTTCTCCATGTAGGTGACACAGACTGCACTGCAAACACGTTACCTTGCTCTCTGACCTCTGCTGTCACGCCTAGTATGCTCCTAATTTTATCATACACAATGGTTTTCAAATGCACAGCATTGCTGACCAGAATTAAACAAAATAACTATCTATTTTTGACTAAGTACACTTCTTAAAAATATATTTCTAAGAAAGGACAACAATTGGGGAATTTAAATTTTTTGTTTCCTTTTGTTTTTTATAAAATATACACAGAGATCTTTATATAAAAATGTTGTAATAAACTTTTCCTTTTAATTTAACCACCAGCTTGTGTATGTGTTTTTTTTTTTTTTGTTTTTTTTTTTAATTAACATTGTGATACCACAAAACCGTGATATTTTAGTCTAGGTTATACACTCCTGGGGAAGGAAGGAAAATAAATAAATAAATAAGTAAATAAGTAAGTAAGTACGTAAGTATGTAAGTAAGGGGCCAAGCCCCAAAATGGCAAATAATAAGCTTTTAATGGTCTTAACAACAAATCATTGGTCAGAAAATGAGCAAGAATTAAACAAATGCACTCCTGAGACCTCCTGTGCCACCTTCTGCTCATTTACTTTTGCTGTTTGGGGAAAAGCTAGAAACAGGGAAATTCACATACATAGTCTTCATGTATGCAAAGGTAAAATCAAGATAATGATTAAAATGTTTGATGTAAAATTCAAACTAACACATGTCTGGGTGTACAAAATTTTCCAAAAATATGTTCTGGGATTTTTTGTTTGTTTATTTGTCTTTCTTAAAATATTAGTGATTATTCGGTCATCTGCCACACCTGATGCAGCCCATCAAGGGGTCACAAGGCTTAAACATTTAAAGAAATCAGAGGGAAAAGCTATCCCATACTAACTTCCTTTATCAATTTGTTTAATTGATTTGTTTAATTTAATTTCTTGACCAATTATTTGTTGTTAAGACCATTAAAAGCTTAACATTTTTGGCTTAGCCCTCTTTTTCTTGCCCAGGAGTGTGAAAATGTCACACTGTAACACCCCTAATCCTTGTCTAACAGGGTTTAACTATGAATATGTAATATACGCACTCTTCTTTTCTTGTCCATGCAGTCATAGTAAATGTTGACAAACTCCTCGGAGTATCTGCACGACTGATCCACGTGAGTCCTGAAGTCCTGTTGATTGGAGGAAATATCAGTTTAATGTCGGTTACTAGTATAAAACTGGACCTTAGTAGTTTCCTAGTTACTAGTTAGTAGCACTTGAGAGGCAAAAAGGTTCAACTTACAATTGTTGAAGCCATACTGATGAATTTCTCTCTGTGAGTTTGTTCTCTTAAGATGTACTTACTGAAAGAAATTCGACAAAGCTAGCTAGCCCAGTGTATAAACAAAATCCAAACTTAATCAGTTATACACAATAGTTTATATATTTCTTACAATACCAAAAGAAACACCAAACCCGCTACTCCGCTGAGAATTCTCTCAAATGTGTGTTCCTGTAAACGTTGTCCGTGTAGTCTTACTCCCGATATTTTAGTTCCCATTTGATTATGAGCAGCTATTTATTATTTTAAAAATATAGCAACTAATAATATTTTATATTTAACGCCAGTTGCATATGTATAGATGGTATAGTATATGTATTGGTGTTGGTGTTCGTTAAAATATCATATTTCCACGGTTTAACAATACTTTTAATTTGAAATCTTGATTGTTTCCATACCGGATACTTTTGAGTGTAACATCCGCTGTGAACACTACGGAGTATATTGTGGAAAGTTGTTATGGAGGGCTCTGTGTCCAACTTAGAGATCTGTAATTTAGCCTACACGGGCAAATTTGAGGAACTTAAAAAATGTATTTTGTCTGACAGACGTCTGGCGGCGAGAACAGATCAGGTGGGTAATATTTTTATGTTAGGGAAATATTGAGAAAGATGTAGTTAGCCAGTTAGCTAGCCACAAGTCTTTTCTGTGAAGTTGATATTGATATGTAGTAGTCATGGACAAAGTGTGATGGCTTTCTTGCTGATTGTGTTTGTCCTTCCAGGACCACAGGACTGCTTTGCACTGGGCGTGTTCAGCTGGACATGCACATATCGTTCAGTTTCTTCTGGATCTTGGAGTTGAGGTGGATATTAAGGATGATGTGAGTCAGCAGCTTCTCTCCCTCTCAGCTGCATGCTCACTCATATCCACTGCAATGGCTCATTGAGATGTCATTAACCATGTTGTTTGTTTCACACCATTTTGTAGGCTTCTTGGACTCCTCTGCATATTGCAGCTTCTGCAGGAAGAGAGGAAATAGTTAGATCTCTGATAGGCAGAGGAGCACAGCTGAATTCAGTCAACCAAAATGGTTGCACCCCATTACATTATGCAGCATCAAAGGACAGATATGAGGTAGTTTAGATATTTCATTGTTTGGCTTTCTTTCTTTTTTTATTTTTTAACTTTGTGCCTTTGTACTAAATAATTAAACATTAATATATATGCCATTATTTAGGTGCACATACCTTGTACTTACAATCATTTGGCACTTTATTTGATACATTGCTACACCATTGAGATGCTTACCGACTGTATCCCGTCTCTCATTATGCACAGTTTGTTAGCTTGTCTCTACCGCATCCATGCAAGGAACCATCACTGATCCGGTATTATTTGGATAATGAATCTTTCTCTGCACAGCACTGACACTGACATGGGAGTGTGTGTGCTGGCGGTACGAATGAATCAGACACAGAAGACATGCTGGAGATTTCGAGCACCGTGTACAATATAATGCTCTCTTTTTGTTGATAGACAGGACAAACTGTGGCTGATGAATTGTGCATAATCACACCTGGGCTATAGTCAGTAATTATAAATCTACAGATTGGTTTAGATGATAAAATGGTCAATGAATGTAGGAACCAGATTGGCTTACCAAATAAACTGATAACTGAGTTTCCTACATATGTAGCGATGTGTAGCATTTAAACATACATGGCTTTTTTTTAAACAGATAGCCCTGCTTTTGCTGGAAAATGGTGCCGACCCTAATGCCACAGATAAACTCGAATCCACACCTCTACACAGAGCCTCAGCAAAGGGAAACTATCGTCTCATCCAACTTCTCTTAAAACAGAGCGCTTCTACTAATATTCAGGACTCTGAAGGCAACACAGCACTGTGAGTGTCGTCACGTTTTTTTATACAAAAGATTTTAATGTACTATATCATTTTCCCACCTGTGACAGAACTTCTATACTAATGCTCTGTTTTTCCAGCCATCTTGCATGTGATGAGGAGCGAATAGAGGCTGCAAAGCTCTTAGTCGAACATGGTGCCAGCATTTACATTGAGAATAAGGAGGAAAAGACACCTTTACAGATTGCCAAAGGTGGACTTGGTAATATTCTTAGGAGGATTGTAGAAGGCTGAAGTGATTATGAGAAGGTTTGTGCATCAGCTGCTTCAGGCTGGTCGGCTCTGCAGACATGAGGAGCTTCTGTCCCAGAGGATGGTGAACAGCCAACAAAAAGTGTTCATGAATTAAAAAAAAAAAAAAAAGGACTAGATCCTGGACTTGGCTGTGAGTGAAGTCTGAAAAGTACATGGTCAATGTTTTTGAAAAATTTTCATCTTTGTATTGTTGTTTAATAAAACATGCGCTTCTCTTCAACCTACATCTAACACACAGGTTATTTTAATCTGTTTTTTGGGAGACAAGTTTAGCATCTTGAAATCTTAGGCATCATTAGTTTATAGTTATTTAGTTCACAATGATGATGTTGCTGTAATAGGGAAATAAATGATTAAATACTGCTAATATTGTTATATGTTTGCTTTTCAGACACAAATTTACAGTATGTTATACTAGAGCTGACAGATATGAAAACACTATTGCAATAAATATTTTAGAAAAACCTCCTCTAGCAATCATGTGATGCTATGTAGGGGGAAATATTGGCAGACTTGCTTTATTATACAAGTTTGTTGTCAAAAAAGAGAAATTTGAACTTTACCCAAGAGTTGTGATAACGACATTACACATAACCAATAATGGTAGAATTTGTCCCCAAGCTTGCTCGAACAGTAGAAATTATTTCTTTGTTCTAACAAAAAAAATCATTCTCATTCTATAGAAATGTGCTTTTTAATTAATATTATCTTCTCTCAAATATATATATATATATATATATATATATATATATATGTGTGTGCCAAAGTTTTTGACATCCCTAAAATATTGTAAAATAAATGCAAATTGCTGTTCTTGAAAATGTGTCTTTATTCTCAGTAATTATCTTTTCATTCTCAGTCCCTGGGAACTCTGTTGTTCCCTTAAACCATGTAATGTTTCTCTGGTGTATAACTATGCAGTGGTACACATGTAAAATCCCTGTCATTCATTACCATGAAAAAAAAAACATCAAAGAACTTTCAACAAAAAAAGAGACAAATGGTTCATCCCCACAAATCATGTAATGTATTTTTTTTTTTTTTTTTTTAAAAAGCAGCTTTTGATCTCAAACCCAGATGTCTTCAGTGTATAGCAAACACAAAAGAATTGGTCTTGCCATTCCAATACTTTCGGAGGGGACTGTATTTTTGTAGTTTAACATTATGGAATGTTATACATGCAAAAGGTTGCGTTCTCTGGAACTAAATATTGAAAAATGAGTGAGAGAAATCAAGTGAGGAGAAGAAACCGCCTAGGTTCTGAGCAAACTGAAAACCATGAGAAACGTGCCTTCATTGTCAACTCACATACCTCGAAAGAAAGGCAGAAGCCTGAACTATAGAGATTCTAATCACCATTTTCTCCTTTCTTTCACCTTTAAAGTGATATAGCAACCAACACAATTTAAGTGAAAAACAAATAAAAACCTTTTTTGGAAAAAAAAAAAAAAAAGAAAAAACTTCAGTAACGAGGTTGATGTCATATTTTCCTTTATTTAAGTTTCGCCTTTCTCTCAAGGTTGTGGGTTGATGAAAATGGCATAGTTCCTGTAGTGGTCACTTAGTTGAACTTGAACTAATTATGCTAGTTCTCTCAGCTAGTTGGCTTCATTTATGTATTGTGCCAATGATTATGCTATGTTTATGAGAAGAAGGAATTAACTTTTGTCAAAATAAAAGAAAAAAAGACAGACATTTTTATAAACTCTCAGTCAAGATGAAGACCATATTTAGGGAGACCAACGCCCAAGACCAAAACGAGTCCAAGTACAAATGGCAATAAATCAGAGATAATCCAAGTCAATACGTCTCCAGGAAATGTCTCAGGAATGGACTCAAGTCCTTCAATGTTATATGGTTTTCTCTGTAGCTTTAGCAACAGAATATACTATGAACATGTTCTAATAAGAAAATGTGTATAATTGCAAAATGAAGGTAAGGAAATTGGCACAGTTGAATATTTCCATATTTCAATAAGCTAGCATGTCATGCAATAAGACAATGTTTGTGCCTTGACATTTATTGTGGGTGGTACTACAAGAGTACTTGATATCTGTGTCACTAGTTTATGCAATCCAGTCTCTGTATGAGTGCATCCATCAGGGTGCTGATCAGTCTCCATCAGGGGTGTGTCTTGTCTTCAAGGTTGGAAAGGTGTCCAGTGTGCATTCCAGTAAAATGCAGATGATTTACTCTTGGCAATTTCTGAAGTGGACATCTGACATGTACTCAAACATTTCACTACTGAGTGTGAAGTGGCTGGGATGAAAATCAGCACCTCTATGTCTGAGGCCATGATTCTCTCCTGCCCCTGGTGGAGGAGTTTATATATCTTGGGATCAGACAAATCTCTCCATCTAGGTCCCTATCATCACCTGTAGTCATGAGTTGGGGGTAGTGACTGATATAATAATCATATAAGGTCTCCGCAGGGTTTCTGGGCATACTCTCCGTGATAGGGTGAGGAGCATGGCAATCTGTGAGAGCCTCAGTGGACACGTGCTGCTCCACCGAATTGAGGTGATTTTGGGTTCACCTTCTCAGCCTGTTCCCACTGCAACCCCTAACAGGAATAGGAATGAATTAATGAATCGTTGACCTTTATCAGTATTAATCATGAGACAATTACGCTGATGGTTTGAAACATGTAAAAGGGTTTAGCTCTATGTGAAACTGAAGTGCAATTGTATCATTCCATTGTGATGCTTGCCTCAGCAGTGAGATAAGATTCCATGTGAGGTCAAGATTCCAGTTACAAAGTTATCTGCAAAACATTCTAGGATAACCAAACAAGTTACTGCTAAGGTAACCAAAGGAGTTACTGGTAGGATAAACAAAGGAGTTACTGCTAGGGTAACCAAACAAGTTACTTCTAGGATAACTAAACACCAGTTACTGCTCAGTCAAGTGTCTAAGTAGGGGTCGCCACACCAGATCAATGGTGTTTTGATTTTGGCACAGATTTTACGCTGGATGCCCTTCCTGATGGAGCCCTCCCATTTTATCCAGATTTGGGACCAGCACTGAGAGTACCCTCCCAGTGGCTGCGTTGGTTCTCTGCCTAGGAATCAAGCCTGGGCCGTGGCAGTGAGAGGGCAGGATCCTTAGCTGCTAGACCACCAGGGATTATATATACAAAATGATAAATAAAAATCCTTTCAGAAATCCTGGCAGGGTTGGGGAAACTACATAAAGTAACTAGCCATCCTAAGAAAAAGTACACTAATAGGACAGTACCTAACTACACTCATCTCACACTTTTATTTATTTGCATTTTATGTAGTCTTGCGTACTGTTTTTTAACATTGGAAATTCATTGCAATGTATACAAGTTATATAGAGAGAAGAAGCCTTTATTTGTCACATATACGTTACAGCACAGTGAAATGTATGTGCAGGCCACTTGAGTTCTTCCACTCCCATCCTTGGCAAAACATGTCTTTATAGCCCTCACTTTATGCTGGAACAATTCCAACTTTGTGGTAACATTTTGTGTGATCTGATCAGGCACCCACATACTTTTTTTTCCAAACAAGATTAAAAACTTAAATCTGATTTTAAAAAAAAGTTTAAAAAATCAACTCCTGTTAAGGCTGCATAGCCAATGATCTTCTCAAGGGTCACAATGAGATTTTCTCCCTTAAACGGCCTACTTGTGCGTTCCCCTGCAATTCTTGCTTTAGTCTCTCCATGCATTACATTGTCAGGCTACCCAACAGTGTCCTACTGTAGAACCTTGTAAATGAAAGACCTTTTGTAATCTTGAGGATGCAGTCATTTTTATTCGTGATCATTTACAGTACTGTGGACAACTTCACGGGTACAGATGGATGCAGTATTATTATTATTATTATTATTATTATTAACAGAGAATATGGTGTGAGAAAGGAAGATGTACGTTTGATTATTAATTAGCTGGATCTAAAAGAGGTTTTACAGAGGAAACGAGGACAACAAATTTATTGCGAGGGCACGAAAATAAATGTGCAAATGTAAATGTCTGAAATGGGTTGTGCCGGATACAGAGGGAAGTTTAACGTCACGCGCCTCCTCATTGCTGTGGTCTCGGTCCTTCCAGTGGGAGCGTAGAGTAGGTCAGCTGTCAGTCCACAGGAAAACTGTCGGTATACAACAGTATATCCATATCCATATCCATAACAGTCTGATACATTAGGGGCAGACGTGCCTGATTTACCAACATAAGGTGAGTAATAGTTATAAATCCATCGTGCGTTTTTCCTGATAATGTTTGTACTGTCGCTAGCTCGGCTAGCATGTTAGCATAAGCGTAGGTTAGGTTAAGTCACGTTGACGTGAGGCGTTGCTAGATTGAGCATTTGCCCTTTTTATGTGTGTGTGTTGTTCTGGCAAGGTGGGCAGGTGAACAGTACTGGAATAGTTTGTAACACTTAGACCAAATTCATTTCCCGCTACTGCTTGTTTTAGCATTTTGGTACTTTTGTTTGAATTGTTAACCTGGACGCCATCACTGTCAGCAAGGCAACTAGTATTACCAAAGATCAAGTATCTGCTGGACACGCTTTATCTAATATATATATATATATATATATATATATATATATATATATATATATATATATATATATATATATATATATACACACA
>CM075009.1:18205023-18230994 GCA_037576675.1 Pangasius sanitwongsei | reverse complement strand
ATATATATATATATATATATATTTTTTTTTAAACCAATACAAGCAGTAATAAAAAAAGCACTTGTGAGATGCTATAATGAAAATAGTGCTGTGAATATTTGACACTTCTCACGTGTAAAAGTGTAAACATTAAAAGCTGACGCTGTACAGAAGTTGAGTTGTGATGTTTAGGATGGATGATGCAGTTGTCACATTTTGTGTGCATGTGGGGAAAAATGTGTGGGTGTGTTCACATGTGTGAACATGTAAACTGAAGTTTGTGAATGTGTCAAAAATATTTGCAGATACGTAAAAAAATTTTGCAGCGGAAAAAAAATGCGCAAAAAAATTATACACGAATAATTCCAGCAGGGAAATTTCAAAAAGTCTCATCTTATGTGCAGTTCCGAAAATACGAACACAAGCACTGAAATGACAAATTTCCATTAGTGAAGTGGGAAAGTTATTACTGTTGACAATCCACTAGCTTAGCAGTTATACACTATTTTATGGACTTGTGGTGTGCTTTTGTTTGCTAAAAGTTGCTAGAACTTTTATGTATTGTGAAGTTTTGTTTCCTAAAAGTTGCTAGAAGTTAGTAGAAGAGGTGACATGAGTCAGTGTAGTTGTGTATTATTATTATTATTATTATTATTATTATTATTTTACCGTGGAGCTTGTCGCGTAGCTTTAGCTAAATAACTAAATAACAATTCGTTTCCTTTATTTTTACCCATATTTATTTTATCCTTATAAACTTACTGTTCAGAATGTAATAGACTGTATGTAAAGAAACTAGACGCCCTGTTCTATTTTAAAGTTCAATGACATTTAGCGTAAATCTATCTTGCCATAGAGAGGCGCATTATCCTAACCACGTTTAGGACGTATCGCGAGATGGTGCGAGATTACGCGTTCGAATAAAGCGCACGCGCAAACTCTTGCGCATGCGAGTTGAAGGTTGCCGCTGTAGTTTTCTCTTTTGGTTACACCGGGTTTGTTTGAGCTGAACGTCAGAAGGATCCACTGTTCTTTGCCAGTGTGATCTTCCGTAAGAGCTGTTGGGAAATATCCAGAAATGTCGGTGTGCAGTAAACGCAGTTCACCTACAGAACGTGCCTTCTGACGTGATATACAGGTGAAAACAGGTTTGCAGATGAACCGTTGTTGTTGTTTTTTTTTTTTTTAAGTTATAAATGTTTACATACTGTAGTAACTCACTCAGTTGTTGGGAGTTGAAAGTCCATTCTGGAGGAGATAATGAGCTTAGGTGTTGGTCCAAATGTTTTGTAAATGGGTGTGTTATTTATATGTAGGCGGGATAGTCACGTGACATAGGATACGCATGTAGGTTTTTTTATGGTTTGTTTTTCTTTTTTTTTTAAGAAGAATGGACAGAGTTGATAAACAAGTTAATCAAAACCAGGAATTGTTTTATACTCAAACCAAGGCTTCTGATTTCTAAGTTATTTTAATAATGTTAACTTTCAGTCACTGTGGCAGAGACTATTAGCAGTTTTCTTTATTCACAAGGTACTTAAGGATCTGTGTGAGGTCCCTGGAGGACTAGTGGTTAGGCCTCGGTGTGCTTACTGCCATGGCTCAGGTTCGATTCTCAGCTAGGGAACTGAACCCCAGCCACTGGGGTTGCACGCGACAGTGCACTCCCAGTGCCGGCCCTAAGCTCGGTTACAGTTGGGGAGGGTTGTGTCAGGAAGGGCGTCCGGTGTAAAAACTGTGCCAAATCAAATATGCGGACCAATGTGCAGATCCGCTGTGGCGACCCCTAATGGGAGCAGCCGAATGAACAACAACAACTTAAGGATCTTGTGTATTTGTGTTTCAGCTGACCTTCTCATCGCGACGATGGCTGGGTTTAATGTTTTTGACCAAATTGAAAGTGATGACGGACTGCCAGACTGGTCTGCGATGAGCACACGATTGAACTCGTTCCGGGCTTTTCCCCATTCTGAGCAGGTTCCTGCAGAGAGGTTGGCCCGGGCGGGCTTCTACTTCACTGGTGAATCTGATCGAGTGCGCTGCTTCAGCTGCCTGCACACCATTGAGAACTGGCGCCAAGGGGACAGCCCAGTAGAAAGACACCACAACGTCTCACCTGCCTGCACGTTCCTCAAGTGTGTTCATCACAGGAGCCTTGCTGATGCAACCTCCTCTCAGTCTCCTGGCTCCATCTACGACGAAGAAGCGGAAGCCATGGAGTTTAGATTAAGAACAGGAGAAGTGGTGGATGAGTCACTGTACCCCAAGATTCCACATATGAAGAGTGAAGATGTGCGACTGAGGACGTTCAACAACTGGCCCTCTTCGTCCCCAGTCCAGCCTCATGACCTAGCACAAGCTGGGATGTTTTATGTGCCAGAGGGTGACAGGCAAATAGACAGGGTGCAGTGTTTCTGCTGCGCAGGCATGCTGGTCAACTGGGAGGAAGGCGATGATCCCTGGCAGGAACATGCCAGAGCTTACCCAAACTGCTTCTTCATTTTGGGTCATGATGTGGGGAACATCCCCTCTGAGCAGCCGAGACAGAGAAGCAGTGGTCATAGCAGTTCAATGGAATCGTTTGAGGAACGACTTGAAAGCTTCAGGGACAGAGCGCATCCCATCAGCCATGAAAGGCTGGCTAGAGCTGGGTTTTCTAGCACAGGTAAGGCTTATTTCTGCCATTCTACTGTGTTTTTGTTTTCTTGTCTTATGCAGATTGTAACAGGACTGAGTACACATTTTTTCTACAGTAGTACTGTAGGACTGTGCTATGACACTAGCATGTTTACAGACACATTTACAATCACGTTATTGTGATGGATTGTCATGCATGTTGTTTATGCAGGTGAGCGAGACTGCGTGGTTTGCTTCAAATGTGGAGGACGTCTGAAGAACTGGCAGCCAGATGAGGATCCCTGGGAGGAGCATGCCAAGCACTATCCAGGGTAATTTGTTATTCAATGTAATCAATAATGGGGTGATGTGATGAGGTTCAGTATGAAGCAGAGTTAATGTTACCACACCAAAGCTGATTATTTTCCTATAACAGCATGCCCTTAAATGTTTTTTTTTCCTCTTATACAACAGCAGTTTTAATTAAAGAACAAGTTGTACTTTTTATCTATTTGTAGTTCCATTTAATGTTCTGAAACACACTAGTTTCTGTTATCACTTATGTTATAGCAGTTATAAAGTCATTCCCTCGCCAACATCCATTTTTCTTTTTCTTTAACTTAATCAGACAATGAAAACACAGCTTGTCATGTTACCAAAAAAACTGGAAAGCACCTAAAATGTCCTGGTGAAAAATGTCGTGAACACTTTCCTGTATCAGAAAGCTTACTGACTGTTACAAAGCACTGACACTGGAGACTCTTTCCATAAATGTTAAATAAAATATCCCCTTACAGAAAACATCACCATATCAATGACTATACGTTTTTCTTTACACCACGTTTTTAATCAGTTTATTATTAGTAATGTGGAGTTTGCGCCATACATATCCTTGTGAATGAGTTGTTACTGTAGAAATGAAAATGTATGAGGAAGACTGCATTAATACAAACCTGTCATTTGTCTTGCAGTCAGCATTACTGTCAGAGCCATGCTGTTACAGAAAATTAATCAACACTGTGTGACCAATTAGATTCCCTAACCCTAACCCTAGTAAATGTATGCCTTGACATGAAATGTGACCTGTGAATCCACTTTTGAAATAACCAATAGATGCAGTTTCCTGGTCGCAGAAAAAGGGCAAGAGTTTATCAACAGCGTTCAGCTAAGAAACCCTGGACTCAGCTCTTCAGTGAGTGAAACTAATAAATGTGCTAATCTCATGTGGAATGTGGATAATGACATTTTTAAAAAAAAATCTATTTAAAATATTTACAATACTGAGCAAGCATTACATTCTGATTTTGATTATTCATATTTTTTTATCTCTTTAGAATGGATTTTCCAGTCATGAGAGAAGTATGTACATTTGATTTTGATATATTGTAGCTTAAAGTGTATTGTGTCAGCCTTGTCCACAAAATCTGATGTCTGATGTGAATTTGGTAGGATTTTTCTGGCATGCATCTTATTTTGGCTTTTTCTTCAGCAGCATCAAATGTACTGCAATCAGAGATTGCCAGGAAAGCTGTCGACATGGGTTTTGATCCTGTTAAAGTGGAAAGAACCATTTTAGAACGGATCCATCGGAGCAGGGAAGGCTATTCAACTGTGGAAGATCTCATTCGAGACATAACCAGTGGTGTGTTAGATAGTGATTCTGATATGTGTCAGGAAGCTCAGAGTAAGTGAAGTTTGTTGCAAACTTCTGTTCTCGCTGATGTAAGATATCCATGCAGCAAATCAGGGGGTAATCTTTCCTTGTGGTTTTCAGCTGAAGACCCCCTGAAGAAGCTGGAGAAGCTGCAACGTGAAAAGCTCTGCAAAGTGTGCATGGACAGTGACATTGCGATCGTCTTCATCCCCTGTGGACACTTGGTGACCTGCAAGAAGTGCTCCGAGTCTCTTAGCAAGTGCCCCATCTGTTGTGCAGACATCACACAGAAAATCAAGACGTACAGCTCATAACCTCCAGCGCACTCAAGCTCAGACAGAACTGCTGCATTTCCCACTCATTTAATTATGAGCATTCCTTAAAAATACACATACAATACATGGAGGTTTTAGACATGAATAATTTTATTGTTTTATACTACAGTATATAATATAGTATATAATGATGAGAAATATTTGTATATTTGGAGTACATTAGAGCAAATATATATTACACATTACATATAAATATACTTTTATTAAAATTATTAGTGCTTAGTTTGCTTCTTGGAAAGACCATGTAGATCTGAGGCTGCTGTTTGGATACATATCAAATGTAATCATAGGATAAATATATTGTAAGTAGATAATTTAATCTCTTTTATATATTCTTGGTTGGGGCTAGTTTTTTGCCTAGAGGTCTATGTGCATAATTTAGCAGCACATCAGTCGTACTGTTCTGAAGAAAAAAAACTGCATTAGAACATTATGCACTGTACTGACGTGGACAAACTATGTGCCATTTCCGGGAATCAAACCAAACTTTGCCTGCATGCACATGTTCAGACAATTTGATTCTCATTTCATCTACATTTTTAGATAAAGTCTTAATCTGCACCCAGAAAACCAATGCTTCAGCTTCATTAACAGAGTGCCTTACTTTAATGTAATTAATATAATGTATATTTTAAATTTCGTTCTAATAAATTGTTTACATTAGTGTTTTTATGTCCCGACTCTGTCTGACTAGGAAATAATGCACATTTCTTGATTAAGCTTTGGTTAACTTGACCAAAATTTGTATCAACAGTAGACAATAAAATATTATATCTACAGTGACTACTATATTTTTTTTTCCTTAACAATTCCCCTTTCACAAAACATTAACAACAAAGTGATAAAGCTGAATGATAATGTGTGGTGCACCAAGCAGTAGAGTGGCTAAAAGTGGGAGGACAGAGTTCACAAAAGCAAGTTTATTGATCATTCGCATGGTATGTCAATGATATAAACCCTTTTATGTGTAATAGAATACACAAAACACGGAAACGAGCTTAAACAACTGATCAAAATAGAATAAAACAGATCAAACAAGAATACAATATACATTGTATAAAAGTAAGGAAAGGGGAAAAAAGGCATACACAAGACTACAAGAAAAGCATTGCACTAAAGTGTCCAGGAAGCAATGGAAAGGTGAAAACTGCTTTTTAACTTGCTTGTCCATGACTGGATGTTTCTATATCGTCTGCTAGAGGAGAATCTGGAAAATAGTTTGTGTGCTGGGTGACTGAGGACTGAGGTCATTTTGTGAACTGTCCTGGGAGACTTGCCTGTGATGAGTTCTCACCACTCTCTGGAGAGCTTTGCAGTTGTGCGTGGAGCAACTGTCATACGATACAGTGATACACCCAATCAGGATGCTCTGTATGGTACAGTGGTAGCAGTTGTTGAGGATCTAAGTTCCAGTCCAATTTCTTGAGGTAGACAATTTTACTAGGATAATTAGACAAATGCAGATGGTGATATCCAAAGTCTGGTAAGATGTGGTAAGTGTCTGGTAAGTGACCACCACGCCCAGCAACTAAATATGTATGGTGTGCTGAAATGCAGAGTCCACAATCAAGCATCAGTGACTCTGGATGCCACTTGATTCTTTGCTCCTGTACATACAGAAGACTATATTGGGATGGCAAGGAATACATACAGGTTTGTTAACAGGCCGCAATAGCTGCTCTCTTATCAATTTGGGGATGCACCTGCCCATGGCCCAAGTGGAAGCCCAGATACCGTAGTTCCACCTGTCCACTTCTTTGGATTTGCTGCAAGTCCCGCCCAACTCAAGGATCTCAGGACAGCATGTTGAAAATGCCACTGTCAATCATTACTATAAAATATGATGTCATCTATATAAGCAATGCATGACTCATGGATTCTGTCCATGAGTCATTGCAACGTTGCTGGGGCTCCAAACAAACCAAATGGAAAGGTGACAAACTGGTATAATCCAAACCAAGTGGAAAAGGGAGCTTTTTTCTCTGTATATTGGAGTCAAGGTAATCTGCCAATACTCCTTGTTTAAATCTCATGTAGTATAAACGTGAGCTGCACCTAACCGATCGAGCAGTTCATCAATGCATGGCATTGGGTATGAGTCAAATTTAGACAATGCATTGACTTTTCTAAAGTCCTCACAAAAATGGACCAACCTTGGGCACCAAGACCACCGGGTTACTCCAATCACTGTGGGAATCCTTGATTACTCCCATGTTGAGCATAGCCTTGAGTATATCCTGAACTACCTTCTTGTGCTGTGAGGTCTCTGCGACCGGGTAGAGGAGAAGACATATTGGAAAAATCCCCTTGCAACCTGTGCTCTTTGGGACAGTGAGAGGTGGTCTCCACTGGAGCCCGGGGTGAACTGGGCCTTTTAGATTTACCTCTGGTCCCAGCTCCTCCTTCCCTGGAAGCACTATCACCAGAGCCACAGGGACCACCTCTCTCCACAGTTTCAGGCAATTGAGGTGGTATAATTGAAGTGAATCGCCTCAAAGGATCCTTGCCACTCCGCAAGCAATTTAGAGCTTGATGTTGGTAGTAAAATGGGTACTTATCTCCCAGTGCAAATTCCCATAGCACCCCGTTGTTCAGTCAGAACTGTCGTTCTTGGGCCCGATAATCCCTAATAATTTAAACTCGTGAAGGGTGCATGACATGAAACAAGTGCCCTGGTCAGCCAGGATCTCTTTTATTCTTTACTATATTTATAAAGCACCTTTCTGATCCCAACTCAGGAGATTACCCAGAAGAGTGCGTTCGCAGATGTTGCGAAGAGCCACAGCTTTCAGCTATGGCATTGCATGGTCCACTAAAACTAACACAAAGCAGTGCCCTTGTGCATTCCTTTCTAATGGCCTGACAAGGTCCATGCCAATTCTGTTGAAGGAGACGCAATGGCACTTTTGGAGTGGCCGGTGGATTCACCAGCTGATTGTCTATGACACCAATAGACATGGGCCATTAGACAGTTTAGTGTCTTATCCTGTCCCAAATGCCCAGTCATGGGATTATAATAAGCTGCATGGAACAGCATTTCCCAATGGCTCTTCAGTACCAACAACTGGTCGTCGCTTCCTTAGTCTGAGTGTCCTGCATCACTCAATATAACCTATCCTTAATAACTGAAAAATACAAGTAGGATAGCACAACATTGGGCTGAATTTGCTAACCATCAGTTACTCTTACTTGGTCAAAGGCATGTCTCAGGGTCTCGTATCGTGACTGCTCCAATGGGAAATCCCAGAGGAAAATCCCCACAAAGCCTCTGTGTCTCTCTGACATGGAGCTGACTTTGATGGCCCTGGCACCAACTCCCAGCCAACACTGCTTACATTCCACACCATGCCTCCCTTCTGCAGGACCCATCCACAAACATTTCTCATACTAATGCATGCCCAATTTGTCCCAAGAATTGGTGGATGGGTGAGACGACGACTAACCGCCACCATGCCTCTATGCTTCTGCCCCCGGAATTTAATAATGACTGGTACCAGCAGATACTCATGAACATCCCCGTGCACACACCTCACCTTCACCGCTTGTGCATAACTCAATCGGGGAAGGCCTGCGGCACATCAGAGATCTGGATCAGTGTTCCTGATTCCATTAGGGAACTCTGGTCCTGGAAATGCCCGGCTTCCCTGCCACACCAGCCAACTTGCTCAGGCTTTGTCCCAGTCCTCGTGGGCATGGGAGGTTACCCCTGTGTGCAGAGAGGGCGTATGGGGGATATTAGAGAAGAAACAGAGGGATGGTAGGAAAAGTGGGGTGAAAACTGGGTTCGGGATACCGGTTTTGGGGTCCCGGCACCTCGGCCCCTGAGAGCTGGAAACAGATAGGAAGGAGAGACAGAGGCGGGGGAGAAAAAGATAGAGAAAGGAAATGGTGCAGCAGACGCTGTCTGTGATCCGACGCCTGGATGGCTTCTTCCAGGCACATTGGTCGGTGGCACTGGACCCACTCCGCAGTTCCTGCTGGAAGCCGTGCAGTGAACTGCTCCAGCACCACAAGATCGAGAATTCCCTAGAAGTATTGCTCCTCAGCCAGCATCCACCGCCAATAGGAGTCCTTGAGCTGCTGCTGCAGGCAGCCAACCTCTGTGAGTTTCAGGACCCGGAAGCTTTCCTCCAGGCAGCACCACCTTCCTCACTGTCTGGTACTCCAGCTGCACTTGCAGTGGCAGCTGCTGCGTGGTGAGCTGGGCTTCCCCTGACAGCAAGGGGAGGAGGTGTAGGGTCCACTTATCCTCGGGCCATCCCCATGCAGCTGCCATGCGCTCAAAGAGCTCCACGAAGGCCTCCTGATAGTCAGTGCTCACAGTGCAGGTCAAGGAGAGCCAGATGATGTGTCTGGTGAAGGATGGTGACAGACTTAATGACCTTGCTAAGCACAGAAAGTTCCATGATGGCATCTGGTACCTCGTCCCAGGTTTTGGCACCACTATAGTCCCTGGCATGTGTGGGTGGGAAGGAGGACTCGGGAGACAGGGTGACTTTTTACAAAGCTTTGTGCTTCTTTTATTTTTAATTTCTTGTGTGAGAACTTTTCAGCGTTTTCTCATGCACAAACACAAATATGGAGTTCAGCTCAGCTCTCTCTCTCCGGTTCACAGCCTCTATAAAAGACAAATAAACCACACATAAGTAAGTTCACCATGAATAACCACAGGTAAGAATCATCACGTTACCTGCCAGTTCAAACCGCCGCCTCTCCATCCTCAGCTGATGCCCGACTATGCTGCTGCCACAAGGGTATGATGAAGCTTGTCACTTTCTAATGTATATATACATTAGTTCACTTATCTGGAGGAGGAACAGCTGAATATTCGTGGTCACCTAGCAGGAGTACATCCCACACACTCTGCTAGATTTTCTGAGTTTGTTCCACACACATACTGCTGGCTTTCGACACAAACTGCTGGCTTGGAGTTTGTCAAAAACATTTTGCCAGACAACAGATGACTGATCTGTCCATTCAGAGTGAAAGGGTATAGCCCCATGTTTTAGATAGTCCGATTCTTTGAAATGCTGGCTCAGATGTATTGTACATGCTGAATCTTAAAATGTTCAACCTCATCCCAGCAAATACAGCAAAGTTATTTCTTTCTCACAAGCACATCAGGGGAAAGCTCAAATAATAATGTTTGCTTGAATTCTTTGTGCATTTACAATTGCTGCTGTGATTGTGAACTGTATTTGCTGCCTCATGTTCACTGTCTCATCTCACGTTTTGAAACCCTACTACTTACACTTCTGCATTCAGAAACACTGAAGTGCGAAAAAGGGCACCTATTGTGGTGTGAAAAGAATAGGAAGTGCAATATACATAATTAAATTATAATTACTAATTATTTAACTAAATCATGTCAGAAGATCATGAAGAAGCAGTGATCATGAATCATTCATATCTGTTTAGTGTGGAAACACACGAAAAAGAAAAAGCAGAAGAGGAGAAATGGACCCAAAACACTGGTAAGAAATAAACGATAATTAATTTAATTTAGTCAGTTTGTTCGCTTCTTCCTTCCACTTGATGTAAGTGAAAGGGAAAAAGCTACTGGCTAACTAGCTAGATAGTATTTGAGTAAGAAGTGTTAGGCTAACACACATCAAGTTGCTAGCTTGTTACTACTAGCTATAACAACAGTAGTCTGTTGACTCATCCAAGATAATAAAGTATTAATTCTATTTATTCTTGCATGTAAAATAATATGATTGGTGTGGGTGTGGGCTCCTGAGTAAGTTGTGGCTTAGGGCACCCAAATACTCATAAATGGCACTGGGGGTCCAGTTCAACTGGAAACTGAGCTCAAAAATCTTGAGGTAGGAAAAATTACTCATGCAAGGTTGACCATAAACGTGAAATCTTTTTTTTGAAACCAAACGGGAACTAAAAAAGATCTGTTCCCAGAACATTTTGGGAACCAAAAAACAAACGTTCCCAGAATGTTCTGGGAACCAGCAACTGTTAGCTGGGTGTCAACACATTTGCAGAGTTAAGTCTTATTTAAGGCATGAGAAGTTCAAACAGACTCAAACTGGCAAAGGCTGTCATCAACACAATATCCATATCAAAAGTGACTGATCTAGTATGTCTCAAGCTGCAATGTGCCATGTACTCCCTTGAGTGCTGTGTGACAACATCAGGCTTCCTATGACAGTACTAATCAGAAGGTTGGAGGTTCAAGCCTCAGCACTACCAAGCTGCCATTGTTGGGCCCTTGACCAAGGCCCTTAACCCTCTCTGCTCCAGGGATGCTGTATCATGGCTGATATGCAAAGAAAAGTATTTCACTGTGCTGTAATGTATAGGTGACAAATAAAGGCTTCTTCTTCCTGCTTTCCCAGCATGCCATTGGGGAGGGCACATTAGTGTGTGAGGGATTTCTGGCCAACAGTTGACAAGACCTGATCACCTGGGAACGATAAATATAAATTTTCTCCTTTTTCATGCAAACCATTTTCTTTTCGCCTCACATTGAACCCACCTTTTCTGTAATTTGGCTCCAGACTTTGGCCTTTTCAGGAGCTGTTACACTGTTAAATAATATATTTTTATTGGCATAGACGTGACTCAAAATAACTTCCAATAAGAAAGTCCCTTTTTTGGCGTTTACTCGTCTTTTCTTCGTTGTGAGCTTTGCCCTTATTTATCAATCTTTTAGTAAAGCGCCATAACCAATTTTGACCACTAGATGTCACCCACAGTCCAGTGTGAGGGGTCGTGACCATGTGACCAGCAGGTGGCAGCTTTGTGCCGTTTCTCCAGCTCGATCTTCGAAACAACAAACCAAGCGGTGCGAGCGGGCTGAGTGTGTGTCTGAAACAGACAGCCTCTGACCGCCACTTTCAAACTAACATCCATGAATCTGTCCGGGCTTTTCGTTCAAAACAACTAGCGCCACTCGACTCTATTACGGATCTGCATGTGTGCTGGATTTTATACTGGTGGTAGGTAAGTTGTAAAATGGCGGAGACGTTTACAGAAGTTGGTGGGGTTTAGTGATATTTTGCTGGTGCGCCGAGCTGAAAGCTAGCCTCGGTTAGCTTGCGTACCCGAATACGCGGGACTTGAGCGGACAGAAGTCGGTTTAGCTTCCCAAACAGCCACATGAGCTAGGTTTTGTTGGTTCGAACCACGTTTTAAAACACTGCAGTTTAAGGTTTTGAAGGCGTTTTCCAGCGCTGGCCAGTTGTAGTATTTGCCACCGTAGGCCACTTCCGCGGTATTTCTGTGCGCTGTTTTGTTGATGTAGCTAGCTGGCTAAACACAGCGAGCCCGCGAGCGCAGCCGCTATGGCGAAACTGGAGCACAAATTCACAACCAAGATGGAGGACGCGGGGAGGCGTTTTTTTCCCCGCACGTGAAAAGAGAAAACTGTTGTCGCACGAACAAAAACGACTCTTGGAGTGCTTGTATTAAAGCCATATCTTCGAATAATATATTTAACGACAATAAATGTAGTGTAACCCAACATGAGTGGCTCGGCTGGAATGCATAATGACTGACTGTAAGCGGAGCCAAAATGGAGAATCCCGAAAACAGCTGCTGGATTGGTTTCAAGATGGAGATTTTTTTTTCTCTGCCTATTCGCGTTTCCCCTATAACTTGTTTGTCGTCGCTATTTGATTTTACTCACTCAGTCGCCGGGGTCGCTTGTAAAAACCGTTTTATACACTCACTGCAGAGAATAAGAACAAACTTGAAGCTGCTCGGAGAGATGATTGATCAGGGGGAATTTCGGATCCGTCCGTTTCTCGTCCCAGTAATGTTTCCTGTGAGCTAACACATAGCTGACCGCACTCTTCACCTGGCTAGCTGGCGTCCTGTTCTGAATAATTTCGAGCGAATACTTTTGAATGTGGTAAATGTGCAGTGCTCTCTGAGCTCTCAGACTCTTATTAACCGTGTCGAGGTGGTGTTTATGAATAAAGTTACAGTCCCAGTCCCAGAGAACTAACTTTGTGGAGGATGTTTAGGCCAGATGCGTAGACTGAAATGTTTGACAGACGCTGGCAACAAGCTAACGTAGATGCTAGCTCGCTATATAATTCAAACTCGCTCTCTGCGTGGTGTTTTACTGCGTCCGGGCTTCTTGAAGACATTTATTGGTGTGTTATGTAAGTAATGTGTGAAGCCGACTAACTTGTGCAGCTCTGAACATCCTGATTGCGGTGTCGTGAGGCTTGTTAGCTTCATTTGGCGCCACTTTTCAAGAAGTCAAATCTTGCCAGTTTTCTTAAAGAGTTTGCAGCTTTATTTCACGTGCTAGTTTTTTAAAAAATAAGTTATTTTGTTATCTCACGCTATGTGGTTACAGTCTGTTTTTGTTTTTAATCATTTGGTATTTCATACCAAATGCTCAGACGTGCTCAGACTTAACGGCGCCACATATACGGTTTTTGCAGACATGCACACTTTAATTTGTTGTTTCTGATTCCGTTTTAGTGCAGATTAAACTTACAGCGCGTTATGGTTTAGTATTGTCCGTCAAGCTTGTGCAGTTTGCTGTATTATTATGGTTCATAAATGCACCTATTATTAACATTAGTCTTAAAAACCTCACCCGGGATTGTTTTTAAAATAATCGTGTGTCTTGGTTGTGCTGTAACTGTGCATGCGTTATTATCCAGTCACTACTTTGAGGACCTTAACTCTTCGTGATAATAAAGAAATATATATTTTTAATGTATACGCCACGCCCCATTGCGTTACTGTGGGATTTTACCTGTAGCCTTTTTACTTGTAAGGCAGTATATCTTCTCCCTAAGTTATTCAGGACCATGTTAGACAAACTATCAAGAACTACTGATGAAATTGCACGTTTAAACACACAGGCGTCTCTTCTCTACAGATTCCTTTTGCTTGCTTGCTTCCTTCCTTCTCCCAGTTATTCGTGTTTACGGCCACGAATGATAATGAGCTTCAGTGATTGGACGCGATAAGCACGAGGGCGGATAGATTAATACCTTATATGGTAACGGAGGAAGCGCTCTCCCTCGCTTGTTTCCTGGAAACCGGAGACGGAACGGCCAATGAAAACGCCGCATAGCGTGACAGTGTGCGGGCCGCCACGCCCCCTTGTTTTCATCTACATCCGCAAGCACATTTTCAGGCGTGTGGCTCTTTTCGCAGCACGGTACCGAGTTGCAGACGAGCAGATTTCTCCGCGGTGTCCTCTAGTCACGCAGTACTAAATTATGCTTTTGGTTCTAGAGTAATGCATAACTACGGTTGATGAGCAGGTTTTTTTGGAATTTATGAACGTCCGTTCAGGTTCAGAGGTCGCACGTGCTGTGATACACACACATACACACACACACACACACACACACACCCCGATATGTATGTGGTTGTATTTTTCGGTGCACAGACTCATTCTCTGCTTCAGCTCAGAGATGTGCAGACATCAACATTCACTGCCAAAATCAGTAATTAACAGTTAAATGTGAAAATGTTAAAGCATGATGGGTTCATCGGTGATGTGGAACTGTGTATATTCAGCATTCCTCATAATCATATGAAGTTTATTTTACTCTTACATACAACTGGAACATGGGTTAATGCATTATCTGTATTTGGCCCACACTGGCATCATGGTTTTAGGCAAACCTCAACCAAAATGGGATGGGTGTCTTGTAGGAGTGTAAGGTTATGCCACCTGCTGTATCTGTTGAGTGTGCTAACATGTCTATCAGTATTCAGATTTAAACAGGAGCTGGGTGTGGTTTAAACAGGAAGGTTTTATTTATTTGTTTGTTTATTTATTTTTATTGAGTATGAAGTCTACCACTATACATATTAAAGGCAATGGAGAATGCTGAAAAAGATCCAGCTGTAGAAATGCCAGCTCTGACATCGTGCTCTGAATTCTGGTTCAGACAGTTCCTCAACCTCAGCTACGGTCCTAGAGTTCATATCTTGTCTCAACTAGAGATGTTCAAGGTACATACAGATAAGGAGCTAGTAGCCTAATTTAAACCACTTGTCCCTGACCAGGCAGTTACTAAGGATGCTGTAAATGCATCGAGCAGTGCCGAACATTCATGTTAACGAACATGGATTTTCTTTGTCCTGCGGGTTTCACATATTACAGCTTGCTTGCGCCTTCAAGTTTGTGTGTTGCGAGATCCCAGTCCTGATGCAGACGTCTAATCTCGACTAGCTCTCAAGCTCTCAAAAAAAAAAAAAAAGAATAGTGTGTCTTCTCCATATCTCTTATGTTTCAATTTAGAACATGCTTATTCATTCTGAATAATGTATTCATATTAAGTTACGTCCCTAATATCTAGACTAGTCCAGCTAAAGGGGAGCAAGTTTAACTGAAAACAATATGTGAAGTACAGCTATACAGTCAGTTTTATTTCATTCATCCAGGGATCAGTGTTTACTGTCTTTTTTCTGTAAGTATTTCTCTAGCTTTCCTGACATACAATGTACCACGTATTGCAGATTTAATCATAACTGATTATATAAAAATCTGCCTGTGTAAGTGAATTAGTTTACTATAGAAACATATACGTAACTTATCTTTGCTCTGTATAAAACTAATTTCATTTTTGCTGATACAGCACTGGTACGGCGCGTAGTGAAATCCTGGTAATAAAAGAAATGTATGTGTTTTAAGACCAAATGTAAGCACTACTCATTTCTTTCATTTCACCTTTTCTCCCAGTTGCAGAGCATGTACCTGCTTTAGTTACTAGTAGCATCTGCTCTGAGACAGGAGTTTGGTACTGGGATTTATCTCGAGCGCACAACCCGTATTACTTTTGTTTCCTGTTTCTGGTTTCTGTCTCAGTGCATCACCCACATGGACAAGCACTCTCAGAGAACAGCTGCTCAAAAGTAGTGCAACACTGCTCCCCTTGTGGCCATGATGTAACCACAACTTCATGTTGTACTTCTCAGCTTTTCTCTAGCTCTTTCTCTCTCTGCATAATGGTTTCATGGTTGAATACAATCTCTCTGTATTTCCGTATTTCATGCCATGTTTTTGGCATAATTTTATTTATTTATTTATTTTTAAGACTTAATGGTAGTCTGTTGTCTCCCCCACAATTAGGCTATAATTAGGCTTGGAAATAAAGGCAAATATTCTGATTTTAGATTTTCTGTGGAACTCTTCTAGGTCATATGACACAAAGGTACCTGCTGTTGCTTCAAGTGTTTACAGAAGATTAACACTTTGACAAGTTAAGGTGGTCCGGAAGATGTTAAAGAAATGATAGCAGCACCAGAATTACAAGCGGAGTTTCATTATCCCCAGTAAGTGACCCTTCATATAATTTTCCATAACATATACTCAGTCTGGTGTGTAATGGGATCATGGTTATGATTGGATTTTGTGTTTAACAGGGACACAGACACACGATTCTCATCAGATACAGACTTTGATGATTCTGATGGGAGAAATGCTGTTCAAGGGAAAGGAAAGGTATGTTCTGTGTGACTAAGTATCCTGCACGTAACATTGACCCATCAATTGTCTTGTGATCAATAATCTTACACACAATAGTATGCATATGTGCAATATGGTTGCCTCTAAAAATGGGGAAGTAAGTTAGGAAAGTGAGTAGCTGGTAGGTGCGTTTATATAATATGTTAATCAATTAATAATCAGATTAATAACTCAATTAAAAATGGCCAAAGTTGGTTGTGGTTGCATGCAGAGATTTTCATCATATAAATTAATTTCAATTACAGATTCAGACTGTACCGTTTATATGTATCTTAAACTGGGCAGTTTATAGGCAGTGTACAAGAAGCAGGGTTTAGTGAGCATTAGTTACAAAGCAACAAGGAGAACATGAGTGTGATCAGAGGTTACAGCTTTTTAGCCTAGGGTTAAATTGCTCTGCTTGTGTGTGTTTATTGAGGTTTAAATGACGTCTGTGTCAGCAAAACGTCCGCCAAATGTCATTATTAATCGGATAGCGAAAAGAGTTTGTGGCTGCTGTAAACTGCTCACCATTTAAGATTTGCCCAAAATTCATCAGCACGGAGATTGTTGAAATTAACAAAATGCATACGTTACTATTCGTAGTACCACAGCACTGTTGAATTCTCAAATCTCGCCGGTTCGGACAGTAGTTCTGGCTGTAACATGAAAGATAAGTTTATATTAAGGTGCTTGTTCTAATATGGTACTGTTTCTATGTTAACAGTTCATACACAGTGACTTGTATGGTAGATGCTCCATATGATCTAAGATTAATAATAAATACATTTTAAAAAAACATGTTTAACAAAGTAAAATATATAATTATTGATGTAGTTACTTTTTTTTTTTTTTGTAGGAGACATTTATGGAATGGCTGTCAGTGTTTAATAAAACTTTGATTTGCAAAGTTTCGCAGCACAGGAAGGTTTTCATGCCAGTCACGCTTTCTGGCCTCTCTGTAAACTGACAGGTTGTGTGTTTTGAGAGAGAGGCTGGTGAGAAAATAGCTGATTTTTGCGGCTATAACATGAGTGATAACAGGAACTAACTTGTCTCGGATGTCCCACAACATTAAACTATTAAAATGTGGGATGTGTAATTCATTAATAAACAAATAAAAAGGTTGTAATCATTAGGAAATTGCTGTGGTATAAGCGTAATAACACTTCAGACCGTGTGATTATACAAAAATAAACCCACTTTTGGGTGGTATCTTGTCATATTCGCAAATTCCAATGGTGAGGGTAATCACAAAGGTTTACATGGGTATTATTCTGGTATTTTGAAGTCCATTAAAAGGTCTACCCACCCAGTTGAACTGACACACTTTTTTGGAATGGCCTTAAATTTTTTAGTTCTACATAAGCATGGCTGTTAGTGATTTAAAGATAATTTTGAGGTTGGGACTGTGGGATGACATAAAGCTCACATTGTGAGGCAGTGGGTGTGGGATTCACTGCAGTAAACTTGAGTCAGTGGTTAATACACAAGGATGCTATCCTTAAAACTTGTACGTTGAATAATGTGTCAAATTTTCTATGATCAACAGTTCTTTTCAGAGTCATTTCATTTGGATTGAAGGTTGTGTAAAGATCCATTGTTAAGGCAAAACTGAATCCTGTGTTTTAGGTGAAAAAGGGGAAGAAGGCCCCTGGAGAGAAGGGGAAAGGAGGTGGAAAGGGCGCTGGTCGCTTAAATGGACACCATCAAGAGAATGGCATGGAGAATATCATGCTGTTTGAAGTGGTCAAGCTGGGAAAGAGTGCCATGCAGGTCAGTGTTGACATTGCTGTGCTCTCAAAAAAAAAAAAAACAGTTTAGTATATCATTTTACATTTAGAATTTTCTATTGGTCTGACAGGTTTTGATTTTTCTTTCCCCTAGTCTGTGGTGGACGATTGGATTGAGTCCTACAAACAGGACCGAGACATGGCTCTCCTTGACTTGATCAACTTCTTTATCCAGTGTTCTGGCTGTAAAGGTACATTATGATTCTCTCTAAAGTGAGCTAGAAATAAGTTACAGTGTGATCTCGTCCGTTATTGAAGAGCACTCTCTCTGTTTATTATTGCAGGTGTTGTGAGTGGAGAGATGTTTCGGCACATGCAGAACTCTGAGATCATCAGAAAGATGACTGAAGAATTTGACGAGGCAAGATTTTACTTCCTGTGAAGCATGCTTTTAGTGATGTGTTTAATATGCTGGGCATCTCTGTATCAGTAAATAAGAATAAATAAGTAAATAAGAATATTGTGTTTGTCACTGTAGGACAGTGGAGACTACCCACTCACAATGGCTGGGCCACAGTGGAAGAAGTTCAAGTCCAGTTTTTGCGAGTTCATTTCTGTATTGGTCAGACAGTGTCAGTACAGCATCATCTATGATGAGTATATGATGGACACAGTCATCTCCCTGCTCACCGGTCTCTCAGACTCCCAAGTGCGAGCCTTTAGGCACACCAGCACACTAGCAGGTCAGACCTACCATCTTGCAAATCATTTATAGTGGCCATACATGCTTCATATAATATCTCTCAGAGGGTTTATATACTGTTGCTTATCTAATCTCAGTGTGGATAAGCTGTGTGTGTCTATGACTGATGGTTGGATGGTTGGAACAGCAATTGTTGTAGTTCATCCGTAATTGTCATGTGCATTGTGATCTACACAGCCATGAAGCTGATGACGGCTCTGGTGAATGTGGCACTGAACCTCAGCATTAACATGGACAACACCCAACGCCAGTATGAGGCCGAGCGAAACAAGATGATCGGCAAGCGGGCCAGTGACAGGTTGGAGCTGCTCCTACAGAAACGCAAGGAGGTGAGCCTAGCATTGCAGCTACTCCAGCAGCTTCAAATTCTTTGTTCAAGTTTGCGCCTGCAATATTTAAAGAAAAAAGTTGTATGGTTAATTAAGTAAATTCTTGACAAACGTCAAACAAATTTCAAAAATGATTCTCAAAATGACGTTTATAATTTAAAATCACTAATTATGATTTTTTTTTTTTTAAAACCATAATGAATTCTCTGGTGCTAAACACATTTGCTATATAAAGCTCTTGCTTTGGCACCACAAAGGATTTTGCTGAGATCATGATTGAGAGTCAAAAAGTCACCACATGACCAACTAAAGAACTCTTTGGTGTAAACCAGGTGCCTGCCATGTTACGTTGTAAACAGCCATGAAGGAGCTTTTACCTACTTTGCAGAAAATTCGCCTTATGCAAAATTTCAGTGCCCTCAAACAGGGCAGCTTTTGAACAGTAAGAGACATAAGAGATAGGTAGCTGTGTCTATTCAGTACTTTCCATGGAAGGTAATATAAGGAACATGCATCATTTTATTCATGTCTTATTCATACAAGAAACTCTACAGCACCAATGATTATAAAGCATAAAAGCGTTCAGTGTTAGACTTCCAGATCTGTAGCTAATAATATTTCAGATTTGTAAGGTAGCATAGTTTATATCTCTAGCTACTGACCTGCGTAGACACATTCCCTGTAACCTGTACTTATTTGGAGAGACAGAAGCATATCTTTTGTGTCTGCTACAGCTGGAAGTAGATTTTTCTTGGTCTTTATAATGTACACTCAATGTTACACCTCGGCAAGTGTGGTGTATATGTCAAAACATCAACAATAAAATATAAAAGCAGCTTCAAATTACAGATAACAGCACTATTGATGACTATACTAAAGCACCGTGCCAAGGAACTAGTGGATAAGCAAAACTGTCTTTAAGGGTCATGATATCCATTACTTTCCGTGTCTAATGTTCTTTTGTCAAAGTGAATAGCTGTTATTAATATTTATCGTTGTTTCGCAACTTGTAAGAATAAAACTAAATACTCTTTAATAGTATACTTTTACTAATGGAATATTTGTACCATGTGATGTGTAGTCCTACTGGTCAAAGATTATGTGCACACAAAAATGCTTGTGTGTTAGTAGCCCTGCTTGATGAAAACAACAGCAAAATGTAGTTCACCAAATAAACTGACTGCCCTGAGAACGATTTAGCCATGAGAATTTTTTAAATAACATGTAATCCTGCATAACAAAGAATTGTTAGGATTAGTGCAAATAGCAGCGCTATCTTTAGTTTGGCGTACTAATATTAATTAACAGTTCAGTTATGTAATGACGGTCCTGCTGGCATGCCATCTGTGTGAGTGTGTTGGAGGCTGGTGTGTGATTTAACTGGGAATGACCATTCATGTCTCTCGAGCGTTGTATTAAAACTAATCACAAACCTATGCTTTGTTTTTACGGGTGCTTGGTTGAACTAGCGTATAAACATTTTTACTAAGATGTTTTTGGATTTAAGTAATAAGTTTTGTACTTCTCCTTGCAGCTACAAGAAAATCAGGATGAAATTGAAAATATGATGAACGCTATTTTCAAGGGAGTTTTCGTGCACAGATACCGGTATGCCATCATTTGTTCCGATGAATGCATTTGGTCTTGTAACGGCAATAGTGCTGCTATAACTGCGTGAATTCTTGATTAACCGAAAGTGCATTGTAAATGATTGATTGCTAATGCTTATTAATACAAATGATCTGAATTAATATTTGAAAAAAGCTGGATAATTCTGTTCATTAGAGAGACAGGGCAGGTAATTGGATTAATTGATTAGTGAAAGATATAATCGACATAATTGCTTTCCAGTTGCTTGCTGTATTTTTGTATAAAGAAATGTCTGTTTTCGTCAATCATGTTTATAATCTAAGCTTACATCTAGGCATCATACTGACCAATGGGGCTCTGGTTACTGATTGTCGTTGTCCCTGCAGTGATGCAATAGCAGAGATACGAGCAATCTGCATCGAGGAGATTGGGGTGTGGATGAAAATGTACAGTGACGCATTTCTCAACGACAGCTACCTGAAATATGTAGGCTGGACCATGCACGACAAGGTGAGGTTGAGGATTATTTCTCAGCTGTTTGACTCACAGAAGGATGAAACATGTGCTGGTTTTTAATAGTGGAGCCTCATTGTTTCTCTGCTCTCTTCAACAGCAAGGTGAAGTGCGATTGAAATGCCTCACAGCTCTGCAGGGCCTCTACTACAACCGAGAGCTCAACGCCAAGTTGGAGCTCTTTACCAGCCGCTTCAAGGTGAGAGCCATCTGCAGTTTATTTCTTTCCAAATGCATAGAGGGAGAAAGCAGTATTGAGTTAGTCTCCAAGTAAGAGCAGAATTTCATTAAAGTGGGAAGGAAGACTCACTTATAGTTAATTTCATTATTTTTAATAGTGACAGATTTAAAATATTTTCAGTATTATTTGAAATATTTTCATGTATATGAATATATGTAACTTGGTACTAACGTTCTCTCTCCTTTCAGGACCGTATTGTTTCCATGACACTGGACAAAGAGTATGACGTCGCCGTGCAAGCAATAAAACTACTCACACTGGTGTTGCAGTAAGTATGCATATACAGACGTTGTCGAAATCATTATCTGTGAATTTGCGTTTAGATGTCGTGAAACAAAATAGCGTGCTGACGTGATTCTGGTGTTTGCTTTTCCAGTAGCAGTGATGAGGTCCTGACAGCGGAGGACTGTGAGAGCGTCTACCACCTGGTGTACTCAGCCCACCGGCCGGTCGCTGTGGCTGCTGGAGAGTTCCTCTTTAAGAAGTAAGGATTGCTTTCACTTCCCCCCCTTTTTTTTTTTTTTTTTTTTTTTTTAAACTTTTTTTTTTTTAAACTTACGAGATAGACGCAGTTGTGCTTCACTCCAAAACCTCTGTATTTCCTGAACGAGGGTGTTTTGGAGAATAGAGATTAGAGCAACATGAAGCATGTTGAGCATATGGGTGCAGATTGGTATAAGCATAGTGCTCTGACGTTCAGCATAGTTCAAACCTAACAAAAGCTATAGACCTTGGGCAAGTTAGAGGCTTAGGTCATGGTTGAGACATATCTTTGGCATACATTGCATTGTATATTGCTCACACTTAACCGATATAGCAGCCAAGACCCAGGAAGGGTGAAGGCTAACACATGCTTCTTCTGAGACGTGTGAATCCAGCCAACCGAGTCTTTTCGAACTGCTGCTCATGTGGTGTGTCAGGGCAGTGTAACACATGGAGGAAAGCGCTGTCTGCTTTCTTCCATATGCATGAATTCACAGATGCCCTTGATTGGCTAGTGTTGCTGTGATTGACAGGAAGAAGAGTGTGTGCCATTTGTCCAACCTAGAGAGCCGATTTTGCTCTCATGGCTCACAGCCACTGATGGCTGTGATTTTATCTGGATTTTAACTTGCAATCTCCTAACAGCAGGGCGATTGCTTTTCCATTCCATTTCCACACTCTTTCTCTTCCTCCATATTGGTCACCGCCTCCTCTCTGTCACCATGTAGTGGGACTTCTTTTGTGTTGGGGCATAATGATGTTTGACTTGTTTGACCTGTCTTATAACATGTGCATACAAATTTCCCCCAATTCTGACCGAACACTCCGATACAGTGCTGACTGCGAATTACTATTACAGGATTGTCAGGGCAACTCAGCAGTTTGGAATATCACAGATTATATTTTGTTCTGACTCCTTTTTCCGCAGTGTGCTCCTATTGTCTATGCGAAGATGAAATACAGGGTCAGGACCTAAATGACTCTTGATATTTTTCCCTGAAACTTCTTTGTTTTCCTTTGCAGATTGTTCAGCCATCAAAACATAGAGGATGACAGCATGCCTAAGAGACGAGGTAGACAGAGTCTGAATGCCAATCTCATGAAAACTACTGTTTTCTTCTTCCTAGAGAGTGAGGTGAGTCACAACAACCCATTCAGCCTCATTTCTCTGTTGACCTAAATGGTGTGTGTTGCTGAAGTTGTATGAACAGTTCATTATCATATCAATGTGCTGGACACCTTTATAGACCAAACAAAAAAAGCATTGAACAGGGGAATCACTCGACATGTCTAGACATTTAGATGTTCACTGTTTAACACACTGTCTCATCTTCAGCTCCATGAACATGCTGCATACCTGGTGGACAGCATGTGGGACTGCGCCTCCGAGCTGCTGAAGGACTGGGAGTGCATGATCAGTCTGCTGCTGGATGAGCCCTTGCCTGGAGAGGAAGGTCTGACCCTCTTCCATTTCTCTTTGACCATTTAGCATTACTGGAAGTCATCTTGCAGAACATTTACTTGATTTCTACATATTCCTTTGTTTGTACTCAGAGAAAGCATGCAGTGTTATACTAAATGTGGTAGTTAGCTGATTAGTTCAATCAGGTATCTTTGATTGCTTAACTGGCAATGGGCACCACAGATGTAAATGTATGAACCTGCCCTCAGTTTCTTACAAATTCAATTGAGCAAGGAAAATGTGGTTAGATTTCACTTAGTTTCATGCATATGAAATAAGAAAAGGTGAGTGTAGTAATTTTTGTAACTGTAACAAATTGAGCCACATGAGTAATTTAATAATTTTATATGTACCTCATTGTCAGTGTGCGTTAAAGAGATCTACATATCCAATGAGCATGTGTTGGCATTGTGTTGAGTCTGTTTCATGGGGAGAATGTCTGTAATGGAACATGTCCTGTGCAGCTCTGACAGACAGACAGGAGACGGCCCTAATTGAGATCATGCTCTGTACCATCCGCCAAGCTGCAGAATGCCATCCTCCTGTGGGCAGAGGCACTGGCAAAAGGGTAAGAGACTATATGGTAATGCACATCATAACCATTTCAAATGTGTGGAATTCAAATTAAGTTCAAGCAGAATCGCAAGTGTCCACGCTTTCAAGGGAAGAGATTGTGCACAAAAGAAATGATCAAATTAATGGTGGATTCAAATCATGATATTCTCAGTGTGCTTTGTAAATTGAGCATGTACACACTGTTTAGCAGTCTCCTCTTCTTGTTCCAGGTATTGACAGCAAAAGAGAAGAAAACACAGCTTGATGACCGGACACGAATGACTGAGCTTTTTGCAGTGGCAATGCCACCTTTACTTGCAAAGGTAAATACTGGTGTGGCTTTTATTCCCTGTATACAAGATTATTGGGGAAAGAAATGAGCAAACATTTCATCTGTGGATAAGTACAGATACTCTTTCCCCTGACAGTATTCAGTTGATGCAGAGAAGGTGACCAATCTTCTGCAGTTACCACAGTTCTTTGATCTAGAGATTTATACAACAGGGCGGTTGGAAAAGGTGAGAGCCACTTTGTGTATACACAGTTTAGACACTGAGAATACAAAATCGTTTTTTTTTTTTTTTCCTTTTTTCTTTCTTCCTTCATTGGCTGTAGATCTGTCAATAGGCAGTATTTAAGATGCTGTCTTACTGTTCTCTCATCTTCAGCATCTGGAATCACTGCTGAGACAAATCAGGGAGATTGTGGAGAAGCACACTGACACTGATGTGCTGGAGGCCTGCTCGAAGACCTACCACGCCCTCTGCAACGAGGAGTTCACAATCTTCAACAGGGTAGACATTGCCCGCAGCCAGCTCTTGGACGAACTGGTGGACAAGTTCAATAAGCTGTTGGAAGACTTTCTTCAGGAGGTGAGGACAGGCAAAAGGAGCTCTGTACAGTTTAATAGACTTTTGCATTGTCACACTGTCTATTATCATATCTGCATACGCATATCTACTATTCCCTGCTTGAATTGGATACACCAAATGAAAGTGTATTTAACTTGTCTTTTTAAACATTCATATTTTTTTACATCAGTGTTGATGTGTTGTCTTTCTTAGGGAGAGGACCCAGACGAGGATGATGCTTATCAAGTCCTATCCACGCTAAAGAGGATCACTGCTTTTCACAAGTAAAGATCTACATTTTAGTTTACATTCATTTTTTTTGTGCAGCTGCAGTTGTTTGTCATGTGATTTGTTTGACTTGTCCCCTCTGCCTTCCTCCTCAGTGCTCATGACCTCTCGAAATGGGATCTGTTCACCAGCAACTATAAGTTACTCAATACGGGCATTGAGAATGGGGACATGCCTGAGCAGGTGACACTTTAAATGCTGTTTTGTTTGATTTGGAGTGCAACGTCATTACAGTGAATGAATGACTCAGTTTTTGCCTGACCTGTTTCAGATTGTCATACATGCGCTGCAGTGTACACACTATGTGATTCTCTGGCACTTAGCCAAGGTCTCTGAAGGCAGCTGCAAAAAAGTAAGACCGTGTTTGTTTGCTTCCAAATTGAAAAGTTACTTTTCTTTTCTCAGTTTTTTAATTATTTGCTTTGACGCTTGTAGGAGGATATGGTGACTTTGAGGAAGCAAATGCGAGCGTTCTGCCTGATGTGCCAGCGATATTTAGCCAGTGTCAACACCACTGTGAAAGAGCAGGTCAGTATGAGTGATTAGAAGCTCAGTTAACTGTCCTTGCATCTTTCCATATCTTACTTGATGAACACACTTACTTGATTATCACATTCTGTACATTCTCTGCAGGCCTTCACCATCTTGTGTGACCTGCTGATGATCTTCAGTCACCAGATCATATCTGGAGGGAGGGAGGTGCTGGAGCCCCTGGTTTACTCACCAGAGGCCTCATTGCAGTCTGAGCTGCTCAGCTTCATCTTAGACCATGTATTCATTGACCAGGATGAAGATAACAACAGCACAGGTTCAACATACAGCCTTGTTAAACATTGAAGTAAAGTCTATGTGGAATGGGCAGACCATCCAGTTTTGGCTTAATTTTTTCTAATGCTTGCAGTAGCTGACTTGGGGGATTCCTGAGATTGGCTTTAGATCATGAGTATAGACGATAATGGGTACATTAGTTTGTGACGTGCAATGTAAACATGGAGTTGAATGTCTTTTTGACTCCAGCTAAACTGGTCTGACCTAAATGCTTGTTTAGACTAAAGGGAGGTGTGTGTGTGTGTGTGTATATATATATATATATATATATATATATATATATATATATATATATATATATATATATA
>CM075009.1:18162314-18202041 GCA_037576675.1 Pangasius sanitwongsei | reverse complement strand
TCGTTTCATTTGAAATCCATTGTGGTGGTGTATAGAGCCAAAAATGTTAGAATTGTGTCGATGTCCCAATATTTATGTACTTGACTGTGTATATATATATATAACATCTTGACCTACACACCTATGCACAATGTTTTGAGTGAAACATGTCTGACTCAACATATTTATTGTGTGTGTGTGTGTGTATATATATGTATGTATGTATGTATGTATGTATGTGTGTGTGTATATATATATATATATATATATGTGTGTGTGTGTGTGTGTGTCCACAAGTGGCTTGTAAGTTGCTGTTGCCGGAGGAACAGAAACCTTCCCATGATGGTTTATTTAACCATCTGTTAATATTGATAGTTTCCTTTTAACTTTGGGTGAACACACTGTGCTCTTGGCACCCTCATACAATTATAGGTTCGTATGAATAGCAGTTATTTTGCTCAGGATTTAGGCTGTTGAAGTATATATGTGCTAGGCAAATGTAGCCAACATGGTCTGCAACAGGATGTAAGAATTTAATACATATACATACTGTTCCTTACAAATATTGTGTGAGAATTGCATTCTGAATTCTAAGCTGAAAAATGTATTCCCGTTTCATGTATTCCTGTTTCTTTTAGCCCTGCTCTAACCCCTTAACTTTGCTTTTTTTCTTTTGTGTAGCAGAGGAGAGCAGCAGCAGCAGTGAGGTGTGGCTGAACCGAGAGCAGAGCATGCAGACACCGGTCATGATGCCTTCGCCGCATCTCACCTCCACAGTCATGCGTGAGCCCAAACGCCTACGGCCTGAGGACAGCTACATGGGAGTGTATACGATGCCACCTGAGCAGCAGCAACAGCAGCAGCATCCACAGCACCACACACATCCACACACTCCCCAGCCTCACCACCACCAGACCCCTATGGACTACAAGTAAGGGCACAGTAGTCAAAGACTTGTAGGTTCTGTGAGACAGAAGTCAACATAGTAGGGAAAACATGACAGCAACAGCAGTATTTCTTACTGAGCATGTGGCATCATCTCATATATTTTCTTTAAAAAAAAAAAATTTAACATTTGGCATTTATGTGCATATCTGTTGAAATGATAGATCATTAGGTTACACATACGTGGTGCCTTGCTGCTCATCTTTGTTGTTTAAGTAAACAACACATGAAAAAACATTTAATGAACTTTCATAATGGATTTAGTTGCATATGCCAATTAATCATTACAGCCCTAGTTTTAATGGCTCAGAAACTAACTCTAACAAATGAATTTGTATGTAACAAACAGCTTTAATTTTACAGTTAAAGATCACACACAGTTTTTGTTTAGTTGCAAAAGCCAGTGGAAAGCAGCACTGATGGAGGAAATATTAGTCGCTTCTCCTCTGAGCAATAAGCAATCAAAAACTGGTAGCCTGGGCACCTGGTCTTATGATTTATGCGCTGCTGCTGCACTCAACACCACAGCATGGCAGTCATTCTTCTGGTGAAAAACAGATATGTTGTAACTGTATTGCTCCTGTGTGTAGTTCATGCTGTAAGATGTGCCTTCGGTGTTTCTGCAGCACGCAGGTAACTTGGATGTTGGCCCAAAGGCAGCAGCAGGAAGAGGCTGCCAGGCAGCAGCACGAGAGAGCCATGAACTACGCCAAGCTGAGGACCAACCTGCAGCATGCAATGTGAGGGAGCACATACTAAATATGTTTGCATGCTTTAATAATGATTATGATATAAAGAGAGATTTAGTTAATTGTTTGTTGTTGTTGTTTTTTTTTATATTTGTATACTGTTTGATGTTATTTGATAATGATGTAAAGAATTTTTTTTTAACTTTCTTAAACCAGAATTCTGTTAGTTTTTTAAAAGTTAAATACCTTTTCTTGAATATATGATTGTCTTTTAGAAGTTGATGGGTCTTTCAGTATCAGTCATACTAACTGGCTAATTGCCTGTTTTGGCTACAGAAAGACTTAGAGATACAGAAAGTGTGAGGTCTTACGCCATGTGGTGTTAGACTAAGTGATCTCATTAACATTTCATCTGAGACACACAGGGACCAAGTGATTTAAGATTTACCTATAAAGAGCTTTGTTAAATTTTCATGTAAATCAAGCCGTATTTTGATTTTCTGGTAGAAAAATGTGTTTAAGAACTTGTTGTTTGACAACTGTTTGTCTTTTTCAGACGTCGAGGATCAGGCCTAATGGAAGACGATGAGGAACCGATTGTCGAGGACGTAATGATGTCATCAGAAAGCCGAATTGAGGATCTCAATGAAGGCATGGACTTCGACACGATGGATATTGATCTGGTAATGAATTCTAACTGTTAGTGGTAATGGAATTTGTATGGCATTCTCTTTACAGGCTTCCTTTATAATGTTTTCATATGCTCATATTTTATAGTATTTAGATTCTTATTTGACAAAACATTGCCAGACTGGCTCAACTGTATTACGTTGTAGGAAAAGATTAAACACAGAATGATGCGGAGTGAAAAATTCATCATTGTTGATGTACAATCTTATCTGCCTTGTTTTGTAGCCTGCCTCGAAGAATCGACGAGAGAGAACAGAGTTGAAGCCAGACTTTTTCGACCCAGCCTCTATTATGGACGAGTCTGTAAGGACCACTCATTTCCTGGGTTATGATGCTTTTCAGCGGTAATGCGGGGGGGGGGGGGGACAAAGCTCCACTCTATGGCCATGAGAGAGCACCACTAGATGGCACTCATAGGAGTGATTTCTAATAGACAGCTCAGTTCTACGGTTTACTCCATGTCGTGGAGTATAAACAGCCTCAATCTAAGAAATGGTAACTCCAATTAAAGAGAATCAAGGGCCATTTATTTGGTAACACTGAACTCACACTGTATTTAATCATATTCTTTTGTAGGCCGTTGGAGTACTCATGTTTTAGGATAAAAAATGGAGAAAATCTTTTTTTGGAAGAAAAAAAAAAAACTTTTCTGTAATATTAAATTGATTTTGTAAAAAAAAAAAAAAATATACACAAGATCAGTGTAGTAACTGGTTAAACAAAAACATCTATTCTTGTTCTCTAGAATCTTAAAAGATGATATAATGGCTTAGTCATTGAGTAAGTGTTCCCTCTGAATGCAAAATGCCAGGGGGCGATTGAATGCCATGGATTGTTGGACTGTTCTTTGCCATGTATAAATATATAAAAATATATTTCAAAGTTGAACGTCATCTTGTGTGAAGAAGTGTATGTGAGCTCTCCTAGAGTTGTGGTATTTCTTGAAACTGGGGTGAATGCATTTTTTTTTCTTTTCTTTTTTTCTTTTTTTTTTTTTTTTTTTAACTTAAAGATAACTATGTTATGTATAGCCCTTTTGTAATAGTGAGTAATCAGGTGTAAAGTAGTAATTTATAAGCAGGTTATTGCTCATCATAGTGAGTGATGTGATATATTTTAATCTTCTTAACTAATATGTAAAATGGAGGACATCCTCCACCTCTTTATATCTAGTGTTTAGTTTCGTTCACCTCCCTTTGAGAACAATAACAAAAATGCAGCTCATAGTGTCTGTTAATAACAGTGGAAAATCAGAAACATGAAGCTGAGTATATGTTTCCCACAAATCATCTCCCTAAATATTATATCCACCCCTTCAAAGGGTAAAACCAAGGAATCAAAAGGAAATCTCTCTAGTAGTGCCATTGTGTTTGTCTCGAATTAAAAGCAAAGATTACTGTCGTAAGTCTGCTCCATTGTCTTCTCCCTGATATTCAGCTGAACAGTGATGTAGACATGTACTTTAAAATAAAGTTAAATAATTAAAGATAAAAGTATCAATTGGTGCTGATTTTATAACTGCGTTTAGAACTTTTCTTACTTTTAAGCTCCAATTTAAAGTTGAAAAGGAAATTAAAAAAATATATATTAAAGTTAAAGCATGTAGCCAAGCACCAAGGAGGTTTTTTTATTTGCATTTTATATGGTGTTTTGTTTGTGTGTGTTTGCTTTTTGACAGGTTTTCAGGTTTTTACATTTTCCTAAATGTAAATTTGGTTGGCTAAGCTTCACATTCAGAGTTAGTACATTCAGCTTTAATTTTTTTTTTTCCAATATCAAAGCTTCAGTGTAACAGTGTAATACTCCATTCAAACATGAACGTATTTCATGTTGCTTTTGGGCAGCTCTATAAAGTTAAATTAACTCATCTAGCTTGTATTGAGATTTGTATATCCTGACATGTTTTGTCAGAGGAATATCTTTTAATCATTCCATGTCTTGGCCTTAAACATGCCTGTACAAAAGTTCTCAATTTTTCAATATTATGTTACTTTTCATTTCTTGTTTTCTGCAGATTTCTAATTATTTTAGGACAGTGATCACTAAGCCTGGTCTTGGAGATCTACCTTCTGCAGTAATCAGTTTGAACCCTAAACCAACACACCAGCGCCAAATAAATCAATCTACCTGATTAGCCTGTTTGAGTAGGGCTGGAACACAATGCTGTAGAAGGGTAGATGTCTCAGACAGGGGTGAGCACTGCTGTAGAAGCCATTTTCCCAAATAGCATGAGTGTAATTTTTTAGTTAGAAAACGCAACATAAAGAACTATGAATACAAAGCCTCTGAAAACTGGCACCTGTTTGTCACTCACCACTACATTGGCAAAACTGCTGAATAGATTATGTAAATATATGTGCATTTTAACAAAAACTTAATTTTCTAGTGTTTTTTCCTGTTAATGTTTATAAACTTATGATCTTTTCCCTGTTCAAAGATTTATGCTGATAATTGTTTCCCTGTCCTGTCACCTACTGTACTGTTTCTGATTTCTATTTATCTGGAGACAGTAAGTTTTTGAATAAAAGTAAACAAATCTTTTTGTGTGCTTCTTCCCCTCTTGTGTTCAGTTTGTGTTCTGATTAATTCCAGGTCAATACTCATTTGTGATTGTACACTCACCAACCACTTTCACAGGTACACCTGCTCATTCATGCACTTAGCCAGTCATGCAGCTACAGCACAACGTATAAAGTCTTGCAGATACAGATCAAGAGCATCGGTTAGTGTTCACAAAAGTATGACTTAAGCCTGTTTGTTGGTGCCAGATGGGCCGGTTTGAGTATTTCAGGAATTGCTGATCTCCTGGGATATTCAACAGTCTCTAGAGTTTACATAGAATGGTGCTTAAAAACATCTCATGAGCAGCAGTTCTGCATAGAGGAAACACTTTGATGAGGGGTCAGAGGAGAATGGTCAGCCTGATTTGAGCGGACAGGAAGTAACTCAAACACTCTTTACAACCATGGTGAGCAGAAAAGCATCTCAGAATGCATGATATGTTGAACTTTGCAGTGGATGGGCTACAGCAGCAGAATACCACATTGGGCTCTTCTTCTGTCAGCCAGGAACATGAATCTGAGGCTACGCCACGTACAGATTCACCGAAACTGGACAGATCGCAAAAAGACCAGGTGATTTTTTTTTATTTTTTTTTTTATGATTATTTATTTTAGTTATTTTTTGTGCACCCCCAAACTGTAACTGTCCAGTTTCAGTGAGTCTGCACACACTGAATGAATTATTAACTGGGTTTATCACAACCATTCTTCAATCACAGATCAACAGAAAGGTTGGGCAGCAAAGTTGCCAGATTGAGTGGTTCACCTGACAAATGGCCTACTTCTAGTTGGACTTGTGTGGAAGGAAATGTGTCTGAGCAGACTTTGGGCTGGTTTTGCCATGATTCAGAAAGCTACACTGATGCAGCCTTGTGTTGTGTTGCTTATTCATGGAGCTAAAATGGAATGTTCTCCACAGTCTATCATTCAGCAAAACATTGCTTGATATTCACTCCTGTTTAGTGAATTCTCATTTTCTGATAATGAGGTGCACAACTTGGGGAATAATTTTCCCCCAAAAGTGTCATTAAGCCATTCATTAAATGATATAACTGTTCCTGGTATATTAGAGTGTTATTATAATTATTGTTTGTATTTGGATCGACAGTGGTGTAGCTGTGGGCCGTTACTGGCGGAAATGCGTCACTCTAGCGTTTTGTTGTGTTCCTGTAATGGCGGAACACACGGAGGGAGAAAGCGTTGGGTTCAGTGCTAACAGGTCAGCTTTTAACTCATATCATTGACATACATCGACACATATTCAGTTAATAAATAACGCAGGTGAGATTTAAAAATTGCAGTTAATAAATTGCCCCATTGGACTTCCTTTGTCTGAATTTGAGGCTGTAGGAGGCTAGCGCGCTAACGTGCCTAGCATAGCATGCTAACGTGGTTACCAGTTTAAGATGGACAGTACGGAGGCTGCTCGTCTCCGATATGTGCTGTTTAAGCTGACTGGTGTATCCAGCTGCGGTTAACTGGTAGCTATTTTTGCGATTTTCATTGCTAGTTTTGCTGTTTTGTAATCAACCCTAACGCAGGGTGTCGTAAACTGATGCAAAAGTGGGATGTGGCTGGAGGCGCTGAATGAATGATGCCCGCCATACTTTTCTGTTTATGTGTGTTTTTGGTTGCATGACTCGATGTACTTTTTGTGTAGCAGGATGGCGCAGCAGTCAGCCCCCCGGTTCCCCGCCGCTATCCCTCCGGTGGCTGGGGCATTACCGCGGAGGCAGCCGTTACTGAGCACTCCCGCCACTCCGCCGTTCCCCGTGATGAGAGGCCCTGCTGCCGCAGCGCGAGCCCCGTTCGCACGGATGCCCTTTGACCCCAGCGTGCCGCCGCCGGTGGGCACCGCCCATTTACAGGTGTACCTGTTTACACTTCACTGCATTAGAAACTGATTTATTAACCAAATGCACCAGGATCACTGGTTAGATTTAGTGCTAACCTTGTATTTACCATGTTTGCCCACCTCAACCCTGTTCATCAATGGAAAGGGACACAGCGTAGATACACTGCTGACAAGATGATATTTGACTCATGGAAATATTCTCAGCACAATAGTGACAAGGATGTGGTAGCGCACACAGTGCTGCTGTGAGTGGATCAGATACAGAAGTGTTTCTGGGATTTTTAAACACCTCTACACTGGGCAATAAAAATAAAATAAAAAATGGGCCAAGCACAAAAAGTATTAATCTTTTAATGCTCTTAACAACAAATCATTGATCAGGAAATTAGCAAGAATTAAAAGGCACCTCCTGTGCCACCATTTGCTCCTTTACTTTTGCTGCAGTGAGCTGTGTGGGGAAAAACTAGATACAGGGGAAATTCACTTCAATTATATGGTCTACTTACAACTAATCTTTTAAGAAAAAAAAACATCCCATAAGATATTTTTGGACAATTTTGTACACCCAGACATATGTTAGTTCGAATTTTACATCAAACATTTTAATCAATATCATGATTTTCCTTTTGCATACAAGAAGACTATATACATGAATTTCCCTGTTTCTAGCTTTTCCCCAAACACAACAGAACATGCAGTTATATGAAATTAATCAACTTCAGGCTGGCCCTCCGCATCACATATTACGATTATTACATCAAGATACTAATGTAAAAACTGCTGTGTAACTAAAGTTTCTTGTTTCTATTGCTGTTTTTTTTTTTTTTTTTCTCTCTAAGAGACCACCGTTCATTCCACCGCCGGTAAGTGCCATGCCTCCTCCTCCTGGAATAATCTTCCCTCCCGGTATTCCACCTGCAGCTTCACCTGCTGCTCCTTCCCTCACCTCTACAGAGGAGATCTGGGTGGAAAACAAGAGTCCAGAGGGAAAGGTATTGTGCTTAGTGTCTAGTCTTCATATGCTGAATAGATCAGTTAGGTATGTACTAGCTAGCCTATATACTAATGTATATATTCATCCGACACGAAGGGCTGTATTTATTGTATTGCTGCTGTCTGTTGTGCTTTTTTGAATAGTTAAAGCAAGTTAAACCCAATTTCTACTTTCCCAAAGGAGGCTATTAGGTTAACATAACTAACAAGTAGTGGAAATCTCTCACATTTTTATGTGGAAAAAAGTTCCTATGTGATCCTAAAGATACTTTATTGTTGAATCTGTGCACTATAACATTATGGGGTCAACCAGAATCGCTCCACAGCAAAAAAGTTTTGCAGATGATTATACATTTGTACACATGCACTGTCCCTGCTGTTTTACAAAAATCATAATTGTGTTATGATGAACAATTGACTGATTTTTTTTTTTCTCCACCAACAATTCGTTTAAAGAAAAACACTTCAGATACAGAACCTAAATGTGAAAGTTTTGCTATTTTTATTTAATAGTTAGCAACAATGGCAATTTTTTTTCTTCTTAAAGTATTCTATATTACGCAATAGAAACAATTCTGTTTCTATTGCGTAATATACATCACAACTCCATCATCAGTGGTATCCTGATGGAGGAAGATTTTTGTTTACACTCTGCTAATAGACAGTTAGACTGAATCCCGAAGGTCTTCCTGTTCACTACTTCTGTGCTCTACCTTTTATTTTATTTATTTATTTATTTAAATGTAATGGAGTCACTACTGCTCAACACATTTTACACAAAACGTGCCCCGTCTTTTCCTCCTCATGTAATTCTCTCTGAGCATTTTTTTTTTTTTTTTTATAGAAAAAGGATTTAACTCTACAGTGCTCATCGTTTTGTGTGTGTGTGTTTTAGCTCTGCAGTCCCACATTAATGACTTCATCTGCACGTGCTCACAAATACACACATACACAAGTGTACAGTGTGAGAGTCACACTCGTGCTGTGTGCATGTGATATAGTTTGAGTGGTGATATTAATTCCAGCTTAAGGCATTTTTTTTTTTTAGATCACAGCCCCCTGTGATGTGTTCATCACTTACACTTGGATCCTGATAACGATAAAAACATTCATGCAGTTCATAAAAACATTATTCATGCAGCTCTATTCCTGGTAACTCAACTCAATGTAAATACAATGTTCATATGCTGCTGGTGTCTTCTAAACCGTATTTTCTGCCTCACCCAGTACACCAGTTCAGGTTCTAGCTCTAAGCTGCTTGCTTTCATACAGGTGTATTACTATAACGCACGTACACGAGAGTCAGCTTGGGCAAAACCAGAAGGCGTGAAGGTGATCCAGCAGGCTGAACTCACGCCTCTGGTGATGAGCCAGGCTGCGGGAGTGGCATGCAGCAGCCCCAGCCCTTCAAACAACCTCCCAGCAGCAGCTGCAGCAGCCTCCAGTACCACACACACCACCCAGGCCTCTTCCACAGTCATGAGCTCCACCTCCACCCCCAGTACGAATGTAGTCTCGCCTCTCCTACCCACTCCTGGAACAGGTAGATATCACCTGCTCCTAACTCACACCTCAACCTCAAGTTTACTCTTCTTTCTGATTTTTGCCAGTGGATAAGTTTACTTAAAAGGGTTTTTGTGCTTTTAATTCAAGTCGACTGAATTTTATTTGTACAGTGATTTTAAGAACAGATATAGTCACAAAACAGCTTTACATAAATCCTGGTCTAGAATTCATTTATAGCACCATACACAGAACAAACATTAGCACTAGTGCACACAGTGTGTTTTTATCTAGCCCGCAGTTAAAAATATTATATATATATTATTGCATTTAGGAAATTCCGATATGTTAAAATCTGGACATTCAGAGTAGTAACATTCTCACATTTTGACAGCTTTTGTTTATTGTTTCAGTGGTGTAAATGCTCTGTAAAAGTTTCCTAATATATGGCATAGATTGTTTCTTGTCCATTCCAGTCTCGTACAGGGATGTCTCTTCTCCTTGACATGCCAAAGATGGATGTAAATATTAATGCTAAATAATATGTAATTGTGACTCAGTTTCATCTAATATCTCCTCCTGGTCTTTTACAGTTCCAGAAGGCACAGAGCTGTCATCTGCAGTAACTGCCCCCCACACTGTGGCCGTGACCCCCGTAGTTGCTGTAAATGCCCCCGCAGGAGCAGTCACCGTCACAACAGGGCCACAGCCACTTCCTGTGGCATTACCCCACACTGTGCCACAGCCTGCCGCTGCCATCCCAGCATTCCCCCCGGTCATGGTGCCACCCTTCAGAGTGCCTCTGCCTGGATTGCCCATTCCACTGCCCGGTAGGTTGAATCTCTCACTTGATGAAAACTGCAGTGTCACCTCTTTTGTGCTGCATCTGAATGCCTCCTCCCTCTTTCCCTTGATTTTGATTTTAATCTTCATCCTTCTGTCCTTCTTTCTTTCTGTTGAAAGTGGTAGTTGCAGCCTGTAATAATTTTTTGATTGATAGAGCTTTGCGAGAGTAATCCATAGATGGCAGTATTACTCTCATCATCATTATTATTAATGCTATTATTATTGTTGTTGTTGTTGTTATTATTATTGTTATTATTATTATTATACTGCAAGCAGATTACATAATTGCTACTAGCCTCAGTTTCGAGGAGTTTTTAGATAATGATAGTCAGTCTAGTGTATCAGACTGACCGAGGAAATTGTCATTACCAACACAGAAGCTGTTGGTTGTTTGACCTGCGGGCTGCAGACACTCTGCCTGTTACCTGTGAACTGTAGTTGACGTCTGTCTTTCTCTGACCAACGGTCTGTGCTTACTTGATTCTTTTAGGTGTAGCAATGATGCAGATAGTCAGCTGTCCTTATATAAAGACTATCTCTCCCAGCAAGAACGGTAATTCCCTCTCCATCGCTAGTCGGCATGCTGGTGACTGTTGTGCATCTATGCTTTATGTATTGTATTTACCTTGTAGTTATAAAGAGCCCATAATTTCCACCTAAAACCTAAAGACTTTTATTGTTTCAGAGTGATTTTAAACACAGAGAGCCCAGGCAATAAATTTATAGCTTCCAGCATCTCATGAGCTTACATTTTCTTGTAGCTGTGAATTGCTGTTCTTGTGTCAAATCTTTGTGCTTCTCTGTATTTTGTAGTGATTTATTTGTGGTATATTTGTGGTATGTGTCATTGCTGTAGCATGCATTGTTGTGTTGTCAATGTCAAATGCAATTCTTAAGGTGACACCCAAACTGAAGTCAGGGATCACTTTGTTTTCCTTCTGGCCTGGATTTGTTGCAAACTTTATTCAAAATATATCAAAGATATTTTCCAGATAATCACCAACTTTCTGAACTAGCACCATAGATTCTTGAGGGCTAAACTGCAAGCAAGGTAAATACACATGTGTGCCCTTTTAGGTGTAGTGTTGGTTGTGCAAGAAATAAAACATCCAGTGATCGGCAGTTCTGTGGGCGGAAATGATGAGAGAGGTCACAGGAGAATGGCCAGACTGGTTCAAGCTGACAGGAAGTCTCTGATGACTCAAATAACAACTCTTTACAGCTGTGGTGGGCAGAAAAGCATGTCAGAATGCACATGTCAAGCCAAAAACAAATGTGTCCTAACCGAATACAGAAAAATCGCAAAAACAGGTATTCAGTATTCGGAGGGCTTTTTTTTTAAATTTATTTAAACTGTAGATAGCTTGCCAGCTTCAGAGGCTGAGATCCCACATTATGAAACTAAAAAATGTAGCACAAGGTTATTACTTTAATGGTGAGCTCTAAAGAACAGCCCGTAGAATCTCATGGAGAGGGTTGCTAGGTTTACGCGAAATCATGTTCAACAGCCAACCTGTTAAAGCTTGTCTAAGGGCCAAAATATAAAACTGATCAGTGAGGCTGAAGTAGAATGAAATTTGAACAACATTTTTTTTTTCATTGAGAAGTCAAACAGTTTGTGCTATTTGTCTTCTGGCCTGTAATCAGTATCAGTTTCTGACCACAGGGTGCCTTTGGCTGGATATTTTTGCTTGGTGGACTATTCTCAACCCAGTGACCTTGAGGTGTATAAAAAATCCCAGCAACGCTGTTATGCCTAATTCACTAGAACCAGTTCAACACACACTGCTGAATGATCCATAACCCAAATAACATCTGGTAGGCAGTGGTGCATTTATACTGATGGAGGGAATAGAGAGTGGCTGCATAGCAACAAATGGTTTATACAAAGTGATTGTATCCTATAACCTATAAGGTTGGTTGTGCCTGCTGCCAGGTTTTTTTTTTTTTCCCCCCAACTCGATAACAGTACAGTTTCAAAAGCTCATTAAAGTTTTGTTCACTCCACTGGTTCTCTCCTATCAGCTTAATAAGGGCTACTGATACACCTTCACTTTCATTGTCGCTGGGAAGATACCCTTATCTTTTGTATCTTTAACATGTGTTTTTCACTGGAAAATGACTTTCAGCTTTAATTTAAGTGTATTTACATCAGTGTAGGAATTACAGCACTTTATACATGTGGTCCCTCCCTTTTAAGGGACTCGTAATTGGGCACACTAACATAATCATAAATTAAGTTATCGGTTTTTTTTAATACTTGGTTGCAAATTCTTTACAGTCAACGACTGCCTGAAGTCTAGAACCCATAGATATCACTAGACTCTGAGTTTCCTCCCTGGTGATGTTCTGCCAGGATTTTACTGCCGGTGTCTTCAGTTCCTGTTTGTTCTTGGGGTGTGTTTAGGTTTTCCTTCAGCAAGTGAAATGCAGTTGGATTCAGGTCAGGTTATTGACTTGCCCACTGCAGAACATTCCACTTCTTTACCTTAAAAAAAAAAGTCTTGGGTTGCTTTCGATGTATGCTTTGGGTCATTGTCCATATGTACTGTGAAGTGCTGTCCAATGAGTTTTGAAGCATTTGGCTGAATCTGAGCAGATATTATAGCCCTAAACACCTCAGAATTTGTCCTGATGCTTTCAGCAGCAGTCACATCGTCAATAAATAGAAGGGAACCAGTTCCACTGGCAGCCATACATGCCCACAATCTTAAGATGAGGAGGCATGCTTTGGATAATAAGGAGTTCCTTCCTTTTTCCTTATTCTTCTCTTCCCTTCATTCTAGTACACATTGCTCTTTGTTTCATCTGTCCATAGGATGTTGTTCCAGAATTATACAGGCTTGTTTTTTGTTTAGATTTTTTTTATCTGGTCTTACTGTATTCAAGGTTCACCCATGGTTTTCCAGCTTGTGGTAAACACTCTGTATAATACTCTGGTGAAGTCTTCTCTTGATTAATCTCCTGAAGGGTCTTCTTGATCTGGCCAGATGTTGTGAAGGGTTTTCTTCTTCACCAGGATAAGAATTCTTCTGTCATCCACCACAGATGTTTTCTGTTGTCTTCCAGGCCTTTTGATGTTCCCGAACTCACCAGTTTTTTCTTTAAGAATGTATCAAATAGTTGATTTGACCACGCCTAATATTTTTGCTATCTCTCTGATGGGTTTGTTGTGATTTTCAGCCTAATGATGGCTTGCTTCACTGGCAGTGACAGCTCTTTGGACTTCATATTGGTAGCTAACAACAGATTCCAAATGCAGGTGCCACACTTGAAATCAACTGTAGACCTTTTATCTGGTTACCAGTGAGTGAAATAATGAGAGAATAACACACACCTGGCTATGGAACAGCTGAGCAGCCAATTATCCAAATACTTTTGGCTAACACCATTCATCCGATTTGGATGTAAATACCCTCAAATTAAAGCTGAAAGTTTGCACTTTCAGGTATTCATTATTTAATTTCAAGTCCAATATACTATGGTAAACAGCTAAAATAACAATAACTTTGTCAATGTCCAAATATTTATGGACCTATAAATAATTGTGGTATTGAACACACAAAGTCGTGAAGTGTAGTAGAGGTCTCTAGAAATAGAGTTCTTGAGTTTTGGCCATTGCTGACCTACTGTGCTTATGGCAAACGTGTGTGTGTGTGTGTGTTTTCTAGGTATGCTTCCTGGCATGGCACCTCCCCTTTTACCCATGATGCCTCCTCAGATGACAGTAGCAGCAACCTCATCTCCTCTGTCAGGAGGAGATTGGTCAGAGTTCAAAACTGCAGAAGGGAAGTCCTACTATTACAACAGACGCACACTGGAGACCACCTGGGACAAGCCTGAGGAGCTCAGAGACAAAGGTCTGGGTGTGTAGCGGGGCAGAGTGATCACTCCCTGAAACGGGCCACTGTTAAAAACTCATATAAGATATGAGTGAATTAAACTTGACATCTAGACAAACATTTTAAGAGACTTTTTAAATTTAATAGGGTTTATGGACCACACAAGGTGGCCATCTTATGGCCTGACTTAGGTGCATATTCTGATATGCCATGGGCCTATAGCTATGTCTTGGCATGATTTGGGAGCAGATTGTGTAACTGGTAACCTCTCTGTGATTTTTCCCTAACAGAAAAGGAGCTTGAGAAGGCCAAGGACTCTGCAGAAGATACTGAGGATACTGAGTTCATGCAGGTGGAAGATGGCAGCCACAAGATTGATCCACCTATAGAGCCAAAGGAGGTACATTTCTGCTAGATTATCATAGCTAATGTGTCACTGTGGAAGAGTTGCATAAACAGACACTGATTATATTTAATAAATGAAGTGTACTGGATTTATTTATTTTTTTTTTTTTATTTAATCTTTTTTGGGATTGGTTTTGGTTGTAGGAGCCCAAGGAGGTGGAGATGACTGAAGAAGAGAAGGTTGCTAAGAAATCCAAACCTGTAGCCACCAACCCCATTCCAGGCACACCATGGTAGGCAAGAGTGGAGCACCCAACGAGTGTTTAATACCATAGCTATCTGTTCTGGAATTGTTTGGGGGGGAAAAAAGCAATAAGGGGTTTTAGGAGTCATACTGTGTCATTAACTGCATTTGCATGCTACTGCTTAGCTTCTTGGCCAAAGTATTCCTTTAAAATATGACCCGTGACTACACAATACAGTGATTATTTTGATTGTCTTGCTCAATGTTAACATTATCATTACATATTACTGTTAATATTTGCACAATTATTAGGCCAACTTAGGAACAAAGTAGTTTTATTGCATGTAATTTTAAATCCTCAACCTTTTTTTCACTGTTCCTTCAAATGTAAAAGGTTCTAAATCCAAATATGTGATCTCAGTGATTTTGACCGTGGCATGATTGTTGGTGCCAGATGGGTTGGTTTGAGTATTTCTGTAATTGCTGATCTCTTGGGATTTTCAAACACAACAGTGCCTAGAGTTTGCTTAGAATGGTGCAATAAAGGAAAAACATCCACTGAGCAGCAGTTCTTTGGACGAAAATGCCTTGTTGATGAGAGAGGTCAGTGGAGAATGGCCAGACTGGATCGAGCTGACAGAAAGGCTACAGTAACTCAGATAACCACTCTGTACAATTGTGGTGAGCAGAAAAGTATCTCAGAATGCACAACACGTCGAACCTTGAGGTGGATGAGCTACAACAGCTGAAGACCACGTTGACTTGTGAATCCAATAGAACACCTTTGGGATGAAGTAGAATGGGAGATTTGCAGCATGAAAGTGCACCTGAAGAATCTGCAGAAATTTCGTGATGAAGTCATGTTAACATGGACCAGAATCTCAAAGGAATGTTTCCAACATCTTGTGGAATCCATGGCAGGAAGAATTGAGGCTGTTTTGAGAGCAAAGGGAGGCCCAACCCAGTATTAGTATAGTGTTCCTAATGAAGTGTTCTGTGAGTGTATACCAGATGCTATCCAACAAGCCGTCTGAATTCACCAGTATCACAGTCAGTTATGTGCCTTTTAATTCAGGGATTTCTAGGGTTAGAGATTTCTAGGCTTTCATTGTACATTATATGAAATAAACAAATAAAAATCTTAATATTAAAACAAAAGAGTGCAATGAAAGGTGCCTCATCCAACCACTATATCGGATCATAAGTCTTAAACCAAAGTGACAACTTTCTGTTTAATTACACAAACCTATGTTCATATTCCATAAACATTTATTTTAACTTTTATTCTGGAACCAGAATATAACCGGGGACTTAACTGGTGTGTTTTACACCAGTTAAAGCAGTAAAGCAGTCTGTTTAAATCTTTGCCTGATTTAAGCTGATCTTCAGTGGAACTTGTAGACAATTTTAAATATGGACTGTGATGGAATTTATGGACAATTTATCTGTGTATAAACACTATGGAGACCTTTCAGTGTTGTGTTCAATTCTGTTTCCATGTCAGGTGTGTGGTTTGGACTGGTGATGATCGTGTGTTCTTCTACAACCCCACCACACGTATGTCCATGTGGGAACGGCCGGAGGAGCTGGTGGGGCGAGCTGACGTTGATAAGAGCATACAAGAGCCACCACACAAGAGAGGCCAGGACAATGGCCCTAAGTCAGGTTAGTGCTCTTCTGCTGCACTGAGAGTAAATACTAACACTTAATCATGGTCACAAGAGTAAATCAGGGCTTTAAGGTTATTGTTTACATTGTCTTAGTTCTAGCTTGTGTTGGAAGTTCTTGTAGCTTGGCCATTTTGTATTAAATACTGGACATTTATTTTATGATCATGCCATTCAGTATTAATTTTAGCACTGGATCAGTGATTGTAACACAGGTCTTCTGAAGACCTGTGTGTCATCTGTCTTGAATGACTTGCTGATTTTCCACTCCTTAACAAAAGTGTGTGTGTGTGTGTGTGTGTGTGTGTGTAAACAGTAATTGTTAAGCAGGAACAAGAGCTTGCAGCTGCAGAGGACACATCAGAGGATGAGCCCAGCAGTGCCAAGAAGAGAAAGTGAGGGTTCCTTTCATTTTCATGTTTTCTTTCTTTTGGATGCATGTTAATATTGAACCAATAATTATCTTGCATACTGATACTTATTATGAAATGTTGCCATCTACCCACAATTTTCTCACAGGTTCACAGGTCAAAATTCCTGTTCCCCAGTTCAGTACTGTTTTTAACATGCTCTCAACGACTTGCCCTCACCCATTTCTCTTTTGGGGAAATAACTGATGCCATCTTAAGGGCCCTTCCAGCATTATTTTAGCTTGAGTGAACTTTGAAATGATCCCTTGGAGGGGCAAGGGATCAAGTTCTACATAAATGTAGAACATGGATCCCCAAAAAATGATGGAAAAGCTGTTGTAAGCTAAATGTAAGCCAGAGCAATAAAATACACTATGGCCAAAGGTATGTGGACACCTGACCATTACACCTGTATGTGCTTGTTGAACATCCGATTCTAAAACCATGGGCATCCATCCCCTCTTTGCAGGCATTTCCGCTAGATTTTGGAACGTGGCTGTGGGGAATATATGAATATATTAAGAACATAACATTTGATATACTAAGTTCAAACAGGGCACTATGTAGCAAACTAGTACATAAACTAGTACCAAGGAATTTGCTTCATGAATGTTTTATGCTGTCAAGGGTAGGTGCGTTCTTATCTTAAAATCCACTCCTTGTTGCCTTTTCCTCCTCTTGTTTGACCACTGGCCACTTATACGTGGATGTTATAAATTATAAAGTAATGAGGGAATGTCAAATCAGCACACGCTATGCCCTCATTCCGACAGACCCACCAAGTTTGGGGGGAAATGTAGGTGTATATATATTTGACAGTGTAAATGTATAAATCATAGGCTTTGGTCTTACATGACAGATGATTTTAAATGTGCAGTGAGATTTTGTGTAATTGGATTAAACAATGACCTGAATATGTATATTGTCATACCATTAACAACTAAAATTCATAATCCATCCTCTTTCTGTGTTGCACAGTAAGTCTTTTTTTTGTTGAATTTGAAATCCTTATGTTGTGTGGCACAGATTGGAGGAGAAGAAGGAGGCAGACGTGGAGAAGGAAGCAGCAGTGGAGGCTGAGCTGAGAGCAGCTAGGGAGCGAGCCGTAGTTCCACAAGAGACTCGGATGAATCAATTCAAAGATATGCTGCTAGAGAGAGGGGTAAAACCTAAGCACTCCCTTAAACACACACTTTGCTCTATCCTTTATTTGTATTAACACATAAGCCATGGCTTGGCTAGGCCAAATAACCTTTTGAGTGATATTTAATATGAGATTCAGATTTTTCATCATTCCTAAAGAGATTTTCTTGCCTGTGTTCTTTAAAGGTTAAACCTGATGTTGCCTTGAAGCTTTAAGTCTCATTAAGATATTCTCCTGTCCTTTCAACTTATCAGAGTAACATTGATCAATCTCATCTCATCTTCTCATCAACTATGAGCATCACTTATCCCCTCACCATGATCAGTGGCAGCAGATTAGATGGTTCTCGCATTAAAAAGTAAACTGCTCTGTTACGTACGTGCTTGAGAGCTCTTTAAGGTGCTAGCCAAGAGCTATTTGCCCTTTGCCAATGTGTTCAATGCAACAGATAAAAGGCAGCTTTATGCAGTCAAAAGGAGCAGACATCAAGGTGAGACCCTCCTCCCCCTTTAGCTTCTGTGTGCTTAAAAGAGACCATAATGTAGCAACTAGATCAGCCACTGCGAAAGATGTAGAGGAGCACCCATCACTCCCCCATTTGTCCCTGACTAATTACCCCAGTCTTGTCCTTGCCAATTAGTGTGGGGAGAGAACTGGAGGGAGGTGCTGGGCCACCCTGCCGTGTGTGTTATTCATTAGAGATGCTGATGTGGAGGGGGATGAAACGCGGCAGGCACACACCCTGACTTCAGCACCGTGGGGGTGACGTGCTCAGAAGAGCTCACCCGCTGAATGTCCTGCTCATTAGAATGGGCGTAACTACAGAGGAAAGGGGCATTAAAAGCTCTCATTTCCCACTCTTTGTTTCTATATTTGTTTCTCTCTCTCTGTGCCAGGTTTCAGCATTTTCTACATGGGAGAAAGAGCTACATAAGATAGTCTTTGACCCCCGTTATCTGCTTTTGAACCCCAAAGAACGGAAGCAGGTACATGCACACTGTTCAAAGCTGCACACTGTTATGCATTCAAAGACACACATACACACACCTCTGTCTTTCACAATCGTATTATAGAACATATTATGCCTGGGCTGAAGATATACCAATATTCATAATATGCACAATATAAAACATGTACATAAACAGCTGTCATAAACATTAAGCATCAGCACTGCTTACTTTCAAGTTACTCCTATACTTAGAATGTCTCAAGTGAATCCATGTTTTTCTACCTTACCTGTATCCACTACATGTGGGTTTTTTTTGTTTGTTTTTTTTGGGTTTTTTTTGTAATTAGCATGGACAAATAATTTTCCTCAGTCTATATGACAATATATAATTAAAAACCGTTATGCTAACAATACGTTGTACGTACAATACGTTATGCTAAGTAGTTCTTATGTGGTTTTATCCCACTATCAAACACTTCTCTCTGAAAGGGTAGTCCTATTTCTGAAAGGACCAATTACGCATGCTAAGAGCTTAATTAACAGTTGACTTCGAAGAATTAATGAAAGTGTTCTGCAGAAGAACACTTCAGTGTGTTTTGGGTGAATGTTTCTTGATGGACGTAAACAACAGCATTTGGATCATTATAAACAAGTTTTGAATGAACATATTTTCTGCTACAAATGCAGTAAATATATATTAGGCTAGGGAGAAAAACTGACTTCATGGCCCTAAATCCTAACTCGGTTCTGTGCAGGTGTTTGATCAGTACGTAAAGACCCGTGCTGAAGAGGAGAGGAAAGAGAAGAAGAACAAAATAATGCAAGCTAAAGAGGACTTCAGGAGGATGATGGAAGAAGCCAGACTTGGAGTCAGGTGAAGACTAAGACCAGCTTTAACACTTGTCCACTTGTCTTCATTTTCCATACAGTACACCACAAAATGCTGCTCTCTGCATCAAAACACTGCCAAACCTGACTTTTTTCCAACATTTTCTCATTGATTTCGTGTGGATATAAAATGGTTAGCCATTGATTCGAATACTTGTATACATCCCAGGACCATATACACGTTTACAATGGGACAAAACATTGTGCCAACAGGATGATGGTGAAACACGCAATACAAAGCAGGGGCTCTGTGCACACAACTATGTTACGAGTAAAGAGTACGACAAATTTATGACAAACCTAGAATTGAACTTGAGATGAAAATGGCAGCAATGCACTATCACAGTCTGTAGAGTAGCACTGTTATTAATATTTTTTTATGTAATATACATGGATGTTCAATTGCATTTTGCCTCTTTTTTGCATTTTATTTTTCAGAACTACATTCAGCGAGTTTGCAGCCAAGCATGCTAGGGATACGCGGTTTAAAGCTATTGAGAAGATGAAGGACAGAGAAGCCATTTTTACTGAGTTCATGACCTCTTTCAGAAAGAAAGAGAAGGAGAACTCAAAGAACCGAGGTGAAAAGGTGAGCATGATATCCATGAGAGTCTTAATTTCCACTATAGGTGATTGGAGGGCACTGATGGACCTTTCAGCAGGTGGTTTATTGATGGAATAAAAAACAAAAAGTAGGGATGACATGGATTAGTAGACCCAGTCCACCAACACTTGTTTTAGGGGTAAAGTAAATAGGACACTGGTAGTTCCCTTCATATGTGCTTCCATGGCTTTATGCAGGCTGGTATGCAATAGTAATGCTTAAGTAATGGGTGACTCTGCTGATTGCCTTTGGCAGCTAAAGGTCACCAATAAAACATTAATAGCAACAAAATGTCACCTGTTGGGGGAGGGGTGATAGGTAGGGAGGTCTTCACAGAGTGGGGTTCACCAGAGGATGCCAATCTACAGCAACTCTAAGGCTGTTTTAACAAACATCGCTTACTCATAGGGTAATGACCAGTCAGGGCAGGGCACAGGAAACTGTCCTTTAAATCAGGGGTTCTCAACAGTTTTGCAGCCAGGGACCCCTTTAACTGTAAACTATATTTCATAGACCTCCTTTCATGAACATAATACAGCTACAGCTATTACACACAGAATACATAGTGTCCATATCAGCATTATTTATAAACATACTATTTTTTGAGTTACTTGCTTTTTGAATTAGATTCGGATTGGCTTGCTACTCTATCACCTTGGCAACATATAAGGTGAACTTTCAAGTTCTTCTGGCTAAAAAAAATATACAAGTACAATTCCAGGGAGGTTATGCTCTCACTGTCCACTTTATTAGGAACACCTGGACAGCTGCACATTCATGCAGTTGTCTAATCAGTCAGCCGTGGCAGCAGCGCAATCCAAAAAATCATGCAGATACAGGTCAAGAGCTTCAGGTAATGTTCACATCAAACATCAGAATGTGATGTGACCTTTGTGACTTTAACCATGGCATGATTGTTGGTGCCAGATGGGCTGGTTTGAGTATTTCAGAAACTGCTGATCTCCTGAGATTTTCACATACAACAGTCTCTAGAGTTTATGATCAAAGTCTCAGAGATCTGCATGAGATCTGTAGCCTAAAATTAGTCCATTGTAATGAGAGTTTAGCCTGGCAATAATAACAGAAAGGATATTAGCGACAATATAATGTCAGTTTAATAGCTGTGTGTCAGGTTTATTGTGATCCATCTTGTTTTAGGTGAGGCAGGACTTCTTCGAGTTGCTGTCTGATCACCATGTGGATGGCCAGCAGCGCTGGAGCAAAGTGAAGGAGAAGATGGAGACAGACCCTCGGTATAAAGCGGTGGAGACGTCAGCTGCACGAGAGGAACTCTTCAAAAGCTTTGTGGAGAAGCTCGCCAAGGTATAGCGGATTTATTTGCAATTTAGCATACCAGATGGGCAAACCTCAGACCAAGACATTTACTATAAGCTATTTGCATGAGTATAAAATCTGTTTTCTTTGTATATGCCTGTAGGATACTTGGAGCTAGTGAAAAGGGAATTGACTAACTGCTGTTGTTTATGTTTACAGTCTTTCATTCAGTTATGTAGAATTTGCTTTTTTTTTTTAGTTTGAGGCATTTTCTGGTTTCAGGCCCACTTTAACTTGCAGTGGTTGTCAGGAACAATAGTTTGTGTCTCCTTAATGTGTTTGTGTCCTTAATGTGTTTGTGTCTCCTTAATGCTTTCCCTAGAACTCAAACTCAGAGAAGGAAAAGGAGCTGGAGAAGCAGGCACGGATCGAAGCCAGCCTGAGGGAAAGAGAGCGGACGGTGCAGCGGTTTCGCTCTGAGCAGACCAAAGAGATTGACCGTGAACGAGAACAGCACAAACGAGAGGAGGCTGTGCAACACTTCAAAGCTCTCATGTCTGATATGGTGAGATGTGTATGCAACCACTGGCTAAAAATCACTGCGAATTATATGGACAGGTGTAAAAAGCTGTGTCACACTCCCTGAGTGAAGGTCCACAGCAGTGTATTTTATGCTTTTCCTGCTTTACAAACTCACATGTAAGGCTCAACAGTTAACTGATGACATACTTCATCAGCTAATTATCAAGGCCTTCATAAATCAAGTCAGACTCCAGTTTCCTGTTTTCATTTTTTCACACCTGGTTTAGCTCATTTTCAAGCCCTTCACATGTTAAATCAGCTATATGAGAGCAGGCACTAAACTCCCTTTCAGTCTGTCAGCATAACTCTCATTATGTAATGGAAAAATGAACAAATGATATTAAAATAAGTGTGGCTCTGAAGAGTGACGACGATGGGAAAATGTAGGTGTTTAATCTTTAACTGACAGCTGGCCACTTGGAAAACATTAAAGATATGATGAACCCATGATAGCAGGTAGCCCATTATTCCTCATACCTTTGTTCCTGTTTGCAGAATTTCACACACAAGCAGCTGTTTGAGATTGCTTCAAAGCTTTTCCGGTGTTTCTAAATGTCAGGTCAGATCCTCAGATGCCTCCTGGTCTGAGACGCGACGTTCCCTGAGGAAAGACCACCGCTGGGAGTCGTCTTCATTGCTGGAGAGAGAGGAGAAGGAGAGGCTTTTCAATGAGCACATCGAGGCACTAACTAAAAAGAAGAAGGAGCTCTTCCGGCAACTTTTAGACGAGACGACCATGGTACAACCACCATTATCTGCTCTTTGTTTTTTGTGCATCTACTCATGTGCATCGCTGTGTATACTCGTGTGGATGGAATGCATATAAAAACATTATACCACCTTGTTTCCTCTCAATAGATCACACTGACATCAACATGGAAGGAGGTCAAAAAGAGCATCAAAGAGGATCCAAGGTGTATGAAGTTTTCTAGTAGTGATCGGGTAGGAACACTCATTACTCAAATACATCATTCGTTGTATTAGGCCGTAAAGAATCGTAAAGAATTGTGCCTGATTAATCTAGTGAGTGAGTCTACTTTGCATTCTTTGCAGAAAAAACAGAGAGAATTTGAAGACTACATTAAAGACAAGCACATTTCAGCAAAAGCAGACTTCAGAACTCTGCTGAAAGAGACCAAGTTCATCACATACAAGTGAGTAGTTAAATAACCATGACCTGCCATACAGCGTCACTGAGCTAGATTTGACTTGCAGATGCACCAAATAAGATCCAAATATCAGACATTGTGCAGTCAACGTAGGTGTATGAACATACATGTTCATGGAATAGAATATTATTTGTAAAATATTTTTTCGGTACGTTGTATGAGTTTTATATAGGGCCCAACAATATTTCAGGATAGGGTCAAGTGTCAAGTGTGCTGCTCTCCAGATACACTGATAGAGCATGGGACACTGCACTGTTCTATAGAAACACTGTGATGGAGCATATGAGACTGCTCTGTTCTTTAGAGACACTGTGAGAGAGTAGGAGACTGAGCTGTTGTGTAGATGTACTTTGATGGGATATGGGAGACTGCACTGTTCTCTAGAGGCACTTTGATGGAGTATTGAAAACTGTGCTGTTCACTAGAGACACTGTGCTAGAGCTTATGTGACTGCACTGTTCTCTAGACATACAGTGATGGTGTGTAGGAGACTCTGCTGTTCTCTAGAGACACTCTGATAGAGCATGGGAGACTCTGCTGTTCTCTAGAGACACTGCTATAGCATGGAATACTGTGTGCTGTTCTTGAGAGGGGTTATGATCGAGTGTGGGAGACTGGGTTGTTCTCTAGAGACTCTATGATAGAGCACTGGTGGCTGCACACTGTTCTCCAGAGACAATATGATAGTGTGGGAGACTGCCCTGTTCTCTAGAGACTCTATGATAGAGTGATATGAGGTACAGGGCAGGTGTTTGTAAGGCAGCTGTCTCGCACCTGCAGCTGGTGTGCTAACTTTACTTTCAAAGTTCCACTGCTTTGTTGTAGCCATGAAGTGCTCTGAGGCACACACTTCAGCAGTTAAAGGATGAAAATGTCCAGCAGTCTTAGTTGCAGCTTTCTTCATCATTATGTCATATTGGCGCATGTTTAGGGATGGTTTAAATTATTAGACTCATAAAATATGTTAATTGCTTCAATGAAATTGTTTTTTTTTTTACTGAACTCTATTAATGGGTTGATTTCAACTGCCTTAGTTTCATTACAAATTGGTTTTTATTTCATTTTTAATAATAGTGGAAATGATTGTCAATGTTTATCTTTTCCTGTCAGATCTCGTAAGTTGATACAGGAGTCTGAGCAGCACCTGACGGATATAACGAAGATTCTACAGAATGATAAACGCTATCTGGTACTGGACTGTATGCCAGACGAGAGACATAAACTCATCATGGCATATGTGGAGGAGCTGGAGCGCAGAGGACCCCCTCCCCCTCCCACAGCCTTCGAGCCTGCCCGGCGTTCCACTAAGTGATCTTCTAACTCAAATACACATACACACGTTCCAGACCTCCAGCTTTTTTAACTCATTGTTGGCAGTGTGTCATCCATTGCTTAAATTCTTAAGGCCAGAAACAGACACTGTTCTCGAATGTGGGTTTTTGGTACCATTATCTACTCATCCTCAGCACATCTGAATGAACTAAGGCTGGATGACCTGTGGAAGCAGGTGTGCTGATGAAAGTCTGTGAAAATTTACTTCTGGCCTGAGTGACAGCTGAGAACATGTGTCTAAAACGGTTAGAGTGGCAGTGCAAGCAGGGATCCGTTCCAAACCCAGACGAACCCACCTGATCCCTCTAGCATGATGGACATCTGCATTAGTTCTGCATGGCTAGCTGTGTTTGTGTTGTGCCAAGGAAAATGCCCGGGAGCGGGATTGGCAGAGCAGCAAAGACCACCTGTACCTCCCTATCCTGCTACGTTTTTCAGAACCTGTGGCTGAATCATGGTCCATAAAATCTGCCATGCTCCCCATTGCTTTGACTTTTGTACAAACGGTTTGATTGTTGAAACCAGGATCCACAGTTTGTTTCTCATGTTTGGAACTGCAGTCATCCACTGTGGCTTTCATCTACTGAAGCACCTCGGTTCTTCTGTCATTTTAACTGACAACTTGTGTAAAATGTAAGATATTTTTTAAATAATGGATGGGTGTTAATTCCTTCATTAATCGTATGTAATGTTAATCTGTGCAAGCAGTGACCGTGCCAGTCTGCTGCTAGTGGGGTTTAATTTAATTGTTCAGATGTTTTTGAAAAGATGACCATTTTTTGTAGCTTCAGTGTTTCTGTACAAGTTGACCGAAATAAAGGCAACCTACTTTTTTACATATTAAATAAGATTTCTTTATTCTTGATAAAATAATATTTCAATATATACTTTAGTTTTCTTACTGAAAAATGGGATACTGATGTAAAATACGGGCCATGCCTTAGTATTTATCTGGAACATAATTTATTTTGCGCAAATACATTTACAAAACATTTCCTCTGATATTTTACAGGTGTAATAGCTCTATTTGTGGAGATAAATTCACACTGTTTGGAGAGTTGTGCAAGGAATTTGCTAAATTAACAATCCAATCGAGAAATGTGCTATGTACAGCTTCATAACATCAGGCAAGAAGACAAAACATGTAAATGTACAGCATAATTTCTCTACATAAAGTGTGTATATCTGGATCACAAAATATACCACATGAAACATTTCTCTACAGGGGCACTCTTAGCCAACAAACCAAACCATTCTCAAGTTATTTTATGATAAATAACAATGTGAGTTTAATAAGTACAGTCTACAAGTGGTACTGGTAGGACTGTCTTCTGGGGGATCTTCATATTGTCTCACTGGTGGAACCCTGTTTGAAACATGAAAGGGACTCTAGTATCAATAAGAAGCCTTAAAGTTTGTGGTGGTACTCTGATCTGTTAAGAGTGTACATAAATGCACTGTATATGGTATGAAATATTGACTTCACCCTATATAGTGTGTCCAATTCTGGGATTTGGCCTGTGTGTCGAGTCCGCGTGAGGTCACGTGGTTGTAGCTGCTGAGCTTCCTGTTGTGAGTGTCAGAGTTGGGGTGTGTGTTGCTTCTCAAGAATAGTGTCTTAGGCTACTGCTTGCCCTCTTTGGGGTCCTGATGCTCCCAGGGTACGGGGTCGTTCTCATGAGACATGGAGCCACCCTCGCGCTCGTTCCAGAACTGCTCCACATCAGGCGGCACCACGCCATCTTTATTGCCGTTACTGGAGCTTTCCTCCTCCTGCTGCTGCTGCTGCTTGTCGGCTCGGGACTCGTCGGTATTCCTCGGGGGAAGGTGGGCGGAAGCCTCGGGTCGCGGGGTGGGTGACCTGGGCGCAGTGGGCGCGTGCGGCCCGGGTTTAGGTTGCTGCTTGGGCGCGTGTTTGCGCAGCGTGAGACGCCGCCACAGGCCCTTGTAGCCCTCGCGGAACTCCTCGGACAGCGCGAGCACTATGAGCGGGTTGGCTAGCGAGATGGCAAACATGACGAACTGTGCGGCCACGGTGAAGAGCACAGGCGGCACGGGGCCGTCGCTGTCCGCTGCGTGCCTCATCCACACCCACGCCACCCAGTGCGGCAGCCACATGGTGGCCATGGCCACGGTCAGGCCGAACAGCATCAGGGTGAGCTTGCGCGACCGGATCTGTGCTCGCAGATTCTGCGTCTTGCTGCAGCGGCGCTGGCATCGGCCGTACGCGCGCCAGAAGTAAAGCAGCGCGAAGCTAAGCGGTGCGCAAAAGGCCACCAGAGGGTACGCCTTCACGTAAAAGGACATAAACTCGCGGGCTTCTGGTGGCACCTCGAGCACGCACAGCTGTCCTCCGTCTTCCTTCTGCAGCGACGTGAAGAGCCAGTGGGGCAGCGGGAGGACGCAAGCCAAGAGCCACGTGAAGAGCAGCACCACCACGATGGTCTTGAGGCGGATCGTGACTTGCTTGGTCGGGTTGCTCACGTACCTGTAGCATGCCTTTGCCATGATGGCCACCGTGAGGCTCTTCGCCGCCATGCAGGAATGCACGAACCAGTCGCACGTTTTGCACACGACTATGCCCAGAGTCCAGCCTTCTCGGGAGTACGCCGTGGCTTTAAACGGGACGGCGAAAGCCAGCAGCAGCCCGTCCGCCATCAGGAGGTTGAGAATGAGCGCGTTGATCAGGGAGAGCTTGCTCTTGCGCGCGTTGCCCACCAGCACTCCCACCGCGGTGGCGTTGGCAATGAAGCCCAGCACGGAGATGACGCCCAGCGCTACCGGCACCAGCACCTTCAGGTCTCCCTGCTGCAGGTGCTGATATGCGCCTTTCTCCAGAAACGAGCGTCTGTTCAAGGTGCCGTTAGGCGCGCTGACGTTCCCGTCCTGAAGTTTGTCCATTTCCGCAGAAAGAAGTCAGACTGTAAATAACTTTCTTTGGTTTATACTCCCTCGGACCCGGGCGTTTTATTGACGGAGACTGCGGGCTGCGCGCGGTTATAAAGGCGCTGTGTGATTGACAGGTGCCCTCCCCAGCTGACTGTCTGCATTCACTCGGACCGGAGCGCCGCGTCCTCTCGAGGCCAATTAGAGTGATTTCAGCTAACGAGCGCTGCAACACACTGTGCTTTTCAAACTGGCTGCTCATAATCACCGGAAACTGAGCGAGTTTTACGCGCAGGGCTTGATTATGCCAAACGGATGCACAGGGCTCAGGGGGAGCATCGAAAATGTTTCTTTTTTTAATGTGTGTGATGCGACAAAATTTACTTCTTATCAAATCCCAAGAACTGAATCAAATAACTTGTGCATTCTTTTTCATCTGTACCAACAGCTAAAACTCTGCTCATGAATACGCACAAAAGACAAGCTCACTTCTCCTTTGGCCTTTAGCGCAAAACTAAACACAATCGACTCCAAATCTCAAAGGATAAATTTCATGATCATGATCTTAGTCCACATTTTGAAAAGATAAGGACATTAGATGCACACATTTACAAACATTGGAAAAAAGGGTCAGGGGAAAATGAGCTTTTCTCCATAGTTCGGTATTATTTTCTACATGGTTAAACCGTCATTTTCCTTAGTTTCTAAAATTGCAAAGGAAGTATAATGGATTTCCGTTTATGGACTATTACTTTTTATGCAAAAAGCCACAAAGTTTTTCTGTGAAATGTCTACCAATGATTCCAGTGCTCAGAGTTTTCAAACAGGAGTACTGGAAGAGTTCACGTGCCCATAAAATATGAATAAACTTTACTAGCAGTGAAGAAGGTTGTAGGAAAGAGAGAGAGGTAGGAGGGAAAATATCCAAAATATTAAAAAATATCCAAAATATTAAATGCAATATATTTCAGTTCATTACTGTTTCATTTATTCCTTCATTTCATTTAATCCACTTACACACACTATATTAAGTGTAAAATAAATAAATGCATTAGTAAATAATTTATTACATTTTCTGGGAATTGCATCTAGTTGCTGTTTTTCTTGCACTGCGACAGCTATGTACTTCCTTCAGTGTCACAGACAGGCATATTTAAGAAGTTTATATCACAGCTGTGAGCAATATATTGATGTATATATTTTATTTTGAGGGGAGTATTCTTGATTTTGGAGTCAGTGTATTATTCTGCCCACTGTATATGAAGATTTGAAAAATATGTACATAGCTTGGGAGCAGAGATTGTTTCCTGATGTGTAAAATAATGGTATTCAGAATATTAAAATATCCTGCTGAGGGTAATATGCAGAATTCATACAGAATCTCTTCAATAATAAATGTATGCACAGTGCCGTGACAAATTAAAGGAAGAAACAGTGACAGTGTTATGCTGTGTTTGGTATTTTTGGCATGGTTTGAGCTCTATACTGATGAGCGTGGTCTCTTCCAGGACGACTCCACCCCCATCCAGAGGGCATGAAGGCTCACTGAATAGTTTGATGAGGACGTCAATCATATGCTTCACAGTCACCAGATCTCGACCCAGCTGAACACCTACAGGAGATTATGGACTGATGTGTTAGACAGTGTTCTCTACCGCCATCATTAAAATACCATCACCAAAAAAATATCATTTGGAAGAATGTACTTCATCCCTTTATAAGAGTTCCAGAGAGTTGAAGGTGCATGAAGCTGTTTTTTGCAACTTGTGGTTGCCCAAACCATTACTAAGACATGTTGCTTTTCCTTTTGTCACAGGTCTGTATTTTGAAATATTTGAAATAATGTAGGCTATATAATTACTGTTTTCATTTCCATATTTATTAGAGAACAGTGGCAAAGTTCACTGTATATTGACTGTTTGACTTTAAACAGAGAAAATCTGATGCAACTGCAATTTACCCATCTTCAGTCACCGGATCTGAATCCAATAGAACACAGATACACAGCACGAAAGTGCACCTGAAAAATCTGCAGGAATTACGTGAAGCAATCATGTCAACATGAACCAGAATCTCAAAGGAATGTTTCCAACTTCTTATGGAATCCATGCCAAGAAGAATCGAGGCTGTTTTAAGAGCAAAGGGAGGCCCAAACCCAGTATTAGTGAAGTGTTCCTAATAAAGTGCTCTGTGAGTGTACATTCACAGCAGTAGGCTAATATTAAATAATTACTTCATCTTCGTAATTGCTTTATCCTTGTCATGGTTGAAGAAGAGTCTATCACAGGAAGATGGAACACACACACACACACAAACACTTATTTCCACCTAAGAACAATTTACCAGATGTTTAAATCTACCTTCTGTGTTACTGACGATCTAATATGTTTGGTTTAACCCTTTTTACCAGTACACTGGCATTTCATTCTGCCGGCGGAATGGAAACTTACTTATCGGACATTTTCAATCAGTATAAACAAATGAATTATTGTATTGCCGCAAGTCTGTTATAAAATTAGTCAGGACACTGTTGGGTTTCTGTGTGTAGAGAATTGTGACTGTGTTTAATTGCTGGTGAGCAGAGTGATGGGAAAGGGGAGGGATGTGAGCCCCCGGCTGGGCAAACAATTCACACCTCTCCACAATAACACTGGTACAGACATAAAACAGACAGCACATCTAAAGCTTTTTTGATAGTAAAACACCTGTATACAACTGCCACAATAAAATTATTCTATTTAAACCCTATATCCCCATTTCCTGTCTTATATTTGTGGTCTAATGCGGTGGTCCTCTTATCACTCCTTTTCTAGTATTTATTTATTTACTTATTAAACCCAGAATCAGTGTTGAAGTGGTTTGCTCTTTCCATATCGACACTTTAGTCTAGTTTTATGATAGGCTGAATCTATTACTACGTAGCTACATACTAGAAGCCTATGTAATAGCATACTCTCAGAAAAAGGATACTAAACTGTACCTTTCTTTGTTGCTGGCGTGATATCCTTATCTTTCGTTCCTTCAATTTGTATCTTTCACCTGGAAATGTGAAGGTAGTGTACATTTAAAAAAAAATGTAAGGTAAGTAATTGGACCGGAATTGCCTTTTTGTGTAAAGCTTTAAGGGTATGCTACATACACCTTTCTAAGGAACAAAAGGTTGACGGTACAACCCCAGTGACAAGAGATGGTACATTTTAGTACTATTTTTCTCTGGGAGTGTAGTAGGTCACCATATGTTACGCTATTTACCACAGGCAGTGTTCACAGCAGTGACAGTAGTATGTGCTTTTGGACAAAACCAAATAGAGTTTCCTCTGAATGGCCACACGGGGGCATACTTGATCCACTTTAAGGTTATGATGTGCAGTTTAGCTTTATACATAATATAAACACACACATTCATCAGCTTCAAAACAAATCTCTGTAGGACTGTGGCCATCCAGAAACTGAGCCTGACAAAGTAAGTCAAAATCAAACGATTTCAACTTGCACATGTTTTCATTTTTTATTTCAACAAATTCCATTAAGCATAAAGACTGCATGTCATTCAATTGCATTTAAATACATTCTGAGCTATAAAACTTTGTTTCATTAACAAGTTCACAACTGAAATTGGTTAGATGTTACTTTTTTTAAAGGACTTGTACCTAAAATTCCCTGATATCATATATTCTTCATGTCTAGTTAGGCTACATTATTCGCCGGCCTTTCACTTTCTTCCACATCATGAAACATACTTAAAAGTAGGATGGTGCATTAGCTGTCTGAGAGAAATGCACAACAGTGGAACATGTGAGCTGTTTGAATAAGAGGCAAAAGTGTTTCATGCTGCAGTTTGCACCCTGCTGAGCAGACATTCTCTTAAGTTAATCAGAGCGATTCGTCACGAGTGCAATAACAGCTTTCACCTAACACTGCACTGAATGAGTCAAATCCAGGGACATAGACTTCATAAATCATAAGCCTACAGAGCTGACATCATGACCTGTTTTGCAAAATTCAAGTACTTACATTTTGTGTACTTAATTACATAATTTTCATTCGTTTTTCTTACACAAAGCTATTCAGTCCACATTTCATTTAAAAAAAAAAAAACGGTCACATTCCACAAACCAACATATCACACTACCCAAAAACAGGATCACATCCCATTAACCCCCTTCACAACTGCTCTCAAGTCCACATATGAAAAGAAGGCACCACAGCTTATTAAATGAAACATTAACATAAAAAGACGAATAAAACGGCAACGTTGATGACTTCAGACCACTTATACCTCCATGTTCTCAAAGAATCAGGTAGCAAAGAATTATAATCATGTCCCGTGATTGTATATGGCCTTAGCATCAGTGTACATGGCCACATCCAAAGTCCAGTTCAGTTTCATTGACAGCTGTGTAGTGAATGAAGGGCATTGGGGAATGGAACTGCGTCCTTTCTGTCTAGACCTTTTTCAGCTTCATTATAGAGTGCCCTTTGGTGTCAAAAGCCTGGGCACTGATGCGAGAGTCAATGAAAAACAGACCAAACAAAGCTCATTGAGACCGTCCTTAGAGTCAGATCTGTTAAACCTGATAATACTAATAAAACAGTGCATGTAATGCAGCCCTGTTTCAATTTTAAAACATCAGGCATTTCCTTCAAATGGAGAAGTAAATAAATAGAATAAATAAAGGATGTTAAGGAGAGAAAGAGAGGAAATATGGATGTGGTGATGAAAATAGGACAGGAGATTGGGTTATGCGAAATAGCATAGCACATCTTATTCACACTCTTCAGTGTGCAACATGCCTGTGTCTTTAATTTCGGTCTGGTCATGCTCTCTGTATCCCACTCCATCTCACCTTCCCAGCTTCTTTCAGCACAAAAAGTCCACATTCCACCAGCATCATGGCTCCTCAGCCAAACACTGGCCCCATGCAGCGATCAGGCACTCCAGTCTGCCTGTCTGTGTGTGTCCATGCGTGTGTGTGTGTTCGTGTGTGTGTGTGTGTGTGTGTGTGTGTGCAGGGCCACCCAACTTGTGTCTGTGTTAGTTGACCTTATCCTGGAAGATATAGAGGTTGTTAGTGGCGGCTACGGCGATGATGTTCTCTGAGGGGTGCCAGGTGGTGTGCAGGATTTTCTTGCTGAAGTCCAGGCTGTCAACGCTGATTTCGTCCTTGCGCCGCTTTCCACCTACACACACCTTGCGTGGCTTCAGGACGGCCCGTGGCTTGCTGTTCTCTCGCGACGCCTCCAGTGTCACATCCCGTTTCGTATTGCGGTCGAACATTCGGAAGAAGTTGTTGTATGATCCGGTCATGATCATGCTGCAAATCATGAAAAATAACTCAGGTTGTAAAATTCAATATTCACTAAATTTACTAAATAAGTACCATAATATAAAGACAAGAACCTTTCCTGTTGTATATGCAAATGTCTTTTTAATCTCTTTTTCTCCTTTACCCTAGGATTTGTCTTTATCTAAGCTTGTCTGTGTAGAGAAAATATACAGGTCTCTAAGTTCACAATACATCGTGACATGATGCATCAAGATGCAAAAATGTGACGATGTGCATAGTGGACATCATGGTGCGATTCACATTGTGCAAATCAGCATTCTAAAATCAGCAAATCTCATTCTTTCATGGAGAGCCTGCAAGATCTGCACTTCTGAAAACTGATAGCTCAATAGCTCCGGATTGTAATGAACACACATTACACATAATAAGGTTACATGACCATGTTATAACAGTTAAAAAAAGCTCTTCGGTAGCTTTCAAACAACAAAGCACACGGAAACCAGGCATTTTAGCCGACTTTGGAGCTCTGTTTCTGCTGTGGAGCTCATTAGGTTCCAGTCAATCATTTTCAAAGTTCCCAGATCAGGGAGAATTTATAAATGCATTTATTTATTTATTTTTAAGCTATGGTAAACCTGTAGTACATTTTGTTTACAATATTAAACCTCTGTTCATAGCAATTTTTGATTTATTTTATTTATTTACTGAAAAGAATACACATTGTTTTGCATTGTTTATGATTCAGAAATATAAAAGGATTCTTTTCAGTCATAATTTTTCTTCATTAAAATTTTGTTCAAAATATTCTGAGAATTGAATCAAATGGAAATTGTGAAGGCAGTATCATGAATCGAATCGTAACCAGAATTTGAATTGATAAAATTGATCCTTTTCCTGAAATACTGTGGCTTTTGGGTATCGGTTAATCACTGTATATACAGTGGATGTATGGCTCCACTGATTCCCAATGCATAGTTATGAAGCAAAAAAAGTTTGAAGTGCCTTGTTCGTGCACAGGTAATGAAAACTAGAGGTGGATTCAGCACAGTGATTGACAGGCAAGTGGCGGGGCTTTGAGGCTGCTCAGTGCCTGATCATATTTGGACACACCCCATTTTCATGCTGCAACCACATATAGTGACTGAATTTAGTTTCTTTGGCCTACTAACAAATATGAAGACTTTATATAATAATGTGTGGCGACCTGGGAAAACCCTTCACGTGATTTTGTGATCGTGAGGGTGAAGGCTAACACACTTCCTCCGAGACATGTGAAGCCAGCCAACAACATCTTTTCCAACTGCTGCTCATACTGCTTCACAGGGCAGCACACTCAGAAGAAAGTGCTATCTGCCCTCGTTCATATACATGAGTTCACAGATGAACACGATTGGCTAGTATCGCTGTGATTGACAGGGAAGAGAGTATGCCATCCTTCCCTCTCTGCCACGGATGGCTGTGGCATCATTGGGATCAGAACTTGCGATCTCTCAACAAGTATATGTATCTCAACCTGAAATAAATATCTCGCATTTTAACGTCTGCTTACCCCCAAAAGTGAAAAGGGACTTTTTATATTTAAAATGTCCACACCAACTGTGGCACAGGAGTATCACAGACATTTGACAGCCGGTATCTGATTAGAAACTGATCTGTTTATGTATTTGTCCGTTTCTCTATGGTGCATGACTATCCAAAAACTTGATCATCAATTCGTAGAATTCTCTGTGTGAGGAATTCAGCCTGATGTACTTTTTCAACTTCATATAGCACTTTTGACAATGGACAAAATCACTGTCAAAGCAGCTTCACAGAACTCTGGATATGGATTTAAATTTAGATCCCTAGCAAGTTTTTAGACAGCTTTAGGCAGACTGACTTTTTTTTTTAAACCACTATGTTAGTTAAACTGACTCCTTACCCAACATTATCTTTGTAGGAAGACAGCAAAAGCAATGGTTGAAAACAGTGAAAACATTTCCACATTGATTTTTGGTGAAAAATATTTAGGTTTCTTTAATTTAAAGTGTAAACATACGTATGTTATTGGCAGAAAATTGCCCAAAACAGCCCCATTTTTGGGCTGTTTGCCAGCTTTCCCAGACTGTCTCAAATAAAATAAGTGGAAACACACTCAAACAAGCAATGAGCATCTGCTGAAAGCCATTAACCAGAAACGTACATAAACGCAGAGTAACAGACATAATAAAAATGATGAGATGCACTCACAGGATTACATTTACTGTAATAGCCTGTGCTCTGCAGTTCCATTTATGTCCACACAACAATCCAGTACATGAATATCAGTGGAGTAGCCTGGAATACACTTCAAGGGGGTATGAGGAAATACTAAATAAAATCACCACGTGACCAGTACAGTTAAATTGATGAAGTGTGATGCACTCATGCATTTGTGGTAATGACACAAATTTATATTTTAATCATTTAAGGTCTGATTTACTGTCAAATGATCCTGCCAAAATGTGATTAAACAAACTGAGGGACACCTTCATTTGATGTCAGGAGAGGTTAAATATGGAAGTGCACTCATGACTCCGGTGACCTTTTATGAACATCATTACAGCACAATTACTGTAAAAAACATGCTATTTGACATGAAATGAGGTTTTTGTGCAGTAATTGCGCTGTAAGAATGTTCATAAAAATGATATCATATAATATGATATTATATACAATGTGATATAATATATAATGAAAAAATATTTCAAGGAGGGTTCAAACTCGAAGTCCAACCCCTAGCTGCGCCTCTGATGGATACTGGGACAGCCTACGTTATGTAACGTATAAAATAATGGAGAAGATTCTGGGATGGGGTCTATGCTTAAAGCTGACTGCTAAAAGGAAGCACTTGAGTGTTTACCATACAAGACTGTCAATCAACTAAAGCCACACATGTCAAACACCTCATCAACCACACCCTGAGAAATATCCATTAAAATAGCAGATGAGATATTAACGTGCAGGAAACTCCTGGTACACTGGACTCGTAACTTGAAATATTTGTATTTAGATTTGCATTTACTTATATTAATAACTGCTGGGTAAAAATGTGGACATTAGAGGCATGACATCATTGGTATTAATCGTGAACAGCTCTGACCTGTCTGATCCATTCCAGACACACTCGAACTTGTCAAAGATGCAGTCGTTCTCATACAGGGAGCAGAGTTTACTCCTCAAGTAGTCATGTACCTAAAGGAGCACACACAGACAAAAACAGAGCGCATTTCATCAGAAAACCTACTGAGCAGTTCTCAGTCGCAGTATTGTGGGAATCCTGAAGCTGACAGTGGTGATAACACAGAGAACTAAGAGAAAAGAGAACACATAGGTTTTCCTTCCCATTATATCCTTGTACGTATCATGTCATTAACTGTGATAATGATGTGTTGTATGTGCAAGTTAGTATGTTGTTCGTTTATTTCTGCCTACATGTCTGGGCATGATGCAGCTGAACCAATATTATTAGGACGTGTAAATCACTTTTAAGAAAAACACACAAAGGAGCACTTCTCTTACGCAACAGACCAATGCTAAATTTGAAGTATTTCCTATTTTACAATTCGTCTTTATCATGCTATTTTGTCTCTATAGTGCACACATCTTAGCATCCCCTCGAAAAACTCTTATTTCTAGGAGTTTACAAAGCAAAGTCATGTGAGGAGGAAAGCAAAAAGAAAGCTTCACCTGATAGGTCTCCAGGGGTTTGCTTTCCATGTTCAGGTCCCACACCTTAACCGTCAGGTAATCCCTGGTCATCAGGTAGCGTCCGCTGTGGCTGAACTTGACATCAGAGATGGATGAGATGATTTCAGAAAAGAAGGACCGGTTGCTTGGGTCCTCGGGCTCTTCAAAGACTGCATGAGAAGACATTGAAAGAAAGTAAAGAAATTTGTTGATTCTAAGTGGCACAATCTATACAGAATTCTCAACTCTCTCAAATGCAAAACTGACAAAATGGACAAATTTCTGAATTAGGTTTCCTTCACATCAAAACCCAAATTTGTCAACAGTGCAACAAGACATATCATCAGTTGTCAGTTACTCCCTCCATGCTTTGTGAACTGGCCTATGCTGTCTCAGCAGCATATCTTCATGACAAATAAAAGCCATGAGCAGAGGGAGTGATGACAGATTATAGTAGAGACACAAAGCACTGGCCACTTGGGCTTGTCTGGATTGAGTGTGCGTGTCCCAGACTGACATTGCGTCACCTGTCACTCCACAAATCCATCGAAGTGCAAGTTAAGCTGCATATCGTTCACTAGAACGTAATGAGTTCTCTGGGGAGCTCCGCTGCAAGTGGAGAAAAGCTGCAGGGGGTCTCCGTGGCACAGCACACATTGATTTTTCAGAATATTCCTCAGGATAGGACTAAGATTTATTAGTGTAAGGGGAAAGCAAGAGGAGGAGAGGAATGAGGAATATTACACACACACACACACACACACACACTAAATATGCACACTCTGCACAAACCTTGAAATCGAATCATACAAACACACACTATGCTACCAGATGATTTCGGTGACGTTCTGTTTCCCCAGACAAGCTGGCATGTCTGCACACTGCATGTTGTTACACCAGGTGAAAATAACAGCTGGGTGGATATTGCAGGGTAGCATGCCCACCTCCTCAGACACTAGAGGAGGTTTCTGAAACAACTCTCACAGCCTCCCCCAAGGCCACTCCTGCCCCAGGTTACACAATGCAAACAGCCTATTCAACAGGATGTCTGTGTGTATGGAGCGGCTACCATAACCAAAAAGCTCAGCAAATGACTGGATTTTTCCACCTCTGAGATTTCAGTACACACAGCTCAGCGCCTCAGTGCATTGATTTATTTTTTCAAACCACCGCTTAAATGTCAATGTATTCAATCTGATTTTAAAATGCACACCCCTGCCCATAATCTCGACGCAGACTCTGAGGAGATCCAAAGCCCAGAGGAGATCTAAAAGAAATTTATCTGGGTCCAGTTATCAAGTCAGTCACATGTATGGATTTTTCAGAATCCATCAAATCATTTCAAAATGAAATTAAGGGGGTTAAGCCTTAGCAAACATAATTATATTAAATATTAGCATAAGCTTCACCTTCTTTGTCCCCTGGTGAAGGTGGGAGGTGGGATAATCCCTGTCACGGCTGACGTGCTGTTTGGTCTCTTGGGGAAAGGATTGAGTGGAAGGAGCTGGGCTGCTCTATGCATTTGTAATGTCTGATTCAGTGGAGAATCTGTGCCTAGATCCTGCATGCTGCTAAGGCTCTATTCAAATGAATTTAAGATACCTTACACAGAACAGTGATCAGTATTTCATTTCATTTCATTTCATTCTGACTTAAATCAAACTGAGGTATAAAAAGGTGGCTGGTAATTTTATTGTATTGCACACACAGGGAATTTCTGGCTTTTCTGGCTTCCTCTGGTGTTATTCTTATTGCTATGCTTGACATTTACTGTACATCTACTTCATGTTCACTTGATTTTTAAGATGGCAGATCTATATATCCTGCTGCCATTTGGAGTGTTGCTTGAGCACGTCCTCAGAACAGACAACAAACCAACCACGACAATGGCAGAAATGTCTGAAGAGGAGCTAACAGAGCTTGACTGCATTTGTATTGACAGGACAAATATGCATTCCAGAATATTCATTCGTTTATCTGTTTTACTTGTCATTTGTCTATCATTTATCCTGGGAATACACCCTGAATGAGACACGAGTCCATCAGGGGGCAACATGCACACACACATTTACACACTCATTTACACCTTTTAAAGTCACCAGCTCTCTTTACAATGTTTTTGAGAGGTAGGAGAAAACCGAAGAGCCCAGAGTAAACCCACGCAGACACAAGGAGAACGTGTGAAGCTTCACACAGAGAGTAAACTGAATTTAGAATAATTGGGAAAAATTGCATTTAACAGGTCAACAGAGAAACCTACTGGCCAGTGATGTTTCATCTCTGACCTGTGAGACTTGAAGCGGTGGCATGAGGAAAACAGAAACTTTCATAGTCGTATATAAATATGATACATGATAGAGGGCTCTAGCCGAAGAGCTGCACTGCAGTCATTCTTCCATCTCCACATCTTAGCTGGATGCATCTTCAACAGCATAAAAATCAGTTATGTATTTAATTCACCATTCATTCAACTTCAGTATCTGCTTTATCCTGGTCAGGGTCATGGTGGATCCGGAGACTATCCCAGGAACACTAGGTGTGAGGTGGGAATACACCCCAGTCCATCTCAGGGCACCATGCACACACAGATTCACATCCAGGGGCAATTTAGCATAGATACTCCATGTTTCTAGAGAGTAGATCCGAAGAAACCCACCCAGACAGGGGAAGAACATATACAACTCCACACAGACAGTAAGCCGAGCTCAGGATCAAACTGTGGACCCTGGAGCTATGAGGCAGCAACACAACCCCATTGCCGCCACCAAGACGCACAACTAGCTTTCTAACTTGAAATGAGGTGACTTTATTCATACCCCAGCTACAGATGAATTCCTACATTATATTAAGTCCTAGAGGAATTGTGCGAGTACTCACACTTGGAGTGGTTATCGCAGAGTGCAGCAGCCCTCATGTCACACAGGCGGATGGAGCCTTTACTGCTGCTGTAGACAAATGTGTTGCACTGGTGAGGGTGAAACTCTGCTGCTGTGATCACCTCTGTCAGCTCCTCCATGTTGGCTGGCTTAATGTCCACAATGTCTAGAAACACTGCTCAGGAAACGTCTTTAGGATATGACAAGATATAATACAATTTTCTTCAGAAAAATAGTGATAATTGAAGTGCGAAGGAGATGTGGAGTTACTAATACACATACTCCCCGCTGTGCTTATTTTGTGTTAGTATACATTGCTACATCACAGAATGCTTAGCGTGTGGAAGCTTAGCTGTGACTAATATAGGAATCCCTTGAGGTATACAGTTGAGGACAAAATTATTAGCCCCCCTATGAAATTTTAAGTTTCCTCAAGATATTCCCAAGTACCTATTTA
>CM075009.1:18147974-18159488 GCA_037576675.1 Pangasius sanitwongsei | reverse complement strand
GCTGAAAGTCTACACTTCGATCACATCTTGATTGTTTTATTTCAAATCCATTGCGGTGGTGTATAAAGGCAAAATCAGAAAAACTCTGTCATTGTCCAAATACTTCCGGACCTGAGTGTATATAAACTTGTTTGTCTACCCTTTTCTTTTTTTTAACATTCAAATGATCTGGAGTAGAGATGTAAGCAAATATGTGTACAACAGTGTTTTTTTTTGGTTTTTTTTTAGAAGGCTTGCCAGAAAGGTTCACAGGGCCTCTAGTTCAGATTAGGTGTGCATAGAGACTGGAATACTGCAAGATGCCAAAAAACATCACATGAGCAAGAGGTTTTTACAGTGAGTGGCCAGATATGAAGCTCACAGGACAAACAAAGACCACATTCATTAACATGAACATGTGGCAGCCCTTAGTAACTGCCTGTTCAGGGTTAAAGTGGTTTAAATTAGGGTATTAGTTTGATTATGTTTTGAGAAATGGAACTATCTACACTGGTTAAAAATATCACAGGCAGTTACAAACAAAAATAATTTCACGAGTGAGATTAAAAAAAGTCCCATGCTGTACTAGTGAACTCGAGTGATGTAGCTGAGGCTAAGGAACTGTCAGATCACAAACTTGACAGTACTGGCATTTCTACCTCTGGCTATTTTCAGTGTTTTCAAGGGTTGCCGAAAAAACACCACGTCCAGTTTAGGAGCACTAACCACATACAAATACAGAAAAAGATAGTGGCATTGTGTTACTTTTGCACTCAACTGTATCAGCCATTCTTGGTATCTACCATCAAACCTGTTCATTTCAAGAGTAAAACAACATGAAGGAGTGCAAGAATATGGTCCTGGCAATGAGGGCTGCCAAAAAACATGACAACTTGCCCCATGGACTACACTACCACTCTACACTCTACCACTCTTCACTCCTTTGCCTGTGTATGCTGATAAATCCCTCTCTCCATCTCTAGCGCATATACATTTTACGCTTCAAATAGGATTGCCACCCTTTCCCTGCCGTCGGCCCCGTGTCAGGCTAATCTTCCAGACAATGGCGCAGGAGCAGTGTGCTTTAATCCATTAGGCCATGAAGCCGCAAACAGAGACACTGCAGTAAACATTAATGGACACTCTGAGTCATGCCCTCCTTTGTATCTGAATTCAATTTGGAGGGAGGGGTGAAAGTGCACAATGGAGAGAGAGAGAGAGAGAGAGAGAAATGATCATGTCTCCTTCATTGCACACAATCATCACTCTCACCAGCTGCCTTTGATTAGGAGAAAGACAGTGTCTATTGATGATAGCAGATCATTTATCAGTGCTGGCTCTGAGCACACAAAATGTGATTTCACATGGGAATTGAACTGAAGAGTGAGCGCTACACGTAGCTTTAACGACAGAACGCACAGCTTCTGGTGAGGTGCTAGGAATTGCCTTAGCTTCAGATTCGTACAGAAAAGAATTTCACAAAGCAGTCTGTCGAGCTCAAGCCACAGTCATCAGTATTGTGAATAAATTGAAAAGAGTATAGCTAGCTATTCAGTTTCTGACAAAGGATGAGTTAGTCAGCAAATCAGACAAAGCAATGATGATGCTGTGTACTTTTGCACTGTCGCTGCAAGACAGTGGAATGACTCAGTGACCTGAGGATTTCAAAATCTCACATTTCACATTTCTGAGCTGCGCAGAAACCTTCAAGTCCTCAGTGAGAACTGTCAAGATGTTAAGTAGATATACCAATCTGACCATCCCTACATACTTTTGGCTCAGTGTCTGTTGCATAATTTGTGCTAAACACATTGCATTAATTGTATAATATTGTTTTGAGGAGCAGAAGCGTCAGTATTGTGCTGACCCGTAGTGACGTTATGGTGGCAGGGTCTCGGATCCTCCCATCCTCATCCTTCAGATTGTAGCCCTCTGGTCTTTTATCTCTCTCACTGATCTTCCACAGCTTCACAGTTTTATCTGAGAGAGAGAGAGAGAGAGAGAGAGAGAGAGGGGAATGAGCAACAAGACATTGCACACAATCTGGCACAATAGTGGCAGCTCTCCAGCTCATCCAGCATATAAATTATATCGTCTGAAGTAACTGAAACACGCCCTTCATTTCTTCAATACGACAGAAAAGAAGTCTGAACCCAGCATCATTACATAATGCATCAAAAACAAATTTAAAATGTATCTGTATATTCTGTTTATACATCTTTTGCTTCATTTTCAATGTCAATATACAGTATAGTGCTGTGACAATATATATTACATTGGTCATGGTTCATCCATGCACCTAAAACTTTGCTGTCCTGATAACTGATATTAGTAATTAGTACAGTCCTCTTTCAATTATACACTATATAGCCAAAAATCTGTGGACACCTGACCAGCACAACCATATGTCCTTGTTGAACATCCCATTTCTCATTTAGTCCCCTCTTCTGTTATAATAACCTCCACTCTTCTGGAAAGGCTTTCCACTAGCGTTTGGAGCATGGCTGAGGGGATTTTCCTATTCATTCACAAGAACATTAGTGAGGTCAGGCACTGATGTTTGGTGAGGAGGCCTGAGGTGCAGTCGGCGTTCCAATTCATCTCAAAGGTGTTCAGTAGGGTTGAGGTCAGGGCTCTGAGCAGGGAACTCGAGTTCTTCCACTCCAACCTTGGCAAACCATGTCTTTGTGGACTTCACTGTTTGAGCCTCTTAGTTCCAATGAAGGGAAATTGAAATGCTACAGCATACAAAGACATTCTATACAATTCTGTGCTTCCAACTTTGTGGCAACAGTTTGAGAAAGACCCAGATACGGGTCTGAAGATCAGATCCACAAACCTTTGGCCATATAATGTATGATACTGCTTACATATTTTTTCTTTGATTAGTGATGAGCAAGGTCATATTGTTATTTTCATTTACCATTATCATTAACCAAAACTCTTTTCTGTAGTGAACTCAGATCCTACTGTACATCATATTTCTGTTCTACATATAGCTTTGTAGACACTACTGAGGAGAATTCCGACTCTTCAGTGAAGAGATCATTTGATTCAGCTCACCAATAAGAGCCGACTCTTCCGACTCCCGAACAGCTCACTGCCAATTTGTTTTCCTAAACTGGAAGTTGGATATTTTGAGCAGTGATTGTTCTTCTTTACTTAACTATGCCTGAAATCGTTTCATGAACTCTCACTCTACCTTCTAAGTAACAAAATGACATTATTTTTATTGAAAAGATTAATTTTCATTTGTGCTGATAATCATCTCTGCTACATGCAGTACATCTTTAACAAGCAGCAGTGCAGCAGATCCTTTCCTATCAGTTTAATGTCAAATACACACCTTACCTCCCACAAAAAGAGGTTCCGTGAAAGTATTTTTGAATAAATTACACTGCAGGTGTAACAGCATTGCTTACATCTATAAAAATATATGCTCATATATGCAATTTGGCTCTAAAAGCCTTCACCTGAAAAGAGTCGACTCAAACAGATGACTCATTTTCAAATGATGCATCGCTAATATATATGTTACTTGTGATCCATTCTGAACATATCTCTTTTAGCAGCTGCATCTTTCAAAGGTCTCTGAGTTGCATTTAACCAAAAGGGAAACCCTAATAGCCTTGCAATCAGGCCCTTCAGTGTCATCATATATCATGACCTTTAGTGCACTACATTGCTAGTTTATTGGCTTACCTGATGACAGATCCTAATCCAGAACTACTGTTCAATGAACAGCATAGCTAGCTGGTTAACTAGGGATAACTAGCATAAGGATAACTAGTCTTAGTGATTAGCAAGTTAGCTGCATGTGCGTTCATATTACATTAGCTTGGTCATTAACCACAAAGATGATTGTAGAACAAGCTGCTTTTAGCTAGCTATATGACAAGAGTCGTATAAAAGTATGAAAGTGACTTTCTGTATTAAAAACACAACTAGCAACAAGTGTTGTTAAACAATGTCTCATGTTTACATTTTATTTATATAAAGTTTGTTGAGAGAAAACACTATGCAATGTGGTACTTAGTGCTGAAGTCGTAGCGCTTAGCACATAGGTCGATAGATGCTGCACTATGAATAACAATATAGTGCACTATCCAGTTATTCAGGGAATGGAGTTTGTCCACTGGGAATTCAGACAACAACACAAAATGGCTGCACCCCAAATAGTGCACTATATAGTGAACAGGGAACAGATTCATACACGGTAAAGGAATTCATTTATTTTATAGTGAAGTTGTTAAGCCCCTCTTAGTTAGCTAGATATACACAGAAATCACTTAAGTTTATAAATGCACTCGTCTATAATGTTTTTTTGTTTTTTGTTTTTTTTAAAGGATTATATAGAATTGCCCACACCAAAAAAACACACTCACATTTCTGCCTTCAATTAAGGGGCCTCCTTCAGCATTTTTTGCCATGCTGCCTAAAAATGCATCACCCATGCATCAAGTTATCTCCCTTCTGTGTGGAACACAATGTATATGTATATTATATTTTATGCCAGAATTTCATTCATAGGTTTTGATGCTGACTACAGCTGAGTATGAAGGGCTCATTATTCAGTCCACCACTTAATGGTGGACTGAATAATTTGTTTACAGAAAGCATACGGTGTAAACCCACAGTGATGCCTGCTCACTCAACTCACCGTTGGTGGAGAGAAGGAAGTAAGCCGCATTCTGCTGGGGCAGCCACCTTATTTTGTTGATCTTCTCCTCAATCTCAAGACTCTTTAGGTAGTCGAACTCCGGCTCGTGGCTCTGAAATGTGCTGTAAACGTTGTACTCGCCTCTCCTTTGAGGCTGGTTCTTACTCTAGATGAGAGATGGAGAGAGTGCAATCAAATCTCTCAGGTTAGGTATCTGCAGCTGAACCTGGCACTAAATTGTAGTCAATAAACACTGCTGTGTGGATGTAGGACATTCTGGGCATTCTGTCGCATTCGGTGGTAATGCAGCATATAAATGTATTCATAGTCAATAAATACATAGCAAATTATAGTGGTTTCCTGCCAGGCAAAAGAATCAATAGAGGTGGAAATTGCTAAAGCAGTACATTAAGGCAAACATGAAGCTGACTTCCCTTTTTGTGTGTTTCAGGTTTGTTGTTTGGGTTGTATATTGATCATTTGTTACTAGCTTTAATTACATTACTACAAGTAATTTAGGTAGTAATAGTAGTCACTCAGGGAAGGAATTTGAGGCTCTGATCATAACCATTTATTCAAGAAAACTATATACAATGAAGAATAATATATGTTAGCAGTGCAACGTTCACAGGAGAAAGTGCAGGATGACCCGTGCTCATTCTTGCATTTACCTCCTGCTCCCTCTGGAAAACCACCACACGTCCTCCCTTGTCCCCAGTGGCCAAGAGCTCCCCTGTTGAGTTGAACTCAACTGTAGAGATGATGTCAGCTGCAACAGAGCATAACACAGACAGAGAGAGAGAGAGAGAGTGAGAGACGGAGTTTAAACACACTCCCACTGTCTAGCAGGCACACAAAGATAGAATTACGTGTTCAATCTGACTGAAGAACAGCAAAGCATTTTCTGTCAAATCAGATTACACCACATAAAGAGAAGTGTTAGTGGAGGAGTAAATATTATTAAGCAAAGTGTTACATCTCAAACACTTGTAAGACTGTTCTTTAGTAATCCAGCACTTCATCACGTGCCGCATTAGGATGCAGGCCACACATAAATCTCGAGCCCTTTTGTGATGGGCTTTATTTGGGTAAGCAGGCGCACTCACAGCGAGCAACAGCTTTAGGGGTTTAATGGCATGCAAATATGATATTGTGCATTCAGATGTCTACAAAGCAGGCCAGAGAAGCAAATCAAAACAAAATATAAACCTGCAATCTGACTTCCGCGGTCATATTTAATACTGTCCTAGTGACCCACATATTGAAAATAGGTTAAAAATGGCTTGTCAGATGAACTGATGCTCTGACCTGGGAAGCATGAAATGTAATCCTCCAAATCATCTTGCACAAGGCAGAATTCGCTAGACCATAATCCCCTTTTTTATAAAATCAAAGTACTAGCTAAGAGCAGGAGTTCAGTAGGCAGTGCAATAGATTCGGTGTTGCTGTTTCAGGATATTCCTTCCACGTTCCTCTAGAGAGTTTGCTCATTCCACTAGAGTGAGGAGCACCACTAGAGCGAGGAGCACAGATCCAAGCTGGTCCAGCACCAACAAAACAGATTACTGAAAACCCTTAATAAAAGCGATTTACAAAGATTTACCTGTGTTTTGTTAGCTCATATAGACACAATTAGGCATTGAGCAATACACAGAGAAGGAGTAATGGTTTATACAGTGTTGATTGAACCACAGTTCAGGAACAGTTATAGGAAGACTTACAACTTTCCAATGACAATGTGAAATCAGCAGCTTCAAGCAGTCGCACACCCCAGACAAGTGCAACAGTCCAGTTCCACCTTTTACATATCCCATTATATTCACTATAAAAAGATGCATGAGGTTGTAGACTTAAAAGAGTTTAAGGAGAAAATAGCAGCTCTCTTAATGACAGCATCCGCAGGCTGCCTCTAGTCAGATATTACAAATCTGCACGGGAGAGAATAATAACAATTCAGAATAATAATTTCGCTCAGTGTAAATGTATCTCTAGCAGTATGCTCATGAAAAATGGAGAAGCACAAATGTAACAGAGAGAGATAGAGATAGAGAGAGAGAGAGAGAGAGAGAGAGAGAGAGAGAGAGAAGAGCTTTCCTACTCCTACACCCCCACAGTGGATTTAAAGCTTGGTGAATGGGGGATGAGAGGATGCTGTTGCCATGGAAACCACTTCCATCATGGTTCGGTGAAGTGTATTACGTTGCGATGTGTGACTTCAGTGCTCGTGGCTTTAGTGCTGTCAAAACATACAAGGCATTGGGAGCCATGAGGTCTTTTTATTCCTTCCATGCTCTCAGACTACCTTCTAGTACGAGTAGGGCTGGACAATATGACGATATAACATTGATATTATAAGTAAGTAAGTATTGATATTATAAATTAATTTTGTTCATTTTTTATAAATGGCTATAAGTGGCTGGAGCTAGAAGCAGCTAATGGGATAAATTTATCACAGATTTGTTTGCTGTTTTTTTTTTTTTTTTTTTTTTTTTTTAAAAGAAACACTACTGTATTCCTGGCAGTTTTGTGATATGATTTTTGTCATATCGCTCAGCCCAAAGGTTAAGGCTTGGCTGGAATGCAATCTGGTTATCAAAGGATCAGATTGTGCTGACCTTTGTCATTCTAAGATACTTATTTCTTTCCCACATTGTTGCAGTGGATCTGAATCAGCTGCAATAATAATTGCACAAACCATATACATATAAATCCAGCTCTTTTTAGAACCCTTTGTGAGGGGTTTTATTTTGGTAAGCAGCCTCACTCAGACCTGATGCCAGCTTTAGGGGTATAATAGAGTGTAAATGCGGGTGGTGATGGAAGCAGGATTGAGAGGATTATCACAGGGGGCCCTGCTGTTTCCTGGACACACTGGTGAATGTCTGGGGATATAAACAGGCATGATGTGAATCCCACATCCAGCCACTGGCCAAATAGGTAGCATAACCGTAATCCCCTAAACACAAGCAAGCATAGATGTATGAGCCACTTGATCCTGTCATTTATATGTATCTGACCTGTGTTTTTTTTTCAGCCAGATGGGTGATGGAAAGACAAAGACACAGATGCAGAGATCATACATCAGGCAGCATGTTCCCACAGAAGCCAAAAGTGGAGAGGAAAAGCAGGGCAGAGAAGAAATTCATCATAATCACGTTCGAGTGTAGACTTGAAAGTCACTATGCAAATCAGATACCCTATGGGCCTTCTCTTGCATTAAATGTGCTTTAAATCCCTTTCACCATCAGAATGCTGGGAAAAAGCCGCATCCTCGAGCTGGATCACATACGCAGATATGCCTCATTATCAACACATCTGACTAGCGTAATCATTAAAAGCTATAATGAGCTTGCTGTGTCTCTGGTATTCCCTCTTATCCTCCCTTAAGATAGACATGTGCAAATCAGACACTAGGGATCTGCTTATGCTAGACCTACAGATCCTATCAGTTTAATGACTGAGGAGCATGTGTCCTCAAGTGACCTGTTTTCTGAAGTTCCTTACTACAGAGAGATGTAGTAGTATACACACTGCAGCACTGTGTGTATAAATCCTTCAGGCAGCCAGGGCAAAGGTTTTTAAGTCACATGATAGCATACTGTCTTGGTAAGATGGATCCATCCTTGACGGAAACAGTACCCTCTCATCGCTCACACACTATAAAGTAGGTTACCGTGCCAACCTGTCCTATCGCAGCATCGCCGCCAGCTGTAGAACATGTATCATGGATGCGTCTCCATCACTGAGGCAGCTGGGAAAAAAGACTGAAATGCGAAAGAACATCCTTCTACCCCAAGCACCATAACCAGACTCCAATCCCCATTTATTTTCCCTTCTATTGTATATACAGACTGAGTTTCCTGACCTTTGAGCCAACACAATAAGCACATGATTGAATCATGGAGATCTCAAAGGGGAACACAGACCTGGGAAAGCCAATGAGGACTAGCGAAGGGAGAAGTGAAACTGACATCATGGCGGCTAAATTAAACAAGAATATAATATGATAATCTAAATGGATGAGATTTGAGGTAATTGTCAACCATTACGGAACATAAAGAGCATGTGGGTCCCCAGCACCGCAATGTGACAGGATAGAGGAGCTGATACTGCAGTATGTAGGTCACCGTGTGTCTGCTGATGCTCAACAGCACCACCGGGAACACTTCCACACATTCAGGCACATATGATTCCCCAGCCAGCGCCAATGTTGTAGCCATCCAATGCAAAAAAGTGTCATTTTTCCTTCTGTTTAGAGCTAGCTGTGTAATCAGAATTGCAGGTATTAACAAGGAAGCTGGCAGGATGGTGGGTGGCGGAGCACCCTTAAACCTTGGCCATGGCTCCTGAGATTAGAGCACTTCTGCTGAGCTCTGCATGTGCAAAGGATCTGGCTGCAAAGAAGATTCCATTCAAACAGACATGCGCAAAAAAGACACACCCGCCAACATGGAGCTTTGGAGCCTAGACACTACTGAGACTTGATGTGCTGTGCTGTCTAGTATAAAAGTGATTCTAGATAGCTGGTTTTTTTTTTCAGTATGGCTGGTGGCTGTCATATTGTCATAGTGGCAGCTTGTGACTAAAATTCGAGACAATTGCATTTGACTGAGCAGTGGCCTTCACTATTTCCACACATATGCCCCTGTTCAGTATTCCTGGGTCCTGATTTGGTGAGATCCCAAATAGCACAAGCTAATTTGTCTGCGTAATGGGATAAAAATGCATGTTGCAGGTGATTTACAAAAAGATAATTGCGGGAATTATGTCACAAACAAAGTAGAGGGAGTAAACAATATGTAAATGAGGCTTTTGTGTGGGTTTGTTCTTAACAGCCACAGAGAGTTAAATTCCTGGACAAGTCAAACTGAAGTAATCCGTGCCACATGCTCATAACTGAGCGTCCAGTATATCTCCAATTAAAAACTGTGAGAAAATACAACATGAATGTAAAATGAAAGAGTGTATTTTTTGTTTATAAGGTATTCTAAATAATATAAACCTTGTCACAGTCTCTATTTAAATGCTGTTGGCATCAGTGTATGAAACCAAATTTGCCATGGTAATATTTAATCATAATTTCAAGAAACTTTAAGAAATCTTGTTAAACGTTCTCATTATCAAAACCTAGTTTTAAAAAAAAAGATAAATTTACTCTTCAACTGGAGGAAACAGACTTCTGCAAATATAATACCTACTTTTTGGTCGTCTTAATCCCCAAAGTTTCAGACTTAGTAAATTAAATAAAAAATTGTGGATGCTAATTAACATATCTGCATAAATCCTGCTCTGTAATTTTGCTCTTTTCGGTAGAAAGGCCCCAAATTGCATATTTGTTAAGGCAAATATGCAAAACTGGACATTTTGCTATTTTGCTTATTTTGTGTTTTTTTGTGTTTGTATACATTTGTATACATTCAAACCTGTAGTACATTGAAGTGGTGCCTTGGTAAGGAGTCTGACCCCACTCAGCACAGGCACAAGTTACAGTGGAGATTATTGAGAAATAAAAATATTGACAGAATGTAGGATCATATCTTTTTTACTGTAGCTTGCTGTAACACCCTGTCGGGAGGAAAAGCACTATTAGACTTGGTGCACAAAAAGTTCATAATGTTCGCTTTCTGTGCATTATCTATTTCTATCCATAAAGCAATAGCTTTGTTGATGGGAAGAAGAGCTCAGCGGAGTTTTATGCTTATCATTCAAGCACAATCACATCCTCCTGTGAAGTTTTCACAACGGAAAATGATAACAAATCAACCAATCAATCTCTTCCTTTTAATCCACCCTACAACAAACACGTGTTAAAGCCACTGGACTGCTGTGCTACTAGTCGAACGTGCTTTGTAACATGTATTGGGTATATCGACTGACTCCCCAATCAGCAGACGACTCTGCAAGTCGATGTCTGGCTATTTCAAAAGCAGAAAGATATAAAGGGCAGCTGGTGGGCCAGCAAACACAGCAGGTCTGGACTCATTTCAGCAGACACAAGCCGTGATCTGAGAACAGTGCACACTGGGGTAATCATCTCTACCACCTGCTGATCCCAAACGCCATGGCTGCTGGCTTTCTGTTGCACTTCCTAGAGATGGGGCCTCTGTCTCGACAATACTTTGCTGTGTAGAGAGGAGAGTAAAAGCCAATTAACCCCATTTCTTGGAAAAATGGTAGAATGGTGCAAGGAGTGTGTGTGTGTGTGTGAGAGAGAGAGAGAGAGAGTGAGGAGGGGGTTGTCTAAAAGCTTGGATTGTCCTTCTTTTCACACATCATTAACAGATACATAATTTTCCCACAGATGTGCAAAACACAATGAAGTGTATAATATATACATTGAATACAAAGAACGAGAAAGAACGCGGAGAAGCTCAGTAAACTAGTATGACTGTGATTCATACAAAAAGGTGTATGTGTGTGTGAGTGTGTTTCTCTTTATACAATGCTCCTGCTTAGCTCATTCACCAGTGTTCAGTTCTTCAGACATAATGGTGAGGAAAGATAAAACCTGTTTTTTTTTTTAATTTATTGCTCCCATATGGGGTATATCGCACAGTAAAAAGTCAGTGCACCCAGCAGTGGATAATCTTCAACGTGTCCAGACCCTCTCTGTGTGTGCTCTCTCTCTCTCTCTCTCTCTCTCTCTCTCTCTGAGCTGCAATATTTTTCGCCTCACAGTTTTCTCCTGAATAATCAATGTGGCCCCGTTGGGTTCGAGAGATATTTCGTTTTATGACCAAAATCTTAAACTGTAGCCTGAGGAGATTTGTGTTGGCAGTCTCGTTTGCTGCACTTCGTGGGGGGCGCGGGGGGGGGGGGGGGGGGGGGGGGGGGGGGGGGGGGGGGGGGGGGGGGGGGGGGGGGGGGGGGGGGGG
>CM075009.1:18107969-18147874 GCA_037576675.1 Pangasius sanitwongsei | reverse complement strand
TAAAAAAATATTATTTTTTTGGGGGTTTTTTTTTTTTGTGGCTTTTTTTTTTTTTTTCCTTCGTCCCCCCCCCCCCCCCCCCCCCCCCCCCCCCCCCCACACACACACACCCCAACCCCCCAACCCCTCTTGTTCTAGTAACAGCAATAATAACACTCCCTCGTTCTGTACAGTGTGGGGCATTAACCGTGAGTGAGAGCCGGGGTGTAAATTGTGCTGGCAGGGTGGGTGTATTAGCATCAGCCCCCATCGAGCTGTACTCAGGCTGCATGTCTAGGCCATGTTCTGAGCACTGAGGGACCGCGCTGCTATTTTTACCAGTGCAGCTTCACTGAGAACACTCCATCTTAGACCAAGTAGAAAAGAGATTAACATGCAGAAGGAACAAGAAATGTAGCATATTAATCTACGTTAATATCGCTGCTGCTTAGCCTTGTTTAAAATGTAATCCATCACTTTTAATCATACATTCATGATAATGTATTCTATTTTAAAGCAGTACACAAACACATCCTTTAAACAGGTCTAATAATATACTGTATATCCAACAATAACAGTAATGTATGTTAATAAATAGTTCATTAGCTCATTTTTTAAGCCTTGGCTAGATACAGTGAAATGAAACTGGGGCTAAAGATTGCTGGTGTATCAGTGCTGGGTTACACTACAGCTCATACACGATAGCTTATTGAAAACTGTGAATTGATGAACTGAGTTTTTCCCTTGGAGACCACCAACTTATACACACTATCCAGTACCTGTGCCTTATTAAATTATGGGAGGAAGAAATTAAATTGCATTGATTAAATGAAATGGACTCAATTGCTGCATCTTATTTTAAACAGATTAAGGTTTCTGACAGCTTGAATTAATATACAAACTGTGTATTAACAGAGCTGTGTTCAGCCGTTTGGAAAGTAATCAATGGTTCTCCCTTAATCGACTATGATAAAGGAGTACTTATACTGCTATACCTTAAAGGACTCAATTTAAACTGCTAGTACCAAATAATGATAAATAGTGTGGGCTCAGTAGGCTCAGTTAACGTTATGCCAGTTAGACGATAACTAGCCCCTTCTATCACCGACCTTTAATCACTGACCTATTAGTATAACGTTTGAGGTATTTAATTAACTGTATATTCTCTTTACATATAAAAGAGATGTATAAAACAAGCACTACTCTTTGCAAATTTCATTTCCCCGTTCACTAGATTCTTTTCTCCGTTGCAGCACAGACTACACTACAACACCACAACTCCATCTCTGTCAAGCAATATATGCTACAGATGCTATGTCTGGGAGGCAACTGATGATGGCATTAGCATTACAACTGCAAATCCTTTTTCAGTATGTTCTCAATCAGAAAGCGGGTTGTTTAGCACTAGCGTCGGAATGAAGAGATATGTAAGCATGTACGTTTTGGGCAATTAAGCCCACCAAGCACAAATGAAGATGAAGGTCGAGCCTCCTTAACAGCACCAACACATCAATCCTGCCGCTATTAGCCAAATGTCATTCTGATGGCATCTCTCTTATGCTAATGAAGCACATTGAGTCTGTACTGTTGTCTCTATCCTCTGAGCCTGCACGTGGGAGAATAAGAAATATGGAAATTTGTATCAATTTAAGTGTCACTTTGACTCCATTACTGTAGGAACCATTAGGTGTGGGAATCATTACATTCTCCCACCATTTAAAAATATGTCATTTGACCCCCACTTTTGTTGGTTCTATTTTTTCACATTGTTTGCTTAAATTAACCTTGAATATACAGATGGAGACATAGACGTCCCATAAAGCTGTACTTTATTCTAACCTAGAGGTTTCACAAGCCTACTTTCAATGTCTTCTTTGGATGATAACGCAATACTACGGCATATTTTGAGAACGAGAGCGTGATGAAATGAAACAGACACATTTGTATCACAGACAGAAAATATGAAAAGCAAGCTGTATCTTTGTAGAATCATTAACTAGATGTGTTCCACCACATCTATTCAGTTAGGTAGCCTAATGAACTATGCTAGCACATATGCTAGTGAATTTGATATCTGCATTAACCAGTTCTCTCAAAATAGATTTTTTCACAGCTTACATCCATCCATCCATTCATTCATCCATTCATTCATTCATTCATTCATTCATTCTAGTACTGCTGGAGCAGTGCTGAAAGTTTGCTCTTTATTTCTTTTTTCCAAAATTTTATTCCTGGGTGAGCATGCTGCTGATACGGCTACTATTAATGTGTCACCCATTTTGCCAAATTAATCCTACTTTACAAATGCATAAGAGCGATGGTGCTCTGTGCATATGTTACCCCTGAAAAAGCTCCTATGACTCCCATGACTATCATTTGGAGGAAGTAATATCCTAGGATCTATTACAAAAGCAAATATCTGAGCTAATTTTACTTCAAATCAACACAGCTTTTAGAGGTCATTCATTAAATATTAACACTTAGACAATATGTAAAATGCCTTTACGAACCCCTAATGATCATGTGATAATTTGATATGCTTCTTCACTGTTTAATACAAGAGGGGAACGCTAATAGAGGGCATACTGGTAATTTCAGGCACATTTACATACCTCATTTTTACCCCCTGTACCCTATGGGATGCCTGTCAGTACTTTATTAGGTCTGGGACTTCTGAAACCACTAGTGGGGTTACAAAGTTACCTCGTGAAATTCAATTACCTGGACTGTGGCACTTTAGTAAATTAGACAACACCGCGTGCACCGCGTGTTGGGGGTGTATTTTGCGAGGTCACCCTATTGGGTCATCAGGACTCTTGCACAGATTGTGTGCAGAGAAAGGTCAATTGAATCAGAATGATCATATTCTGTCATTCTAAAGAGCAATACAAGCAATTATCTGTGTGTGTACAGCCAAACCTCCTGTGCATTACACTGCATTACGCTGAGGTTTGAGCGATCTCACTGGAGAATTCTTCCGTCACTTCAATCTAGGGCACCCTCTTAAAGATCCAGTACTGCCTCTGTGTATATTTCTATAGCAGAAAGGACAAATTGTCCACGTCATTATAATGTGAGGCATCCACAGCCTCAGGATGTCCACACTAGGGAGATACCGTCATCATATAAGTTGTCCAGTCAGTGAATTACTGCACGTAGGGGCTGATATGAGAGGTAGGGGATGAGGAGGACATAGAACTGGCCACTCTCTGAACTCTCTGTCTATAATAATGTGAGTACTGCATGTAATGAGTATATTAAAAGTCACCAAATGCACCACTTGGCTTAGTGTAGCTACACTATATTGTCTGTGCCTTTGTAATTAGTACACTGGAAAAATCTTTACATCTGATTACAGAGAATAAGGGTGTGGGGGCATGGGGGAGGTGGGATTAATGAGGCTGGTATGCAAGATTAAATTTAGCTGTGAGGATTCGTCGCTAGACCTTTTAAACTATCTACTCAGAACATTGCCCAGCCTCCAGACTGACCTTGTATACAAACTGACCCACTATAGTGTAGTTTCTAGAAGAAGGTACTGCCTTTATCTTATATTCCACCTAATGCAGCCAACCTCTAATGGGCATTCAAACTCTACAAGCTCACAGAGTACCAGCATGCATATGCCCCAGACAGACAGCCCAGGGCATTTAGAGGCAGTGGGGTGCAGGCTGCTCATGCTGTGCATGTATGTGTGAGACTAAGAGTTACATGTTTGATTTACAGACTGGCCCGGGGCCCTCAGAGGGTTCATAAACGGAGAGCTTCTGAGCTTGCAGGCTGCTGACTGCATCTTTGCACTGGCTCCATTTCACAGAAGCTCCCAATGCTATTAATCAATGACCAGGAAGGTGCCCTCTGCTGGGTAAGGTCCAGTGATCTGACCCCATCTGAGCTCTGTGCAAGGTAAGAGGACACTTGCGTGGAAATATGCTGGACTGCATCGACTTCCACACTTCTGTCACAAAAACTCTTTAAAAAAATCAATTTAATTTAATTTTAGACCTACTGCCAATTTAAGAGAATGCTAATACAAGACATGTAATAATTTAAAACGCTCTGGTTCAAATTTGAGCTCAGGTTACTGTCTGTGTGGAGTTTCTGTGCCTGTTCTCCCTGTGTCCATGTGGATTTCCTCCATGATCTCCGGTTTCCATCCTCCCAGGTGGATAGTCTATGCTAAATTGTCCCTAGGTGTGAATGAGTGCATGCATGGTGTGCATGGTGCCCTGCGATGGTGTCCCATTCAGGGTGTGTCCCTGCCTTGCACTCACTGAGTCCCTGACCAGGATAAATACAATGATGATGATGATGAAGATGATGATGGTTTACTTCTGATGCAGGCAGTGATATACCAAAGACAGCATATTGATTTCTGGCATTTGCGACAGGCCCTGTGAGTCTGCAACATTCGGATTCTTCTAGACAGAGCTCTCTGCCTTTAAGATCATAATCACAGGAGGCATAATCACAATGTAATCTTTTTATGAAAGACCAGATATCTGATTTGAAGTATCATCACACTGCCTAATTAATAAGTAATTTCATATCACCATCATCATCACCACAATCACCAAATCATCATCATCATCATCATAGGTTATTCATAGATTATCTCAGAGTTGATCCAGAATGTGATCCTCTCTGTTCATAGCAGAGTGTCTGAGGGTCTACGCAAACACAGCCGCTACACTAAATCTCTGCAATGCAACATCTGAGTCACTCTGTGAATGGTGCCACAGTGACACCCAAGATCGGAATGTGAAAAAGGAGCCATATGATAGCCACTCTAGTCCATTTTTTAGTCATTTATAGCTTCAATCCCACATAGACCTCATCCCACGACTGTGATCTGCACAATCCTTGCAATGGCACAGATTTATCTGGAACTATCTGTGCTAGTCCAGATTCTATACCATATTAGAGAAACGTGTACCAACAAGGCGGGGTCGTGTGTGTGTGTGTGTGTGTGTGTGTGCGTGCGTGCGTGCGCAACATGTAGGCTACAGTACAGCCTCACTTATCCTACCTATACCTGCCTCATCAAACGCACCACAAATTCAGTTACTTTCTACTGACCTTCTGTTGCATAGTTGTGATCCCGAAGGAAGCTGTTGTTGATCTTGCGGTTGTCACTCTCCTCCTCCATTTATGATGCCGTTAAATCGGAAGCTTAAGGCGGACATACAAGAATCCATCGTGGACGCAAACATCAGCATGCGATCAGCGGCTCCATCGCGCTGTTTCTCATGTCTACCGCATCTGTCTCGAATACGACGGAGTGATCAGTTGGTACCGGCGGCTGAGGTCCTTGTGCCTCGGGGAGCATCCGCTGGAGAGCCGGTGATCAGAGGCACGCAGCGGTGTGCGGTTAGAGCAGGCACACGGCAGGAGCAGCTCAGCAATTCATCTTCAAGTGAACAAGTAGGGAACCACTTCTTACATCAACCGGCAGATCTGGCCTTTTCTCGGTTGAGAAAATTGAAAAGAGAGAGAGAGAGAAAAAAAAAAGCCTGGAAGAAACAGCAGGACGCGTTGTGAATGAAGGGCACTGGACGCGGAAATGAGGATTTGAGTTAAGACGGGATTTTCCACCTTCTGGAGTCAGGAGGGGGCGGAGTCAACGCGCCAAATCCCAAAGCTTCTATAGCTCGCTCGTGTGACCTTTTTAGCTGATCTAATACGAATTGGGATACTGGACATAGCATCCGGACCGTTTTTATTTTTTTTTTTGGATCCTAACCGCAAGTGAAAGAGTAAAGAAACGGTGCAGGTAGCTCCCCCCGCCCCCCCACAAGCCCCGCCCCCCACCAGCAGCGCCCGAGTGGCCCCTCCCACTCACCGCGGCGCTGTCCAACACTGAAGTGACAGAACGTGCCAGCACGAGCTGCTCCTCAGCGCTACAGCTCGACAGCTCCCAAACACACACACACACAGTGCACTACACAGGACGAAATCATCACAGCTGAAATCATTTCATACTCATTTGGGATTCAGTCAAGAACTGTCTAGCGGCCAGCTGCACACTTTCACACCTTTAGGGAATACAGGATGATTCATCGTTTATTTTGGGAAGTATCAGTCACATTACCAGTCCAAACGCAGAGGCATGGTGGTGCTGTCTCACAGCTCCAGGGTCATGTCCATCCTGAGCTTGAGTTACTGTCTGTGTGGAGTTTCACATGTTCTCTGGATTCCTCCCACCTCCCAAAAACATGCCAGTAGGTAGACTGGCTCTGCTAAATTGCCCCCTAGGTGTGAATGTGTGTGTGTACATGGTTCTCTAAATGGTATCCCATCCACAGTGTATACCTGTCTCACACCCAGTGTTCCCCGGATAGGCTCGGGATCCACCGCAACTCTGAACAGGGTAAAGTGATTTACTGATGATGACAATGGTGATGATGATGATATTCCATTTCCACCATTCTTTCATATTCAGTACATAAAAGTGGCTCAACCATACACAATGGTAAATAATAAATTGTAATGGTAAATAATACATTTGTTTTACTGGAGGGTTATTGTAAGCTTTACACACACTACCATAATTAATGCACAATTTCCCTTAAGAGAAAATACTGAAAGAAAAGGAACAGCAAAGACGGCGATAAAAAAAAAATCCAGGATCCATAGATTTCAGATAGATTTCTTTTTAGCACAGTGCCCCTCCTTTAAAAAGTGATCGCAGACCAGACACTGATTAATTGGATTATGAAGCTTGCCGTTGGCGCTCTAACTCTGGGACGATTTCATTTGCATGATGCTTTTAATATAAGACTCTGCAGGACACTGCACTCGTTCTTTAAAGCTGTAGTCTTCTGCATATTTTACTTGCACTAATCTGCATGATGGCATTGGCTATAAAGAATCTGATTTGCAATTCAAAATTGCACATACTGCCACATTTAACAGATATATGTTGGTTAAATATCTGCTTACTGCATGCACCTTTAGCAGTGACAGTGTCTGCTGGAAGAAATGAGTCTGCACACTGGTTTCTGGTGTAGTAGACATATTGTGGCCTTGTAAATAGGATACAGTCATGCACAGTTGTCCAACAGTGAATGCAGGCCAGGATTATTACTGCTCAGACACTGCTTAGTAACTTTAGTGTGGTTAAGACTGGAAGTTATATCAATGTAATGATCCCTTCAAGTTTTAGTGGACCATAACATCTTCTATAAAATTGTTTGGAATACACTTTGTTTTAAGACATTCATGATGAATTTCAAACAGCTTCTGTATACTACCAGACAGATGGAGATTATGTTGTATATATATATTGTATATATTTTATATATAATCACATTCTCCTAAAAACATGCCAGTGAGTGAACTGGCAACTCTAAAATTGTCTGTAGGAGTGAATGAGTGTTTGAGTGCGTGTGTGCATGGGGTCCTGTGATAGACTGGTGTCCCATCCAAGGTGTAAGAGACCTAACCTGGAATGCAGAGAACGTCTATCTTGATTACTGGTGTAACATATTAAACCCAGATTTTTTAAAAAAAAATGGCAATTTTTAGATTAGTTTAACTATGGCAACCATCCTTCTCTATACGTCCTCATAGAACTTAATGGTGGAAATGGTGAAAAAAGAAATTAAAGCTTGGCTGAATAAGATGCTATTAACTACACCAATTGAGCAGCTACAATTTAATAAACTTAGGCCCAATCCCAATTCTGTTTTATACCCCTTCACCTACCCCTACGCCTACCCCTTCCCCTTGTCCCTTGAAACAGAGTGTCAAGGGGTAGGGGTGAAAATATTCCCCTAAGAATTGGGACACCACTACTATACCGTTACACGTCATCATACGTCATCTAGGTCCTAATTCTCTCTCTCTCGACTTGGCAATATTTGAGAAAAAAGTTTAGTTTAGCGATTTCTAATTATTGGGGGCACTCAATGTCTTTGGTGGTTACAGCCCTGATCAGACATGAAAATATGTTGTGGCACTATCGAGCAGTCTGTAATGATATGACGTTAGCAAACTTTAGTGATTTTTTGCAAACATTTCTTTGAATAACATTACCGTAAATATGAACACACGATTGAATGTAACATCAAACAAATGATTTATATTCATTAAAATCTTTATTAATGTCAATAATGCTTACATTTGTGGGTCTTTTTGTTCGCTTGGGCAGCCATGTTGCCACTGTAGCCGGTTTACGCTGAGATAATTCATACTCCTTCGTTTGAAGTGTGGTCCCGAAAAATCTTCGTTTGAAGGGCTATCTGGCCCTTCCCCTTACCCCTACCCCTCCAACCAAAAGAGAATCAAGACATCCCTACCCCTTCGCGTGAAGCGGAGGGGTAGGGGAAAGGGGAAGGGCTAAGGGCTGGAAATGGGATTGGGCCATAAATCACAAAAACAAACCTTGAGCGTGTAGGGATTGTCCAAAATACATATGAAACAACAACGGCGCAGTGGTGCAGCGGGTAGTGCTGCAGCTTCACGGCTCCATGGTTTCCAGTTCAAGCCTAAACTCATGTTATAGTCTATGTGGAGGTTTTTTTTTGTGTATGTTCTCCCTGTGTCTCTCCTCTAGGTTCTCTGGTTTCCTCCCACCTCCCAAAAATCATCCCAGTAGATGGACATTCTACTCTAAATTGCTCCAATGTGTGAATATAGTGTGTGAATATGTGCACATGGTGTCCTGAGAGTGACTGGTCTCTCACTCAGTGTGTATTCCCAACTCACGCCCCGTGTTCCTGGGATAGGCTCAGGATAAAGCGGTTACTGAAGATGAATGAATAATTAATGAATGCATGAGACAAAACAAGTAAAGAGACTCAGTATCGACATGTTGAATGTTATATTCTCTGTTCTGTGAAATCGCAATCTTTTTAAATAATATTTTTTCTCTATTTTTTTTTTCCTGAGCTAGGTGACTACAATTTAGTGGTGTCTAAGACATGCTGCCTTAATCTGAGTTTAAATTGTGGTAGTTGTATAAATTCATTTTGATTTAAATTTAAACAGTGAAGAACGTTTTTTTAAACAAAAGCATTCTTTCATATGTTCTGCAGATTCTCTTTCAAACAAGCAAAACCTGCCGCTTTTCTTCAGCCTGCCTCAATCCTGAACACAGTCTTTATCATTATTTAAACAGGGTGGCAAAAATCAATAATATTCTGTCAAGAAAGGGAGAAGCTACAGCTGATGATAAATCCCACCTGGCATTTTCTAATGATCAACAGGGTGGATTGGTATCTTGTCTGGCTGACTATAAAAAGACTGAGAGAGGTATGGGATAGAAAACAATTGAGAAAAAGACAATGACTGAAACATAACTAAAAAGAAATGTGTGAAAGAGTTAAAGAGTTAAAGACTTAGGGTATGTGCACAGTGTAATTAGAAAGAAATTGGAAATGAAGCAGCAGAGGCAGATTAAGATCAGAGGTATGGCTTTAATTACAACCTTCCTAAGCATGTTCATGTCTCCAGCACATGTCCTACACTCTGTCTACAAGAATACACAACGCTTTCACTACTTAGATCTATTTCAATCATAGTGTTAGTCACTTAACGGAATCATGCTGCTAATCTCCAGCATTTTGTTCATTTTTCCTCAGTAGTATATCACGCAGTCTTGATGTTCCATTGTGTTTTTCCACCGCAGACATCTGACAATTTATTTTCAAATAAATTCAAACACCTATCGAATGACTGAGCAAAATGATGTTCCTTTAAGAGACTTTTCGAAAAGCTGGAGGTTCAGGGAGACCCTTGGCCATGCAATGATGTGCATCAAGGCAGCACCACACAACACGGGGAACAATTACGCCATCACGATATTTACGTCATGGCCAATTTCTTGTATTGATATTTAGTAATAGCCTGACCTAGGGGCCCGTCTCAATACCTGCCTTCGGGTGCATGCAGCCTCCACAAGTCAGATGTTATAGACTAGCAAATGTACTGGACACTGATTGACAAAAGCCATGGCATGGTCTATCAATACCTCTTTATTGATTTTGTTCTGAATGAACGAGATGTTCTGGTAAAATGCGCACATTTTGTTCAGGCTGCTAATGGTGGAAGGTTAAGTGTTTGTGTTTGGGATGGTTATTACCATTAAATAGAATATAAGCTGCATTTAAAAAGCTGTTTGTTTGTACAGTTCTGCCAGATGGGGCTGTCTTAAAGTGCCCACAATAATAGGATTTGCACGGCGAACCATCTGCAAGACATACATTCGCTGAAAGACAATCTATTTACAGGTGAGGAATTTTATCTGCTCTAGCTGTTACACACAGCATAGGTATTGTGGTGTACTTTTTTTTTTTTTTTAACTATCAAAGCTGGCAGTATAACACTATTGAACCATTATCCAAGATGTAAACCATAAGACTGAAATATGAAGCTTTATGTTTGGATGGTTGAGAGAAGGGGGGAAGAAAAAGAGTGAGCAGCAGAACCAGATAGATGTGTTTTTTTTCTTTTTTCGGTTGAATGCATTAAACCGAGGCTAGAGGCCAGCCGAGTTTATACATAATACCATTCCAATTAAAGCAGTGATCGGGTCACTCCATCTCTCTGTTCTTCATGACATTTACACTTTATCAGCATGAATGCATACTGAATGCATGATGACAGCCCATCAATGCAGCAGCCTTTTAAATCATAAACGTGCATGTTACTCATGTCACGTACAAATATTCAGCACCACATACATATTTATGCATACCCACAGGAACTGCATGAATACTAACACACACACACAAATGCTCAAAACCGCACAGTACGTAGTACTGAAAAAAGGGTTTCCATTCAGTGTTTCATAGCAGCTTCTCCCTCAACTCCGAGTGTATCAGCTATGGCACTGCTCTGGGAGAAATACTTTACCATCACACTGGTTGCTAGGAAACTGCTGGTGGTGCAACATTGCTATGCAGCACAAACGCTGTCTACATAATTGGATCATTAAAAATCATAAACATCATAATTTCTCTCATATCCATCCTAATGCACTTCAAGCGGATCCGAACATCCTTTCCAACAATGAGGTTAACAGCCTGGACACTGAAAATTAGCACTGAAATTACTTGCTTATTTGATTATTCGGAGTGTGAATGTGCTATCGTGAGCAGCAATGCTGACATTAGTGTAAATATGATTTTAATAGGTACCATAAATAAGGACTACTTTCCTGGGAATTTCCATATGATTTATTAATCACAATGTCTAGCACTGGTACTTTCTCTCAATAATTATTCTACTTTTCATTTCTGCACACTGGAGGACTTCTCTGCCATACCATTGAAATGATAATGAATGATTATACATTTAAGAATCAAAAAATTGGGTAAAATGCATGTGTATAGTCAGGAGACAAGCTGTCGCTTCTGGACTGTTTTTTCCACCCACTGTCTAAATTTTCCTCTATTACTGTAATTTCTTAATTGTAGATAGACTCCTGTAGCTATTATCTGTAATCACAGCCATTGCTGATTGCTATTTTGCCTCTCCATATCCCTTTTTCTGTCTGTCAATTGCAGACTGAAAAAACATGGTGCTTCACACTGGCAGTCAAAAGAGCAGGAGCCTGTCTGGGTTTCAGCAGAATGGCTCAAGTCTAATGATGAATATTTCAACAGAGTGGAGGCAGATGTAGAAAGGAGAGTGCGTATGCCTACAAGCCATGTTATAGCAGCCGTCTACGAGCATTACCATAATACTATGCATTTTTTCAGCTCATCCCAATCTCTCCTGCCCCCGACACACACCCTGTAATCTGCAGGACAATCTCATTTGGCTGAGCAGCTGCCACCGGAGATCACAGGGAGGTAGCCAAGCTGTCGACAGATGACCTGACTCTGACCACCCGTTCTGGTTTTCTTGATTTCTCGCTCGGTCTTACTAAATCTTTCGTTTCCCCTCCTTCTCATACCTTATACTTTCACTAATCCCCAACCCCCCCCAAACCCAGGGGCTGTTTAAGCTATGCCATCTTTCTAAGCAGAGTTTGGTGTCTGATATATAATCGCAGTTACACTATAAACACTCTGTATGTTGACTTGAATGAGTTAGACAGCAGAGGAATAGCGTGGGGGTGAATAGTCCCTCTGAGGCATATCAAATTAATCAGGCATAGTGTAAGCTATAACACAATATTAGTACAACAGGAAAAAGCTCACTTTTCTCTTTGGCAGTACCTTTGATTTCACCTTGATTTCACATTATGATGTCAGATCGGTACAGTAATATGGCAATCATCTAACTCCTTACAGAAACAGTGCAAGCATGCAACCTGAAATTCTGACAAGATGTTGATGTACCATCACCTAGTCCATATCTTACATGAAGATGGACATATGTAGCAGCAGAGTGTGAGGGAAATATTGGTGTCGAGGTGCGAACAGGAACCCCACGCAACAGTGAGCATGAGTGACGGACACGAGTGGTCGGTGCCATATGGTGTTCATCATGTAGTAGCCAGAGACACAGTGCTGTCCTATAGAGAGGAATAAATCTGACTGGAAAATCCTGCAAGGAAGCTTGTCTAGGGGTGTACATGAGGTGTGTAAAAGGTAAAAGTAAGGTAGAACGGAAAACTATGAAGATATTGTTCATGGCAGTGTATGCATTTCAATATCAATAATTTCTGTTATATATATATATATATATATATATATATATATATATATATATATATATATATAACAAAATGTGTTAATTTGCTATTACACAACAGCATTGCTGAATTTTTATTCTGATTGGTCAGAAGGTGTTGATGAATTTCCTATATCCATTTGACAATAGTGCAGACACTTTCTAATACATTACTGTTTCTATAGTAACAGCTCATTCACAAGGACTTGTATGCACCACATGACCTAAGAGTGATAATAAACAGATTTTTAAATATATATATATATATAAAACTCACCAAAGAGAGGCTGATGAGTTATTTCTTCTATAACGTAAGTGATAACAGGAACTAACTTGTCTTGTGGACATTAAATGTAAATATAAATGGTTAGAAAGTATGATGTTGTTTGTTAATATGTTAAAAAAAAATGGTAATTGTGGGATAAGAGGAATGAAACACTTTGGGACTTGGAGTTATTGGAAGGTAATCAACTTCTGGGTGGTTATCATAACTCCAGTTGATGTCAGGCCACATCAGATAAATGATGTAAAAATAGACATATCCAATTAAAATACAGAATAATAAAGAATTGTTAATATGTGTGCTATTAATTACACATTATATCATAAACTAATATATTTAAACACATATTGTATGTATACATACTGTACATACTGCATATTTTATGTATTTTATGACCATCATCTGTTGTCATGCACAATTTGTCAGCTACCCTCCACCTTCTCGATAGAATCAACTCAGTAGAAATGGACCTCTGTAGGACCATTGCTGATTCTCTCTTATTTGGTTGGTGGTTCAATCTCAGCACAACAGTGACACTAAGATGGTAGAGTGTGTGCTGTTGGTATGAGTGTATGATGGGAAGCAGTGCTGTTTTAAAGCACTGTGTAAACTTACTGGCCACTTTATCATCTTTATCCACTTTATTGGTCCCCCTTATTGGTTTACCGCTGGAGATTTAGCTCATATGTTTCTATTAACTTGTGTTAAATATCCTCTAGCCTATCATCAGTGTCAGTTTCTGACCACAAGATTGATGTTAGCTGGATATTATATTTGTTTATAATTGCAGCTACACTTTCAGTATACTCAGTGTGACATCAAACATCATCTAGCCTGAAGAACTTACATAACACCACCATCTGCTGGTGTAATGTAGCAGTGAGCAAATAAAATCAATGACAAGTTATAACTCTAGAGGGCACTATATCCTCAATATTGCATTACACACAAAAAGATGGACAAACTGAATGAACAAGTGAGGCATTGGGCAAGGACAAGTCACAAGAACATCTTCATTGCCCCTTTGCAGAGATGAACACCGTTTTTCCAAAAGATTGGTGTTTTGATGATGGTGGTGGAGAGCACTGTCTGACACACCAGTCCAAAGGTTGAAATCTGGTTACTGTGTAGACCATAACATAACACTTACATCATTTTCATACCTATCAAACTATTCAGTGAGTCCTCATGCCCACTGAGAGACCACACACATCAGGATAAAAATGTTTCATTATAGGATAAAGGTGATCAGTCAAAATAACTCTGTACTGTTTTGCAGTGACCTTTCCCTCCACGGGGACATGTGGACACAAACCATGCCAGCAAAATGCCTCCCAGAGCATAACATAACAGAGCCACCGCTTCTTCCTTTAACTCATCACCCATTTGAACTTGTTCCACAATACATTCAGCAGTGCATTGTTAGAGCAGCCATCAAAGTTCAGAGTGTACTTTTATATTTCCCACATGTCCTACGTCCTCTGTGTCAAAGGCCACAGCTGCAGGGAACAGCAGCACATTAAATCTTTGTTTATGATCGTGTATGAGTGGGCAGGAAATTATGCAATGAGCGTCATAGGACAATGAACAGGAACATTCTGGGATGAAAGGCGTCATACAAACACACACACAAATTTCATATGTTTATTAAACAAACAGTGAATGCGGGGGAGGAGAAAGGAAGTCAAGAAAATGCACACATGCACGCAAACACACACACACAAGTTTGTATACTATTCTTGTAAGAACCTTCCACTGACATAATTATGCAGCTAACTGATGCCATACCTACACCTAAATCTAACCCTAACCTTAACATCAGTAACCAAAAGGAAACCTTTTGAGTCTTCTAGCTTTTATTATAAAAGCTAAACTTTTTTAATAAGCAGTTTTCCTCATAGGGACTAAGCCAAATATCCCCATGAGGTCAAAACTGTCAGATATTACTATTTTTGTGTGGAAAAATTGGTCCCCACCAAAATATAAAAACATGCCCACACACACACACACCCCCCCACACCCACACACACGGTCACATGCTAAAACATCATTTAACAAGTGATGTCCTTGAGCCGAGTCCTTAGGGAGATGTAAATAGAAGCTCTCAGAGCTCAGGCCTTCCCACTGAGTCAGCAATTCCCCACATTACACGCCAGTCATGCCTCTCTCTCACGCACACACATACAAACCCACCCCTCTGGCTCTAACATCCTGTTTGACTCAAACTCACCCTTGTCATGGTAGATCGCACATGCCTCCCTCATCACTCCCCCTGTACATCTGTACAGTGTTGCATAAGGTAGAGCGCAGTAGACAGGTTTACACTGGAGCTGCTATTAACTGGGATGTGCTACTGATCAAAGCTCTGGGGAAACAGACCAGAATCAATGACGCTGTGCACGTCTCTGCGGCCGAGAGCACAGACGTAAAACGTTATTCAAGCTCCAGTATCTCACGCAATTCAGCAATGTGTTTAAGGGTGGGACGGGTGAAGCCAAGAAAATGCAGGAGGACGTATGACGAAAATTAGATTTAGGCCACAACTCCTAGATTGTCCTGGAAAAAATAAACCCAATATCTGACAAGTGTTTATAATTCCCACATCCCTTTTGTAAATTTCTGAACAGACTGAAGAAAAGATGTTTGCAAGCTGGAGCTAGATCTCTAGAGCTTGTGTGAGATAAAGAGGGAACACACAAGAAAGCTTTCCGATCTGCTTATGTCTCAGCATGATGTCAATACTAATAGAATCTCACACAACATATGAGGCTCACAAACACTCACTCAAGCACTTGTATCCATGTCTAATATTATGCACATCAACTTGCCCAGGCACTCTTTCGTTAGTACTGATTATGCCATCTATTCACACACACACACACACACACACACACACAGACAACGTCAGAGTTCCGGCTGTGTTGGCTTGATGTTAGAGTTTCCTGGAAACAGACAGAGGGTGACGTCCAAGTCCACTCTCTTCCAGCAACTTCTTTTAGATTCACATGCTAATATTTTTAAGAGCAAACCCTTTTCAGAATTACTTGTACATGATACCACAGTGTTCTGAGTGAAAATAATAACAATATAACAATATAAATAGTAAGAAAAAGTCTTTTTCTCTCTAGTCCTGTCCTCCACTTTTCCTAAAACAATTCACCCCAAACCCCAACCTTCTGAACAGCTTTGTTTCAAATAGGGTTTTCACACACAAAAAAGATAAAGCATTATTGTTATACCCTTACCAGTAATGTTTGAGCTTTGTGTCATTCATACTGCAGGCTTCAAACAGTACATTATGAGGATCACCACTTCACATTTGCTATGAAAGTCCTGTCACACAGAATACTTGAGTCTGTATATTTCACACTGCTTTCTTTAAGTCTGTTGTCGATTTGCAAATAAACGCCGAGACCGGGGGTGTAGCCAAACATTTTACAATAGGGTGGCCAGGTTAGACCCAGTGGATTTATTGGGGTGGCAATCTAGGGTGGGGCAAAATATCAATCTGCATCCATAGAAATTGACATAATGTGGCGACACTTATCTATCATGAGTAGGATCCACATCAGACATAAATGGCACCTGGCTAAGCATCACAGCTTGTCATCTAGCAATCTACAAAAAATGTCATAGCTAAAATAACGTTACGCTACATCTTATGAGGTACTCTAGCATTACGAATTCAACATAGCTAGCTAACAGTAGCTAAAAATGAACTGAAGAAAACCAAATGTTATGTGGGGCTAGGGAATAGTTTGATTCTGTGTTATCTAGCTAAATGTGCTTGTTCCTACATAATCTTACAGCCTTGCTGTTGGAAATGAACTTTCAAATTTCCCAGACGTGGATGTTCTGTTACTATTCAAACTGGCCTAGCACAGTGGGATTCACCATGTTGTTCAGTTAAGCATCATATGTCATGATGTCTGCACCAACAGGAATAAAAAGAAGAAGAAGAAGAAAAAGAAGAATGTCTTACTGGGTTGACCATTCTAGGGTGGCACTGGCTATCCCTGCAACACCTTAGCTATGCCCATAGATATCCTGTAATTGTGCCATGCATCTAATGAAGAAATTTGTCCTTAAATGGCCAGTATCTCCTTCATGACATTTCTTCTTCTTTGTAGACTTCAGACGCTTATGCTGTTAACACTTAACACTGTGCTAATGGTTTCAATCAGCCACCTCAAAAGGTGTTGGCAACTCATAGGATAAACAGCTAAAGAATGAATTGGCTTCTGTTCACACAAGAGTCCTCCTAATAATTACCTGCGTCTCCTCAGATTTCCCAGAATTCCCCCGAACCCCTCTTTTCTCTCTAATTTAGTTTTGGTCAATTCCCACCCACCAGGTAATTCAATTCAGTTTTATTTATATAGTATTTTTAACAATGAACATTGTCACAAAGCAGCTCTACAGAAATCCGGATATAAAATTTCAACTGAAATTTTTAATTTATCACTAATGAACGAGCCAGAGGAGACAGTAACAAGACGACAAGAGGAAGAAACCTTGAGAGGAACCAGACTCAACAGGGAACCCATTATCTTCTGGGTGACACCAGTTAATGCGATTATAAATGATTTCATTTAGGTCTCCCTTACCATATAACAGCTACCAACCGGGGAGAGTGAAGCCAGCCAACCGCATCTCTTCAAACTGTTCCTCATGCTGCGTCACAGGGCGGCACAGCATAGTCAGAGGAGCTCACAGATGCCCGCGATAGTGTCTCTGTGACTGACAGGGAAGAGAGTGTATGCCATCCCTCCTACCCAGATCTTGGATTCTTGGCCAAGGATGGCTGTGTAATCCTTGGGATTCAAGCTCGCAATGTCTAGATGATAGGGCAATCACTTTTCTTTTTTTTTTTTTCCCTAGAATTTGCATTCACACTTAACCACTTGCCAGTTAATTACCACTGAATTCCCGTGTAAAAGTGTGTGTGCAAAATGAGCTTTGGAGCAAAATGTAGAAACTGAAATGCTTAAAGGAAATAAGGCAAACCATTTACAGATAGCAATAGCAAAAAAGTGTGATTGTGAGTGCTCAGCCAGCTGAGTGCTCTGGAGAGGTGTTATTGTCTGGGTACAACTTTTGTCTGTGGTCTGGGTCGTAAGGGCCATCACTCTACAAACCAAGCTCTACTGTCTGAGCTTCTGCTTCATATTTTTGCTGTTTATTTAAAGCTGGTTTTCTGTTTCTCTTCCTCCTCCTCCTCTTCTTGCCCCTGCACTCTTTTCTTTGTACTATACCCTATAGTGCCATAATTCTGGCTCAACTTATTAATAAAGCTAATTCATGAATGCTTTGACTGGGCAGGTGGGTTAAGAAAAAGTGCACAATACACACATAGGATAAGTCTGTGCTAGTTGTGTGCATGTAATCATTAGTGTGTATATGAGTGTCTTTATATAGGTATTACAATCTGGCCTTTCTGACATAACAGTATCCTTAAACATAACAGTAAAAAAGAGGAGTGTCAGGAACCATGCAAAGGTTTGGAGAAGAATACAGAGTGGAGTCACGGAAAGGGTCAGATACATCGCCAGTAACAGGCTAACATCCTTGGCCTTAACAGATTTTGCAAGAATATCTCAAATACAAACAGTTACACATATAACAAAAGCACTTGTGCTATTTAGTAAAATCCCCTAGGCTCATGACAATTGATCACCAATGAAGCTTTGTAAAAAAAAAAAAAAAAAAAAAAAAAAAGGCTGGCTGGCTGTGCGTACATGTCTAACAAACAAAATGGCAGTGCAGCTTCAGACAGCATAACAGTGGATAAAATAGGAGGAGATAATAAATACTTGATGACTCAGAGGTCATAACAGTATTCTCATATGCAGTTATGTGAAAGAGAGGAAGGCAGAAACACAGAAATAGATAGAGAGAAAAGATCTAAAGCTTTAAGAGGCATAAAACCGAAATGGACCCGCACTGCCGTACCCTGTAATATTTGGTTTTCACCCAGTGTATCACTGAAGCTTTGACCTATTGAGTGTATACAAGACTTGCTATATAGAGGCCACACAGCTGTCCTTGTCCTTGGTGCTGAATATCATCAATACTATCTGAAATCTTTAGTAAACAGCTATGGCTCCTGAATGGGATTACTATGCATTGTAAGCTGCCAATTTATTCATTTATTTATTTATTTAAAAATGCCATATATGGTGGCATATACAGGTTTTTGCGATGTAAAAAATAAAACCAAGATAAACCATGTGAGATCTTTTTCCACGTTTTGTGCGATACAGCAACCAACAAAATTCATGTGAAAAACAACAACAGAAATTTTTTTTTTTGGGGGGGGGTGTGTGTGAAAAAACCTGGTTTCATGAATTTGTACACCCTGTTATAATGGGGCATTTGACTGTGCTCAAAATTAACCCATCACATTCAAACTCATGTTCAAATGCAATTATCATACAACTGTCACCAATGAAGTGATTCTGATTAACTCCAAATAAGAGCAGCTGTTTCTGTAGGATTTACTTGACATCTACATGTTTCACCCGACTGCTGAAGCCATGGTCCGCAAAGCTTACAAAGATTGTACAGCATCTCATTGTCAAATGGTACCAATCAGGAGAGAGGTACAAAAGAATTTCCAAAACATTAGATGTAACATGGAACACCATGAAGGCAATCATCAACAAGTGAAGAAAATGGGGCACCACAGTGACATTACCAAGAACAGGATGTCCCTCCAAAATTGCTGAAAGGGAGGCTCCCAAGAGACCTACAGTAACACTGGAGGAGCTGTAGAAATATCTGGCCACTCAGTACTGGTCACTCCTTGCAAGTGACAAAAATCGTTTGTATTCTTCACATGTCTGGGCTGTGGAGTAGGGTGGCTAGACAGAGGCTCTTTCTCAAGAAAAAAACAGCTAAGACCTAAATAATGCCCAAAATAATGTGGCAAAATGAGACCAAGGTAGAAGTTTTTGGGCAGAATTCTATAACATTTTTGGCACAAAAACCAAACAGCTTATCACCTAAAGAACACCATACCCATGGTGAAGCATGGTGGTGGTGGCATCATGCTAAGGGGCTGCTTTTCTTCAGCCGGGATTTGGGCTCTAGTCAAGATAGAGGGAATCATGGATAGCTCCAAATACTATTGTATTTTGGCACAAAACGTAGACAGCTAGAGGGAGATGAAGACAACTTTTGCCTTTCAGCAGGATTATGACCCAATGCACAAATCCAAATCAACAAAGGAATGGCTTCAGATGAAGAAGATCTAAAATGTTTTGGAAGGGCCTGGTCAGAGCCCAGATCTAAATCCTATCAAAAACCTGAATTGAAGAGGGTTGTGCAAAAAAGATCCCCTCACAATCTGATAAATCTGGAGCATTGACTGGGTGCTGTATTACAAGCAAAAGGTGCTTTAACAAAGTATTAGTTAAGGGGTACACACAGTTGCACAAACAAGTTTTTCTTTTTTCCCCTATTTCTCTTTGATTTTCACTTGAATTTTGTTGGCTGCTACAACACATTAAAGATGGAAAATAAACCTAACATGATTTGTCTTGATTTCATCAGGAAAAAAAAAAACCTGCAATTTTAAAAGGGGTGTGTAGATTTTTTATGATAGCCACTGTACCTATGATAGCCACTGTACCTATGATAGCCACTGTACGATGATAGCCACTGTACCTCTATTTTTCAGTTCATCTACAAAAAATCCCAAGATGTTAAAAATAACATGAATATATCTTAAAAGCAAGACAACAATCCAATACCTAATACAAATTAGGTTTATCATGATCCCTCTCTGTCTCCGGACCTTATGTGAAGAAGGTTGGCTTGTGTGATATTGACTTTTCCCAATTCGCAATTTTCCATTTTAAAATATCACGATGAACAATGTAATTGTGCAAAACAGAAAAAGACAGGAAAACAAGCATTTCCACCATTTCTGGTTTCGAGAGAGTACAGGAGGCATAATAATATGACCAATTAGACAATTGGTTGCCTAATGTTCACGTGGCTGACATTTCAGTGATGAATAGAAGCGAGATGGTCCAAAAAAAAAAAAAAACATTATTCCTGATTCACATGTCGGTTGGCTCATCTGCTGTTTTATTGGGCAGAAAGAGACTGCTCTTTTGTTGTTTTTTTTTGAGTCATATCTCATACTAATGTTACCTGTCCATTCTTGGAGAGCTACAGGGCCAGAGCGTTCTACAATTTCTTCCACTCTAGGCTAAGTATCCATATTACTACCATATACTTCCACAGACAAAAACAAAAACGGCTAACGGACTAAAAAAAAAGGGAGAGACGGCGTCACTCTGAGGCTCACACACACTCACAGCTCCAACCCCCACCCCAAAACTACAACAGCCATAATGCAGTGCACCTAAACACTACTCTCTAACACTAGTATACTCCGATGCAAAATGTGTAATGATTGGCAGGTTTGGTTATGTAATAAAACTAGTGATAAACATCACTGGAAATCATGCAGGGATGTTACTATCATATCGCACAAGCTTAGAAGAAGGCAGGGCATAAAATCTAAGACACGTGTCAAGAAGAATGACATCCAAAACACAGATGCAAAGGAGATTGACCGGTGAATATTACAACAGCATCAATCCATAAACTGCTCAGAGAATGCAAGGGCATACAAGGTATTAGAGAATATTTATATCACATTATCCGTGTCTGTGTGCGTTTCCTCCAGGTTCCTCCCACCTTCTACAAACATGCTAGTAGGTGATTTGGCTAGGCAAGGCCCAGAATGTGACCCTGACCAGGATAAAGCGATTACTGAAGATGACATTCAGAAGGCGAGATTCAAACTGAAATCACTTTGGGTGTTTTTTTTTTCATTATCTCATCATTTCTGTTACATGTGACAATGAAGGAACATATGAAAAACCTAACACAATGTCTTGCTATAAAATGCCTTCTTCATTTCATCTTAAGGGTATAAAAACGTGTGCACTTAACCGTAAATGCAGTAATCCACCATCTATGGCTTGAATGGTATAAGAATCAAAACTCTACACTTTGTCTACTAAATAAAAGCAATCATTTCATATTATTGTGTTACACAATGTGTTGCATAATGTAGAATAATTGTATAACACAATACAAACTGTTAGTGCAGAGCAGGGACAAAAGTGTGCTCATTCAGACAGATCGCTGACACACACTCTAATGTTCACAGATACACACAAATGCACTGAGTAGTGTATTATTCATTTTGTCTTTTGCTCTTAAAATGGGACATTCCATGAAAAAGAGAAGAAGAAGACAGAGAGAGCGACAGAGAAATTTTGTACCTTTGATAACCTGACTGAACTACTAAAGAGCTAGCGAACTACAAAAGATAAAAAGTGCGCGAGTGGGGGCAGAGGTGTCACATATAATTTTGCTGATTCATTTGCTGCTTCTAGTCAGTGGTCCAGCAGAGCCCTTCTCAGAGCCGAGTGTTCTCTGGCTACAGAGAACAGACAATAGAGCTCCTTATCTCTGAACACTGCTGCTGAGCCTCTCAAACTAAAGCATTTAGAATGAGATTAAATATAGCTAGCCTTGTTGCCTCCATGCCTCGTTTACTCTCGTCTACTCTGGAGAGTCTCTAAATCAGCTGACCTGGTGTGAGTCTGCTTTCATTAAGCAGTACATTCACTGCAGATTTTCCTGTCACATTGTATGCCAAAAAAAAAAAAAAAAAGAAATCTCCTCGGCAGTGGTGTAGTCTATAGATTTGTCACTGCTCCACCACCCCTACCACACACACACACACACACACATTGATCAGGCAGTAGCTCGTCCATAGGGGCACAGCAGATCCACTTTACATATATATGTATATATATATATATATATATATAAAACAAATGTTAGTCTCTATAAAGTCCTCATTCACAGCTCCATACATTATAATATTAATATTAATTACCTCTTTGAGTGACCAATGATTTTTAAAACATTTGCTAATTGACACATATAAGCCGATGTTCCGTCGAGTCAGTCGTATTTCTAGATGTTGCACAATCATAGGGAAGCATTCTCACTGCCCCATTGAGCTCCTTAGAGTTACTACTGTACCTTGTGGTCAAAACTGCAATAAGCACTGATAGAGGCACATTGGGGCAAGAATCACGCTGCCTCATGCTTGCTCTATGAAAATTTTCAGTGGCGGAGGTGCAGTGGACAGGACAGTTAATGATAAGCTTGGTTTTGACAGTCAGGCTTTAGATGTGCTGTCCGTTTTATGTCTGTACCAGTGTTATTGTGGAGAGGTGTGAATTGTTTGCCCAGCCGGGGGCTCACACCCCTCCCCTTTCCCATTGCCCTGCTTACCAGCAGCTAAACATAGAGTCACGATACTCTACACACAGAAACCCAACCATGTCCTGACTAATGTTAGACTGGTGGCGATAAAATAATTCATTTGTTTATACTGATTGAAAATGTCTGTTAAGTCAATAAAATGACAATAGGAAATCATATTGCGTGTATCAAAGCCACCAATAATACATCAATGGCCTAAGTTAGCCTGCAGCTGTTGGAAACAACCAAAATGATTCCAGAAAAACACAGAACACAACTGAATACACACTGCAATATCACCTCGCAAGTTATTTTTACTGAATGACAGTTATATTACGAGCACTTCTATCCTGGAAGGTTGCTAACCAGAGCTCATACAGGGACACACACACAAATCAACTTTAAGACCTCACAGTGTCCACCGTAAAAACTCCTATATTTATAAACCCTTCTGTGGGTGCAAGCCTGAACCTTGAAGCACTGGCAGCTCTCCCAGCCCTCACTGTTGTGCTTTATTTGCCCAGGTTACTGCAGTAGCATATTAATTTAGGTCAGCTGCCCCACTCTGCTCCCCCTCACAGAGTTCATTCACTTCCTGTGAAGAAAAACCAAAAGCGCACTTCATTACCCAGCTGAATGGGAAGGCAGACATGCTCCGGTTCTCCCTTAAAACTGGACACATGACCAGTCATAACACAGTTTACTGTCCATCATCATCATCATCATCCGGTTCTACAAACAGGTTGACAAATTAAAGGAGAAAAAACACTGCTTTTTACTAGCATAGCTTGGGTCCCATTTGCCCCCTTAGAGGGAAGAGTCACTGCAAATTATTACAAAGCTATTCTGACAAATGGTCTCTTCCAGGATGGCAAAGTCCCCATCCACAGGGCACGAGGGCTCACTGAATGATTTGATGAGGATGAAAATGATGCAAATTATATACTATGGCCTTAACAATCAACAGATCTCAACCAACTGAACATCTATCGGACATCATGGAGCGGCGTGTTAGACAGTGCTCTCCACCACTACGATCAAAACAACAATTGAGGGAAAATCGTTTGGAAGAATGATGTTCATCTCTCCATACAGTTCCACAAACCTGTAGAATCTACCTAAGATGTACTGAAGCTCTTCTGGTGGCTCATGGTGTCCTAACACCTTACTAAAGCATGTTTTACTGGCTTTTCCTTTAATTTGTCAACCATCTGAGTACCAGGTTTGCTCGTCAGCAACGTCCTTAATGATTTCTGTTTTTTTGCTCATTATTTTTCCTTGCATGATGCTGCTAGCACCTACTGTGGAGCTTGGTGAAACAACATACTGACAAACTGTGAGTCAGCTATACTTTGAGTTTATTAGTCCCATGATGAGAAGTGCTCTGGTGTATTTCTGATGACAGACCAGATCAAATTAAACAAGCATTGCTGCGCAGTTTCCACCAGGATAATCAAGCTTCATGGGAAAAAATAAATGTCCTTAAATGCACTGAGAAACTGCAGATTTACAGTGCCAGTTACCAGCCGGCTGATTCGGGTATGAACTACAAGGGCCTCTCTGCTTCAAATAAACTCACTGGCGTGCTTATGTGAGGCCCGGGGGGAGCAAACAGAGGACAATCAAAGGACCGTAACTACTATTCAACAACACAATAAATATCCTGCTCCTGAGTGCAGCACTGAAAACATTGTGTGATTCAATAACCTCCCAACAGCCGGACATAAGCGTCAATATGAGTCATTTCAGTTTGACCTCTTTATGGACTTTGTGGCCAGGCTCACAGGTTGTTTGGTAATGTCTCAAATCAAGATAACCATATTCCATCACCAAAAAAGGAAAGAAATTGTAACGGCAACTTCGCAGCACACTATACGACTCATTGATTCCCTCATAATAATCTTATGACTGAGTTGTTAATACACAAAAGTACCACATGAGAGCAAGATACTTAACCTTTTGGTGCTGTTATTTTACTAAGAACCACAGAGAACATTGGTTGAGACACAGCACACCCCCAAAGCATGCACTGTCACATGTTTCTGTAACAAGTCATCTGTTTAAGTTTGCTTCTAGCCAGTGTGGGAAGCGAAACAGAATGGAAACAACAGTGAGACTAAGTGCAATAAATACAACTGTATTATATGCAAAATGTATTTACAGTAAGAACAGGGACTTCAATTGCAACTAGGTGGATATTTAGTTATTTTGTTGCTGGACAACTAGGGTAATTATTTTTCTCTGACGCTATGAATATATAAACATTAATACTCATAATCAAAACCATTCACCAGTCTTTCAGGATTTTGTGAGTCTTGGGTTCAAGAGTTCATTAACAACTGACTGATATTGCGTCTGACCTTAAAATGCAGAACACAGCGCACCAAAACTAAGATAATTCATTACAAAGTACTCATATCACAAGTCACAAGGTGTACATGTGCATGTCCACACAGCCCAGATAATTATTTTCCCTCTCTATGGCTCTGTATTCAGTCTAGACTTCCTGATCATGGTTTTATCTCCTCTCTTTGCTCGTCCCCGATCATTAGTCAGATTAAACTTTGCATCTCGTTAGCAGTAACTAACGCCAAGAAAATTAACTTCTAAAGCGGAAAGGCGAAACAAATAATGCATCAAGCACCGGATCAACCTCTTAACAGAAAAATCCTCTCAGAAAAACTCACAGCAGTCTTAATATACAATGTCCATTCCTATCAAGATCCCTTAATTCCTTTAATACTGACAGTTTATTTTAAACAGTCACAATGTGCTAATCCTCATGTTGAGTGCTGTCCTCTTCTATATGCTGTAAATTATAGATTAAATTTGTTTATTCACGTCTTGTATATGTTTTTGTGTGTATGAACTAAGTATGGAATAAAACATTATGGGGTATGCTGGTATAGGAAACTAACCAACGATGTGGTGGTGTGATGTCTCCGAAGTGAAGCGATGTTACTATTACCAGCCTGAAGCTGATTACATACCAATAACAGCACATCCCAAACAGTTTTATTCCTCTTATACTACAGCAATTTGCCAAAGATTACATTTTTTTATTTATTTAATAAGAAAATAATATTTTTATCTGTTTATAGTTACATTTATTGTTGTGGAATGTCCACGAAACAAGTTAGTTCCTATTTATGTTACAGACATAAACTTTCATTAATAAAAAAAAAAAAAGCCACATTTTAAAAGAAAACAACAAAGCCCAATGTCCTTCAATCTTGGACTTTCCAATGGCAGAAAACTTAAAGGAACAGCATTACCCATGACTGTTACAAAGTACTGACACTACAGACTCTTTCCATAAATGTTAAACTTTTTTTTTTTACAAAAGGGTTTCATCAAGTATTACGTTTTTCTTTTTTAATTAACAACACATTTTTAATCCGTGTATTATTAGGCTTTGATTACGTGGGGCGTAAGCCATACCAGTCCCTGTGAATGACCCTTTACTATAGAAATCATACTTTACTAGAATGAGAGCATTAATGTAAATCTGTGACTTATATTAACTACTTTCAGAACTACTTTCAGAGTTGTTGTTATAGAAAATTAATCAACACCTTCTGACCAATCAGCATTGAGAATTCAACACCACTGTTGTATGAAAAAAAAGTAATAATAATGCAAAAAACACCCCAGGCCTAATTAACTTTTAAGACAATCTCTACTCGATTCATTCATTCATTCATTCCTTCATTCATTCATTTGGCTTCTGTTTTTCCTGGTGGGGGTCACGGTGGCAGCAAGCTGAGAGGTTCAGCCCAGACTTCTCTATCCCTGGTCACAGACTGCAGCTCCTCCTTGGGAATCCCCAGATGTTCCCTGGCCAGCTGTCAGACATTGGGGTGTCATCCACTGGGTCCTGGGTCTGCCCCGGGATCTCCATCCAGTGGGGTGTGCCTGATTCAAATCCTTGTAAGATGCCCATACAATCTCATCTCTCTGGCTCCTCTCAGTGTGGAGGAGCAGTGGCTCTACTCCGATTGTCAACTCCTTACCCTATCACAGAGATTAGGAAAGCTCATCTCCGCCACTCGTACTCAAACCTTATTCTTTTGGTCACTAACCCATAGCTCATGGCCATAAGTGAGGACCTCATCCACAACTCAGAGCTTCGTATCTCACACTCTTCCAGATCCCAAGATACTTAAACTCCTCCACCAGGGGTAAGCTGGAGCAGTTGAAGTACTACTCTACTTGAACGGAGCTCAGTAACACTGCAAACTGTTTACACATCAAGTCTCTTTTTTTTTTATCTTTCATTGGAAGAATTATGTCATGAGCATTCTAGGACAATGCAGACGGTATGCCTTGATGTTGATGTGAAACTTATCTCTAATGCAAATTAGCAGCAACATGTAGGAAGGAACAATCTGAAACACGCGCGCGCGTACACACACGTAAACATACACGCGCGCGCTCACACGCGCGCCATCCTACCTTCGGCGTGGCAGGTGGAGGAAAGGATGATGCTCGGAGGTCGGAAGATGTAAGGCAGGTAACGGGAGAAACATTTCATCTTTCCCCTGCTGTTTTTCGCTCTCTCAGAGCCGGCACGTCCCGCTGTGTGCTCCACATGAGCCGCGCTGTGGCTGTGTGTTTACCCGAGCAGGCATTGCAGAAAGCAGGCTGAGAGTTAGTGAAGCGTCGCTCGCAGTTAGCGGAAGTGAGAACGAGCGCGGCTGTGTGTGTCCGTTAGCCGTGTGTTTCCCTCTCCTCTCCTCCACTCTCCTCTCCTGTCCTCCACTCTCCTCCCATCTCCCGTCTGGAGGTTGGACTGTTTACTGAGTTTCAGGGAGGGGCAGTTCAGGGGTTAGAGTTAATGTTGAGACGCGGGGCATCAGTCGGTCCTCCCCTCACCGCCAGAACACACTCTACACCCGGGGCTAAACAGTCTACACATTTCTAACAGCTACTGCTTCCGTTCTGTGTTAGCTTATTATCTCAGTTCAAAAATGTGCTCGCTTTAAAATGCGGACCATATCATCTAATAGGAAATTACATGTAAAATGCCTAAATTGCTTCGAAGTTCTCCCAATTCAATTCAAAGTACAGTAAATGGCGCCCTCTAGTGGTTAGTTTTCATATTGTTACTCGAGTTTAGTGGTGTTTTCCAAGCGTATCCGTCTCCGTCCTGCAGGATTACAAGCCACGCCCCTTACAAGATGCGCCCACTATTATAAGTCATGCCTACAACAAATACCTTAAACATCAGTCAGGATTACAAGCCACGCCCCTTACAAGGTGCGCCCACTATGATAAGACACGCCCACAACAAATACCTTAAACATCAGTCAGGATTACAAGCCACGCCCCTTACAAGGTGCGCCCACTATTATAAGTCATGCCCACAACAAATACCTTGAACATCAGTCAGGATTACAAGCCACGCCCCTTACAAGGTGCGCCCACTATTATAAGACACGCCCACAACAAATACCTTAAACATCAGTCAGGATTACAAGCCACGCCCCTTACAAAGTACGCCCACTGTTACAAGTTACACCTACAACAAATATGTTAAACATCCGTCAGGATTACAAACCACGTCCCTTACAAGGTACGCCCACTATTACAAGTCACGCCCACAACAAATACTTAAAACATAGGGTTTAGATTAAGTGGGCATGGGAATGTTGTGTAGTGGGCATGGCAATGTTGTGTAGTGTGATTTGCTAGTGGGCGTTCCTTGTAATAGGAGTGGTTTGTAGGCTTGCAGGATACAGACAGACCCTTATCGTTGTTTTAGCTTTGTCTGGCTGACCAGTCTGTTTTACTCTGCCTTTCTTCTCTCCATTTATTCTCTGTACCACTTACCCTGCACAGGAGCCTATCCCAGGGCACTCGTAGCACAAAGCAGGGGACACCCTGGACAGGGTGCCAACCCATCACATAACGCATTCACACACTACAGACAATTTGGAAATGCCAGTCAGCCTACAATGCATGTTTTTGGACTGGAGGAGGAAACCCCTGAAGCGCAGGGAGAACGTGTACACAAGGAAGAGGCAGGATTCAAACCCCCAGCCCGGAGGTGCGAGGCAAATGTACTAACCACTAAGCCACTGTGCTCCCTATGTTGCCATTCTTGACAAATTAATTTTATATCTCAAAAATGTGCCCTGTAAAAAAAAAAAATCCCTAATGTTGGCAACTTGATCATTAGTCACACATTATGCATACCAGGTCCAGTAAGTAGACTGTAAAACTGTGTTATAAAAGTTCTCAAAACTCCTCTTAATAAGCAGTATGAGTTAATAATACACTCTCAGAAAAAAGTACTAAACTGTACTATTCCTTGTCACTGCAGTACATGTAGTATCCTTCACATGGCCTTTAAAAATGATTTAAGACACATAATTGCACCTTATGGACCAGGTTAATTAAAGGTACCTTTAATGATCCTTTAATCATTTATAAAGGTACACTTCATGCACCTTTGCAGGTGAAAGATAGACAAAGATACAAAAGATGTACCCTTGAGTGTTGTACCCCAGTAACAAGGAAAGGTATTTGTTTAGTCCCACTTTTTTTCTGAGATTGTAGGAGTAAATCTTAAGCGTTGTGTTGTGTGTCTGCTTAAATTGGTTATCAACACCCTAAGTGCCCAAGAAGTAGTCTACACACAGAACACAATCACACCAGTGTTCAGTTCTTCAGTTGTTGGCAGAGGTGACCAATGCTTCGTAAATGAGCGCACTATCAAAATACTGGATGTTACAGACAAATGGAATAGTCTGTTATTCCTGTGTGACTGTGCTATCATCAATATTGTATCAATATTGGTTTTTCCATGAGTGGTGTGGACTCATTGGCTGAAATTGTTCAATCTGATCGGTTACTCCGCCAGGTACAGAGACGGCCCCAAGCCTCAGAATATAACAGCTAAAGAAATGATACTATACATTAAACAGTGAGTAATCAGTAAATTGAGTGTGTGTGATTTTGTGTGTGTGTGTTTATTCATATTTACAATCCACACATTTACCATCCACGTATTACATTTTTGAGATCAAATGAACAGAGCTGCAAGATGACCACATGGCACTAATGGTTTGCTTCATGTAACCATTTTTCCATGATAATAACCACAGATAATGGCACAGCAGTAGACAAACTTCAGATGATGAATACAGTTGAACGCAGACTTCCTGTTCCATCTAAACCTTACTGAAGAGTTTTCACGTGTTTTCACTTAGCACTTACGTTTTTAAGTGGGATTTCTGGTTGAGGTTACAGGCTGCCTATTTATTTAGTTCAGGAAAATGCCTATACAGCTTAACTAGCAAGAGTTTTTTTCCGTATGTGATAAATTACTTAGGAAAATACACTAAAACCAATTAAATATGATAGCACATAATGATATGAATCGAAATGGGATGGAAAAGGAGATGGCAATTTCACAAGAGGGAATTGCATCACCATATGTGAGGCGTCAAATGGAGCTCTGCTGACTACCTGGGAAAACAGTTATTTTTTAACTTCAATATCCAAAAAGTCTAAATCAATTGTTTTGCCTATACAGAAGACACATTTAATGACCCATAAACCACATATTGCAATAGAAATCAAGTGAGAAGAACCACTGTGGTGCTGTGAGAGTGGGGATAAGCTTTGTGAACAGGTGCCATCTGCTCTCATCCCCTGAGCATCAGCATATCAAAGAGTTGACTTCCTCTCTCTCTCTCTCTCTCTCTGTCTCTCTCTCTCTCACACACACACACATACACTCCTCCTCACTGCCTGACTCACTGTTGGGAGCCCTCACTGGCTTTTTAAAGGAAGCACTAAAACCTCAATGAATATTTATGAGCCACTAGAATTTCTAATTATAGACTGACAAAGACAAAGACACATACAGTTGGGAAAATATGGACCTTAATGATTATCAGCTAGAGCTTACTGATAGATTAAACTTCTTGTCTATCATTTTGGCATAGCTTATTGAGTCTGTGTTTCTAAAATAGTACTTAGCCATATATAATCTATGTTATAGAGTCTAAGCTAAGTGATCGTATAAGGTGTGTATACTACAGAGTTGTCATGACATCATTACAGAAGTTTTTGATGCACAGTTAATGACCATAATTTAACATAGATGCATCGGGTCGGTTGCCTGTTACTCTCAAGGCAGAAGAGGCTTGAGAAAGGAAATGTAATAAAATTGTAGTCCTGCGTGGTGTAGAATCCCCTATATTTTGACACACTAATTACTGATGAAGTTTCTCGTTAACTTCTTCAGTGCAAATAGAAAATCCATCCATCCATCTTCCATACTGTTTATCCCAACACAGGCTCGGGTGGGAGCCTGTCCCAGGGAGCTCGGGGCACACCCTGGACGGGGTCCCAACCCATCGCAGGGCATATTCACACACTACGGACAATTTGGAAATGCCAATCAGCCTACAATGCCTGTCTTTTGACTGGGAGAGGAAACCGGAATACCCTGAGAAAACCCCTGAAGCACAGGGAGAACATGCAAACTCCGTAAACACAGGGCAGAGGCGGCATCCGAACCCCCAACCCCAGAGGTGCGAGGCAGACGTACTAAACACTAATCCACCATGTTCTGGATGCAATGGATGTGCTCACGGGTCCTGTTAACTCTGGAGAGCTGGGAGAGAATATAATATTTGACTTGAACGAATCTATGTTTTGGGGGAACAGTAAAGACACACAAATCCCTAACTCATGCCTGACGATGCTCCTCCTAGCAGGTGTGTGTACAAATAAGATAGAGTTAATTTGACAAAGTGAATTCATCTACTTGTTTTATTTTTAAAAAGCAGATTTCATTTCACTTCTTTTTTTTTTTTTTTTGGTATGTTTTGTTCTTAGGTCAAAATGTCCTGAATATAACCTGTGTGATAGGGGGTGTAGCAGATGCACCAAAAAATGAGCCAAGCACATAAGAGATCATGTTGATTATTATTATTTTAGTATATCTTCACTATTTCACTAAGCTTTATAGTTTAAAACAAACAGAACTCAAGGGTTGAATACAGACAGAGGCTCAGTGCGTAGATGAGAGTCTCTTCTTACCTTCAGCTGCGGTCACTTCAGTCGGACCCTTGACCTGGGCACAGCACCAGCACCTCTCCTGCTCCGCACTGCCTCCGCGCCCTCGATTATTCAGAGCAGGACAGAAATCCTGGTCAGTAGCAGCACGACATTCTGTCAATACTCCATTCCATGCACATCTACTGTACATGTGTCTTACCGAGCATGTTTTTCTGTTCGTCTTCAGCCGCGTATCACTGGTTACTGCACTCCAGGGCTCAAGGAAATGCTGGAAGACATGAGGAATGAGGGAGATGTTATTTCCCCACAGCGCTGCTGCTGCACGTCAGAGATGTTTGCATTCTCATTAATCACCATTCACTGTGCTTGATATCAAGGTGGGGTCCCCCCACCCCCGAACTTCTCTAAGTAGGACTCTAGGCTATGTGATCCCCTGCGCGCGCTCATAACCATGCCCTAAAGACGCGGAAATTATTTCTGCTTCTTAATCAGGAAGCTGCTGAGTTTCGACTGATGCGACCTCGGTTTTAACTAATGCCCTGGTTATTTACTTTTTCACTCAGCCTGTCTGTATTATTACTGTGCTTTCCTTCATCCTTCAGGCTCACACTCACACTTCTCTAAGCACCTGTTGAGGACAAAATGTTTTTAAAAAATCACATCAAAAAATCACATGATGGTATTAATCTACCTAATTATAACGATTTTCAAAATTATATATATACACACACACACACAGACACACATACACACAAACACAGACACATACACACATATAGACACACACAACACACACACAAACACATACAGACAGACACACTCATATATACACACATACATACACAGGCACACACGTATACACACACATATACACATACACACGCACATATAAACAAACGCACATGCACAGACACACAGAGACACACACACACACACACTCTTGTTTCCCCTCATTTACTTAGGCTATATTATATATTGTATTTTGCATATTGTTTCTTATTGTATGTACTGTACTCTATTTTAATCATATTTGTTTCATACATGTCAATACTTGCTGGTCTTGTGTTGTGTTGCCTTGGGTTGTCACACATACATGCACACACACACACACACACAGAGAGAGGTGAGGAAGGAGTTGCTCTACTGCTACCCACAAATGGAACATGCCACAAATTGCAAAATGTGAGCTTTATGATAGTGGTGACTTGCACCTGTGACTTCAAATCAATAACCAACTCAAGACAAAGCCATAGCTTATATACACTCGCCACTTTAATAGGAACACCTGCACTCCTTGCCCATTCATGCAATTATCCAGCCAGCTGATCATGTGGAAGCAGTGCAGTTTATGAAATCATGCAGATACAGGACAAAAGCTTCATGTTCACCTCAAATATCAGAATGAAATAATATAATAATGTGATCTCAGTGATTTTGACCATGGCAAAAGTTGGTTCCAGACAGGCTGGTTTGAGTAACTGCTGATCTCCTGGTATTTTCACACAACAGTTTATAGAGTTTACACAGAATGGTGTGGAAAAACAGAAAACATCCAGTGAGTAGCAGTTCTGCAGGCAGAAACGCATTGTTGTGCAGATAGCCACACTTTACAACCGTGGTGAGCAGAAAAGCATCTCAGAGTGCACAATACCTTGAACCTCAAGGCGGAGGGGCTACAACAGAAGAAGACCACATCAGATTTCTCTCCTATTAGCCAAGAACAGGAATCTGAGGCCACAGTAGGCACAGGCTCACTGAAACTGAACAGTTGAAGAGTGGAAACATGTCCCCTGGTCTTAATGATTAAAATGATCAATTTTATTTTGAAAGCCTACAACAGAACAACAGTAGGTGTAACGGTAGAACTCAAATATCTCTCTCGCTCTCTCTCTCGCTCTTTTTTTAAAATTTCTGCTACAGGGATGTAGGGAGGAAGTGTGCACAAATGAAAGTAGGCTATTATAATATCATCTGTAAATGATTTGTGACAAACTCAGTTTCACTGTAACTCAGCTCAAGCATTTGTACCCAAACAGGCATGGATCCTGAATTAGTGCACTGGATTCTCCTATAATTCTCCTATAACTTCCTAAAACTTTACAAACTCTTCATAAATTGTCAGATTTGCAAATGAACAGTGACCTTGCATCAAACATATTAACGTTCGTTTGGGACTTTAATTTTGACATCGCATACGTCATTTCCTGTTGCAGCAGTTTGGCGCATTCGACCAACATGTCTCATGCTTTGCAAAGTGCAGAGGCAGACTAAGTGACCAAAATTTGTGTATAAAAGCAGGACGTGTTAGTTTGTAGTCATGTAATGTAGCTGGATGAACAGTTCATAGGTTAGAGAAGTAATAAGGGATTGTGGGAAATATGTGGCGACTGCAAGCAGTCCAGCACAAATCAAGTGTCTCTGTTAGAGATTTAGAGGAATTTAAGCAGAAGAGAAGAGAACATGAAAAAGGTGTGGTTTTGGTTTTGTGGTGTGGGTTTGCCCTTCTGTTTTAATACATGCATTTCAATGCATGCAAGGTGATCTGTGTATATTAATGAGAGGTGTATTATGTGCTTTTGTTTTTCTCCTCAACCTCTCTGTAGTGCTGAGACAGGCCAGGAGAGACAGACAGCTGGTCAGTAAGAGGCATCTGCTAAACGAAGAAGAGCAGGAGAAAGACCTGATGGAAACAAACCGTGCTCCTCTTTCTCAAAACCAGGTAATGGCCTTCACATCACATTTATATTTATTCACTCAGTTGCCACGTTTATCCTAAATGCCTTACAAGTCTGCCATGTGAATCTGGCCTAGATATAATCCATATGAAGCACTAATGAAAGTGTACCATGGGACAGCTGGAGCCTGTCACGTTTAACGTACAACACAGCATTTGAACTAAACTACACATGTAAACAATTGTATGTAGTGTTTGTGCAGCGTTTACAGTTTAGGCCAAAAGTGACCTAGATGTACAGCCACATTTAAGGTTGATTAAAGCATTCGGACCCATACACGCCCCAAATGTGACCTAACATATTTAATATGTGCTGCATTTCCATTTTGGGTCAAAAGTGGTCCAGCTGTAATCAGCCAGGTTTGAAGTTTTTCACTTGATAGGTCACATGGTCCTAATGCAACTGTTAAGTTGTGTAACTTTTGTTTTGTAACAATGGTAAACTGTTTCTTCACAGTAGATGTCTATGGAGAAGTGTCTATTCATTGTTCTTTTGGCAGTGGAGAGTGTTTATGATGAGTTGTGTGAAAGCTAAGTGTGTGAGAGATTTGACGTTCTTGGTTGTTGTTTGAGCTCTTTTTACATTAAGTTCTCCTTTTCACCAATCGACCAAAAGCAAGCGCATGTCAGTTGTAGGAAAAACAGAAAGACAGAACTAAATATTAGAGGTTGAAGAAAGTACACACACGCACTAGTCTCAGTGCATACATACATATGTAAATTCAAGAAACATACTGAGGGGTAACAACATGGCAGAAGTAAACATATGCATAGACAATTCAAACACACTCACATAAATAGAATGACTTTTTTTTTTTTTTGAAAAACATGATGAATTTCATCCGCCTCCGCCCTGTGTGCGTGGAGTTTGCATGTTCTCCCCGTGCTTTGGAGGTTTCCTCCGGGTACCCCAGTCCAGAGATATGCATTGTAGGCTGATTGGCATTTCTAATTTGTCCATAGTGTGTGTGAGTGTGTGTGCAATTGTGCCCTGCGATAGGTTGGCGCCCCATCCGGGTTGTCCCCCACCTTGTGCCCCAAGTCTTCTGGGATAGGCTACAGGCTCCCTGTGACTCTGTGTAGGATAAACAGTATAGAGAATAGATGGGTGGATGGATGGATGGATGGATTGATGCTGAATTTCATCCAAGTATTGTTTTCATGTAATAAAGTAAATGAATTCTTGTGCTTTGATATGTTGTGGTATGTTGTAAAAGCTAATGAAGTGTGTGAGTTTGACCGTATGTGTGTGTGCATACAGATTCGGGAGATGTTGCACAATGTGCAGCGTGGTGGAGAAGAGAAAGCTGCTCATCTGGCGATACTGAGAAAGGCACTAAGAGACCCTCAAACTCACCTCATCTTCACTAAGTAGGCTTAATTGCTTTACTTGCATAAATTGACTCTGGTGCACAGAATTTATGTAGAAATTATGTATAATTGTCGTGCAGAATAAGTTTTGTTGCCGTGCATGGAATTGACAGTGTTTAGTGCTATAAGGATGATCAACAAGCCATTTGTTGTGGTGCACTGATGAATATAGGCACAAATATGGTGACAGAAAAAAACACTGTGCTAGTCTGAATATGAGTGGCAGCCTTCCAAAACCCTTCACATGCTCAAATTCTGACATTTTCTATTGCTTACATACTGCCGGCTTTACTGAACTGAAATATGTTTCCTTTTTACATGTATCTCTACCAGAATTACATTGTGGAAAAAGCACCAATCGTGCCAAATTATTAGTTACAAGTATTATAAGTTAGAATAGGAAATGAGTTATCATTTTTATTATAACATCAGTCTCTGTCTCATCATCCGAGGTAAACTCGCAACATTTAAACACAGTCAGTTCTGTTCTGTTAGTCATTTCTTTCTTTCTTTTTTAAATTAATGTCTTTTTGTAAACTCTCATCTGAGTGTGTATTGACAGAAAAAACTCAATTTTGGTCAAAACCCAATTTTTTTGTCATTTTTGGCCGTTTTTTTTCCAGAATTTAGCTGCGGCAACATCTGTCTGGGTTTTGCAGACTGCCTCACATATGTGCAAATATAAGGGAAAAACACCAATTTTATGTAGTATGTGAGGCAAACGTGTCATTCTATTTTATTTACCTTCTATAGACACTAAATTCCGTCACCTTCTTTTTAAAGAATTCAGAGCATATTTCTTCAGAGGCACTAATTTATTTGTGTTTTTTTTTTAAAGCTGTCATCTGCTTCTAAAGTTATTTTTATTTATACTTTATAAAGTAAAACCCTTCTTCTAAAATCAATATATCATCTACTGAATTAAGTCATTTTAAGCAGCATTTTTCATATTTAGGATAAATTGTCAAACACTGTTTCACCACAGCATAAGAGTTTAATGCAGGCATGACTTTCATGCAGCTTTATGTCCTCCTGATGCTTAGTGAATATTTATTTATTCATCTCTCTCTTTTTAGACTGGAGAACAGCATGTATGTGCTGGTTGGGCAGCTCAGCGGACACAATGCTCAGTGCCAGCTGGAGGCAGTACGGTGTCTTCATGAGCTCTCCAACTCTCCTCACCCTGGTGTGGGGCAATCATGCTTGTCTGCAACCCCATATCTTCTCACATATCTGTCCAGCCCGAGTGCCAAACTCGCAGTTAGTGAAAGTCATTCTCAGAACTTTCGACTTGTTTATATGATGTGTACTGTATGTCCTTCAGTTTTCTGTGTGTGTATGTGTATATGTCTAACATGCCTGCACAGGAGCTTTGCCTGTACACATTAGGGAATCTGTGGCCAGAGGGTTCTCTAGTGAAAGAGAAGCTGCTGGTTCAGGGGATACTGCCTGCTCTGGCTAACTGCATTCAGGTAACCACTGCCGAGAACCTGTTCGGTTATCCAATACTTTCTCTCTCTCCTTTGAGCCTTTTCAGAAAGATCGTATATTGTATACTTCCTTAACTTTCTACGTCATCCTCAGAATCAGAGATGTAACCTGGCGGTGATGGAGGCTGTGGGCTTTACATTGTCTCAGCTGCTTCAGGATAAAGATGCTGCAGAGAAAGTTATTCCGTGAGTTACAAAAATGAAACCTGATAGAAGTGAAATTACTTCAGCTAAACAATCCCTTTGCAAGGCTGAAATAGCTCCCAAATATATAATTTTCTTCTATATCTTATAAGTCAAAGTACGGTTTATGTTTCCCCCAAAACCCAAGACCATACATTTTTTCTGTTCCATGTTCCATAAAAATGTCATTAGTCAACTGAAAAATTCAGAGATGCATTCCTACACTTCTCTTCAAGAAATCCACATTTTATTTATATGCTCTTTGGAAACATCACCCTAAACCTACACATGCCCAGCCTCTTTTCCAGTAAATAACAGAAGCCAAGCAACATTATTTGCATATTGGTACATGATTGGCTCTTATATTTTATGATGCAATAACACTTTCCTGTCATATGTTCAGTCCTAACTAAAGGTTTCTAATATGCGCCGCTAAAACCATGTGCCAAAACCACTACGGCAACAATTTCCCCATTCTTACTCACTTTTAACTCTGAAAGTATTTGTTCATGAAGTTTGGGAGTATTTGCTACTACTACTACTACTACTACTAATAATATGTCTTTCAGGATGGTCATGACCTCTGGTATGGTTCCTCATTTGATTTCACTTCTGACTCCAGATCCGGAGTTTGGTATAGGAGCTGCCATCGAATGTGCCTGGTGTTTACATTATATAGTATCACGGTATGCCATTTTTTTCCCCTATCAACAAGCCTGTTTCTCACAATAGACATTCCCCAACAAACCCTACTGAAACTTTTTTGTTATATACATTAAGGTTACCACTGGTTGTAAACGTAATTTCCTGGTTTATTTCCCACAACAAATAAATCGACTGGCAACTTCTGAAAGTTAAGGACAATAGCTGACATAGCTTGACAGTGAATCTCTTCTGGTTGTATACTTTCATTTTTACAGGTGTTCTGGGTGTGTTTGTGTTTCATTTCACTCCATTTGTTTTTGCAGTACTGCTGATACCTCCACCTTGATAACTGAAGGACTCCTCTCACAGTGCAGTAACCATCTGATTACACTAGGAGGAGCTGTCGCTAAAGGAAGCACTAATGATGGCATGGAATTGGTGAGTTTATTCAAACCCTCTAAGCAGTGATGCAGATTGTAAATGTATCACTTTCTCATTTGTAAACACATTCTCCTCATTTCTACTCTGAAAGTACATACATAGCTAATTTACATCACTAGTATTTTATGTTATTGAGTCTTTCTTTTTCTTGTAGCTGATCTGGCCCCTGCTGCGTTGCCTGGGTAATATGTTGGCCAGCGGGGTGTGTGAGGCTGCAGGATGCTCAGCAGGCATAGAGGATGTCCGTCTCTTAGCTGCTCTGTGTGTGTTCAGCCAGGCTTACCTAACCTCCCACTGCGCTCTGAGCAGGGAGAGCCTGTGGGTCCTCAACAACCTCACAGGTAGTACCAACGGCAAATACCATGATGATGGAGCTCACCACAGGAAATGAATCATGAGACAACAAATATGATCTTCACTTATAATTTAAAAAGCAAAGTCAATTGTGATTGCATGGTACAAATTCAACAAGCTTTACATTAGCAATTCTCAAAATGTCATTCTGTGTCCACTTTTTGGTTGCAGCTGGTTCACTTGTGTTTTGTTCAGCTGTGCTGTACTTGAAAATGATACCAGATCTTCTCCAGCTTTTACCCTTTTCTAATGGAATCAATACCATGGTAAGAGAGAGAAAGACACACACACACATACTGTATACAGATTTGTAACATAGTAGAATGTAACCATTCTAATGGGGCAGTCGTGGCCTAATGGTCCGAGAGTCAGACTTGTAACCCGACGGTGAACCCGAAGGTTGTGGGTTCGAGTCTCGGGTCCGGCAGGGATTGTAGGTGGGGGGAGTGAATGACCAGCGCTC
>CM075009.1:18069308-18106348 GCA_037576675.1 Pangasius sanitwongsei | reverse complement strand
AGTGTATGCCTGGCTAAAGATATATGTCTTTAATCTACGCTTGAACTGGGAGACTGTGTCTGAGCCCCGAACACTGTTAGGAAGGCTATTCCAAAGTTTAGGAGCTAAATACGAAAACGCTCTACCCCCTTTTGTAGACTTTGATATTCTGATACATTATAAGTAATACATTAAAGCTACTTTTGTAGCTTTACAGCTGCTATTTTTGTTCTTTTCCTCATGGAGTGTTTTATATTCGGCCAGTACGGATGTCATTGGACTGAAAAGTAGTTTGAAAATTGTTTTATCTTTGCTGGGGAATCAGATACCAAGTTAGCTAGCCAGTTACACCCTCTTGAGTGTGTAGTATGTTGGCGATATATTAAAATATATCGCGATATTTGTAGAGGTTGTCACGCTGCACGATAATGTGTCACTATAATGTATCACGATATTTAGGGTTGCTAATTAAGGCCCAGCAGTTCTGTGTCACATCTGGTTAAAAAAATGCTTTTAATTTACAAAACAATACATTAACATTAAACGGCTAAGAAATAAAACAGTCTGTACAAAAAAACAACAACAAAAAACAGATCAGTCAGCTAGGCTACATGTCACTGTGCGTAACAGTGGAATTGGCCAGTGTTGTGAATGTACTAATTATACTATAGAAAAGGATTTAGCTGTAGCTTGCATCATCAGTATTATATTGTATTCCTTACTCCATCAGTCACTTTCAGTAATTAATTTATCCTGGTCAGGGTTACGGTGGATCCGGATCTGGATCTATGGAACACTGGGCATGAGGCAGAATCCAGAATATACGCTGGATGGGATGTCAGTCCATCGCAGGGTGACAGGGAGTGCTGTTACAGGAACATCAGTGATGCAGTGGTGTGAATTTACCACCCTGAGGTTGATTATTTTCCATTATACAACAGATAGTTCCAGTCCGCTGATTTGATTGGTTGAGCGGCGTTCCAAGAGTGCCTATATTTCCTATAGCTGCACTGGGACGTTTCACTGTCGTGTTGTTTCATCACCCCGCATGTCTGTGTTTGCCACATAAATTTCCACTTCCTAGTTTGAAACAGTTACTACAGTTGCGCTAGCAACATCATCAGTAGACATGGCAAAGGATACTTTTCGGGAATATAACTTTTGGCTTAAAATATGAACGCTCGTAAAGGAATAAGGGACGCCAGTCCTACCCATAGCACCTTCAATGGGAATGTACAAATCAATGTACACTAGCTAGCCACATTAATTAGCTATTAATTTCTTGTTTATAGAACTGTTGTTATATCGCACTTGCAAACATGCAGTTATACTGAATAACAGCAAGCTTGTGATTACCTACAGGCTCATACCTACGGACAAATCATGGCCGTACTGATATTCAGTACAACTGCATGATTGCTCGTGTGATACTGCTAAAATAACAGGATGTCACGAAGTGTTCTATTCTTCTTATACCACAGCAGTTTGCCACCAGTTAAAATGTTTAAATCAATTAAATCACAACAGGTTATAGTTTTTATTAGTTTATATTTACGTTTAATGTGTTGGAACATCTGCAAGATAATTAGTTCCTGCCTCTGTTTTTCTTTCTCTTGAATTTTCAAGCTTTTACAGTTAACAAGAAACTGGAATGCACAAAGCCCTCTGTCTCGAAGAGTCTCCCTTGGTGGAAAACTTACTGGCTGTTACAAAGCACTGACATCCAAGACTCCAAATGTCAAATAAGCGTTTCCTTACAGAAAGTGTCATCATATCAACAATTAGACTTTTGTTTTTTTTTGTTGTTGTTGTTTTTTTTTTTAATTAATTAATACATTATTATAAATAGATTCAATTGAAGGTCCTCCATAGCCCCTGTGAATTAGTTGTTACTATAGTAACGATAATGTATTAAAACGGTTTATTAACATAACCCTAGGATTTGAATTACAGCTGACACTACTGTCAGTGCTCCTGTTACCAAAAATGAATCAATATCTTCTGACCAATCAGATCTGTGAATTCAACAACACTGTGGTATAAATTATATTGTCAAGTCGGCCAGCACTAGTGCATACAGTTAAGGGCTAGCTCTGAACACCTGTTTGACTTTAGCATGGATTAGGCCAGTTCAATCACTTATAGTGTGATATTTGAGTAATTACTGTACAAGATGTTTGAATGATGCTAACAAATTTTTTTCAAGAACTAGGCATAATGTAGACATAGCATATAAACGCTGCAAACTACCCAGACTGGCATTTTCCCATCTATAGGTCATGTGTATGTTCTCATAATTGAACTTTATGCTTCCTTCAATTCTCTGTAGATTCTCCTGTGGATAAACGTTTCTCAGAAGGAGTGTATTGCATGATGCAGTTGGAGGCCCCACTGCGGCTCTGTCACAACTGTTTGTGGTACTATAAGTTCTCTCAGCGCCTACTGTCACTTTCTGCTACACACAGGCAAGTTTGTATTCTGGTACATAATTTGTGTATTACATGTGAGTGTGAGAATTTGCATCCTACTTGTTTTGTTTATTTGAATTCTGTATTTTCATACTGAAAAACCGGTTACAACAGAGTCTAAATAGTACAGTCTTTATCTTTATGAGCAATCATCCACACCGATGTGCCTCATTAACGAGCCACTTAGTGATGGTTGATTCAAAACCATCAACACATGTTTATGTCGTTAAGTCTTATTTAAGGCATGGAAAGTTCAGTTAGGTCCAAACTCCCAAGCAGTTTGCTGGGTATAAAAAGATATCAGTATACCAATAGTGTAAGTGCAAATTATAAATGAAAGAAACATAGAAAGACATGACCTAAAAAAACAAACAAAACAACAAGGATAGCTAACATTTATTTCACATTTAGAAATATCATTTTGATTTTTTGCTATTAGTATCATAAAAAATTTTTTTACTTTTAATAACTTAAGAAAAGAAAAGACCTTGCTTAATAATTTCACTTCTTTTGGTTGGAAAAAAAAGTTAATCTTGTTTACACACTGTTCCTCCGTCTGTAGGTCATCTGCAAGTTACTATGACGTTCTTGGGGTTAAGCCTGATGCATCACTGGAAGAAATAAAGAACGCATTTTTTGACAAGTCCAAAAAGGTTCTCTTTCATAACATTTCCATTTCCATTAGTCATCTGGCAGACACTTTAATCCAGAACAACTTAGAAAATATGCAGACAGCTGATGCTACAGTGGTACAAAGGACTTCAAGAATATGTAAGGATTCATATTCTGAAAGACTTGAGATTAATCCTGGTTTGTATAAGTGTTTGAGTGGCATAGTCAGTAACAGGAAGGACGATTTTAAACCTAAGTGCTTGAACAAGAAAGACAAAGAAGTTCAGGAAACAAAGATTTATTACAAAGACAGTCAATGCAAATTAACCTGCAGAGAAAATGAACAGTGTTATCTTGGATGTTTTCAGAAGATGGCGGTCTTTGGCTCTAAACAGAAATAACTTAATTCTACTGGAATGCAGTTAATGAACTTTAAATGTGCTTTAGTTTTGAATCCAACAGGCTCTAACTTTGGAAATCCTATACAGTTGTTACAGTTTTTCTACCAAGTTCTCAAAGTTACAGTATCTTTAAAAAGCATTTAATCTAATTTAACAATATATTTATTCAATATATACAAGATATACAATGTGAAGTGACTGAAGTGACTTGTGGCCAAGTATGGTGACCCATACTCGGAATTTGTGCTCTGCATTTAACCCATCCAAGTGCACACACACAGTAGTGAACACACACATTACATTAGATTACATTTACTCAGTGCTCAGACATTGTAGCTAAATCACACCAAGGCTGTCATGGTTTCATTCTGGCTTCATGTGAACCAAGGTCAGGGTTATCAAGGACAGTGTGTTTTTGTGCAGTTAAAGTGCATCATGTATCCCTATGGTCACAGTACTCTTCACCACTAGAGGGGTCTGTTTCATTATAGTCATATAGGCATCCCATTCCTCTCAGTACTTCTTACATTGTGTATGTGCAGGGAGGTTTATGCTTAACTCACACAGAAGTGTTGGTGGTGGTCTGGTGGAGGTGTGCCTTAGCTATGTAATTGCCTTGTGGAATATGCACATGTATAGTACAGTGTCATTAACATATTTGGGCTAAGGTTGTAAAATTGTGTATTGCATTATTTTGTATATTAATTGTGTTTAATTGAATTTTTTTTCAAATTTGGCCCTAAATAAAGATTTGCAGCTTGTTGTAGCATTTGGATCATGTCTGATAATTAATAGGATTTGGCCATATGGCAGAGTCAAACATGCAGTTATATAAGGATGCAAAGTTAGAGCAATGGAGACTGTGTTGGCAATTGTCTTGCAGCTGCGTCCATGAAATGCTGAGCATTATGAATGCAATGCAGTTTCCCAGCTGCGCTACAAGCCGTTCAGAACATCAAAGTAGGAAAGGTATTAAATGTTTTTTTTTTTTTTTTTTTTTTTTTTTTTTGTGATGTTTAGTATTATGGTAACCTTGCCAGCTCTAATTTGGGAATGTGAGAAGGAAGTTTGCGTGTAATGTCGGTGACTGAGTTTATATTTGTCTTTGAGTTGGTCATGGTCTCTGCGGGTTCGGGGCAGACATAAGGGTACTTTTGTACATAAAGTGGGTGTAGATGAAAAGATTTCACTGAGCGAGGAGCCCTGAAAAATTAGACACGTTTATGACGCAGCTCAACTCATTTTCCAAGTCAGTATTTTGTTTAAACTAAACATATTTTTTTTAAAAACTTCATTCATTTCATTTCTGTATATGCAGCTTCACCCTGACAGCGACCCAACTAACCCAAGCCTCCACAGTCAGTTTGTTAAGCTGAATGAAGCTTACAGGGTGTTGAGCAAAGAGGGCACCAGAAAGGAGTATGACTTCCGACTGAGACATCACACTATGGCCCAGAGCTTTAGACCCTCCTCCAAATACACACACAACCCCAGGTAACGCTACCTGGGCTCGATGTTTCTGCCTTCATTTAAAAACGTTTAAATTTAAACGCGATCAGTGTGTGAAGTCCTGCTTTTCTGCTTCTCCTTCTCTCTCCCAGCTCTGCTGAGACGACCGAGAATGTGCGCTACTGGGAGCAATTCCGGAATGCTCAGGACTACTCCGAGGGAGGCAGGCAGAGGAAGAGGAAGAAGAATTTGCGTCTGGTGGGCTACTGTATCGTCGCCATGCTTCTGAGTATCGGCGCCCATTACTTTGGGTTCAGGTAGTGTGAGAAACACAAACCCTACTACAGTCTTGCTAATGCTAGTACTGCCAAATGTTGCCTTAAACGTGACTTAAACTTATGCTGAAAGAAAGGTGGCCATACCCGTTAACTGTTACATAGATACAGTTGAATGCAGAAGTTTGCGATGGCTTCATTTTTGAATGAAAGGAAAAAATGTACTTCTGCTTATAATACAACAGTCCAAAACATAAAGTAAAAAAGACTAGAAAAAATATTTTGAAAAAGTATTTTGCTATGACCTGCTCGGTCTCTAGATCTGGTTTGAAGAAGGGAGTGACATCTGGTAGGGACATCTGGCAGAGTTAGAGCAGATGTGTCAAGCAGAATGGGCAAATATTTGCCAAGCTATCTGGCAGAGTTAGAACAGATATGTCAAGAAGAATGTGTGGGGGAGTGGGCTATGAGGGGACCTAATGCTATGGCTGATACAGAAAGGTTGGAAGCAGTTAAAGGTAAATTTTAGGTATTGCATTTTATTAAAGACTCAAATTCAGAAAAGGAAATACAAACATACACTATTTGTCCTTTTTTAACTTGTGATAATGAGAGAACATCTGTGAACGCTGCAGTGCTAAGGCCTTGTTAGCTATCCCGATAAGCAGTCAATTAATCCTGAATGCGATGAGTGACTAAGTAGTGCTGAGAATCCACACAGGCTCCACTGCTTGATTGGGCTGATTTTTCAGAGAACAAAGGCATGTGAGAAATATCCATATTTCTTCACACCATCTCTGGTGGTCAGTAGGAACCTAAACAGTTTAAGCATGGCAAAGTAAACTGCTTATGGTATCGTGCATTAATAACAGTTTGCAATTTTTTAAATAAGTAATAATAATAGGTCATGCGGTTAAAGGAAAATAATCAATGAAAGGGTCGTGTGATTATTTTGCAATAACAGTCCATCCCAGAGTGTTCCTCTTACAATACAGCCATTTGACAACAATTATAATTTTTTTTAAACAACAACATGTCATACTTTTTATCCAATTATAGTTACATTTAATGTTGTGGAATGTCCATGTAACAAGTTAGTTCCTGTTATATCATTTGTTTTGCTCACCAGCTCTGTGTTCTTCTTTCATGAACTTATTAAGACCAAAAACAATGTTGTTTGTCGTGTTATGTTTGAAAGCAAAGTTTACAAAGTTGCAGCTTTACCTCTGACTGTTACATGACTCTGATACTCGAGACCAAAAAATCTTAAATAAATGTCTCCATACAGAAATCTTCACTATATCAATGACTACACGTGTTTTTAATCTGCTTATGTGAAGCATCAGCGATAGCTAAGTTGTTACTGTAGAAACCATAGCATTTAGAAGGAGTGCTTTAATATAAACCTACCTGAAATACTGTCTGAGCTACCGTTATGGAAAATTAATCAGAATGGAGAATTCAGCAGCACTATGGTATTAAGTGCGTTTACTGTTTAGAATGTAAATAACAGCAACTAGAACAGGTATGAGCAATCTTGCATACAAATGCAGAATTTTATTCCATTCACAGTTTCTCCTCATTTTAGTTTTTAGTTTTGGAAGGGTGCTTCATTTGTTATTAAATTTCTTAACGTATAAAGTTAGTGCTTATATTGTTGATGACCTTGACTAATATCCCTGGACACGTTTTGCTTGCGCATTAGTCGCTGATAGAATATGTGATAATGTTTCAGTTTGCTTTTTTTTTTTTTTTTTTTTTTTTTTTTGGTCCAGAGCCCAGATAAAGTTCACAACTGTATGTTCACTGTCGTTTCCCGGTTCCTGTTTTTTATTTATTTATACCTGTTGTAATCTGCTTAATGTTTTTACACCTGCACTGGTACTGAACTTCACAGACTGACATTACATCACTGGCGGGCACATTATTGGTTTAAAAAAAAAGTTCTTTACGCCCGATAGACAATTTGTGCCATCACAGTTAATTAAAAAATGTCTGGCAGAGTACAACTGTTTTGAGTCCAGATGTCATTCCAGACGCCAAAACCGACTAAGTGTTAGCTCTTGCAGGAAATAAACAAAGTGAAATTGCAAGAGGCGGATACTACACAATAATAACATTTACATAGTAGCAACTGTTCATTCATGCAATTATCTAATCAGCCAATCATGCGACAGCAGCATAAAATAATATACAGGTCAAGAGCTTCGGTTAATGATCACATCAACATCAGAAAAATATGTGTTGTCAGCGTTTCTGACCGTGGCATGGTCATTGGTGTAGGACAGGCTAGTTTGCGTAAACTGTCGATCTCCTGGGATATTCAGAAAACTGTTGATCATCTGGGATGTTTATGCCCAACAATCTCTAGAGTTTACACAGAATGGTGTGAATGGTGTGACAGAAAACATCCAGTGAGTGGCAGTTCTGCAAGCAGAAATGCCTTATTGATGAAAGAGAGATCAGAGGAGAATGGTCAAACTGGTTTGAGCTCACAGGAAGGCTAAAGGAACGCAAATCCTCACTCTTTGCAGCTTGAATCTTGAGGCGGATGGACTACAACATTGCCCAGCCTTTTTTCGAATCTTTACTGTCTGGTTTCAGTGAGTCTCTGCCAACTGTAGCCTCGGATTCCTGTTCTTGGCTGACAGGAGTGGAACCCTGTGTGGTCTTCTGCTGTTGTAGCCCATCCACCCTAAAGTTCAACATGTTGAGCGTTCCAAGATGCCTTTTCACTCACCATGGCTGTAAAGAATGGTTATTTGAGTTATCATAGCCTTTCTGTCAAACCAGTGTGGCCATTCTCCTCTGACCTCTGTCGTTAACAACGAATTGCCACCTGCAAAATTTCGGCTCAGTGGTGGTTTTTTTTGTTTTTCGAACCACTCTGTGTAAACTGTAGAAACTGTTGTGAATGAAAATCACAGGAGATCAGCAATTTCTGAAATACTTAAACCAGCCTGTCTGGTGCCATCAACCACAGTCAAAGTCACAGAGATCACATTTCCCCCGATTCTGATGTTTGATGTGAACATTAACTGAAGCTCTTGACCTGTATCTCCATGATTTTATGAATTGATAGGAGTACAGGTGTTTCTATTAAGTGGCCAGTGACTGTAAATGAGGTCAATAAATGAAGAAATGAAAAAAGTCTGAATGTGTTCATCCACAACATGTGTTCTCTTCTGAAGTGCATCTTTTTAACCTCATTATGCCATTACTGGTTTGTTTTTTTTTTTTAGAAAACTGGAGGAAATACATAATGACTTCATGGACAAAAAGGATAGCGTTATCACTAAAATCTACAATGAGTCAAAAGAGAGAGCCAGGTATGGAAATCAACACACATTAACATGAAGCTCATTTACACACAGTTAGGTCTGAAATAGTAAATATTTTGTGTAAGGTATAATACAGGATTTGGCATGCTATTATAGGAAAATAATCAATGTGGTGGTGTGATGCGACCCATTGTAAAGCAAAGTTACTCCTACCATCCCAAAGTTGCTTATTTTCCAATAATAGTATGTCCTGATATGTTTTATTCATCTTATATCCCAGCAATTTGCCAGCAGTTTTTAGTTATTAAAGTGTAACATGCCATACTTTTTTTTTATTATTATTTGTTTTTAGTTACATTTGATGTTGAGCTTCATAAACAGATGTTCCCTCACCTTCTCCTGAAGTTAATAAGACAAAATATTCAGCGTCTGTTCCCTAAATGTCTCCTCCTCCATATCAAAGTTTATACATTTTTCTTTGTTAAATAACATCTGGTATGTGGAGCATCTGCTATACAAGTCCCTGTGAATTAGCTGTTACTATAGAAACGATAACGTATCAGACCAAGCACATTAATATAAATTTGTGGTTTGCCTTATTGTCGGAACACCATCAAAGCCAAACTAAAGCCAAACTGGAAATTAATTAACACCTTCTGACCAGTCAGATTTGTGAATTCACCAGTGCTGTGATATACGTATAAATAAAACGTTAGAAATGACAGACATTGTGCAGGTACAATAAAAGCGACATAAAAATGTGATCAAATAAATGTGGATAGCTATTCATATTTAATATCCTTAGCAGGTCATCATGTTTGGTTACTTCAGTTTAAATGGGACTTTGTTTGTATTAGTGTTTGTTCAGGATTGTTTTGTTTCATGCAGGGTGAATGGCCTTAAGAAGCAACAGGAGATCCTGAGACAGAAACACGCAGAATTTCTGGAGAGATATAAGCTTCGTCAAAACGGCAGAGAGAAGTAGAAATATCCTACAGACCTCAGGAGACATGATACAGTCCTTAACCGGTACGGAGTGCACACAGAGGAAGCGGGTAGCTGTAGGAGATGGATTGAAGGTGCTTCTAGGTTCAAAAAATAAAAAAAAAATAATAATAATAATAAGCAGTGTCAGATATTTGTGAACACTTCCAGGATACACAGAAAACGGATCCATAATTAATTACAAACCACGCAGATGGCTTGATGACATGCTTGAAGAATGAAGAGTGTTGGGGGTTATGTATATATTATATAGTTCTGTGAGGTATGGGCCTCAAATAATGGTCAGTTTAGAAACAGGGCTACAAATACAGTAGGCTCTTGTTCTACATGAGGTGTCAGACACCTATATGTCCACAGTATGCCTGGATTTCCTGGGTGGGATTTTAACTGCACCTGGATATGGTGTTATGGAAAAAAGTCAAAGCACTGTACACAGCTCACTGTGTGTGTGTGTGTGTGTGTGCATATTGTGTTTTACTACCTAAGCTAGATTGAAGGAGTAACAAAAAGTGCCAGTGCTTTCACTTGTGACAATATTATAGTATCAAGTATAAAGAATGGATTCTTAGTGATGGTCTGGCTTTTTTTGCAGAACTGAAAATATATTTAAAAGCCATTCCTCCTAAATTGTTTTTCCCTGTTACCTGGATTGGCTGTCATAATTTGACATTCTGCTTTCTCTACAAAAAGCTGGATTGCTTTGGAAAACTCAAATTTAAACTTATCCGATAAACACCCAATATATATTTGGGGTGGATATTTTGGGTTTAGTATTTCATAACCATTTTCCGATTGGTGAATTTGCCATTTGTTTTGCCCCTCTTTTTTTTGTGCATGACATCTCCATTCATCGTGTAATTATAGACATGTTCTCTGTTATGCTGTCTTCAGCAGCTGTATAAAATAAGGAGACTGTCATCTCCAGGTGTTTCCCACCGTTCACGATGGTAACGAATGCTGTGAAATCAGTAGAATCTTGCGTGAACCCATTTACTCACTGGGGTTTGACTGTTGCTGTAAGCGGCGTAATGTTTCTCTCAGACATTTTTCTTGCAGTTATGAATAATTAAACATTATACTGATATTAAATGATGTAATGTTTTTGTATCATTCTGTTCTCTGTGCTGAATTATTTCATTAGCATGGTTAAACTCCTGTATTTTTCTTTTCTTTTTTTCCCCACTATAGCCTCATACACACATAATCAACATTACAAATATGAAGGGCAAGCACCCATTATTTAAAATTATTTTCTTATGGGGCTCCTGTAGTTGCACATTGGCAAAGCTCTTGCCTCATTAGCACGAGCTGTTGAGTTTAAGCCCTGGTCGTGTCATAGCAGTCCGTGTCTGGGAGACTGATAGAGCATAATTGGCCCTACTCTCTGGTAGATCCTTCCTCTCACCCCTGTCAAGAGTGACACCAGCCTGAGCTTATTTATACCGAACAGGGCAGTCTGAAAAGATTTTGTGTCCTGGTGGAAGCATATAATAGCTGTCTTCCTTCCAGACTGGTAGTTTCAACACTTATAATGGGGTGGGAATTGGCAACAAGAAGAATGAGACAAAATCCAATGAGGCAGAAAAAGGGACTGTTTTCTTTCCAGGTCTTTTTGCTTTTGACTGTTTAGTGTTGAGTGTTAAATTTCCCACATCACGTTTGTTCTTTCTAATTTGTGTAACATGCCTTTTTCTTGCTTTAATGAACACTTAAAATGACATGACCACTGAAACAATGAAAGCAGCTAGAAATTGACTGAGCTCTCTTTAATTGCTCATCAGATGTTCATGATTAGGGCGAGAAGGCAAGAAAAGACCAGATGCCTAGCTTTTGCTGCTTTTGTGGCTGTTACTGGTACTTCGGTGCCAAGAGATGTGTGGATGTGGGAGAAGAGCCAGCAGTGATCTGCGCATGTGCAGTATAAATGTGATGTATAAAAGAAAAGGGGGGGGGGGGGGGGCATGTGAATTCCAGTCTGAGTATTTTCATTAGGTTTGCATAGTCAACTATCAGACTGGTATTTGATCTTGGACAACATATGAAAGTGGCCCAGATTTGATTTGAAAGGATTAGTTTTGCATTTACACTGCTCAAAAATAATCAGGTATGTACCACATTTAGGCCAAAAATCTGATGGGCTATTTCAGTCTTGTATTGTGGCTCAAATCTGATTTGAAATGATTGTTGAGAAAGGAAAAAATCAACTTTGGAATGTGTACGTAGGCAAAAAGAAAATTCCCCTCTGTACAGTCGCAGACAGGGCCTTTTAAAACCAATATTTCAGCTTGGTGCAGATAAAGTGAAAATGACAAAATAGTTTTGCAAGAAGATAAAAACAAAACAAACAAAAACATTTTTGTTTTTACATTGAGGACTCCTGCAGCTTTTCAATAGAGTGAATGCCCTTTTTTCCCTTCTTTTTTTTTCCCCCTCTCTCCCCCCCCCCCCCAAACTATGAACTAAGACTTGTGTGCTCACAATTTCTTAAATGTTGATCATTTCTTGTTCTGTACCCATTGGTTTCATCCAAAGAATATGCTAACATACCAGAGTGCTCTCCCAATATTTTACACCATAGTATGTACTATTTCACCAGTTTTAATTTGATGTCATTTTAAACATGAATTTTATATTAAGGTTTATACAAATGGTGATACAAACTAGTCTATATACTCTAAAGTTTCAGAGAGTACCCAGTGCCAGCAAGTGACATTCTTACTGTTTGTAGCTTAATGTTACAAATACATACTTGTGTGACATGTTTAAAGCCTATCAGATACTCTGCTATGCTTGAAATAGCTCCAAATATTGATCAAGAGGACAAAATATGTAGAGAATTCTGTGCCAGAAGTATTACAAACAATTATGAAAGAAACGAGCAAAATATTAAGTATCAAAATTTAAAAATACATTTTGAAAATATAAATAATTTTACATTTTCAAGAAAAAAAATACTTGGATCGTTTTTAAAGATTTTTTAAAATTAATATTCATATAATCTTTTTTTTTATTAATTATTAATTAAGAATCGCTCTTCTTCTTGTTGTTTGTCCTTTGCTTCTGACTTTTTGTCTAATGTCTTGTGGTAAGTGGAATTTATAATGACAAATCAGCTGACCATGAGCCACACCTACTCAGTAAACCACAGAATTTCAGCCAACAAGGCGGAGCCATGTGTTCGAGCTTACCAGTAGCAAGTCATTAAACAGAAGCTAATTATATTAATATTAACAATGCTTGTGCAATGTAACCACTTAGCAGGTACAATACCAGAACAGGAATCTCTGCCGCTAAGCATTTGGACCGGATTGTTACAGGAGCGTGACTAAGGGCCAGAACTTATCACTCTTATCACCACACCAGATTGGAGCAATGAATATTTAAGGTGTGTGTCACACCTGGGAGAAATGGGCCAAAAGCCTGGAAAAATGCAACAGCCAAATTCCCAAAAGATATAAATGTGTTTAGTAGCTGACATGGTTATCTCTGTAGCGTGATGTCTGATTTCATCATTACAAATGCTGAATCAGCTCATTTGATTGAGGTGTGGTGCCACCTCTACAAAATCATACCATACCCTTGGTTTTATTTTTAGATAATAATCAACCTCTACCTATACCTGTCACTTATTTCAGCTGAAGCACCTCATGTAGGAGATGTGTTCGGGAACGTTCCTGGGCAGATGTTGACATTGTGGGCCTTTTTGCCTTCGGAGCTCCTCAGCTAGGCCGTGCTCAGATCTGATAGGCTGATAAGGTGCACAGGCCCATATGCAGGTGCAGCTCTTTTCTCAGACTGATCTCAGAGATAACGGCTCTCAGGAATGAGTCAGGAGATGGGGATGGGATTTTGAGGGGTATTTTTGTGTTGGTCATTACATGGGCCTATGTACTGTCTATGGCCGCAAGGCTGATTGGACACATTTAGTCATGAGTCTGTTGAAACACTGACAAGCTTTTCATTTCCACTCCAAGACAAGACATTTCCACTGACACTGATGTTAAGCATAGGATATCAGTTCTTGTCTGTTTGCATGGAGAGGGCCTTTAGGGGGTATTGTGGCAGTATGCTGTGTTGTCACTCAGTTCTAGAGGAGATAACAGCCCGCATTCAGTGATCCCCCATGAGGTTTGTGCTCTATATAACCCAAACACACTTAGTAGTGACGTCGGGGGTCTTCACATGCAAAGGAAACGGGAGGGGTCGCGTTAAGCACTTATGGGTTATAGTGGTAAATGCTTAAACCTACAGATCAGTTATGTTGAATTAAAAAAAAAAAGAAACCGAGATATTGAGAGAAGCCGTATTTTATTACCCTGCGTGTGCATTCTGCTGCAAGAGGCACGGTTTTATCAGGCAATTTCTCACTTGAAAAGCAAACTAGATAAATAAAAGTCTTCAAACTGAACCGACAGAGTGGGAGTTAATCATTGCTGAGGCGTATGCTGACGGGAGAGGGCATTACACCTGCACCGGTTTGCGAGCAAGGTCTACGCTCTGAGGGGAAGAGGGGAAAAAAAAAAAAAAAAAAAAAAGTTCGCAACGTGACAGACAGCCTCGAGTTGCAGCGCGCGCGTTTCTAGTTCAGCTGCTGAAGGGCAAACAAGGAGGCACGCGACTAGATCCACCGAGCCAGTAGGCCTGTCTGCTCACTTTTCCATCCGATTTGTTATTGCATCTCTTCGCGACCTTATCACTCATTTTATAGAGCGTAATAAAAACGGAACGCGTGGTGAGCCCCCGGAGAAACGTCATCGTATGACAGGAGAAGAGTGGCGTGGCGCTGGGCGCGATTTCACTCAGGACACACAGCAGAGCTCCCGCGAGATGCGTCACGGGAAGCGGCTCTTCCAAGCCAACACGCGTGTAAGAGGCATGGAGCCCGTCCTCACCGCCTGGAAGGATTTAACCACTCTGGATGTATTTTTTCACCTTGGAATAGCACATACGGGGGTCTTACAGTAAGCTAGAATATATCCCTTACAGCAACCTAATAATAAGACTACCCAGTGGCCTATATCTCTGAGGGTTCTTGTAGAGGGATTTCTATCTCTAGGCTGTGTCTTCTCTTTGCAATAGCCGGTAATTGCGGAAGATCTGTGGATTTATAACGGCGCACGCGACCTCCTCAGTGTGCAGAGTGACTGGATGTTCAGTTGGATTGCGTGTGATTACTGACTGGAGGTCGACTTGTTTCTGTCACAAAGAGCCGAGGGACGCCCGCGTGTCGCTCCCGGTTAATTAAATCCTCTCTGTAAGCGGGTAAGGGGTTGAGGGTCCGAGCGACCCCCCCTTTTTTTTTTTTTTTTGGTGTGTGATTTTGTAATGATCCCCCTGGTTTTTGAAGTCTTACATAGTACATTAACATGGTCTCACTTTCAGGGACTCATTATAAAATTGAGAAAGGAGAAAAGTAACCAGGACTGCAATCAAGGAACCGACGATCCAGCTATATAATTTCGAGAACTATTTTGGACTTACTTGGCGAACAGCAACAATGGGCACAACGCTACAAGTTATTCTGGGCATGTTTCAGTTCGTCTCACTCGCCAGAATGCCAACACACTGTGCCAAGGCACCGGTAAGATCCCTAACAATGCCTGCGCTTCAACTGTAAACTTTAGTCCAGGCTACTGGTTATCTATGAGTTCTCCTGCTGCTTCTACCACTCACACTATCTGATATCTGATATCATCTTTAAGCCTCACTCCTTATTGCCTTACTGAACTCAATTGACATCAAAGTAAAATCTATTCAACTCTTCCCTCTGTTTGGATTTTACTGCCCTGAGTTAATGCTGAATACTTTTTCTTTTCTTTTTTTAAAGACTCTTTATGATGATAATGATGTGTTTGGATAACCTCACGGTCGTTGGCGTTTGCCATCTCAAAGGTTGTGCATTTTAAAACGAGCATGTCGCGCGCAAATATGCGCACTCGCTCACAGTAAGACGTTATGCCCCCTGGCCAGGACAGAGTAAACGCTCCCACTGGACGCCTTCACTGCACACCGCTGAGAGAACGCTGGTTTCCGAGGCTAAAAGCGTGTTTGTGCTTTGGTACGTGCGCGCTGAGGAGGTGAAATTAGAGCCGAAAGGTTTGTGTGTGTTGCTTCGTGCGTGGTTGTGCGTCAGTGCTGCCTAACTAGAAGAGACGGTGTGATTCTGGGTACTCTGTCAGCCTACGTGAAATGGGTGTCGTGCTTTATGGCAGCATCCAGTGCCACTGCAGAATGAATTTAGAGGTCGAGCTTTCACAGTCTTCATTCTGACTAATTTGGCTTTATTCTTTCTCCAGCTGTTTCTTTATTCTTAACTGCATGTGACTTTGCATTCTAACTGACATTATTACTATTATTATTAGCCATCAGACTGAGATCCTTAATGAATTAAACTCCAAAATAGCCATCTTCTAAACCCTGTGTAGTGGGTAGGTTCTGTAGTGCACTGACCCTGACACAACCTTTCAGCTAATGAACTCTGTGTACACCTCTGTTGTTGTTGTTGACGACATCGACTGAATCAGGTAAATGATGTAAGAGTTAATCACACTGTTATCACCAAGTGGGGACATGGTGATGTCATCCACTATCCATGCTTGACTTTTTTTTTTATGCAGCAGTCTCATTAGCTTTTGAGATATTTAGACGCCTGCCGCGAACTAAATGGGGAAAATAGTGCAGAAGGAGTGTTCGGTGTTTCAAGGTCTTTCATTGGCACGTCCGCATGTCTGTTTGAGGATGGGAAGGGCTGGCAGACAAACTGCGGGTGGAGGCGCTCAGAGAGAGCTGCAGGCCCTGAGACGAAGTGCTGGGGATCAAAGAGTGTTAGAGAGGGGACACTGCCAAACTGAACTGCTGCTGCATGAGCTGGCAGGACTGAGACGATCTTTCTTTGTGTATATGGGTGGGAGTGTGTGGACGTGCCAGCCATTCTGCCAATCCTAGGCTTGGCAGCCGCAATTCACAATGACTCTAAGGCAAAAAAAAAATGAGATGAGAAATTGACCGATATTTCAATCTCATTGCAACACAGATGCCTTCTTATACCTTCCCAGATTCAACACTGTACCACATTGTACCAGTTTTCACCAAATTTCAGTTCTTTGACAGACGATTGCTGCACCTGAGCATTCACATAATTATCACCATAAGTTCATAGAGAAATTGTTACATTTTTGAATTAATACATATATGCATGTATACTTCTGTATGAACGAACGTGCATGTACAAAGGATATGAAAAGTCTACACAACCCTGTTAAACAGCAGGTTTTTGTGATGTAAAAAAATGAAACAAAGATAAGTCATATCAGAACATTTCCACCTTTAATGTAAATATTACAAATGATACAATGCCATTGAAAACCAAACTGACACATTTCAGAGAAAAAGGATAAAAATAAAAGACTTAGAATAATCTAATTGCATAAGTGCACACACCCTTTTATAATTGGGTATGTGGCCGTGTTCTGAATCAACCAGTCATCAAGCTCATGTGAAAGAGCAGTTACTACACACCTGTCTTCAATTGTAGTGACTCTGAATAACTCCAAATAAATCTCAGCTGTTCCTGTAGGATTTTTCTGACATCATCTTGGTTGCATCCTACTGCAAGAGCCATGGGCCACAAAGAGCTTACAAAGCATCAATGGGATCTCATTGTTCAAAGGTGTCGCTCAGGAGAGGGCTACAAAACAATTTCCAACCCATTAGATATACAATGGAACACAGTGAAGACAGTCATCTACAAGTGGAGAAAATATGGTACAACAGTGACGCTACCAAGAACAAGGAGTAAACTTTGATGAGAAAACAAAGAGAAAGCTGGTCACGGAGGCTGTGAAGAGGCCTACAGCAACATTAAAGGAGGTGCAGCTCTTTCTGGCGAGTACTGGTTGCTCCCTACGTGTGACAGCTATCTCCCATATTCTTCATCTGGGTGGCATGACGCAAGCCTTTTCTGACAAAAGAACATCCAAGCCCAGGTAAACTTTGCAAAACCATATATCCACTCTCCCAAAACCATGTGGAAAAATGTGTTATGGTCTGATGAGACCAAGAACATTTTGGCCACAATAGTAAACGGTATGCTTGGCACAAAAACAACACACAACATCAGCAAAAGAACACCATACCCACGGTGAAGCATGGTGGTGGCAGCATCATGCTTTGGGAAATCATGAATAGCTCCAAGTACCAGTCAGTTTTTGTACAGAACCTTCTGGCGTCTGCTAGACTTTCACCTTTCAGCAAGACAATGATCCAAAGCACACATCCAAATCAACGAAACAATAGCTTCAGCAAAAAAAAAAAAAAAAGATTAATGTTTTGGAATGGACCAGCCAGAGCCCAGACCTGACTCCTACAGAAAATCCGTGGGGTGACCTGAAGAGTGCTGTGCACAGGAAGATGCCCTCGCAATTTGACAGATCTGGAATGTTTTTGCAAAGAAGAGTAGGAAAATATTCTCAAGTCAAGATGTGCCAAGCTGATAGACTCTTATCCAAACAGACTTAGTGCTGTAATAAAATCAGAGGGTGCTTCAAATATTAGTTCAGGGGTGTGCACACTTGCGCAGTTATGTTATTCTAAGTTTTTTACTTTTATCTTTTTTCTCTGAAATGTGTTAGTTTGGATTTCAGTATCATTGTACAGGTTGTGATTTTTACACTAAAGGTGGAAATGTTCTAATATGATTTATCTTTGTTTCATTTTTTACATCAAAGACCTGCTGTTTTAACAGGACTGTGTAGACTTTTTATATTATATTTTACTCCATTATACTTTACAGGCCCACTTTAGGATTGTTAGCCATTCATGAGAATTAGATGCACATTGATTTACTCAAAAACATCCCCCAACTCGGGCAAAGGCAAACTGCACTTTAATGTGTATGCAGGTCTGTGTATGTGTTTTGTAGTACAAAGTCTGCTCTCATCTACCTGTGACCTTGTACCAGAGTGTGGATCCAACAGTACTGAGAGGCGTGTTCATGTGAACATATACTAACTTCCTGTTCTTATCTTCCCTCACACCAATGCATGGGATCAATGCAACACACTCTCAGATTGAAATCCATTTGAATGGATTTTTATATTGAAATCATGACTGATGTAATCTTGCCTTCTGTATCGAGACACAGTTCTATCACCATTCTTGGCATTCGTACTCTGATTAATTTTTCTTGAATTGAGAATTGGGTAATCAAATTGACGTATGAGGTATGAGCTGGCATTTCTAGGACCTATCAGGCAGTGTGTGGTTTCTGCCTGTGGTTTCTTTGCTAACAACAAAAAATGAGTGTGCTTTTAATTACATCATCACATTTTTTTTTTTTTTGGTCAGTAGACCTAGAGGTTCTGATATATTATTGGTGGTAAAATAGGCTTTTGCTGTGGAACACATTACGATTAAACATTCGTCCAGTACCATCACAGATTAAAAAAAAAACAAAACAAAAAAAACCCATTTTTTTTTCACTTTAGCTTTTCCTAGCTTTGGTTATTTGCCTTATTTTTACTGTTCTTTGCATCATTATTATTATTTTTAGTTCCTGGCTAATATATTGGTATAAAATAAATTTTCTTTTAACTGTTGGACATGTATTTTAGATTCCTGTTATTGTTGCTGTCTGTACTTATTGTATGTTATGTCTGACTGGATGTGTGTCTTCTCCTCCAGCTAGCTCAATGGCAGCCCACACAGAGTCACGGATCAGGACAAGGTACTCGACCTCATTTAGAAAATTATGTGATTTGTGTGGTGACATGTGAGAGTTGCTTCTTTCATGTGTACTGTTTTGAGCAAGAATAGTGAACTTGTAACAGGCATTCTTTTCACCGTCTATATACTGTTCTTATTAAAAATTCTTTTTTATTCTTTTTTTTACATTGATCACAATAAAACATAAAGTGCATGTCAGCCTTAAACTTAATCATCGCCCAGTTAAGACACACTCTTAACTTAGTCATGTTTTGCACTGTTTGACTACACTGACTACGCTTTCCTCTCCCCCTGTCAGTGGTTAGATGGATGGATGTGTATCAGCGGAGCGGCTGCCAGCCCAGAGAGACGTTGGTGGAGGTGTGGCAGGAGTTCCCAAGGGAGACACATCACCTCTTCCTGCCATCGTGTGTGTCACTGAGGCGTTGTGGTGGCTGCTGTGGTGATGAGGCTCTTGAATGCGTGCCCTCACACACGGATACGCTCACCATGGAGGTACACCACACAAACACACCATTAGCCACTCTGACTGACTATCAAACACACACACTCATATACTGTGTGTATATATATATATATATATATATATATATATATATATATATGATTTTTTCCTTATATAATACAAATATTTTTTTTGATAGATAGATAGATAGATAGATAGATAGATAGATAGATAGATAGATAGATAGAATCACAAATGTAGTTTTCCAGTCTGATTTTAATCCATCTATAAAATTCTTTTATTAAAGAGAAAAAAAAAATCAAACCGGGTCTCATAATTTTATATACAAAGTGAGGCTTAGTTTCCTTGGTATTCGTTTCGTTGATATTATAGTGTGTAATGAACACTACAATAAACCTGACCTTTACAGAAAGTGTTACTGTATTTACTTTTCCAGTGAAAGTCTCGGAATGATTGCAGTCGTGATCAGTAATCCTCAGCGGGGGGACAGGCACTTCTGTTAGCGCTAATGCTACTGCTGATAAAGTGTGGCCTGATTAAGTGCTCCTATTAAAGGTACAGGAGGACTAAATTACCAGGCACGATGAAACTTTTATGTGAAGGACCAACATAGGCAACGTTGTGATTAGGTCTTGCTTTAAAATGGTGTAGCATTCCATCCAGCAGGGAAATAAAAGAAATTCACTTCACCGAGCCATTTTTATCTGTTTAATATACCTGTCTGGTGCATGATGGACAAGTTTTCAATTTCCTCATTTGGCCATATGCAAGATACACAAATAAACCTTCATATATCCTACAGAAATGGCTGTGAACACACAGTATTTCAATTTTAGAGTTAGAAGATGAAGTCATACATTTTAATATAAGCCTAATACATTTATTATCATTAAGATGGGTTTTTTTTCCCGTGCTTGGTGTGGTAGGCATTTCGATTTCCAGACACAGAAGGATTTTTTTTTTTTGCATTGGCATATCAAAGTAGTTATTTATTTATTTATTTATTTATTTATTTATTTATTTATTTGCTCATCCAGAATATCAGTTGGATCCTAGTCATTTTTATTCTGTGCCTTCTGTGTGTCAAACCTATTTATTGAGTTATTTATTATGGATATTTGCTCCTGGACTCATCGAAAGAACATTTATTACCCAGACACTTCTCATTTAAATGGTAAGTGGGTAGCTCTGCTTGTGCACTTGATAGCATCTTGGGGCAGAGGGTTTATGATTTACGGTAAGAGAGATGTGGAAGTAATTAACGGGGAGTATAATTGGTGCGAGTGCGTCCTCTCAGACCCGGTTCCTTCCTTCAACTCGGAGCTCTAATAAACCATCTACGCTGAACTTCGAGTGTTGAGAAGGCCAGAGAGGCAGGTCTGGTAACAGGAATGAGAAATGAGCTAATTAGTCTTCGTGTACTGTATTGTAAGTTTGTGAGACATCTTATTTGGCTGTCGTGAGGAAAAAATAGATTGCTTTATAGGATACAGTCGTGCTTTGCTTATTTTGGCTAATCCAGTAGTCGTGATGATCACTGAGTTTTGAGTGAGTGATTAACTCTACCAATCGCAGACATCTACTTGTTCCTCATGGAAGTTGCGTTGATATGAATTTTTTTTGGGTCATTGCCAGTCTTCAAGCTGAAGTGCAAACAACTAAATCCATCTTTTTTTTTTTTTTTTTTTTTTTTTTTAAATGTTAAATTTGCCTTTGCGTCCTTGAGACTTCTGGAAATAGTTTCAAATTTTCCTGGTATAATCTGGGTGTTTTTAATCAGTCCAACATGCTTGGAAGTATCCGTCATCGACTTTAGTCTTACTCCAGGTCTAACAGGCTGGTGTCACTTAGGTTGCCAGTGTAGTCCTTATTTGATCATAACTTTGCATGCTGAGAGTTTCAGCTACGGCTTTTTTTTAATAATTTACCGGTCATTTTCGTAATGCTGAATCATAAGGAAAGACGACAGCAAAAGACGCCAGATGGAAAGTACATATCAACTGCAAAAATGCCTCGACTGTCATGTGAATACTGATAAAAATGTACAATTGAGCAAGCACCCAAATATCAAATGTATATCATTTATAATGATGTAAATGTAAAAATAATAAATTCATATCAAATGTTTTGAAAGATTAAGATTAAGGACTGGTTTTAGCATCCATACCTTTAATTCTAACTGTCTGATCATATCATCTATTAAACTTTATTTAAATTAATAGTATAAACAATACCAAACAATACTTTTATGTTGTAGCTGAACATAACCTGACTAAATGACTACCAATGTGGATGGCTTGATAAGAGTTGGCAGATACAGTTTGTGCTTAAATTAATGGGGTTTAGGGGTGATGGACACCAAAAAAAAAAAAAAGCAAAGTCAGGTAAAGGTAAAGACAGCAGGTTTAAAGGTTATATTATATATATATATATATATATATGAAATATTTCATTACTATTTAGTGACTAGTGCTTTATAAAAGACAGCATTCAGTGCCACAAGTTGCATGTCACTATCCAATCCCATTCAACTTGCTTAGATCGGAGCATACTAGCTCACAGAGCCCAATTCTGATTCATTTGTGGATGGTACTGAACATGGTGGCTCAGCTCCCGGTTCATTATAAGCCTGGAAAAACAAAGCTGTAACATAGCTTTTTTTCATAACATAACATTTTTGCAGTTGATATGTAGTTTTCCATCTGGTGTCTTTTGTTGTCATCTTTCCTTATGATTCAGCATTACGAAAATGAACGGTAAATTTAAAAAAAAAAAGCCGTAGCTGAAACTCTCAGCATGCAAAGTTATGATCAAATAAGGACTACACTGGCAACCTAAGTGATACACACCAACCTGTTAGACCTGAAATAGGACTAAAGTGGATCTTGTATCCAAGGAAGGCTGGATATTGAGCTATAAGTAGGGCTCTGTTGATGGACATGAGCTACCATGCCGCGTGCCCTCAGTTCCAGAATCAACAATTTCACCTGAGCTGCCCATGCATGGAAGTGCATTTTATAAGTTGCTACATACTTAAATAAAGTAAAGATAAACAGATAGATCATTTTACACATTTAGTGCACTGATTTGTTTAGCCTAAAAAGCATTGAAGCTGGAATTTTTTTTTTTTTTTTTTAATTACCGGTTGACTAGTTAAAATGAATAGGCGTGAAAGCCTTAGTATCTGGTACAGTCCATTTTGCTGAGAGCCTTTAAGCACACCATTAATCAGAGATATCCCTTCAGTCTTCTTCTATTATAAACAGGCCCTGATATTTTTAATCATCACCCACTTGATCAGGAATGAAAACATGGAGGCCAAAGTGACAGCGCACAGCCAGTATTGTCGTGTTGTTGTTGAGTGTTTGAAAGCTGCCATGTTTTCAGTAAGTGAAAGTGGACACACGGTTCATTAAATGAAATGGCATGTTGATCATTCACACCCGGGTTTAGTCTAAGGATTCCATCTTGCATTTTATTGACACTGATGGCTGCTCGGGCTGAAAAACGGCGCTGGCCTTGCCGGCTGCACTTGTGGGATATAAATGGGTAATAACTATGTGTACATTCCTGACAAACGGCCTGTGTGTAACGGATCGATTCCATACACTGCAAATTCCCATTCTAGCTATAGATTTTCTGCCATTTCACTGAATGATATAGATGCATCCGGGCTGTTTGCCATCTTCCCATCTGCAGCAGGACATCGCTGGGCCGATTCAGTAGCACCTTAAGCAAGAGATGACTCAACGGTTCCCTAATGTATTTTCAGTCTCCTTTTTCTTTCTCCCTTGCAGTGCTTTTTTTTGTCCAATATGGCAATTTGTTTTTTGACAGCAAGGTTGAGTGGAGTGGCAGCTGGAAGGAGTCGCGAGCTGATGGCAGGCTTCACTGTCCGAGCAGGCTTTTATTAATCAGAATCAACTTAGCTTGACTGAGGGCCGCAATTTTCACCGCACTCATATTCATCAAGTGTACTTCCACTTCAAAGCATTCGGACCACTTTACGATCTGAACAGGTTTAGTTACACAACCAGCTGTATATATCTGAGTGTGTGTGTGAGAGAGAGAGAGAGAGATTGTGTGAGTGCCCATACTGGTACGTTGTCAAGCTCTTTACTCATTTTCAAGGAGCGTTTTTGAGCATGTACATGCCAGAAAACAGCAGGTGGTGCCTATACTGGAAAAATGCGAGCCCTGAATTAAGTACAATGTGTAGACCACCTGCTTCTCCAGACTTTAGAACAGTCTTCACTGTGATTTATGAATACTCCCGGCTTATTTGGAGCTCCGCATCCCATCCCTAGAGGACCAAAGTGCTGATACGATCGTAGTGGCCTAAACATTAGTGAATTGTGTAATTAATCTTCGCCTTCCGCTGCTGTCGATGGCTTGTAGTGATTGAATTTCCCTGTTGTGGAATTTACTTTTCTGGAAGCTGTGATCTTGGATCTTGGAAGCATCAGTCAGACTGACGACTGCTGAAATAGTTACTTCTAAACCGTTCATAAGCAATCTCATTATCTATAATGTTCAGATTTGCCAGTTATTTTATATGATTTGTCTCATTTGTTAGTGATTGTGAGGTACATGCTTTTAATTGTTTTATGAGCCATTTAATCCTAGGTTTAGTCATTGATTCTGGTTAAACATGCATCAGTGTTGCATTAAGTTAGTGATTTTTTTTTTTTGTTGCAATTTTATGTTTGTTGTTTCCACAACAGCCGCTCTGACGGTAGTTACGGCCGTGTCATAAATCACAGGTTTATATTATCGCATTCGCTCTGCTCCGTTATCATTTCTATAGTAACAGCTCATCGACAGGGACTTGTATGGCGAACGCTCCACATAATCTAAGGCTAATAATAAACATGTTTAAACAACGTGCTGTTATTTAACAAACAAAATATGTCGAATTGTTGATACGGTGAAGTTTTCTGTGAAAGAGTAAAGTGAAGTTGTCATGTACGGAGTCTCCAGCGTCAGCACTTTGTAACAATCAATAAGTACTTTCTCTGGCTTTCAGGAAAAGCAAGTTGCATTTTGCTGCTTATAAGATTGCTATGAATGCTTGTGACAGTGTCATAACCTTGTAATTACATAGTTATGTATTATTTCTGTGGCCCTCATGTAATGTTTCATTTTGCTGCTTATAAGACTGCTATGAACATATATGACAATGTCATCAGAGTTATATATACGTCCTGTGTCCCTCAAGTAAAGTGATTTTCACATGGCTACACATAAGAGTGTTATGAATGATTATAATCATGTCATAACGCTGTAATAACAGAGTTACATATACTCTATCTGGCCTTCAAGTCAAGCAAGCTTCATTTTGCTGCTTCTGAGATTATGAATGCTTATGACAATGTCATAACCTTGTAATTACATAGTTATGTATTATTTCTGTGGCCCTCATGTAATGTTTCATTTTGCTGCTTATAAGACTGCTATGAACATATATGACAATGTCATCAGAGTTATATATACGTCCTGTGTCCCTCAAGTAAAGTGATTTTCACATGGCTACACATAAGAGTGTTATGAATGATTATAATCATGTCATAACGCTGTAATAACAGAGTTACATATACTCTATCTGGCCTTCAAGTCAAGCGAGTTTCATTTCGCTGCTTCTGAGATTATGAATGCTTATGACAATGTTATAACACCGTAATAACAGTTAGATTTTCTTTCACTGTACTGCCAGTAAAGAGCGTTTCATTTTGCACACATATGGCAGTCATCAGAGTTATATATATGTTCTCTGTCCCTCAAGTAAAGTGCGTTTCACATGGCTGCACATAGGATTGTTATGGACGATTATAATAATGTCCTCACACTGTAATAACATCTCAGATTATTCTTCTAAGGTCATAACACTGTAAAAACAAAGTTATAAATACCTTCTCGGGCATTCAGGTAAAGCAAGTTTCATATTGCTGCTTATAAGACTGGTACGAACACTTACTTGACTGAGGTGTGATATCAACTTGACATCAACATTTACAAAAACAATCCTTATAAAAGCTGGAATAAATCTTTAAAAATGGCCATGCATGTTTACGCCAGGTGTCATGAATGGCTTACGTATGTTTCAGGCGCATGTGTTCTATTCTCACAATCCTTCAGAAGTTTACCTTCTTTGTTTTTAGTTCCATCCTTCTGGGGTCTTGTGAATTCAGCATGGAACCTGTGTTCAGTGGGAAAGAGACAGTCTCCAGTCAACATCGAGACCAGCCATATGATATTTGACCCCTTTCTGACACCACTGAGACTGAACACTGGGGGCAGGAAGGTAAGAACAATCTGTTCTGTTAAATACTACCACACAGGTCCTTTGCCTAAAGGAATATCCCGCAAATATCTAGAACACTGAGGGAGAGAGAGAGAGAGACAAAGAGACAGAGAGAGAGACATTTTCTATGAGGGTCATATATAATGACCTATGAACACATTCACATCATGTCATAATACAAAAGCCGTTATACATGTTGTTATAATCATTTATGAAAATACATTACACTTTGTAGCTTCCTTTATTAAGCATTATGAATTTGTAATGAGTCATTATAAGTAGTGTTCATAACACATTATAACAACATTACCAAAGAAACGGAGTCCGACTTTGTATATCACAAGATCTTACTTGACTTTTCTTCTAAATGAATGTTAGAAGGTCTATGACTAAATATAATGCACTAAACAACCTGGAGCCGAATTTCTTTGGTGTTATAATGTATTATAAACACTACTTATAACACATTCTGTTCACAATTTATTTGATACATTATACCCGTCACATAATCTATGAACTGTAATGTCTTTTCATAAATAATTCTAATAATGTGTATAACGCCTTATGCACTAAGCACACTGGAGTTTGACATTGGTGATATAATTTGTTATAAACGCTGTTTATAATGAATGTAATTAACACTTTATAAATATATTATAATCACTGCTATAAACTGTAACACGTTTTCATTTATATCAGTTATAACAATGTGTATAATGCCTTATGAATGCATTAGAAAACAATACAAATGTGTTCAAAAATCATTATGCATGTAGCCTTTACAGAAAGTGTTGCCGAAGTTGTCAGTGTGTTTACGACTTAACATAAAGCACTAAGCACACTGGAGCTTCGGCATTGGTGATATCCAGAAATGTGTTATAAACATTGCTTCTAATGCATTTGGTTAACCTTATAAATGCATTATAACCATTGCTATAAACTGTATTGCGTTGTCATACTGCAAATAATTATACCAATGTGTATAATGCTTTATGCATGCGTTATAACACGTAATGAATTTGTAAACTTTGGATCTGATCCCCTATATTAATTTTAATATATGCCCACTCCTGTGTTTTTTTTTTTGTTTTTTTTTAATTCACCTCTACTCTGAGGCACATCTGTTTAGAATGTTGGAGCAGGGGAATACACACAATGTCTCGGAACATTCGTTTTTAAACACTGTTTCCGTCAAACCTTCACATTATGAACTCTCTATCTCTCTCTGTTGCTAGTCTCTGGACTGATGAGTTGCCTTAAGCTAAATGATTTACATAAATGCATGCAAATCATCTGCTACAGAATGGGTTATGTGTAGAGACGAGTCCCTGAACTATAGCCACTGGTTTTTTTTTTTTCATAGGCCACATTATTTCAGTATTTTTTCGAGTGCATGGTGATGACCCCCTGATCTAGAACATACTTCTGAAATATGTAAATGGATCTCTGTATATAAGATGACTGACCTGGTTTAAAACGCATGCTCGCGACAGACTATGCCATGTTTCGGTAATCCGCTCACTCTTTTCACTATATAATAGAAGAAAACTTCTAGGCATTATTACCCAACCCACCTTCTGTGATCTTGAAATGTAAGCTCACTGTAGTCTCAAGCAGGAAAAAAAAAACCTCTGCAGGGGTCTCAAGCTTTCAATGCCTGTTGTACACAATGAGTGGTACCATAGTGCAGCTCTCTCCACATTTAAACACAGAGAAATGTTTAGCATTTTGCCGTTAAGTGCACTTTAATGAGTTATTGGACTTGTGTTACTGTGTGCTTTTATACTTGCACCTGCTATTCTTTAATTCCAAGCCCGCGTTCTTATTGTTGCTCGGCTAGATTTATTCACGCAATATACACCTTTATTGCCATCTTCATTTTTATTTAATTGTGTCTTCTGTTAAAAGACAATATCGGTGACGTTATGAAAAATGGAATGAGGCATCGGCGTAAGTAAGCAGTTATTACGGATGCTGCTAAATCAGTTTAAATGGTGAGAGTAAATCTTGCATTATAACATTAAACGATATTGCTAGATGTTATTACACAACAAGTGAAAGAATTTCTGCATCATGTTTATGTTTCGGTATATTAACTTTCATTCGTCCTCGTTAAAAGTCGTACATTTGGGCCTGTTACGTTCTGGGAAAACACACTTGTATTAAAACACCATATTTTAATTATTTGTTCATTTTAAGCATGTTTTTATATCAATCGCGTTCACTCAAACTTAGACTGGTAACAGATTTTATATGAGGCCCATATTCATAAATGATTATAACTATTCTTTAAGATGGCAATGATGCACTGTGAGCTCTAATAATGCCTCATCAAGCTCTAACAATGTGCTGTACATTACTCCGTGATCATTTATAGTCATGGAATGTGTCACTATTCATTATACTGTGATATGCTTTTCTGTTATTAGAAAGCAACTGTAATATTTATTAGCTACATACATATATATATATATATATATATATATATATGTGTGTGTGTGTGTGTGTGTGTGTAAATAGCTACTTTTTACACATTTTTTACACAATTTTTTACTAATTAATATTACAGTTGCTTTCTAATTACAAAACAGCATATATATATATATATATATATATATATATATATATATATAAAATGTAATATATTCATACCGTATGTTTGGGAAAGTTAAGTGCTTCAAGTAAAGTATTAACGTAAAATTATTTGCCATTATAAATTGTAATACACTATATAATATTCAATATTAATTACAAAAGCACACACAGATGCATTATGGAAGTTTGTAAACTTTGATCTCAAAATGAAGGAACTTTTTATAAAAATAAATAAAATAAATTACACGGACACACATGCAGCACCTACTTAATGCATATACTGTATACTAGATACAGTGTGTATCCTTTTCATTTTTGGAAGCGCTCAGTGATGACGTTAAATGTTCGTCATGTTTTAATAATTGCTAATAAATATCACAGCTGCTTTACAATTATGTACAGGTCATTGCTAGTTATAAAGGTTGCATAGTACAGCACATGGAATTATAATGAATAGTTGCACTTGCAGTACATCATAATTATTAGATATCAAGGCGTTGTTTATAGCATGTTGTTTGAGATTTATGAGTCGTTGTTAAAGTTTAGAAAAGGCTTTACAAGGGGTCATTACCTTACAGAGAATTATTACAATTTATAAAGCATCGTAAGCACAGTTTATGCATATGGACTTCATAGAAAGAAGGACCTTTAACAATTCTTATTCTTTTTCAATATAATTAGGTATCAGGTATCGGTCCAATACTGTGCTTATTTACTTGTAAAAATTTCTTCGATACTAACATCAGACACCTTGTGATACTATGTGACATAACCCTGTCATGCTACTAAACAGCTGACACAAATCACAGGACTATCTGGAGGTATTTTGAAATTAATGAAGGCAATTAAAGCAAAGCAGACTGCAAACTCTGTGAAAGAGACGAGGATCCATAGCATGTACCTGCAATGCAAATAACCTGATAAAATTATAGAATTTAAACAATAGAGAGTGTGAGGAGAGGCGAATCTGAGTACTCAGAGCAGTATCAGCGAGTGTGGTCATTAAAAATGAGCGCAAGCTGCCCTGAATATCGAAAACACAAAAGTATTCACAAGCGTGGAGCAGTAAAGCGAGCATGCAAGGAAACTGTAGCGCATGAGAGCAGTTCAATTCAGCGAGCACTAAGCACTGAGGTTACATCCACATTCATCCGAATAATTTGAAAACGCATCTTTTTTTTTTACGTTTTGACCTTCCGTCCGAAATTAGAGATGGCGTTTTTGTCCAACGAAAACGGAGCTTTTTGAAAACACTCTCCCAAGTGGATAAATCTGAAAATGCCATTTTTGCATTGTAGTGTGGACTAAGAAAATGGAGATATTCAAAAACAACGACGTATTTTTAGTCATGTGACCCATTCAATTCAAAAGAAAACAACTTTATAGTGTTGGGTTACCGACAGCAACAACTCCGCCTCTTTATCTGTCCATTTTAAAAAGTTCAAAGATACAGAGAGAAAATAAATAAATGCCTGACGGAAACGACGCAGGCCAAAGCTACTTACATTTTTACGCATGCTCGCTGTAGGGATGTAAGCGTTTCCGGATGTTTCAGTGTGGATTAGCAAATTTTGGAAAACGTTTGAAAACGTCAGTGTAGACGGAGAGTGTTTTAAAACAAAAATGCAGTTTTCAGATCTATCAGGGTTGTAACAGAAAAACGTAGCCTGAGACATGAACATTTCCTTTCCGCAGGGTCTACACTTTCATTGAGAGTTAAAAACGTGCAATTCATAGCATCTTTCAATCAATTTTTGGCTGATACAGCTCCGTGGACTCTCTATTAAATTGCACTGCTTAAATGCCATAACATCTTAAACATAAAATTCATCACGAGGAGCTCATTGCTAGCAGCACACAACAGCAACCATCGTAAACGAAACTAAAGGAAATGTTCTGTGATGCTCCTGACTGCTTAATACTAAGTAGGTTTCTCATTTCGATATCAATGAGTACCAAAAAAACTGATAAAAATGCCCTCGTATTATATCCATGCATCCATCCATACAGTCCTAAAACAGACTGAGATTAGTTTTCTTGCTTGTCTCACGACTGGATGATGGCATTGAGAGTCTTGTGAGAGTCTTGTGAGAGAAATGAAGATGCAGTGAACTAGTGAGCTTTTTTTTTTATAAGAACAGATTTAGATTTATGCACTAGGCAGGCCATTTATCCAAGCGAGGCAGAATCCAATCCAGGCATATAGTCGAGTTCAAGGATACAGCAGTGCCTTCTTGACAATCCTGGGATTTAAATTCATAAATCTAAGCATGGAGTCTTAATTGCCGAGCTCCTACTGCCCTGGTATGAAAGCTCTCTTCAGTATGTACATCACCTCACATGCATTAACAGCAGGTCAGAGCCGGGCCAGCCTGAGGTCCGTGTAATCGAAGGCACTAGTGGGAGAGATCACGGCAGTTCAGCTCTGAGGGAAACGACAATAATCCACCTCGTGGAACGTTGCCCAACTTGGATAAGTGCTGTTGACAGACATTATCTTATCAAGAACAAGCCAAACACAACAGAAAGCGCATTACGTTACACATCAAATCATGTCCGGGTGAAATCTTTGTATCCTTCTGGGGCTCAGACAAGGGAGTAAGAAGTTGCCTTATTTAAACTGTATTAACATTACCAGCTGTATGGAAGCCCTGAAGCGCACGTTGTGACACTTTGTCATTATTTTGACTTATTATCTCGTTATCTCAAGATGTTATGTAATTGAGTTGTTATTCTCAGTGTTTCATAATGACATTATTTTGAGTTATCTTTTTATTTCAAGATACTTGTGTCGTTATGTGTGCTATGATCTCGTTATTTCAAGGTCTGTCATTATTTCAAGTCAGTAGTCTAGTCATGTCAAGTTATGCCTTTAGCTTGACATATGATCTCATTATTTCAAGATACTATGTCATTTTGATATATTATCTCATCATTCCAACATAGTAAGTCATAATTATAGGTTATTGTCTCTTTTACTATCTTGTCATTTCAAGATATTGTGCCATTCATTTGATGGTTTCAGGGTATGTCATCATTTCAACTTATCTCATTATTGCAAGATAGCATGCCATCATTTTGAGTTCTTATCTTGATATTTCAAGATATGTCATTAGTTGGAGTTATCTCATTATTTCAAGATAGGGTCACATGATTTCAAATTATTCTCTTGTTATTTCTAGACATTATGTCATTAGTGTAATTTAGTATCTTATTATTTCAAGATATTATATAATGGTTTGGACTCATCCTGTTACTCTCATTATTGTTTCAAGATGCCATTCTTGTTATCTCATTATTTCAAGATAGTATTCATTATTTTGGAACTACTATCTTGTTATTTCAATATATTATATTATTTTGAGTCATTATCTTATCATTTGAAGATTTGTCAATTGTTCAACTTATTACCTCATTAATTCAAGATATTATGTCATTATTTTGAGTTAACAGCTAGCATATTTCAAGATATCATGTCGTGTTATTATCTCACTCTTTCAATATACCATGTCATTACTCTGAGTTGTTTTCTCATATGAAGTGGTTATTTTTTGGCATAACATAAAGTTGAAATAACAACAGAGCACATTGAACATTTTTTTCACGGCTTTGTTAAAGGACTTCTGTACAGTCGTCACTAGTTGCACTTAACATTAAATAGCTAAGAGTTTCTCTTTTAAACTGCTGTAAAGAACTTTTTTTTTTTTAAAGAGTCAGAAGAATTCTCAAGGAAAGAGCAGTATCCAGTGGAAAAAAATAATGAATTAGATTTGTTGATGCCCGAACCTTTGCCATTGCACGTCGTAAAATGAACATAATTGCAGTATGAAAAAAAGAGTTTAACTTAATTTGCAGCATGAATTCACATTGTTTGAAGAAAGAGAATTGCATAGGACACAATTATTTTTACAATTATCATAGGTTTAGGAGTGGGTGCTACAATGTTTTTTTTTTTTTTTTACACCGAAAAAGTAATTAGGACTTTCACAACTGTTTTTCTGAAAGATTTTCTCTCAAATCAACCAGTTAGTAGCAGTTAACACTTAGGATTTTCATTTCAAAAGCATTTTTTTTTTAATAAAGACCTTCCTTATCAACCGGATCGACTGCTGTACATCATTACTGGACTAGACCTTGTTAAAAAAAAAATAATAATAAAAATAAACACTTTGAGCATGTTTTAAGGCAAGTAGCATTACCGGAGGAGAGATTAATATATTTCCACAGGTTGGCCTCATTTAAAGCAGTCATTTATTTCCTATAAGTGAGACAAACTGTACTCCATATTGTCGTGCTTTTGTCTTGTGATTTGTCAGGTTATGTCACATAAATTACCTTCCCATAGTAATTATTCAGTGCTCAGCAAGACTGGCTGCAAAAAGCTTTTATTTCACAACATGTACTCAACCTTCCATCACAATGGCCAAGAAAAAGGGATGAAAATCCTCCCCAGTGTTTCCCTCTGCAATCCATTTGGGACTAATGGATAATTAAAGCAAATGAAAATGACCTCATTACAGAATTACTAATTAATCAAGCGAAGACATGCATCAAGGTTATGTGCAGCAAGTTGAAGGAATCACAGTTATTAAATTGTCGGTATTAATTGAATATTTGCTCTGCTCTAGATGAGCCTCAATTACTCAAGGAGTTTTTTAATGAATCGAATTATTCTGACTGGGGAGTGAACCAGCGCGCCCCCGATCACCTTCTCCCAGCTGAGGATTCAGCGCCCGACTAGACGAATGTCATTTCTAATAAAGGACTGTCCACCTTGAGAGGTGCTACTTCAAAGTAATGAATCCTGGCCACGTTATAAGGCATTTAGTGACATATTCTTGGCAGCGAACTCTAATATATATTTATATATTATAAGATTTTGGGGCTCTGTCATTGAATTGATAATACTGTTCATTGCCCCAAATGGCTTACATCTCAGCCAAGGAAATGAAGATTAGATTGATTGCTCAGGATTGATTGTTTGGATTACGTCTGACTGATTACGGCATTCTTTACCAGTAATCTTTTTTTTTTTCCCAATGATCTGGATTTCTGTGCATTCCCAATTCGCGAACAATTTTAGCTTTCTAGTATGTTTGTTGTTGTTGTTGTTGTTTTTCATAAAACATTCGATCGGTTATTTTAAAAAATTATTTGTACATAATGTTTATGAATTGTCTATAATGTTTTAACCAAATATGAATACAAATACGAACACCTTGATTATCATCTAGTAAGTACAGTGAAAGCTGTATTTCATTTTAAATCAAAAACAAATTTACTAAATAAAGAATCAATATATGAATATATGAGATTATATAAATTCTGTATATACAATGAAATTATAACAAGTCTTCAAATATATCATAAGCCATAATGGTGGCCATTTTAGTTATTAGCAATTTTACCATAAATGTCTCTGCAACATTATTTATAGGACGTTCACCTGACGTGAGAATTTCAGTTTTTCCATATTTTCCCCAAAATCTTCATTAAACTCCTAATTACCAGTGAGACACTCCAAATTTTTCTGACTTGACAATGTGTGACATCGTATGTAAGGGGTGTGCTGTTACAGGAAAACAATCAGCAAGTTGGTATGAATACAGAGTCACAGTTACCAGCCCAAAGTTGATTATTTTCCAATAACATCATGTCTCGAAGTGTTTATTCCTCTTATCCCACAGCAATTTACCAACAGTTGTGATGTTTTAATAATGAAGCGATGGCGTGTTTTATATTCTTTTCATTTATAGTTATGTTTAATGTCGTGGAACGTCCATGAAACAAGTTTGTTCCTCTTATCACTACACGCAGTGTACAGCAGATATACACAGGCGTTCCTTCACCAGCCTCTATTTTAATCTCTCTCTTGAAGTTAATACGATAAAAAAAAAAAATCTCAGCTTGTCATGTTACCAAAAAAACGCTAAATGTTAACTCCTATATCCTGAAGATGTCAAAAAACTTGACAAAACTGACTGTTACAAAGGGATGACACTGGAGACTCCTTCCATAAATGTTAAATAAATATTTCCTTGCAGAAAACTTCAGCATATCAACAATTACACATTTTTAAAAAAATAATTCATGTGGCGCATCCGCCGTACACGTCCCTGTGTAACCTGTAACTATAGAAAGTATTAGAACAAGCCCATTAATATAAAGCTGCCTGACTGTCAGAGCTGCTGTTATAGAAAATGAATCAACACCTTCTGAACAATCAGATATGAAAAGAACGAAACAAAGGCATTGGCTAAACAGTTAAGTGCAGCTAGAAGAGTAAGTGGAATTAACTGGATTTTCTTCTCACTGTGTGACTGGTACTCAACGTTTCATCTGGACGAGGTTTGACTGCGTTTTAAGTTTCCACGATCACCCCTGGCTAAGAGCTAAACCCAGATTTCTGATCCATTTTTTGTAAATTGAAATCTGTCATTGTGCACTTGCTTATTAATAGCATGCTTATTAATGGCTTATCTTTTAAATTCTAAAACCCACTTGTGTAAAATGCTACAATATGATTTACCAGAAAAGGCTAGTCCAAGGACATGGCTAAGTTCCAATAGAATCTCCAAATTCATGCCTAAATTCCCAATTTTTGTAAACCATCCCCTAATAAAGTCTCCTGAATAAAATCTTCTGATTACTGGCATTTCAACATTACTGAACATTCTGATCATTTCAGGACTGTTCTTTTTGTAACATTACAATCTAAATCCTCTCATAACCTCGGAATATGTTCTGTTAACGTTCCCTAGCTGTGCTTTAAAAATAACCAATTCAGAATTAAAGATCTCAGAGAAGGACATGGGCACATACAGTAGATCTGTGCTTATTTCCGTATCTGGGCCGAAGGATGGCTGGGAAGCCTGGCGAGCTCGTTTAACATGCACAATGCATGCATGCATGACCAGATGGAGAGATATCGTGGCACAGGGATTGGACACTCCAGCAGGGGTACGCAATCGGTTTAATTACTAGGAGAACAAGCAGGAGCAGCGATCATCAAGCCATGGGATGACATCTGTACTCATCTGCAGTCCCCTGCTTCCTGCTCCTCTTTCTCTTCGTGTAATCATGTGCTCGAGCCTTTCATTACTCTCGCTGTGATTTTCTGCTTTATTATTTCTCTGCTTGTGGATTGTATTTCTATTGGTGAATTGATTGCAGTGCATACTTTATATGTTTTATATCTCACTGCCACTAGATATAAGAATTTGTGTTGGAGTGATTGTTAAAGCAGCTCTGGCAAGCCCAGAGAAAATCCTTGCCAGCAGCCGTGACTGCTCCATTACCTCGCCGATTATCTTGTCTTGGCACATCCACATGTGCAAAGTGTACACTTATATTTTTTTAAAATCTAGTCAGGGAGAATGAATCTCCTGGCTGTATTCAGATTAGAGTTAAGCATGGAATGCATCAGTATTCAGACTTCAGATTTAGAGAGTATGTAAGAATTACGCATGCAGGGTGGAGTTTGTCCAAAACAGAGGCGTGTTTCTGACCTCAAACGCATTTTCTTATGCAGTTTCAATTAAGTCCAGCGCCACTGTCTGAAAGTTTCGTCTAACCACGATATGCCATGCTGAAATGTATGTTTAGCTGTAAATTCACTGATTAAAAAAAAACTATAGAAAACCATGACACTGTTTCTTAATTAATAGTATTGCCCCTCTAAAGGTGGCACACAATATAAAGAAATAAAATAAAATGCAAAACAATGGTTGAAAGGATATGCTGGATCAAGTGCTATTTTATAAGCTGTTAAATATAGAAGGTGGAATTGTTAGATGAGGCCAAATGTGAAGAAAATGTTATTTGCTTCTTCTGATTTTTTTTGGCATAATGGCAAATGCTTGTGTTTAAATGCCTGTGGGCTAGACACTGTTGAAAAAACCCATCTTAGACAGTTCTACTCAAGAAAATCTGTCGATCTCGGAGGTGAACTACATGAACTATGTGCAGATAATTATAATAAATCTGAACAAGATGGTCAGAAAATTAATTTAAGCATCTGCGTAACCAGACTCTGAATACACCTAACTTTCCCAATGCAATGCAACCTTAAGTTGAACTTACACAGTAGTGTAAGTGGATACACAGGAGTGGAAAAAATTTATATATATTTAGAATAATAATGCATAAATGTATTCATTGGATATTTTGTCGAAATCTTTCTCAGTTAGAAGTTTCAATATTAAAAATTATGCTTGAGTGAACTTTAAAAGGTGTCAACATTGCATTATAATCAATCATTTTAAAGTGAATTATTTGAAATCACGTTTTTCTTCATCATTGTGGCAAATTCATAACAATTTGCAGGACTCAATTTGTATAAAAAGTCACGGAAGGTAAGGTTACAGTTAGGGACAGTGCTGGTGTTCATAATTTTCATTCATATGAAATTGAAGTGAAGTGAAGTGACTTGTGGCCAAGTATGGTGACCCATACTCGGAATTTGTGCTCTGCATTTAACCCATCC
>CM075009.1:18020459-18065117 GCA_037576675.1 Pangasius sanitwongsei | reverse complement strand
TAATGTATGTATACTGCCTCACATCCTTCACTCTGTATATAGATTTTTTTTGATATTTTATATATCAAAGACACAGAAGGTTTTTTTTTTTACAGTTTAACTATCAACTAAATAATAATACATTTAAACAATTGCTATATCAAATAACTAAATCTGTATTTAAGGACTTCATTGTCCACACTCAGAATCTAATGGGACTCTAAATAAGTGCTTTATTAAAAGCAAGTTCACTTGTTTGTTGAAGCAGTTACTGTAATCCTATATTTCTCTAACAGTGTCAGTATTAACTCTAAGGCAAATATATGTTGTCTAATTAGTGTGGTCCAGTTAGATCTATTTTTTTCCCCTCATTTTACTTGCACCTATTTCTCTTCTAATTTTCTAATTCTAGATTATTTAACTTGAACCCGTTTCTTGAAGATTAAACAGAAGTGTTGATACAGAATGTTCAGAGTACATCAGAAATACACACACAGTGAAAATGTTTTTAAGCTCACAACACATGGTCAGTTGTCTATACTTACGAGGCCTTGAAAATGACTTGCAGCCTAGACACTTGAAAACACAGATAGGCATTATGCATTTAATACAAATATAGCATAATATAAATATATTGTGTACCAGTGCCATAAATGTGTAGATAAAATAGACAGAGTGTTAGGTTACAGGCACCCACACACCAACTGTCCCCACCCAAAGTGAGATCTCAATATCTCACTCAATATGCTGGAAACAAAAGTGTGTTTGAAAACAGACATGTACACTCATACACAGTATGAGGCATTCATGCATATTTAGGACAGAGTCTACTGTGTAATGGATATTGCTGGATTGGACTCCAGTCACGTACTGTTTTGAGAGATTGAAGGATAAAAGATGGAGTCATTATTATGCAGAGCTTTGTGTCTGTGGGTGGGTGTGTGCATGTCTCTGTGTGTCCTAATGCTGATTCTTGAAATCTCCACAGCTTATGAAAACTACGTACATGAAGCACGAACTGGTGCAGTTACCCTTTGTAGAACACAGCCAGTGTGAATGCAGGTGAGCCACATGTTCAAACATACACACATTTTATCTGACTGAGACACGGACCTGAACGCACACACTTTAATAAATTTGATTCAGTGTTTGGTCTAAATACTGTTTTAGTGGCTTAATAAAATGTTGAATGCAAAACATATTCAGTGATGCCATGTGTAATTTCACATACTAGATTATCAAACAAAAATGCATGAATAGGTTTTGAATAACAAAGCAGAGTTCACCGTGGTCACATGGTGAACTCTCTCCCTCTGACTCCATCACATGCATAAATACCTTCTGTCCCGATAGACGCCATTTTGCATAATGTCAGGAGAAAAAAAACGAGTAGCCCCAAAAGCCCCTTTTTTCTGGCATCCTGCCGAGCTCTGTGTATTGGGTCTTTATTGGGTCATTTTGTACAATTCACATTAAAATCTCTTTCAGGGCTCAGGGTTTAGGATTAGGGTCAGCTGAGTGAACGGAGCTGAGCCTTCAGAAAGATCATTTACATTTAGTCCTCGTGCTTTTCTTCAGTTGGAAAATGAGGCTTCACGAATACTCACCATGCTGAAGCCATCGAACGCACTATTAACTTTCCCGAAGTTTCTCAACACAATCTAATATACTTTTTTTTTTACCAGTATGTGTACTGTGCTAGGGTTTAACCACCTAAGGCATTAAGATGTTAAAGCCAACCTTTTAGTAACTCCTAAACCCTAGTCTTAGGAGTGTAAGGAGTTGTCTTATCTCCTCATATTAATTTGTCATTGTGTTGTTTTTTTTTCCCAGGCCAAAAGCAGATCTTCATACAGAGCCAACCAGGTAAATGATGTGTCTACGTGAGCATGTGCATGCGTGTTTGCACATAGACTTGTGTATAAAGGTCATTACGTAACATTAGCTATTTACCGTTTATGTACTCCCACTATTTCTGTGTTTGACCTCTCCCTATTGGTGAGTCAATGATGCTGACTGCAAAAAGGAACTGCATTCTCAGCTAATGTAGTGAGCAAAAGCACCCTACTTTCAGACCAGCCTGGTCCAATCTCATTTCTCATTTCATCACATGCGCTCTGGCCAACTACACCAAAGTAATACTGTACTGTAACAAAAGGACAGAAATAAAAGTGTCACATTCATTGTGTGAGCTGCAGAATCCTACAGTAGTATAACAGTGTTTCTCAATTCCCTATGCCACTTCCGTTTGGGGAAAAATCCATGTTGCAGGAAGAAACAAATTGTTGGGATTACACAACATCTTTGATGTCCATTTCTGCTTCCCCCCCCCTAAGAATTATATTTCTAATGCTATCTGTGCAAATTATTATAGAGAAAAACATCACTTAAAATAGCTATAGCTATTTTGTAAGTTGACGTGGCAAGAAGTGAGTAGGGGCTTCACTTTTCTGAATTTTTGTTGGGGGGTGTGTGTGTGTATGTGTGTCCAGCTGGCCTGTGTCTACAAAGCTGGATGCAAGTCAGAACCCAGAACTCCTCCTGAGTTGAGAAACAGACCATTCATTTTGTTGCTTAATTAGGCCACTGGCCCCTCAAGAACTCCCGAAAAGAAAACGGGAAATCGCAAGAATTAAGAAAGGAAGTCACGTGATACTCAAATCTGTCACTGTGATGCATCAGGCCTGTTTGTAGCAATGACCGCGATACCATTTAGCACAGGGTAGTGTCTTTGTTGTCGCATGGACCTTTACAATAACTTAACTTATCTCTCTCCCTGACTCACAGGCAAGACCCACGGCCAAGGAGGAAAGGGAGGAAAAGGGAGAGGGGAAAACCAAAGCGAAAGAAACATGTCAGGATAAAACTGACGTAAGTTTCTTTGTTTTTATTTCAATTCCATGCGACATTCTAAAATCCATCGTTTACACCAGTCATACCACAGGATTCATCTTAGATTTCACAACTTTATGTTTAAGCAATGCTCTAATCTGCTGCCAGGATTTAAATAGGGTTTTATTTATTAAAACATAGATCCAACACTATGTTGATACATGCTGCACTGCACGTATACACACAGATACTAATTAATTCGGGTTCTAAAGAATTCATTTCAAGAATTTTCTTCTCCTCCTTTTTATTCCACTATCATATGCATGGAAAGGGCAAGCAGAGGGCATTTTCTTTTGGATTGCCTCTCCCTCTCTGCTATCCATCATTCACCCGTCTATGGATAGAGTCAGTGGCAGGTGTGAAATTAGGATAATTTGTGGGCCAGAAAGCCCCCTCCCTATCCCCCAATGTGGCTTCCAGACTCCTTAAACACATCCACTCATGCAAATACTGATTTCCTCCTTAATTAACTCACTCAGCTGTAGATTTCCTCCTCTCCCTTTTTTGGCTAACTGAGTGAAAGTGGCAGTCACAAGGCATTATTAAAAGCATTATATGTTAAAACGCATTATTAATAGAATACTACACAGCCTCAATGCACTCTTTTAGCATCCTAAGTGTTGCATCCCTAGGGGACTGTGGGCTGAGCATGAAAGGATAAGGAGAGATTCAGACTCACATACAGGTGGAATGTATTTTTAACAGTCTATAATGCATCAGTATTAGACAAAAAAGCCATGAGAGGACATGCGTTAGAGAGATTTTAGCATGACGCGAAGCAGAGTGCCTAAAACCCCCTTACCCTTGACAAAATAACAGTAAAGCATGGCCTCAAGTGGCTTATTGCTTTTGTAAAACATTGACATGAACACTGCATTTTATGATGTGTTTAAGACGTAATTTAATTAACTATTAATGATTTTCTCAATAAGCAATTCTTCTGCCGCTGCCTTTTAACAAGCTTTGGTTGCTAAGCAACATAATGCACAAGGATAAGGGTATTCTATGGACAGAACAATAGTTTAGGGAATAGAATTAATTTTTTAATCATCCATTGATGGTACATGAGTTGATCATTGTTGCTTTTTGTTAAACTGGTTAGCTGAAGTTTCCGAGCACTGCTGTGCAAGCAACGATGTTGCTCCAGAATCTCCACTCATCATCATAGTTCAGGTGCCAATACATTTGTAGAGATGATTCACTTTGGTGGTTAGTCACAGCCGTAAATTTCCCACCAAACCAGTACCAAAAAGTTTCTAATAGTAACTAATAGTATAATGGCTTTATTGGTTTAAAACCTGGTGCATTAATACAAAATTCAATTACTTTAATGCGGTTGCAAATATATGTATATCAGGTATATTACAATGGCTTTGAACTGTATGTTTTTTTTAAATGCTATTTATACTATTTTAAAACAGCATATTTAGCAAGTCTTGGTCTGTCCTAATAGGACTCCAGCACCTACTACACCTGCACCTCCTGCTCTCCCAGCTAGTATCTGCCCTTCTCCCCCTGCTGAAGAGCAGTGCCCACCCTGCCCCGTGCTCAGAATGACATCACAGCCACCGATGTGCGAGTGTACATGCAGTCTAAGGGAGGTGAGCTGCACCAAGAGAGGCAAGAGACTCAACCAGCAGAGCTGCAGGTACACGTGTCCTACTTTTGTAATGCCACTGCTGCACTAATTCATTACACCTTTGGCATGTCAGTATTTTTATTCCTCGTTCTGCTTTTATTTCAGATGTGAGTCCATAAGAGTATAATGAAATGAGGGGTCCTTCCTTCCCTGGTTCCAAGCACTGTATCTTCATCCATCTTTCGAGACGGTGTCTTTACCGTGGAGTCGTAGAGCAGGAGTCATCTCAGCGAGAGTAGTGGAAACTCCTGCCTCCCTGCCACTCACCTCTACACATTTAGTGCAGTATTAGATGCATGTATTCAGCTCGGTATCCGTGTTCCGGTATTGGTGTGTGTATACCGTGTGTCTCCAGATTCTCATCGCTAAGCCCCTGAAGCATCATGCTGCAATGGCTTTGACAGCAAATCATGCATAGTGGCACAGGCAAGTAGTGGAGTCACAGGAAAAGCATGTTGCATTCAAGTGGATTGGATTGTTGTGCTAGTCCATGCTACTACTCAGAATTTTATAATAGAGCTAATAGATCCATCACCCCACAAGACATTTACCTGTGAAAAAATGTCACTGGTTGAAAAGACTTCACTCATATGACTGTGTTTGACTGATCTGGAAGCTGGAATTCACAGTTTTATTGATGTTCAAATAACAAAGGGAATGTCATTTTTTTAAAGAAAACCCAACACTTTGCCAAAAAAAAAAAAAAAAAAACTATCCTAAATTAGGTTGCAGGACATTCAATCATTAGGACGTTTCCCATCTGTCCTGGGCATATCCATGTGCTGTGACTGATAGAGAGACTGGTATCGAGACGTGCAGAATGGATAGATGGGCATCTGTGTGGTCTGAGCATAGAATGATAAGGATCTGTGTGACAGGCCTGATTTATTCTCAGCCTCCATAAGCCCATCACATGGCCTCCAGGACTGTATCAATGAGTCTTATTGTGTTTGTTTGATTTGCTTTTTGTCTGGCGCTTTCCTTTGGGAATAAATGAGACTTTCCCTCAGGCCAGGAAGTGAGGGGAATGTCAATAGTAAAGAGACCTGGCTATATTCCACTGCTGATTGCAGCAAACACACAAACACTCACACACATACAAAACAAACTCTCTCTCACAGACACACACTACTTCTCTTTCTGTCTTACTTTACTTACTTACTTACTTACTTACTTACATTGTTTTGAAATGTTTCTACCTCTGTCTTTTTGTAATTTTATCTCTCTCTCTCTCTCTCTCTCTCTCTCTCTCTCTCGCTCTCTCACATACATAACAGTTGATTATAAGCTTTTCTTTATTAATACTAAGAGAAGAATTAAACTTTATTTTACATGTTTATATCATTATATTCAGTTGTTATGTAAGTCTTAGTAATAATATTGTAGCCTTACGTGGTTCATTTATAAAAAAAAAAAAATGTAATGGTGCCTTTGTTGTTTTGTGTTCTGTTAATCTGTCTTAAAGCATCAGCCTGGGTGGCCTGCTATGGACACATTCTCTGCCCCAGCATGCATCTATGTGAAGGTCTGTGTTTAGTTCGAACAAAGGGGCAAGAATAATAATAATAATAAAAAATACAGCCCTGTAGCACAGCGGCACATCTGTTAAATCAATCGAAACATCAAATCTCAGCACTGATATAAACCATCTGAGATGTTTGTTAGTTTAAAAAAATCTGTGGCATTCTGCACTGACTATAGGGTATCCAAAATATAATATATTTATTTTTATATTGAGTTGCCTTTTATATCTAGCTTTTTAATGTTGCTTTGGGGTATTTTATGTCACATATCACCTTAACTGTGAGAATATTAATATCAGAGGAAATATAATTCAGTATTTTGTTTAGAATAACACATTGGTCATAGCCATCTGTGAATGCTCAGGTCTGTAAGTTTGATATTATCTGGGAGAAGTTGTGAATATATACATATATACTGTACATTTCGGTGAAGGTAACAGACAGTGGTTGACATGATATCCATATGTTTACCGCAGTCACTTAACTACCTTGAAGTCCCATCATGTAGCATATCTGACTGATATCCATGACTTAACCAAGGGATATTTTGCAATAATATGATGAAGATAGTTATACATATGCAATAATGTAAATAAAAGGATCCCTGGCTTATAGTTCGCTTCACACTATGGTTATGGGTAATTGTTCCATTTGTGCTGTATTATGTCAAATCTGTTATCTGCTGTCTGAAGATATATGTATGTGTATATATATATATATATATATATACACACACACATACATACATATACCGACTACCACACTCACTGTAAAGTTCTCTAAATTTACTGCTAGTAATTGCAATGGAAATATTATACGTAAAAATACACACTACATATAGTATACATGAATGTACCAGTTCTCTTCAGTGTTAGCGTGCACCTTCAATCATGTACAGGAGACTTCGTCTGCCTTCCGATATTTTGTGTGAATTTCGCCTTTGAAAGAGATGACGCTCTCTAAGCTATAGTTCATATTCTGTGTAATCTATATTTGTATAATGGTAACATTCAATAGTCTTACTGCTGCTACACCATTTATGCCCTATTCCTCTGTCTGTGAACAAGTATAAATCACTCAATTTGTCTTACTATGTACAATCTGAGGGGCAATACACGTGTCTACAATGCGTATATAATCAGCGGACATGCATTCAGTAGCCCTCCAGTCAGCAACAGCCATAATGTAATGTTCAGTATACTGTATTATTAAAGTGAAATGTCCTATTTTTGAGAAACTGTGGTTATTGATGACTCTCTAAATGCCTTCTACACGCCCTTTTCTGTATTCTCTTTCATCTTTGTCTCATTCTTTGCCCTTATCTTTCATTTCAAACTCACATTTTTTGCTTTCCCTCACTCTCTCTTTTGTCCTTGCTGGTTAGGTAATGAAAGACAAACATGTTGATAATTATCGTGCACTTCTGGGAGGCACGGGCAGACGGCTGCCAGCAGCACGTTGATGTGAGAAATAATATTATCTCTGTCCCTCCTCTTGCCTCACTGCTGCTGAGTCAGATGTTCTTTGCCTCAGTAATGCACACACGCACATAGACTGTGACTCAGCTCATATAGTAGCGCCAATGTCACTTGCTCTCCACCTGATCTAAGCACAGCAGTGCACCTGCACTACATTTGCAAGCTTTCTACAAGCCTTTCTGCAAGTTATTAACAGGTTATTGTAATTAGATCAAGATTACTGTGTATGTTCTGCAAAGGTCAGATTTCATGGCTGGCATGTTGTGAAGCCAAGTCGTGCTGTAGTGCTCAGTAACACGGACACTTGGGAGGATCGTGTTTGATGCAGCCGCAGATGTCCGATTCAGTTGACATTATCAAAGCCGTGCTTCATTTCCATTGCTTCATGTGTAGAGGGAAGCAGGGAATGGATGAATAAACATTTCACAATGTACCTCCTATTGCCTGAGGATGATGCAATTAACGTTAATTTCTTTTTCCTTTTAATAAGTGTGTGTGCCTGTGGAAGCAGTGTGAAGCAGTCATGCTTTAATGATGCTGATGTACCTGTCTGTCAGGCCTCTGTCTGGTGCAAGGGCCAAATTTAGCATCCTGAAATAGATTATCAAAGGGAGAGAGAGAGAGAGAGAGAGAATGAGTCATCTGTCTAGAGGTTGCTTTCTGCTGTCTGGCTCTCTGTCTTTCAATCTGTCTTTCTCCTTCTGTGTTAATCTCTGTGAGATTATATAATAGCAAAACCCCTTCTTCACATATAGGCAGCCCCATTCCCACTGCCTATACAAATGTGAGAATCTCTTAAATCTTTCCTTAAGCTGAAAAAACAAACTTGTCTGTTTGCTTTATGATCTCATTTTCTATCTCACCCTAGGGGTTCTCTCTTCCTCTCTCACTTTCATCCCTCACATTTCCATCTCAAAGCAAAGGCCTGTTTATTTCCATCTATCCATCCATATCTCTTTGTCTTGTGCGTGCTCCCTCTCTGTGGCAGTAGTGATAAAAAATCAGCCATGTTTACACTGCCACTCTTTGTTGAAGCAGCTGTGTTCAGAGGGGATCTGGATGGTATCTGGACAACATGAACGTACGTGCATGTGTGTTTTGATGGCATCAGAGAGGGACGACAACAGCAATGTGAGAGAAAAAAAAAGCATTAAGAGTAACACACTGTTGATCATGAGAGTATTTGTAATTGCACAAAATACTCTCAAAAGTGTGTAAATTAATGCACTTTTTGTGTTATCACTATTTTAATGTCATATTGTTTTAATATATAAAAAAAAAACACACAAACTGTCCAGCACATCATGTTAAAATATCCCTGAACTGTGATTTTTTTCACTCCTTTCGCATGGTTGATTCTGATCATATAGATTAGTGTTTGGGTTGAGATTGTTAACACAGCACTAAATTCGCAGTTCTTCTTTATAAAAGTAATTAAGGAACTCATACATAATGTCCTCAATGAAGTTATTAAACTTAATAAAAAAGTTATTAAGCTCCATGGATTTGGACTATTCACATCCAAGATTAGAGTATAACAGGTAACCTGGACACCTTTACCTGAAGAACCCACATGGTAAGCTATAATAGTGGCGCAGTGGGTAATATTCTCGCCTCACAGCCCCAGGGTCTGAGGTTTGAGCTCGGGTTCGGGGTTTTGCATGTTGTCCCTGTGTCCATCCGGGTTTCCTCTGGGGTCTCCGGTTTCCTCCTCCTTCCCAAAAACATGCTGTATTCCATCCAGGTTGCATTCCTGCCTCATTCCCAATCCACCGATCCACCGAATCCAACCCTAATCAGGTTTCAGCACTTAATGAAGATGAACGAATGAATAATATTGGAATTTGAAATCTCACTTCTGTCAACTTGGCTAAAACCACTAGATTAGCAGCTGTGATATTGTGCTATTTGCTATGGCAAGATGCATATTTGCGTACATACATAGAAACTGGCATTTTTAAAGAGACCGATGGTATAGAAATGTTCCTAGGCTGTTCAAGTAGTTTTCCTGTGTATTAAATATATCAAACATTTCATCATTTTACACAGATTGCTTTTAATTGTATAAAATTACATGGTCAGGTGTACTTTGAATTATAGTCCAATCACATTTTGGACCGCTGTTGACTTGACCTCACAGTTATATTAATGCATTTTTTTTTTTTTGCAAGGGTCTGAGTTAAAAGAGAGTTGGGCAAGTGCTCACAGACTATGTTTTAATACATACTGTAGTTCCACAGATGCCCGTAAAAGAGGGTGGGGACAATATCAAGGGATCCAAGAAGACAAGACCTAAGCGTGCCCCAGAATATTTGTGCTAAAAGTTCTCATCCCACTGCCTGTGTTAAATATGAAAACATATTGGTTTTGTTAGAAGTAGCACAAAATGGGCTGTCCTTAGCCCTTAATACACACTGCATGTTGTTCTTGACACATCTGATTTTGAAGTCTATACTTCTTTTGATTTTACTATCTGTATCTATATGGAGAATTAAAAAAATCCTTACATTCACTGAGGAGGAAAGATTACAGCAACAAAACAGCACAAACAAGACATGCTGCTTCTTGTCGAGTTCCATAACACAAAGCCGAGTGTGTGTTTGAGTGATAACGACAGTTATAAACAGTGGCAGTTATCTCAAAGCCGCCATCTCTGTGTAGCATTTACCCCAGTTCTCTTGTTTATCATCATTTGTTCCAGCTCACATATGTATTATGTATCAGTGTTTAGTAAAGCACTGAAGAAAAGATCATACTCTCTCTTTTTTTTGTTCTTCCATGTATGTAATATTGATCAAGTCAGCGCTGTTTTATTTATTTATTTGTTTTTAGCGACATCTGGTGGTTAAAACAGATATGGTCGCGTCCATAATGTGAAAATATTAAAACATTCTCACATTATCTTCAATGCACCAGACAAATTTAAGTCATACTTTGTGTCAAACTTGTGCTCTTACTCGCTACTAAATAGAAAAATCAAAGTGCATTGGCCTCAAAATATTGTCTGGGGGCCCCTGGTGGTAAAGCATAGCCAGCAGATCCATAATTAATGATTAGGTGGATGGATATCATGGTCAAGGTTGTGCTGTCCATAAAGTATAGCCAGGATAATAATAATAATAATAATAATAATAATAATAATAATAATGGGTAGCACATTGGTGGCACAAGTGGGTAGTGGCGTCGCTTCAAGGTCCTGGGTTCGATTATTAGCTTGGGTTACTGTTTGTGTGTGGAGTTTTGCATGTTCTGCCCTTGTGGGTTTACTCCAGCTTCTCCAGTTTTGTTCCTCTGTCTAAAATCATGCAGATAGGCAAACTGGCTTCACCCTAAATTGTCCCTAGCTGAGATTGTGTCTGTGCATGCTGCCATGAGATGGACAATACTCCCATCTCGCACGCAGTGTTCCTGGGATTGACTCCAGACCTACTGCAACCCTGACCAGAATAAAGAGGTTACTGAAGATGAATGAATGCATTTCACTGTGCATGTCAGGAGCATATCTATTTTAGTGAAATATGAGCCCCTGCCCAAGCTGTTCTAATTATCAAGAACATTTCATATGGAGCAACATGATTATAGTGGCACAATGAGTTTCTGCCTCAGGGCATGACAGGATGTTCTGTTCTAATAGCCACACTTTATAAAGTTTGATAACTTCATTAAAAAAAAAAAAAAAAAAAAAAAAAAAAAAAGCATGCAACCATCACTACTTTCCCAACTATTTGCAGTCATTTTGAATGAGGTTGTTCCGACAAAGCAAGGTTGTAATTTTATCAAACCGGCAGTGACTGTACGGAAGTGTAGTCGTAGTGTGAGTGAATAAACAATGATAACGAATGTATAAGCGTTTTATGTCGAAAATTACTTTTTCATCTCAATTTGTGCATTTTGTGGTTATGCACCTCTAGATACATTTCAGAGGATTTATTATGTATCTGTTTAATCATGTGCAGTGGAGTTAATCATAGCATGAAATAAAATATTATCATGAAAAGAGAGTGTTGGCCTGCCTAAAATTTGAATAGTGGGATTATGTTTTTCAGATCTTCAATTGTCTCATTTCGGTGAGCCTGTGCCCACTGTAGGTCATCAAACTGAAGAAATTGACTGTCTCTCCAACCACACACAGGACAAAGAAAGACATTCCTTTACAACAAAGACCTAAGATGGCTCCAGCCCGTCTAGGTTAAATGACTGATTGTCAAACATTAAGGGATGCTAATGGTCATCAGAATGCAGGAACACCCCAATAAAAGGGTGTAAATTACCCCTCAGTGGAGCTGGAACTGGAACAGGGCTGGAACCGGAACAGAGCTGGAACGGGAAGAGACCTTGCACCAGAAGAGCGCAAGGCCTTCCTTGCTGAACATCGCCTGACTCAGGCTTTCCTTGCTGAACATCGCCTGACTCGACCCTTCATCCAGCCGTCCAGACTCCATCCTCCCTCTCCGGCGACGATCAGCAACTTCTCCAAGATCCTCCAACTCCTGTCCAACTAGAACCTGCTGACCACCAACAACTACTTCCATTCACCACCCAAGCAAAGCAAGTATTGATACCTCTTAACTTCGTTAAGATGGTGCAGTAACACTAAGAATTCTCTAACCAATTCACAAGTTAATGCCGACATATTGATGGTTCACTCAGGTCAGGGTCTAGTGACTTCTCATACTTTTGTCTAAGAACTCAACCTTCTGATTGTTATCACTGGTTCTTCTCATGCCATAATCCTACGTGTATGAGTGTGTATGTTTGTGTGTGTTAGTTGTATGTAGTAGTCTTAGTCTATGTGTGTAGTAGTTTAGTGTAATAAAGTCTCGTCAATGTTCAGGGTGATGTTGTGCTGTGTTTTCTTGCTCACCATCTAAGTTCCTAAGGTGCCTGATCTTAGTACGCTGCTCTAGAAAGGTCATCATCTGAGGAAGTATTACTCCCGGTGGCCACAGTAGTGATAACTTACCAGAGTTGGTAGATGCCTCACTAAACATTTTGGCGGACGAAATGAGCAGTTAATGGTGTAAATTAATTCTGACAGAATTTCCCCAAGATAATCAATATTGCTATTGCATTAATGACCTTCACTCCCATAATAACTGGAAGATTAGACTAAGTCAACATCTAAATGAGCTAAATTCCTTACACCACTGTAGCCTCAGATTCCTGTTCTTGGCTGACAGGAGAGGAACCCTCAACCTCTTCAACCTCAAGGTTCAACATGTTGTGCATTCTGAGATACTTTTCTGTTCACCATGGTTTTAAAGAGTGATTATTTGAGTTACTGTAGTCTGTCTGTCAGCTTGAACCACTCTAGCCATTCTTCTCTGACTTCTCTCATCAACAAGGCGTTTCCAGCCACAAAATTGCCACTCACTGGACATTTTTGAGTTTGTTTTTTTTTTTTTGCACTATTCTGTGTAAATTCTAAAGACTGTTGTGCATGAAAATCCCATATCAGCAGTTTCTGAAATACTCTGGCTCCAACGACCATGCCATGATCGAAGTCACTGAATTCACATATTTTCCCATTCTGGTGTTTGATGTGAATACTAATTCAAGCTCTTGACCTGTATTTGCATGATCTTATGTATTGTGCTTCCTCCACAATACATGCGCACACAAACACACACACACGCGCACACAAACACACACACACACACACACAACGTTGCAGTCTGGCATTTGGGCCAGAAAAACTAAACAGAACAGGGCAGCCACTGACAAAGACAGATTGTTAAAGACATCATATTAATCAGACTTGCTTTTAACAAACAAACAACAACTTTTGTCATAGTACAAGTACAGAGACATCAAACTGCAGTGAGCTTTGGTTGAGGGCCCCAGTGAGGATTGAGGTCATGACCCCTGGTCTGCAAGGCCAGTGCTCCAACCACTGAGCTATGTAAAGAATTGCCACTGTTTGCCAGTTTCATACCAAATCGGATGCATGATGTCAATATATCCACCATGCTAAATTACTAAAAAGCAATTTTTGATATCTCACAAGGTTTTCATGGCGAGGCAATCAATTAACGTCACAGTGTGCAAATAGGGAGTGTGGCATAATTCCCCTGTGCATCATGCAGTGTGGGTCAAAGTGGATATGATATGGCTCTGAGGTCACATGTATGTTCAGTGATGCAGCATAATAACATCCACATGCCAACACAGGCATGACTGCAACTTGTAACTTGGGCCCACTAATTGCTGCTTGTAACTACATTTAAATTACATTTTTAATGTAATTTCTCTGTGTCAGGGGGAATTCGATGCTCTGCCAGAGACTGGACATGCTGCTGAACCTTTGAGGTGAAACAGCTTTTGTTCAGAACAGAGATAGAAAGAGAAAGGAAAAACAGACACACCCATACCCATATATTGTTCTGTATCACCGACGTCATTAGTCAGGCTCTGGGAGCGTCCAGCGCGCATGCCTGCTGGTGGACGTGGCAAAGACGTCACGCACCGGAAGCTGTCAGCACGGAAACGGTAACCCCCGAAACTGTCGGCAATCCGGCGACTCTGAAAAGCGACAGATTTTCTAATTAACAGTAAGTTATCGTATATGGGTTGTCTTCGCTGTGTCGTTATAAGTGTTCTTATAAGATTATTTCAGCTCTCGTTACGTTGCATTCCGTATAACTGGAACTTTTGTCGAGTCTTTCCACTAGCAAACAGAGCTAACCAGCTGACGAGCTAAATGAGCTACGTAGCTACAAAGCTAGCGTTATTTCACTTTCTCAGTGGCGCTCTCAAAAGGGACCGTACTCCCTATATATGGGCACTACATAGGGTATAAATTAACGCCTCTTACCCCCTATGTAGTGCACTCTGTGGGCAGTAGGGAGTAATTTGGACTACACCCAAGGTGTTTTAACCGATTCTTCATACACTAAACATTTTTGGTGCTAGAAGCTTTTCATCATGTATGCTTATTGTTAGTTATATAAACGTACTAATATCAAAGAGTGAGTTAAGCTAATTCCGACATTTAACTATCACCTACGTCGTGTTAGCTATCCTAATTATACAATTACCCGACTGAGCTCGAAGCTTCTAGGCGATTCAGTATTTATCTGTTGATTTTCAAGCAGCTACGTCATTTGATCATCACATGACCCACTCAGCCTCTGTGATCACATTGATTTAGTGTGAAGTTCACAGCCCAAGATTACCTTAACAAGTATGTTTTACTGAGAAGTCTGTTAATCACATGCTCATTAAATGGTTAACCATGACCTCTTTTTCCACAGATGAAGCGTGGGATCATTCAGGAGTGCTCACCTCCACCAAGTTCCTAGTGACCCTCTGCCTGTTCAGTGGTTTTAACTCTATCTCCTTGAATCACCGTAAACCACCGTAGAGGTGTTTATACAGGACTTTGAAATCACCAGTACACCTCACTGAGGTTTCCAGCATCATGACTTGCAGGGATCGCACCCTGGAGTTCCAGTCCGCCTGCAAGTCTCTGCAGGGGAGACAGATACAGGTAGGACACCAAGCTCACACTCCTGTCTAAAACTCTTTAACTCTATCTTATTTTACAGAAACCCAGACTCCTACTCGAATAGATGTGTCAGTCAAAAAGGTGCCAACATTTACAGTTTAGCCGAAGTACTTATGATGACATAGTATCTGTATTGTGAAAGAATTTATGTCAGTAATTTTTTTTCGGAGACACCTGAGAGAACTTTTTAAATAAATAAATAAATTAAATAAACTTTTTAATAAATAACAAGCAAAATTGTAAAATCTTAAAATATTACACATTTTCCTTCATTTTCTATGTTAATTTATTTTTGTAGGCAATGAATAAAAAGTGTCAATTTATTTTCATCAAGGTTTATTTTTAAATGCAGCACTATTGTTTTGCTGGCAGTTTGTTAGGAAACCTGTCTATGTTGTGGTACATATCATCATAGGAATGCCGTGATATGATATTTTTGTTACGTTGCCTACTCTTTCTTGCTCACAGTGCTCTAGAGGTGTGCATGTTTGTTTGTTTTTTTTTAATTCCCTGTCTTGCCTGCTCCCCCAGACACTCTTGATCAATGCTGACCCTATGCGCTTGCACATGATATTTTCGGATGAAAGCATAAGCAAATTAGTAACTTAAACCACTGTGACTATGAGTAGGATACAGCAGTTACTAATGCCGAATGAGTAAAAGGATGTGGGATGTGAAGGACACGCACTTGCTTCTGATCATGCTCGCAAGTTTTGGGTCTGAGAGCCAGTAGATGTGGACAGGACTGTAGTCTCGATAAAGAACACCGGATCAACTGATTTTTATTAAGTAGAATTTTTTTTTGCCAGTGTTTCGCTTGGCCCATATTTGAAAAACATTAGTCATCCTGTCCACTGATATGGAGAGATTTTTGTGGTAAAATTGTGTATTTTCTCTCCGCTTGTTAGGATTGTTTTGTTTGTAGCAATACTGGTATCTGTGTTACGAAAAGACAGTCGTGTAGTACTTTTGTTTTTTAATATGTCGTGTGACGTATGAATGTGATCATCTGTCATGTCTGTAGAGGACACAGTTGCTCTGTTGTTTTTGCTACAGCAGTTTCATATTAAAACCTCTGAACCTGTTTAAAGCCATCAAGTAGTTCTCACATGTAGCTTTTGTTGCTTAGCAATGAAGGTCAGTGAATGTCTTGTAGCATTTCAAGCATTGGAAAATCCTCTTTAGTTTTCATTCTTAGGATATGTATGAACAGAAATTTTGTGGTGTGTTAATGTTGACGATCCTAATGTTACCCAGTTTTAGCATTCTTCAGTTCACAAGATAACTGTTTGGGATCATTTCACTGTATCGTATGTTAGATATTTTAATGCATACTCAGTCCTTTTACTGTTTCTCTCCATTTTCACAGAATGGTACGCTGGCAAAACCCAACCATAATGCTCTGAAACAGCGGAGTGACTTCACACTCATGGCAAAGTAAGATTTGTAACTATATAAATGCATATTTTTTGACAGTTACATTTTATGTAGCTCTTAGCATTTTCTCTATGTTTCATTCCCGCTACTTTTGTGCCTCTCAGGAGAATTGGAAAAGACTTGAGTAACACGTTTGCTAAACTGGAAAAGCTCACAATTTGTAAGTACTTGGCTGATTAAAATTGGCTGCATTGTGTTGTAAGTCCTGCAGCGGGTGACAGTAGGCTTTACAATCATTAGTAACACTCCTCTCGTTTTTCAGTGGCCAAAAGGAAATCTCTGTTTGATGACAAGTCTGTGGAGATCGAAGAGTTGACCTACATTATAAAGCAGGTCAGAGGCCATTCATGAAGTTTCACACTCCGGTCTATAAGTATTTGGACTTTGACAGAGTTGTTGTTATTTTAGCGCTCTGCCATAGTGTATAGGAGTTGAAATTAAATAATGACTATGAGCTCAAAGTGCAGACTTTCATTAATTAAGCAATATCACATGAGAAAGAGTGCGGTTATACTGGCTATGGGCATGGCTCTGATTCGCCGTAGGTAACCGTTATATAAACAAGAACTTAATATTGAGTAAGTGACATTTCAGACACTTTATGGCCAAATGTTCTGTTTATTTTATCTCCGCTAGAGGAAATAGATCCTGAAGAAGCCACGCTTACTTTATAGCACGTCGAATAACTGGCTAGCTAGCTCACGTTGATGGTGAAACTGGCATCCCTTCTTCCTTTTCATGTTCATCTGCCGAGCTTTCATGTTTTAAGTCAAACGTTATATTCATGAAAAGTGTCGTTTGCCATGTGTGCTGATGATGTCGCTAAACCTACTGTAGTAACAGTTTTGTACTAGGAAGTGGAAGTTTATGTGGCGAACACAGACATGCGGAGTGATACGCAGCGAAACATCCCAGAGCCGTTGTAGGAAATATTGGCACCCTTGGAATGCCGCTTAACCAATCAAAGTAGTAGACCAGAATTAACTGTTGTGCAGTGTATGTTATTCCTTCATTATTTCACTCGCAAGTAAGCAGATAAAAAGTCTAGAGTTTAAGTATGGCATCTGAGTTTGGAATCTGTTGCTGTTAACTCTCAACAAGAAGTCCAAAGAGCTTCAAACAAACCAACAAACTAATCAGAGAGACAGCAAAAGCATTAGAAGTGGTCAGATTATTTAATTTAAACTCCAGTATACTGTGGTAGACAGCTGAAATAACAATAACTTATGAACCTATGAAATACACAAATATTTATGAACCTGACTGTACATGGTATTGATTTTGTTCTTTTTTTTTTTTTTTTTTTTTGATGCTGAGATCTTTTAAATCTTTTTCAGAAAAACTCAAATTAGCAAGTTATTTATTTGCAAATAATTATATTTATATAGCATTAACATGGTAACAGAAAGTTGGTGTCTGGAAAGGTTGTCTGCCCTAAGCTGCATCACAAGACCAACTAATTTAAATGCGTAAGCCTGTTTGCAAGCACGCCCTTATGTGGAATTTTGTAATTTTATTAATGCACCATGTAGCAATCTGGATGTCTCCGTGTCTGTATGGACGCAAGGTTTATGTTTATTTTTTTAAAAGAACAGATCACAAGTCTTTGTGGTTTTAAAAACTATAAATCTGTGTCTATATTTATTTTGGTCTGTGTCTGTCTCTGTTTCAGGACATCAACAGTTTAAATAAACAGATAGCGCAGCTGCAAGACCTGGTTCGCTCCCGAAGCGGACAAAATGGACGCCACATTCAGACACATTCCAACACGATTGTTGTCTCCCTCCAGGTAAAAAAAAAAAAAAAATCTTCTAGAGATTATCATCTCTCTTATCTTTCATTCACATTGACTAGACTGGTTATCCTAATCAACAGAAACACTGAAGTAAACTGTCCTCTGTTTTCATGTTTGCAGTCAAAGTTGGCATCAATGTCTAATGATTTCAAGTCCGTGTTGGAAGTGAGAACCGAGGTAAACTTTATTTACTCATTCATTATTTCAGTTGTATCTCACATGTATGGAATGTAGCATTTTTCATGCATCTGTCCCTCATCTTTCTTTACAGTGATGTGTGTTGTTGATTTTTTTTTTTTTTTTTTTTTTGTATTTGTGCTTCTCTCTGTGTAGAATCTGAAGCAGCAGCGCAGCAGAAGAGAACAGTTCTCCCAGGCACCAGTGTCCGCTTCACCTCTGCTTGCCAACAACTTCAGTAAGTTAACAAGCCGATGTAGTTTCAAGTCGCCAGAAAGGAAATAACACTAGCACACCTTTTCTTCATATTAATACAGAAAGGACTTTGATCGGGTTTTGTGTAAATATAAGAAAGGACTCTATCTTCATTAATAGGACTGTTCTGAACCGTTCTTTTCAGGTAGCTCAGTATTGATGCAGGATGAATCCAGAAGCCTTGGCAGTGATGTGGCCATTGACATGGAATCGAGAGCCAATCCCCTCCAACTGCAACTTATTGATGAACAGGTATGATTCAGGGTCAGGTGTTTCACTTTTGAAGCGTGAAGTGTGGCTGTTTTGTTATTTTAGATGATTGGGCTTACTGGAGCTCCTATTTCCTTGCTCTGACCATCATAATTTTTTATATCCTATAATTGTGGCTTTGATTTAAGTCAATTTCTGTGACTCATTTCTTTTTTTCGGTCCTTGATGTCACGTGTAGGACTCCTATATCCAGAGTCGAGCAGACACCATGCAGAACATTGAGAGCACCATTGTGGAGCTGGGCTCCATCTTCCAGCAGCTGGCGCATATGGTCAAAGAACAGGAGGAGACCATACAGAGGTGAGGAGGAGAATGGTTGAATAGTGTTGTGTAGCGTTAAGTACCGGAGTGGACAAAAGTATAAATTTATCAGCTATCCCATCGGTTAAGTATAACTTCTAGTGTCCTTGTGCATTCGACTGGTTTCGGCTGCCTGAAAACTGTCTGGGCTAAAAAGTGTTAGCTAATGAAACGTAATAATTTATGGCGAGCTGGTTAGCTAATTAAGTGCACCAATACAGACCGAGGGAAACAAATGACTGTGTGTTTATTTTCATCTTCTAACCAAATTTCTAATGTAGCACATTGTGTCTGTGCCCTTGGCAAGTTTTTGCCCAATATTTTTGGCTATGAGCTATGAGCTGTGGTGTGTTGTCTTCCATTGTACGTATTATCTGAATCTGGCTAGCTTTATCTATCCCTATGTTAAACGGCAAAGTGACTGCGTGTCGTGCTAGCAGAAGAGACATATGATGCGCTGGTGCTGCTCGACCCTTTATTTTGTTTGCTTTTGTACGTGCTTCCACATACCTGCGTGTTCATGATTCTGAAAAGATCGACTGTCATCTGTACATGCTAAATAATCCAGCTAGTTAAAACCATTTTACCAGGCAGATCGCTATTCAGCCAATTTGTGTAATGCAGCAGGCTTCGGGAACATAGTTAATTTCCAACATTAAGTTTAAACATAGTTACATACCAGATGAAAACGTTTGTTTTGAAAAAAGTCAATAAGGAGTGTTGTTTTTTTTTTTTCTTTTTTCTCTGGTTGTTAAGTTATGGAACTACGAACAGAGAACTAATAGTCAGGACAGGAAATCTGCTTGACATGGCTGCCAGGGCTGAAGTTTGTCCACCTCTGAAGTAGATATAAGTTGATTCTCGAGCAACCCTTTTCATGAGCCAGTTTTCCTCATATTAATACATTCTGTAAAATGAGTCAGAATAGTAATTTTGGAGTTAGGATAATGTTGGGATAGGATAATGTTTTACTATTCAATAGCCAGAATTATTTATCATAGCTTGTTATGTGCGTGATGTACGAGATAGTATAAAGACACTGACATATTTCTATGGCAGGGAGAGTATTTAGCATGAAGAGTGGTTAAACTGGATATTCATGATTGATATCTGTGTTGAATGCTGCTCAAAGGTAAATGTCCTTGTCGTTCTGTAGGATTGATTCCAACGTGGAGGACACTCAGCTGAATGTGGAAATGGCCCACACCGAGATCCTCAAATACTTTCAGTCCGTCTCCTCCAACCGCTGGCTCATGATTAAGATATTCCTCGTACTGGTGGTCTTCTTCATCATATTTGTGGTCTTCCTAGCCTGAGAGGAAAGGACCATGAGGAGCGATGGGATTAAGAAGTGGACGGTGTGAAGCAGCCATGGACTCTTATTGGGCGATGTGCAAAAAAAATGAAGTAGACTGGACGACAATAATTTTGCCAGGAGAGCGGACTTAATTGTACCACTTATGTGTTGTATGCTTTTACTGAGAATGAAAAAATGTTAGTTAAATTATAGAAACTTGTGTGGTTAGTCTTGCTCTCTGCATAGAATATGATGATGAAGGCAGTTTTAAAACATCCTGCCCTATTCAGGGAGTGGTGTCAGATTTCATTCTTGTCTTTTCTCTTTGTTACCTTGAGACATATACATTATAAAAACTGAGCCTTCACTTACCATACTTACTTTAAGGAGAAGGCTAATTTTGTGAATGGTTTGATTCTGCAAACTGGTTTAGTTAGTTTTATTTTTTTCCCTGACAGTGTTATCAGCAATCAGTGATAACATGGATGATGTAAAAGAATCGCTTTTACGATAAATTAATATGATCACTTGTACAGGTCTCCCTATGATAAACTTTCGATCTTACCTGTGCTTCATCTTGTCTCCTGTTTGTATAAAGGAGAATTAGTCCTTTGATAAAAACTAATAATGGCCTTGTAATGGCTTTTTACTGTAAATTGTTGAAAGATTTTCCTTATTTTCCTAATTTTTATTTTCCAACGCATATACCAAGCTAGGTACTCTTGTCTCATGATTTTACACTTTGTAGAGGGTAAATGAAGACTGTCGCTAGTGCATTGTTGACAATTTGCGACTTAACCATAAAGTGAGCCAAAACAAAAGCATGACTTTTAAAACAGTAATGTGAAGTTGTAAAGTGATAAGCTTTGGATCAATCTCCTCAGTCACTATGATTGCAGAGTTTGCAAGATTCCCAGGCTTATATGAGGAACAAACTCTGTAGTAAATTCTAAATGACTAAGGCATCAATAGATACTAACATCAGCACATGTAAAGTCTCTCAACATTCAGTTTCTCATTCAGTGCTTGCATTAGTCAATTCAATCTACATGCACAAATGTACAGCATATTATTTAATGAGCACTTTTTTTTTTTATTATGTATGTTTCCTCCCTTTTTTTAAGCTTTATTACTTGCCTCAGCTTGGAACTGAAAATGGTAACTGATTTCTGGAAAGTAACTGTATATTAAAAACAAATCTACAAACCTGGATTATTTTTCTTTGTTTGTAGGGAAGTTTGTCAGCATAAATATGTAGTTGATCATTATGAACTTTGCTGGGCAATCTTGATGTACACACACAGGGTGGTGTGATGTAGCCTCAAGGTGATAACTTTCTAATAACAGCATCTGTTTATTATTACGGGTTAGATTATGTGGAGCATCTGCCATACAAGACCTTGTGAATGAGCTGTTACCATATAGAATGTTAAAGTATTAGTTAAAGTATTAGCCTTGCAGCAGGCACTACTTTCAGAGTTGCTGTTATAGAAAATTAATCAACACCTTCTGCCCAATCATATTTGAGAATTCAACAGTGCTGTGGTATAAGCAGTTTTATTAATGTGAAACTTTGGTAATAATGTACAGTAATTATAAACAAATCTTCACAAAAAAAAAATCAAAAAGTCACTAGACTGAGGTTTCAACTGTTCATACTTTCAATCTTTGGTGTAAGTACATGTGTGAATAACAATATAAGCACAAGCTCTTGGACACACTTTGTCATTCTACTCGTTTTGCACATTGGTGCTACTCTCTTAGATCTCCATCTTTCCCTCCTCCTCTCCACATTGCCCTGTTCCCTACTGCCTTGCTCCTCACTCTGCGGCTCTAAGAAGACCCCTCTGTGGGGATTATTTCTGGCATGCTGTGGCTCCTCCCTCTTCTCGCTCGTGGCGCCGCTGACATCACCTGCTCCACAGCGTCCTCCTCTTCCTCCTCTGACCACGTGTTTTCCTCCTGCAGGTTGCCACGAGAACCACTGAAGCTGCCCATGCCACGACTAAGCGCACGGAACTTGGATCGGAAGGTGACGAATGAAAGGCTCTTACTGCGCCTCTTTTCCCAACGGACTGTGCGCACCTGCAGCTCTTCATCAGCCTGCTCGTCATCCAGACAGGCCCTCAGCACCGAGCGGAACAGCTGAGGGACCTCATGCACTTCTGGCTCAATCTCAGACACTAGATTACGAAACCTGAGGATCGTACAAGAAGAGTGAGACAATATCAATGGATAACACTGGATGTGTTTAAAATGCGTAATATAGTATATTATATAGTATTACTAGTTGTAATGCAGACATACAGAGCCCAAACCCTGTTTACTGAACTAAGTTTTAGTTCAGAATAGCACATCATCATTTATCTTACAAGAAAATAATCTCCCAGTATAGCAGGCCTGCCGTACATATGCCAGAAATAAAAACCATGTAAAAAGGGCCCTGAAGGAAACACACATACACAACCTGTGAATTGTAAATGGATGTAACACAAACTATAACTCATTATAATACAATATTCAAATATTGTTTCAATAACTTTGATTTACACTCCTTAACCTTAACCCTTTATCTTTTCTTTTTTTTTTTTAGCCAGAGACTTCTACATATAAGAAAATATCTGTGATCAGCCACAAAATATTTGTACAAAATATTGGAAATATAATCTTATCCGATGAGTTGTAGACAGTGCATAAGCCTGTATTTTTGTCCATCATAGTTTGATAAAATAGACAGGGCAGACAGTTTATTCTGCATATCAATGGACTACTAAACCCTCCTTGACCCTCTATCTAGTCTGGGACCGGAACAGCTTGTTCCCCCGGTTGTTCCCCCCGTGCAGCGGGCCTGCAGTACTGTGATATTTTTCAAGTACACCTGTCTATTAACTTCACTTGCCCTATTACAACCTACCAAATGGTGTCAGGTTCATGATCCTCCCTACCTGACAATGACAGGGCCACACTGTGGAGGTGGGATCCGTGCACAGAGCTCCTGCAAGTCCAGCACGTCTCTAGGCGTGAGCTCGTAGGGTACGTGGGGTTGAGGCCCGGCCAGCCAGCTGTAGTCTGGTGAGGATGAGGAGCTGCGACGCACCTCGCTGGCCCTCTCCAAACAGATACGTTCAGTACGCTTCACCATGGCACCCAGCTCCAACATCAGGGTGTTAGTGACCAGCTCCTCTGGTGTGCGCTGGCCAGGAACCTTCGGCTCCAGCGAGAACATAGCAGACCAGGGGAACATCTGAGAGAGAGGAAGAGATATGGCTATTCAAGGCTATATCTTTGATTTCTTTCTACTATTTATCTTTTGTAAGTTTTCACTTGTGTTTAAAGCATATAGTATGTTCACACTAAAGACAGTAGTGTGCAAATAACTCAAAGTCCCTCCATTTCCAGTCCTAAATACTAGCACAGTTAATGAGTTATTGCACATCAGCCCTTACCTTTTCGATAATTGTTTTTCTACTTCTGAAATGTAGATTGACTCCAGTTTGTCCCCAATCCGAGTTTTCTAGTCAGGGGCACATGCACATTATCGAGTAACACAAAAAGGTTTTGCAGATTATGTAAATATGAATCCAAGTTTTCGTGTGCACCCATGAGTTCTTGCAGCAGCACGGCCTCTTTAGTCTATATGGTAATCACTTTGCATAAGAGAGTAATCCCGCAGAAATAGTGATTGACATGTCTTACCAAACCCGATAAGCCTATCTGAGAAGGTGTACATGTGATTGTATGAGTGCAGATATAACAGACATATAACACTTCTTCATAGTTGCAGCTGAAATTTGTAAAATGCTTCGATCACAATGTAAAATTATCACAAAGTAAAAATGATCACTGTGATACAATATTGTTTGTGTATCTTGTATACATCAGTGCTGGGATAATTAAAATCAGAACAATTGTTTCCCAAAGAATATTGTTGTTGGATAATTAAACATATTTAAAGCTGAAGGCCTGACATGAATATTTTACTTTAGACAACATGGTTGGTGATAACAGTTACCGAAATATTTCTAGATAGATTATCTGCAAGAAACATTCGTTACTCCAAGCCAACAATGAACTTACAGATTACTAGATACACATTACATAACCTGAGTATCATCTTAATTCTTACTTCGGTGTCCCCTGCAGTCTTTGCATGAAAGTCTGGTATATCTGGCAGGCTATGAAAGTACTATGTATACTACAAGGGTTTCCACTCAGCTCAGCACTAACAGGGCTTTATTCTTAGTTTGTATTAACTGGGATTATATAGCAGTTACGTGCCACACGTGTCAGGAAGCACATGTTTCTACTGCTGATATCGATTATAGCCTAGTGTGTATCCCCTTTTTACAACCAGAACACTGGTATACAGCCACACTCAACACAATTATGCTGTAAAAGCTATGCAGTTGTTCACAACAACAGTATACACTATATGGCTATAATAATTGGTTTAGAATAACAGAACCAGGTAGTGCAAGAATAATAGTAAAATGATTAAAATTAAGGATGCATAATTTGTTGCCATTTCTGTTCATGTCTAAGAAGACTGGTCAAAATGCCTTTATTTCTCTGTTTTCTCTTTATATTTACATTTACATTCATGTGGCAGATGCTCATATCAAAAGTGATTTAAGAAAAGTGCAAATAGCTGAAGTTCCAACATACAAAGAACTTGGAGACTCGGTAGTGGCCTAGTTGGTAACTTATACATGATATTATCTGAAGAGGTCTTTAGTCCTTTGCAGAGGGAATAGAGACACCGGACTGTTCTAACTGAACCTGTGGAATGAAATTCACAGCAGAGTCACATAAGAAGACTTAATCGTGCTATCAGCTGGTATAGTGTATAGACAGTGGACACCTACCATATAGGCACACTTATCAGACACACCTACCTACTTTTGTTGGTCTACATTTACAGAATATACACATACTGGTCACTTTAATAGGAACACCTGAACATTTATGCAATTATCCGGTCAATCAAGTGGCAGCGGTACAATGCATAAAATCATGCAGATACAGGTCATGAGCTTCAGTTAATGCTCACATCAAACAACAGAATGAAGAAATATATGATCGGCATAGATAAATGCATGAACGTGTAGGTGTACAGGTGTTTCTAATAAAGTGGACAGTGAGTGTAGAAGATATAGATTGTAATTTAACTGCCCTTCAAGCATTCCTCAATATGTTTTTGAGAACCACTGTTGAGTGAACAGTTTTATTTGGTGGACTTTTAAAACTGGACTTTTCAACCCAAGATACTGCTATCTCTAGCATTTCTGGTGTGCCTGATGTACTCGAACCAGCACTGGACACAACACCATGTCAGTGTTAACGCTGTGTTAAGAATGGTCTACCACCCAAATTCTTGATCCTGCCATCAGGTAGAAGGTACCGGAGTATCAAAGCTCGCTCTGTCAGATTGCTCAACAGCTTTTTCCCCCAGGCTGTGAGAGCCCTCAACTCCAATCTCCCTGTCCCCCTCTGAAACCTCATCCACAACCCTACCTCCTGAAACCATGAACACCTCACCTCCTACCCCCAAGCCATGAAAAAACTGGCAATCTGTTTAAGTGCAACTCTGAGTGTGATACGCACAGGTGAGTGGGCTATACAAACCACCTGTAGTAACACACTCTTTTCTCTGAATGTACACTGAACACTACAAATCATCTTGCACTATGTGCTGCTTCCCCTAAAATATCTCTTTTGCACAATTTCATGTACAAAATACCTTTTTTGCACAATTTCATTTACAGTACAGTATAAAAACATATAACGTTTTGTATCGTTTTTGTAAAGTTTTTGTAAAGTATGTATAGTCACCATAATTGTCTTTCTTATACTTCTATGTTGATATTTATGTTTAACTTGTATGTAGCACGGTGGTCCTGCGAGACACGACATTTCATTCAACTATATGTCCACACATATAGTTGATGACCTCACATGACTAATGGGGTAGCCAACAAACTAAGTGTATAGAAACAGATGGACTGCAGTCACTAATTGTTTACCTAAAAATTGGCACCCATGCAGAAGGTTAAGGTCACTTTCTAACCTTGTCTTGGCTTCTTGCAAACATTATGTTGGGTAAGGAGCCAGTTAAACTTGTGTTTCATTTTATATATAAAATATATATTTTATATATAAAATTTGATGTTTATGTTATTTTTCTGGAAGTAAATTAGGTTATAAATGGGTGGGGTGTCTTTCAATGGAACTGGAAAGGAATCTAAATGTGATTTTCTCCTTTTTTTTCACTTTTAACCAGAATTTAAAATGCTATAATTTTAGTCAGTCGTTTCAGGAAATAATATATATATTGCAGAAGATGAGACCATTTCTTTTGTACAACTTATCCTGCACAGGGTTGTGGGGAGCCTGGAGCTTGTGTAGCGATCACATATACCTTTTTCAGACACTGTAGATAATTTGGAAACGCGTCTAACACATATCTTTGGATATAACACATCTTTGGACTGGGGGAGAACCCGCGGGGAGAGCATAGACTCTGCATACAGAGCGGATGCGGGAAGCGAACCCGCAACCCTTGAACTGCGAGACAGGCGTCCTAACCACTAAGCCACCGCGTCCCCACCCCGTTTCGATTTGCCCACTTGGGGTTAAAACTGGAAGGGCAAGCTCTTTTTCCCCGCCCCCTTTCTACGTCATTCACGCCACCTCGTGTCAACTGAGGGTTGACGGAGCGCGGCACGAGACACGATGCGCGCGCATTGTTCGGTTGTAGTTATATAGAGCGTTATTTCTGTAGCAATTCTGCGCCACAAATTGATATTATCAGTCATTTAATAAGAAGTTAGACGTCAAATGAGACATGGTGATTCACAAATCTCAGTAGAGGCGGTAAGTGATGTCAGAATATTTTGGGCTAGCTTGCTAACCAGTCAGTTTTTCCGAATGTAATGTCATTCTTTGTGTTAGGCGAGGTGTTTGTTTTGGTCATTTGTTAAGCGGTTAGCATCAGGTGTAGCTTCACTCGCTGTTTTCTCGCTCTCTCTCTCTCTCTCTCTCTCTCTCTCTCTCTCTCTTTCTCTTTCTTTTTCTTTTCACGCTTGTCATAACATCTGCTGTAATGAAGCAGCTGTGACATGGTTGTTTGTTTGCTGTTTTGTTATTAGCGTTAACGTTCATAACCGTGTTAAATTCACTTAAGCGGGGAATCAAAGTCACGTGAATACAACTGAAGACCTTCAGTGAATTTATTTATTTATTTAAAAAAAAAAAACGCGATGAAATTGAATTTATTAATACAGATGTTGCCAAGCCAGCTTTAGGATGATCCCTTGTGCCATTTGGTAGCATTGTAGTGAGCCCTGTGCTCACCCTGTCTTTGTTTTGCTAATCAGGATGATCAAAGGTTGACCTGTCCACGATCTTTTCACGTCTCTGTCTCAAATGAAGTCGGATTTATGCTCCGGATTTTCCACATTGCTGTTTGGGTAACAGCTTTCCTTAAATGAATGGCAATCAACCTCCATTCGACACCTTATAGCGCCATTTAGCTCAAATCAAAACATCTGGCGCGTTATGTTCTCGTGACCTTTGTGTTGTGTTGTTTATTGGCTGTTATCCAAGTTGTGCCATGTTTGTGTCTTGGTAGCAAAATTCCCTTGAGTGTGTTTCCATGAGAACTTATGGAAAAATACAAACACACTCAGACATGCAGCTAAACCAGCTTAAATCTGCATGAGCTCCATCTAGTCACTCTCTAGGCCTGTTGCTGTAGTCTGGAGCAAGTAGAGACAGAATTATTTCCCTGAGGCAGAGTCCAGGTTTTTCACTAACTGCACAATAAATAGGCTTGGAGCTTCTCTTTCACATATCCTACATACTAACCCGTGCCTTCTTTCTGTTCTTTTTTTCTGTTCTCCAGAACTGGGAATGATCAGCCTGTGCACCAGTGGATCTCAGTGAAAGGTTCTGGTCCTGCTGTACTTGTTTATGTGCGCGTTACAATGAGCTGGGCTGCGGAGGACTGGACCTCAGGGCTTTCCGGCCTGGTCCTGAAGAAAGTTCAGGAGCTTCAAGTGCACAATGAGAAGCTGAGCCGAGAGAGACAGCAGAGACAACTCCAGCTGGACAACTCAGAAGCAGCACTACACAAACAGAAGCAAAAGGTCTGTTTACACGATTCAGTGCTTTTGATATTCAGTATCTTTGCAGTCTCGTTCTTGACATGCTGTTATAGGAATATAATCAACGTCAGGCTTACGACGCTGAAGTTTATGATTTTCCAATAACAACGCGCTCTTAAAGTGTTTAATTGCTCTTATACCACAGCAGATTGCCAACAATTGTAATTTTACATTTATTAATAAACATGTCATACTTTTTATGTTTATAGCTACATTTAATGTTGTGGAACCTCTGCAAGACAGGTTCCTGTTATCAATTACGTTATAGCAGCTATACACAGTCATACCCTCGCCAGCCTCTTTTTTTTTTTTTCTCTCCCTTGTTTTCTTTTGAACCCAAGACTCCTTTCATGAATGTTAAATAAATGTCTCCTACCAGAAAATGTACCATATAATTTGTTGCACATTTTTAATCTGTTTATTGTTAGGCTCAGTCCCTGTTACTGTAGAAAGAGCTGTTTGCTATAGAAATGGTAACCTATTAGAATGAGTGCAGTAGTATTAATCTGTGATTTGAATTACAGTCTGCACTACTGTCAGAGCTATGCTGTTATAGAAAATGAATCATCACCTTCTGACCAATCAATGAAATTAAAAGCCCTATCTTTAAACTGGAAATCTGAAAGGTATGTCTGTGATTTTGGTCGAGGTTAGTCGAAGGTGGCTGCTTTGAATTTCAAAAACCGAACAAACACAGCCTCTCCCTTTACTGTTCCCACTAAAGTCATGCTCCAAAAACACTTGCATGCACACTGTCTAGGTTGAAAGCTAGTATGAGAGGAGAGCTTTCGGACGTGATAGACAAACAGGCAAGTAGACATGCCTCCTCGTCGTGATTGGTTGGATGTTGGTGGCCCACATTTTTGGCTCCCATTTATATGGCTTGGGTTTATAGACAGCTGCCAGAATGTTAAGTAAACCTGCCCAAATATTTCAAAATATATTCTGACCCCACCTTTGAATGTCAGTTTGTTTCAGTAACACACAAGCAAGTATTTCAGTAGGCGCTATTATAGATGAAGCAAGATCTATTGTGCTTCTAAGCCCACTGGTATTAACTCCCTGTTTTTGTAATTGTGTAATGAGAGTGAAGACACATAAGAAGATCTCTTTACTCTTTGCTTATTTCCCTACCATGCCAAACTTGAGAGTGACTTTGAGCTGAGTCACTTTGCAGCTGCTTCCTGGGACACTGTTACAGATGTGCATTAATGTGCAGTAAAGAGATATTCCTTAACAATTATGAACGGCAACCAGATATGTGACTATGCTATGGAATGTTAAAAGTCCTAATGTACAAATGAATATACTTTGAGTCTTTTGTTTTCACCCTGTCTCAGTATGAGGAGGTGCGTGTGGAGCTGGGAGTGGTTCAGAGGGAGCTGGTGGGAGTGCGAGAGCAGGTGCAGGGAGAGGCACGGACGAGGGATCGCCTGACCCAGGAGCTGCAGGCCAAAGTGGCTCAGGTGTGCACTCTAGAGGGCCAGCTGGACTCATCAAGGACACTCGTGCAGAACCTCACGCAGGAGGTTAAACGGTGAGTCAAATGGGCAAAAAGTGTAACCACACGTGTTAGTGGCAACCACGTAGATGACACATACACACTGTAATTGGCACAATATGAGCGTATGTTTCAGTGTGGCAGCTGTGTCAACAGGCTGAGGGCTTGGCTGGAACCTAAACAGCTTATTTGTTATTTCAATTCCAGTGACATGGTGTCTGGGCTGGTGCAGGAAACCAGTGAGCTGACCCATGTTTCTACCAGTTTAAGAGCCAAACAATTACGTAATCAACTGTGGAAGATTCCCATCCAAAGTTGAACCATACAGCAGCTACTGTATATACAGCACAGTGACAGATAGAAGATAAGAAATGCAAGTTGTTTTTTGCCTATTTTATTGGCTTTTGGCTGTTTGTGTGTCTAGGACATTTTGTTATGAGTTGCTGTTCAGCTGCAGTTTTTAATTTTCCTTTTTTTTCCCCCACAATAATTAAAACTCTTTGCACTGTTCACACCTATTTTAAGGTAAGCATGATAATAACAGGTTTTGCTGTTAGGGTAATAAAATGACGCCAGTCTCTAGCTCCAGGTTCCAAACCAGCAGAATTGTGGTTCTGAAGCCAAACTGTGATGAAAAAGCACGACATGTTTTTAAATGCTAGTTTGGCACCTTTTTTTGTGGAAAAAGGGCTTCTGTGTGTATTTGTTGTGAGCTGGGGAAAAAAAAAACAGAAGTGAAGATAATAAAAGTTGAGTGAATTTGAAATTTTGCTATTTAAGATGGAGGTTCGTAATGATTTAAAGCTTCTTCTTGCTTGCCCCCTTTCTCTCCATCCATCAGGCTTGAGGCAGAGCTGGAAAAGCTGCAAAAAGAAAGTGTCTTAGGGGACTCCATGTTGTTTTCCACACCCTGCTGGAACATGACCTCACCCTGGGAGCAAAGCGGTATCCTGCTCTATGTTCCTCTTTCTCTCTTGTTCTTTCTCTTTTGTTGGTGCTCCCTGTGTTTCCTCTCAGCTCTTTATTTGTGAATTTCTATTCTTTTCTCACCCTTTCTTATCGTTTAGAAAGCCTCCACCACAAAAGAAGTAAAAACATTATTCAGTAATTTAATCAATGTACCATGTTATTACATTTATTCTGTTCCATATGCTTTCAAACCCTGCCTAGTTTTTGTATGTAATGATTTTTCTTTTGTGTGTTTTCAGGTAAGAGCAGTCTCAGAGGAGAGGACATCAGCAAAGCCCGAGTGCGTTTCCTCAAACACCATCCACATAATGAATACCTGCTGTTTTTGTTGCCTGCTTGCATGCTGTTTTGGATCATTAATTTGATATTCTAACAAACATAGTTTATGGAAATAAAAATTTTTTTTGTTTTTTTTTTTGCTGTCCCTCTCTAGCAACAGCTACTTTTTGGAGATGGCACCAAGCCCTCAGTGAGTGGTGTTTCGTCTCCGTTCCCTCAGCAACCACACAGAACACAAATCAACCAATCTGAGGCTCGCCCCTCATCCTCTGTGTTTCCGTGGGAACGGGATGACAGAGGGTCCACTCCGAGGGGCAAAGCAGCATCCACACACACCTCCTCCTCCTTCACTTGCAGTGATGTCAACACTGAAACTGGTGCACCAAAAGATGGGATTGAGGAGGCACTGAGGAAAGAGGTAGACGGTAAGGGTCTTCATCATAGTGAGAGACTTTTCATGAAACTGGAGAACATGAAAAAGGCACGAAAGTATGTAACAGTCACAAAGACCCTGTATAAAAACATCAAAACATGGAGATATACAATATACTGTACATTAAAATTCTGAACTATAAAATCACCTCTCTCAATTCAGTATATACAAGTTTGCAATCCGTGCTCCTAGTAAAATAAAAGATGTTTTGTTATAAATACATAATACTGGCGCTCTGTATTTGCATCCAGAATGATGTACTGTGCTGTCGGTGCTTCCCAAAATGATTGAGAAAGCTGTCTAGCATTGAGAACAGTGTTATGATAAAATTATCCACAATGCCTTGTATTTGGAAAGTGTTGATAATCTTGAGGCAGATACATTGAGAAGAAATTAATATCTACTGGTAATAGCAAAGTATTATTTTAGTAAGATTTTCCATGAATAGAATAATAAGAATAATACAATAAAATATGACTTTGGAACAACAGTGCACGTATTAATGAATTGGGTTCGGCAAAAGAGAGTAGGTGTGGTGAACTGAATGGTTCTAGGTCAAGAGCTCACTGATGTGTCTGTTGGTCATTAATAAAAGGCACTCTTGGTTGGGTCAAAGAAATTCTTTGTAGTGGTTTGCCATTGTAGCTACTCTAATAGTCAGTGAACTGTGTCAGGGTGTGTTTGACTTTTGCTCCTTGTTATTACTAAAGTCAGAGGTTTCTTCCACTGGGAGACAGGAACTAGATGTTTGATGAGTTCTGTCACAGCTATTTTTAAAATCTGTTGTAAGACGCTGAACGGATGTGCTGTGTGTGGGGGGAAAAATAGGTTGTCCTACTATAATTGTCTTGTTCGTCTCAGGATTGAGGAGAACATTTTGGAAACACAGTATGTGCAGGGTCATCTTGTGTTTGCAAATTACATAGTACTCTTTCATCATTATAGGATTGGCCGGAAGAAAACTAGACAGAAGAGACCTTCATGGTCTTCAATAGGTTATTCTTTGTGTGAGTGTGTGTGTGTCCACACGTGTGTGCTTAATGACTGAGAGAGCTTAATGAATACATGTGTCTAAATGTTCACAGTAGAATGTGTTTAGTGGTATGTTAGTGTATGAATTGTGCCCATTGTGAAATGGGTGTGTGTAGCCATTGCTGAGGTAATCTGTTTTTTTTTGTTTTGTTTTTTTTTTGTTTTTTTTTTGCTCTTCCACTGAAACATGCTGTGTCCCTAGAATGCCAGAACTTATTCACTGATTCACAATTAAATATATACACCTATCTCTATCCCTCTCGCTCGCTCTCACTCTCACTCTCAGGGCTGCGTGTACGCGTCTCTGGGTTGCAGCAGGAGCTGCAGCTGGAAAAAGAATGCTGCAGGGAGTCCGAGTCTCGTCTTGCTCAAGCTCAGAAAGAGCTCGGTATGAACGAGCAGAATCTGACACGCTCCAGAGATGAGTTGGCCCGTGCGCACACACGCATCACGCAGGAGGGGGACAGGGTGAGCATGCACACGCACAGGCTCATAGGGCTCTTGATTAGCTGGCTAACAGATATGATCTGATGTACCTTAAGCCATATTAAGATACATTATACAGTACTGAATGTTTTTTGTAACTTTTTTCTTACCAACTATTGCTACTATATAGCACAGAGCTGCACCATGTATCGTGTGTCAGTCGTTATCGCAATATTGGGCTTTATAATACAGCATCATTGACGCCTGCTATATGCAGCCGAACAGTTTTTAATTTTTTTTTTTTATTGTGCTTTCTGTGTACTTTGTTCAGTCATGACAGTGATGTGATTTCAGCTTTACCAGTTTAATATGTTGTAAGGCATATCTATGGAAGCCTGTAAGTGCAAAACCCATTAAAAAACCAGAAACGAGACAGCAAATTCACAAACAACATGAACTGCAAACTGATTTGCTGTTGTGCATTTGGTTTAAGGTGTTTTGTGATATCAACATGAACTCCGAACTGATTTGCAGTTGTGTATTTGGTTTAAGGTGTTTTGCATGTGGTCCACCATACATATCACTATCACAATGTGTATCAGTATAATTGCAATATCCTTTTTTCCTCCTACTGCAGCATATTTGTCCCTGCTGTTATGGATTATATGAAAGCATCCTTGCTCTAATACATAATGTAGATAATAAAAGTGCGTGCGTGTACATAGGCTCAGGCAGCTGAACAGCGGGTGAAGCAGCTACAGGAGGAGCTGAAGTGTCAGAGACAGAATGCAGAGACCAGCCGCTGCAACGCCGAGCAACGCAGGAAAGACTTGGAGAGAGAGCACCAGAGAGTGAGTACTCCTGTGCGCAGGGCTTCCGTTAATTTATTAGATCGTTTAATTCCTTCTGCAATAGTTTCACACTGATGAGCAGAAAATCTGTGTGCCATGTAGAATTGCTGCTTTATGAAGGCCTTTGTCATCAGTGTGCTACACAAAGCTCACACGCTCATATACACACGCACTGTAAATAAATACCTGTGAGTACAAATGAGACAGAAAGAAAACAGCTTGGAATGCACTGGAGGAGATTTGTAGTTTTCTCAGGAACAGCTTTTTAGTGCTGTGCCAAGTGGTAGGGATACATGAGGAACCTTTTTTTTTTTTTTTTTTAAACAGAATAATGTTAATAAAAAAGGTCTTAAATGACTTAATAATGTTCAGTTTCTGAAGTTTTCAAGATTTGAAATGTGCTTAATTTTGTATAAATGACAGCTTGAGTTGTTTATCACTAGACCAATTACTTTCTATAGTAACATGAATTCATAGCAATTCACAGTTTCATAATTTTTTAAGTAGTCAGAATTTTCCTTGTGTGTATTCTGTGCCCATTGAGCCTGCAGTGGAAATACGTTCCTACCATGAAGACTGTTATTTTCGTGATCTTGGACCTGAATGTAAAGCACGTTAACATGTGCCTTTTACAAGTCTCAGGTGATTACCTACTTGCTAACATACACCACCTTTATACCCAGCTGCCAGTTCAACTTAAAGGTTGGATATGAAAGTTAAAGGCAGAACAAGGGCTGAACATACAGAAAATGGCAGGTTCTAAGAAAAATCTTGACATTTATAATATGTACCGAATAGGCAGCACTATAAACTAGCTACATTTGAGTGCTTTCAGGAACTACAGCTGTTCAACTTTGTTAGTTGCTGCTTACTTTTCTTTAAACGTCTGTGTTTGTTTCACTGAATTCAAAAGTAAATAAAGGACATTAACTTGGCACAAAACTGCTATAGCCAAAAATGTTCACGTGAGTCCTTGTTTCATTATGTAGTCAAGTCATTAAGTGACCCACTTCTTTTTCCCCACACCTTGGCATACAAAATATTTTATACCACTTGTAACTGAGCAGTCCATGTAATGTGTGGCATATGGGGAAGATTGTCATAATTATTTTGGTGTGTTTTAGAAAGCTAATAGTCTCATCGTAATAAATGAGTGTGTTTAAGGTCTGTGTGTATCGCATAGACGAAGAAAATATTAAACACCGTGCTACAAGGATTTTAATAAATTCATGAAGTAAAAGCATCAGTTTGATTATCATAAGCATCTGTCTCCCTCCATCTCTCTATTACACTTAGTCAATAACACCTTCACAAAGGGAAACACACTCAACAGACCTTACACAGCCACACACACTGTCATTTAATCACACACACAACCACATTAAGAGTGTTTTAATAAAGATTACATCCATCACACACACTGACGTGCTATATTATTATTGTTTCATCCAGAGGATTTTAAAAACACTTGTACGAGAATTCTGAAAATCTTGTGGTAAAATATTTGTTTGCTTGGGTTTGAAAATATGACTTTGTAGAGTCCTAATATCAGCTATATAATGTCATAAAATGCCAATTATCCATGCATACGCCTAACCTTAAATCTTTGTCAAAAAGAGCCTTGCAGATGGATGGGTGGATGTGCAGATGTTTGGATGGCTAAACCTTAGTGGTGTGTTTATATAGGAGCTGTTAGAGCTGCAGAGAGAGAGGCAGTCTATGGAGAAACAGCACCAACAGGAGACTAACAGACTCAACCAAGAGATCCAGCAAGCCAGGACACAGCACAACACACTACAGTCACAATACGATAAAGTACGTTCCACATGTGCATACTGCACAGCATGCACCTTTGTTTATCATTACATTATACTTTACTTTGGTCAAATCTACATCTGTAGAGCGTTCCTGACTAAACTGAAACTTGTTTACTGCCCATCACAAGCTCCCCTTTTTTTGTGTCTCTGTTAGAAAAGTTTTGAAAGTTGAATTCATTTGTAACAGTCTGTTCCTTTTTTCATTTTGTTTATCCCCTGCAACCAGTTACTCTTTCTCTTTTTCTCACCATCTCTCTCTGTCTCTTCTGGGAGTTACAGTATGTGTTCCACAGGTCAATGCACTAATGTCACCTCTTTGGCTTCAGCTGCTATCTCACTTTCTCACACTCTTTTTCCCACTCTTTCGTTCTCTCTTTTTTTCTTCTCTTCCCCTTGGCTTTTTGACAGAAGGCCCTTGAGTCAAGGTCAGTGTTGTACTCTCTGTGTGGTTTGTCTCTTTCTCTCTGTAGTAATGTATTTATAAATTAAGAGAGCATTGGGGGTCAGTAGGCTTGATGAAAGGGTCAGTAAGTGGAGCACGAGAGATATGCACACTGCATGCCCAGCTGTCTCTCACCATCCTGATGCCAGTAACAGTGTATTATGTTTCAACCTGAGGAGCCGTGTGTAATGTATGTTTAGTTGCTCTTTCCGTCTTTATTTGCTCAGCAGTAAAACACCACTCCCGGAAATCCTTGACTGACAAATAGCTAGTTAGAAAACAGGGCCCTTTCTGAACCCAATCTAATGCAAACCTTCTGAATCTAATCTCTCTAAAATATACACACACAATATGAATTGGCCATTGTTTAGAGTACTGCATATGTTAATATAGCGTAAACCACTTTTTACATCATGTGTTCATTAATCAGCATAGAACACTGACTGCCCTTGTTATTGCTTAAGTCAGCACTTACAATATTTAATATTTATGGAAGGAGTCTCCAGTGTCTGAGCTTTCTTTTTCCTCTGTGGGAAAGTCTTCAGGACAGAGGACATTGTTCTTTGCAGTATGAAAAAACGAGAAAGGCTGGTGAGGGAACAACAGTTTATAGCTGCTGTAATAAAAAAAAAAAAAAAAGCGATAACAAGAACTAATTTGTTTGACAGATGTTCCACATTATTACATGTAACTGTAAACAGATAAAACGTATGACGCTTCATTCTGTAATGAATAAAAATTTTAGTCTTTGAAACATGCTGTAGTATAAAAAAAAGATAACATGCTTCAGTTATAGGAAGATAATGAACTTTGCCTCATGCCACCCTGCTGAGTTTTATTACTTGCATATCAGCTGAAAAGTTTTGTGTGTGGTATGCACTAATATTCTGGATATCATTGCTGCTAATGCATGGTGTGACATGATCATTACTCATGCTGTATGGTTTGAGTGGATCTATTTGCTGGCCATGGTACTGAACCCATGAACCATGCTTATCTTTTTGCATTTCATGTTATAGCCATTTAGGCTGAATGCGCCATATTTGTTGTGGTCAAGAGATAGGATTGTTTTTAATACAGAAAGCATAATGGCCTCATGAATAATTTCATAAGTTATTTTCCCCACACTCAAACCCCAAACACCAGTCTTTGTTTCAAGCCTGACGCTTCTTTATCATCAGTTTCCTCTCCCGTTTTTTTTAAAATTTACATTACATTCCATGCTTTAAATGACACTTTTGCCAAAACAACCTGTAATTTGACGCAGAATACGATATGCTCTCCCAAGTATAGCTCTGTTGTAGCAGTAACCAACATATGCAGGAGTGCTATATAGATCAGACACAATACTAAAAGTAAATTGGGTAACAGATGATGGCATGTTTCATTTTTTTTTGCTTCCCTTTTCCTTAAATATCAGCTCCTGATTTGTTCTTCCCTCTTTCACAGGCTCAGCTGGCTCATTTTCTGTTTCTTGTCCTCTCTCTCTCACGCTCTCTCTCTCTCTCCCGCTCTCTCTCTTTCTCTCTCTCTCTCTGTTTAGCTGGCTCTGCAGAAGCAGGCTGTAGAGAGGGACCTGGAGGGAGTGCAGGGCAAGCTGAAGAGCACACAGAGTGATCTAACAGAGAGCCAAAAGCGAGAGGCTCTTACACAGGCAAAACTCACGGTATGATGATCATCTTCATATACACACAAATGCACAAGCGCAAACATTTTTTTCTTATTACCTTATTAAAATTGTGTGGGAAAGAGCTAAAGGGCAGCAGGGTAGCTCTTACAGCCGCATTCTTTTTTTTTTCTGCCATAATTATACTCATAGACTATATAAAATATAAAAAATTAAATTGTGAAACATATTGTCTAAATGAATGATTGTAATTTAGCACCATTTCTCAGGCTGCTTTTCTTCTATTTAACCCTGAGGTACAGTTAAATCCATCTATAGAAGTGGTGTTACAGTGCTATTGATGATCTGGAAACAGTAGCTGCTAGATATTCTGTCATTATCATCTAAAAACATGCACTGTAGGAGCTCTGTCTCTGTCTTTTTACATAATGTGTATCTGCTGTGCAGGGTGTGGTTGTAAATGCAAATTGTCTTGAGTTGTAAATGCAAAAGCAAGCCTGCAGTTTCTGTTTGTAATTCCACAGTATAATATTATATTTATATTGCATAATACTACTTCCCTTTACTGATTTGTGTGTGTGTGTGTGTGTGTGTCTTTGCTTGGATATTTTCTCACCTTGCAATTTTTAAACGCGTTTTTGCATCTTTTCCTTTTCAGTCATTTGACTGAAAATATGTTACTTTTATTTTCTTGGCAATGCCGGTCTTAACTGCTTTGCTAAAGTTAGACAGTTCATATGATGAATAGCACATGACAATAAACATGAACGATCTGTCGCCACTGATGAGACTGTTTTGCTGTTCTGTTCTAATGCACCTCCCATTCTGGCCTGTAGGAGTCACTGAAGGAAAACGAGGGATTGAGTGTGTCACTGGAACAGTTGAAGAAGAGAGAGAAAAGCCTGGAGGCAGAGGTGAAAAGACTGACTGAGGAGTTAGCTGAAGCAATGAAACTCATTAAAGAGCTGCAGGGTAAGGAAGGGACCAAGAGTGGGATTTTCCTGTTTGTGCCACATAAACACAAGAACACATATTTACACATATTTACATACTCACTGAGCACTTTATTAGGAACACCTGTACACCTATTTATTCATGCAATTATCTAATCAGCCAACCGTGTGGCAGCAGTGCAATGTAAAAAATCATGCAGACACGGGCCAGCAGCTTTGGGTAAGGTTCACATCAATCATCAGAATGGGGGAAAAAAAATATGTGATCTCAGTGATTTTGACCGTGGCATGGTTGTCGGTACCAGGTGGGCTGGTTTGAGTATTTCTATAACTGCTGATCTCCTGGGATTTTCACGCAGCGCAGTCTCTAGCGTTTACTCAGAATGGTGCAATAAAGAAAAAACATCCAGTGAGCAGCAGTTCTGCAGATGGAAACGCCTTGTTGATGAGAGAGGTCAATGGAGAATGGCCAGACTGGATCGAGCTGACAGAAAGGCTACAGTAACTCAGATAACCACTCTGTGACAATTGTGGTGAGCAGAAAAGTATCTCAGAATGCACGTTGAACACATTGAACCTTGAGGTGGATGGGCTACAACAGCAGAAGACTGTCGGGTTTCATTTCTGTCAGCCAAGAACAGAAAGCTGAGGATGCAGTGGGCAAAGGCTCACCAAAACTAGACGGTTGAAGACTGGGAAAAAAGTAGCCTGGTCTGGTGAATGTTGAATTCTGCTGAGGCACACAGATGGTAGGGTCAGAATTTGGTGCCAACAGCATGAATCCATGGACCCAACCTGCCTTGTGGTCCAGGCTGGTGGAGGTGGTGTAATGGTGTGGGGAATGTTTTCCTGGCACACTTTGTTCCTGTTAATACCAATCAATCATCACTTGAATGCCACAGCCAATTTGCTGACCATGTGCATCCCTTCATGGCCACAATTTACCCATCTTCTAATGTCTACTTCCAGCATGATAAAGCACCATGTCACAAAGCAAAATTCGTCTCAAACTGGTTTCATGAACATGACAATGAGTTCAATGTTCTTCACTGGCCTTCCTAGTCACCGAATCTGAATCCAATAGAACACCTTTTGGGATGAAGTAGAAGGGGAGGTACACAGCATGAAAGTGCACCTGAAAAGTATGCAGGAATTGTGTGATGCAGTCATGTCAATGTGGACCAGAATCTCAAAGGAATGTTTCCAACATCTTGTGGCAACAAAGATTTAAAGCTGTTTTTAGAGCAGAGGGAGGCCCAAACCCAGTATTAGTGAAGTGTTCCTAATAAAGTGTTCTGTGAGTGTACATCTGTAAAGGATTTTTATACATGTGTAAAAATGGGTAGATGTAGTGCATCATAGACATTTACAGAATGCTAAATTGATTTTTTTTTCTCTGTGTCTCCTATTTAGCCCAACTTGCAGCTCCTCCTCCTCAAGTGGTCTCTCGTCCTGTTGCTGGGGACGGTTTCAATCCTGTTCTGTCCACTTATCCCAGTTACTCTCCACCTCACCACCACTCATGCCAGAGAAAGAGAACGCTAAAAACTGAGAGACCAAAAATATCGGACAGGCCAGAGCCCTTAACCTATCCTTCTGAGAGAGAACCTGGCGAGGGGATTGACTCGGAGCACATCAGTGAATTTGGCTCTGAGGACTCTCCCCCAGTGAGCATCAGTGTACAAGAAGGGAATAGGTGTGGAGCAGAAAGATCTAGTGAGGCAGAGATGGAAAGCTCCATTACCGAACAAGACACAGGGATAGAAGATACAGACACAGACTCATGCACGTCTGATTCAATCAGTGAGCGTATGTTTAAAGATGATATCCGTTGTGACTCAGGAAACCAAAAGTCAAGCTCTTCAAATCAGGGACAAAAACGGGACTCGTCTTCTATTGTGGAGTTAAAGAAAGAGAATTCAGCTCTCCGGGATGAACTCAAGGACATTAAGCGGGAGTTAGATCAACGTCTGGAAGACCTCGAGACTCAAAGACGGGCAGAAGCTGAGGCCAGGACCAAACTGAAGCAACTAAGCAAAAAGCACTCGAGCCAGACCGAGCAGCATCGCACAAAAGCCCAGGAGCTTAAAGAGAAAGGAAGCAAACTGGAGGCACAGCTGGAGCAAGAGAGGAAGGAGAGTGCAAGACTCAGGGAAGTGGTAACTAATTTGGAGAAGGAGGCTGCAAAAAGAAAGGAGGAAGGTGAGAGAGAAGAGGCAGAAAGCAAAGAGGAGACCATCAGACTCAAAGAAGCTTTGGCGCAGATGGAAAGAAAGGAGGAACATCTTGAAAAAGAGAGGGAGAAAATGCGCAAGGAGCTAGAGCTGCTTCAGTCTGAGCTTTTGCAGGAACGTGAGGAGAGAGAGAGGGAACAAGAGGAGGAGAAGAAACTACGCAAAACTTATGAAGTTGAAGGACTAAAGATTGCAGTACTTCAAGCAGAGTTGGACCGGCTACAAAGTTCTGCCACAGTGGAGGACAAGAATGTAAACACCAACATGCCTTTAACCTATCTGCAGCTTGAAAACCAACCAAACATCACAAACGATGTTACAGCATTAGAAAATGAGGTTACTTCATCTCTCAGTTTCTTCTGTGAGTCAGTGAACCTTCAGAACACCATGTTCTCCAAGGAATCAAAAACATCCCTGATTACAGAATGTGGAACTGGGATTAAACCTGGGGAACAGTCTCCGGTAGAACAGGACAGTACTTCAACAGGAAATCTGGAGGATCACACACAGACCACAGAAGGCATGAACTTGGATGACACTACCATTTTGGTATTGGAGGTGGAACGTATGCGAGTACAGAGAGACAGGGAAGCAGAAAGGGCGAAAAAGTCACAGAAAAAGTTGGAGGCTCTTCAGAACCAGGTGACAAGTCAGACCCAGCAGCTAACTCTAGCATTTGAGAATCAGAGCAAGCACATTGAAGGCCTTTTAAGGGAACTACAACAAAGAGACAATGCCCTCCAGAGGCAAGGAGAGGAACTACAGAGCTGTCTAGAAGAGCTTGCCTCAATCCGGGCAGATAAACAGATGACTGAGATGGTCAACAGCATGACCTCAAGCACTGAGAAGTCTGCTGAGGTTTCTGCAGAGCCATCTTGTGATTTAGCTATTAGCACTGCTACTTCCAATACCCATGAAGTGGCTGAACAAGAATCTTTTCACACTGTGAAAAACAAACCACTACAGTCTGATCAGCAGTCATTTACAAATGTAGAAGTTGGAGAGGATCAGCCTGGCAATCTCTCTGCTGCTTCAGATAAGACAAATATGAGTCATGTGACTTTAACGCATGACTCCAAGGAGCATGTGACGACATTAACGTCCTCAGATGTTCATGGAAGAGATTCTGAGCACTATACTGAGAACACTACTGCAGAGGAACTATCAGAACTACTGACTACTGCCCAGCAAGACAATGGTCATGTGATTGAGACTAACACAGAGAATGCACAGAGCTCTGTTGTATCTTGTTTCACAGAGACAAAAGAACTGCCAGAATATTTACAGAAACTTCTGGAACATTCCACAGATAACACGAGCGCCCTAAAGATGGTAATAAACAAATTGCATGAAGCACAGAATGAGCTGTCTGAGTTAAAGGCCAAACATGACCAACTGACTTTGCAGCTGCAAGAAGTGTCAAGGCAGGATTTCCTGTCCCTCAAGCAAGAGCATGAACAGCTGAAATTAAAATTGCAGATAATTGATAATGAGCCATGTGTATCAGAAACATATTTAAAACAGGACGAGTCTAATCATTTGACAAACACAGAAGAAGAGAGTGGGTCAGTCACAGATCTAGAGGAGAAGGTTGTAACTGGTGGGAATTTTGAAGACAGCTGGCCAAAATGCAGAGATGAACATGAGGAGATTGAAAATGCGACATGCACCTCAGCACAGGTTCACTCTCTTCAAGAACAGGTACTTACTTTTCTGTTTGGTTTATCTTTTGTATTAAAGATCTTTTAGTACCTTTTTTCTTAAACTTATAAACTTATAATTGTGCTTTTCCATACCACATTCAGAGCTACATAACTGCAAAATTTTTGTTGTTTTTTGCTATTTCCACTCACCTGTAGGAAACACTGTATAGAAAATTTGCTTATGAGAAACATCTAATATCTGCTGTGTGTCCTGTTTACACCTCTGAGTGCAGTGTAATCCTATGTTGTGCTCACAGTTGAAGTGCACAGCTGGTTACAGTGCTGCCTCTGCTGCCACTTCTAACATGTTTGTAACTTTATCATGCATGGCAACTATCAGACGCACAGTAGAACATACCATTGCTGCCCAGAACTAAACAAAACAACTACCTGTCTTTGGCTAAGCAGCTCTGCACACTGCCTGCTAGTTAGAGTTTGTTTTTGGCTCAGTGTGTTGTCTTTCCTGGCAGCCACTCTCTCTTTCAGCGTATGACGACAACTTGATAATTACTGGCGATGTAAGATTTTATGTACTAAAATAACTTTTATTTTAAGTTAATTACTTATTTTGACACACACACACACACACACACACACCAATCAGCCGTAACATTAAAACCACCTGCCTAATATTGTGTAGGTCCCCCTTCCACCAAAATAGCTCTGACCCGTCGAGACATGGGCTCCACAATGCCTCTGAAGGTGTGCTGTGGTAGGTGGCACCTCCATGGATCAGACTTGTTCATCCAGCACATCCCACAGATGCTCGATCGGATTGAGATCTGGGGAATTTGGAGGCCAAGTCAACACCTTTAACTCTGTCATGTTCCTCAAACCATTCCTGAACAATTTTTGCAGATTGGCAGGGTGCATTATTTTGCTGAAAGAGGCCATGGCCATTAGGGAATACCATTACCATGAAGGGGTGTACTTGGTCTGCAACAATGTTTAGGTAGGTGGTAACATCCACATGAATGCCAGGACCCAAGGTTTCCCAGCAGAACACTGCCCAGAGCAACACACTACACTTCTCCTAGTACATCCTGGTGCTATCTCTTCCTCAGGTAAGTGACGCACATGCATCTGGCGATCCACATGATGTAAAAGGAATGCTCACGTGCCCATTGTAGGCGCTTTCTGCGGTGGACGTGGTTCAGCAAGCTGCGATGCAGTGTGTGTTCTGAGACATTTCTATCACAGCCAGCATTAACCTTTTCAGCAATTTGTGCTACAATAGCTCTTCTGTGGGATTGGGCCAGAAGGGCTAGCCTTTGCTCCCCATACACATCAGTGAGCCTTGGTCACCCATGACCCTTTTGCCCGTTCATCGATTGTCCTTCCTTGGACCACTTTTGGTAGGTACTAACCACTGCAAACTGGGAACATCCAACAAGACGTGATGCTCTGACCCAGTCTTCTAACCATCACAATTTGCCTCTGTCATAGTCGCTCAGATCCTTACGCTTGCCCAATTTTCCTGCTTCTAACACTCCCAACAAGAGAACTGACTGTTCACTTGCTGTTCACTTGCTGCCTAATACACTATATTACCAAAAGTATTCGGTCACCCATCCAAATGATCAGAATCAGGTGTCCTAACCACTTGGCCTGGCCACAGGTGTATAAAATCAAGCACTTAGGCATGCAGACTGTTTTTACAAACATTTGTGAAAGAAT
>CM075009.1:17974860-18003413 GCA_037576675.1 Pangasius sanitwongsei | reverse complement strand
TTGTGGTGGTGTATAGAGCCAAAAATGTTAGAATTGTGTCGATGTCCCAATATTTATGGACCTGACTGTATATGCAGTTACAGTCAAATTTTCTATATTGTGTACCATGTATCATTTTAATAAAATGTTTAAAAATAGTAACACATGTAGATTGTGGGTTTTCAGGGAGTCCTGGTGCTCGTGTCATGAGGATGAAAAATAAATATATGTAGCCTAAGTCAGAGTAACTACGTAGTAAATTATAATTAACTGTGAATTTATTCCTTGCTGCCCATAGGCATGTCATTTCTGAAATGTCCAATCCAAACCAATTTGACTGCACTTTCATTAAGTGTCCACAAAAAGCCTATGAATATGACTTCCATCTGAACCAGGCCTGGCCTGGTTTACTTTGTGGTTTGGATAGCTTGTAGGAAGGAAGTAGAAAGGAGTGTACGAAGGTTCTCCATGGATTTGATGGACGGACTATGACATCTGTGCATAAACCCCACCTAGCCTAGACCTGGAGCACCCTCTGAAATCCAAATCTCAAATTTAAAGAAATGATTTAGGAGAAAATAAAACTTACAGACATGTTCCACTAACCAAAATAATCACTGAGTCTGGATGAATGATGTTCAAATTTAACTTCTTAAGCTTTGCACTGAAGATACAGTCTTGGAAAAAAAGGGTAAATGAAGATCCATAATGCATGGCTTGTCCTAGTTAGAGGTTCAATGTAAAAAGAAATCCTGCAATACTGTTTCCCTTTGAGAAAGGATCCCAAGGAGAATCCCTTTAGTAAGGGAAGAACCATTTACTATTTGAAAAACTCACAACTCACTCAAACTCACAAGATTAATCTAATGTAGTTAATACTGTAAGTAATGGAAACTTGATCAACCATTAGCATCAATTAGCAAACCGCAAGCCAAAACCAGCACTTAACAAAACATCATTTGGCTAACTAGTACCATCTGTGCACAAAGAATTTTTTTCAAGGCTAAATAAGAGCAGTGGCATGTTTCAACTTTTGGAGACTCAAAGTAAATCCCACTGGAGTCGCCCCTACTAAATACCCTCCACATTATTCCATTACCACAGTGATTTGAATGGATTTCACATGTAACAATTGTCCAAAGCTTGAAATGACCTTACCTTTCACACAGGCTTTAATTCAGATATCATCAGATATCACTGAGCTCTCTCACCTGTGTGGTCTCACTCACCTTCATTTTTATGGTCTGAACAAATAGTTTATCAGTGTAGTGCCATCTTGGGCTGGAAGGTGGGTATTTCTGGTGTGACAGTCAGGGAAAGTAGCACGCTCACTGGTTCAGATGTTCCATTAGACTCCAGGCAAACTAGATGTTCACACTCTGCTTTTTTCAAAATTCTGGTGCTTTGCTAACTAATAAACTGTTAACTTCATGCTGATGTCGGCACACATGGACTAATTGTGTTTAATAACTGCAGTAAAAAAAAAAAGATAATTACACTGGGGCATTGCGCTGTGACTTACCTTTTTACCACAAACTTGAAAAGGAGAACAATATAGATTCATTTTTGTTATTAGGAGATTGGGCTCATCCATTACCCAACCCAAATGAATCAGGTTTATTTGTGAACAATGTTTTGAGCTTGATATCTGTTTGGCAGCTCAGTCTGACTGGGGGCCTCAAGCAGCTGCTTGGTTTGCTTGGTCTGAAGCTTTTCCCCTTGAGAGAAAGCAAATAAAAAAAAGCAATATGTAGTTTAAAAGCTAAATATATCCAAATTATTCTGGGCTTCCTGCTGAAAAAGCAGCTAAGCTTTTAAGTCAGTGCTGGTCTGGTGTTGGTTTATCTGATCAACCAGGTTTATCTGGTCCAACAGCATGGCCATGCCAATACAGCTGTAAAGCTCTAGTTGAATAAGCTGTCCTTTCAGCAGGGAAAAGGCAATTTTCATCTCAGCAAAGTACTTGTTCTTCTTTTTTTTTAACAGCAGGTGACAGCTACAGCCAACAGCTACAGGGTCCTGGTTTTGATCTCATGTTCTCCCCTGTGTTCATGTGGGTTTCCTTTGGGTTCTCCAGTTTCCTCCCTCTGTCCAAAAACATGCCGGTAAGCAGATTGGCTAAGATGAATTGCCCATAGGTGTGAATGAATGTGTGAATGTGTGTGTGGTTGGGACCCTGTGATCCAGGGTGAATTTTCCTGCCTTATGCCCAGTGTTCCTGGGATAGGTTTCAGATCCACCATGACCCTGATCAGGATTAAGTGGTTACTGAAAAGTGAGTGAGTGAACCGCGGAAGAGTGGCCAGCCCAAGTACCAACCACAACTCTGAATTTGGGTGGCATGGTGGTGCAGTGGGTAGCGTTGCTGCCTTACAGCATCAGGGTTCCTAGTCCTGAACTTGGGTTACAAATATTCACAGTTTATATAGTTATACATACTTAGTGTGCTCTTTTTCCTGGTCAGGGTCACAGAGGATCTACAGTCTATCCTGGGAACACTGGACACAAGTCACAGATACACACACATTCAATTCAAGCAATTTAGAGTAGCCAGTCCACCTACTGGCATGTTTTTGGGAGATGAGAGGAAACCGGAGAACCCATAGAAAACATGCAAACATGGGGAGAACATGAGAAACAGACAGTAACCCGAGCTCAGGATCAAACCGAGGACCCTGGAACTGTGGAGCCACTACCCGCTGTGCCACCATGCCATACAGCTCACATACTGTACATCAGAAGTAAATAAATTCAAAAGCACAAAAACATTTAATGAATTACATTTATAGTGACTGAAAATGTATGTTTTATATTTGATTTTGCCATGAAACTTTCCTTTCACCTACAGAACGTTGGAGACCTAAAGAACTTCAGAATCTCTAACTGTAGAGTTAGCGTTTGTTTACAGATACACAGAGCAAACGGCTGAGTGCCTCAGGATGACTTAGCAGTTGCTTAGATGCAATATTTTGTTGATTCTATTTAGGAGCCACTTATGTAACTGCATTTAACACCCTCTTGACTCCCTCTCTCTTTCTCGGCATCCCTTTTTCATGGGTTATAAAAAGTTGTTTTCATAGGGCCCGAAAGACGGAGGCATTTCGCCTGTTTTAACTCTGGCAGCCAGACACAGAAAGCCTCTCATTTCCCAGAGCTCGCCCTCAGCGGCCGCAGAGCTACACAGATAAACATTAGAGTGGCACAAAAAAACTTAACGTCTCCTCTAAAAAACAAACAGTGCTATGCAATGCCAAGGCTTATAGCTTCAGGCTTTAAAGGATAAACTGAGGCTTTGCAGGTTGAGAAAGGATGGAAGAAAATAAACAGATGCAATATGTAGGCCAAGTCAACAGAGAGCCTCCCCCAGATAGAAAATCACATGATTCAGCAATATAGATGAGTTTGAGTTTGGTATATAAATAGACTTGTCGTAAAGATCGCTTGGTCTGTTATAGAGGGCGTGAAAAGTGCTCTATCAGCCTCTGGTTTCTCAAATGTCTTTTTTTCCCTGCTGTGTCACCACAAACCCTGAAGGCCAGGCATTTAAATCTGGCGTTTCTCTGGCAATCGTTTCCATCCTGTTTATGCCGGAGCCCTGCAAGGCTCAACCGCATTGGGCTGCCGAGCTCACGACACAAATGTGAGCTTTCAGTGCAGCCAACCATTCCAATATCATATATAACCCATAATATATAAAAGGCTTATACTGTTTTCTGTGGGGTTTTTTTGCTTCCAAGCGAATGGAAGAAACCAACCCACTATATTTCAGTTCATTATATCTCATTTCATTTAATAAAAAAACTAGCTGATGAAAAGTGTCAAATTTGAGTCGTGTAATCAATTTTTTATTTGGTATATAAACATACAAAACCCTTTCCTGTCTGGAAAAATATGTACACTTTGTGTAATCAAAAATACAAAAAAACTGCTCTACAGTTCTACAGTAAACTGCTCTTGCACAACTAGGTCCACACACTAACGCCTGGTGGTTCTTTGACTACCATCTCTTAAATACTTTCTTTTTATTGAAGCTGCATCAGACTAAAACACTATGAGAGAAAAACGGTTTGAAACATGAAGGACAATAAGACTGAATGGCATTATGTACCTGAAACAGTTTCATTTGGTGAAGTGTAGATTATTTGCTATTATTGATTAATGCTGTGCAACTCTCTGAATCAACTCCAACTGAGTGAAACCTGAGAAAAAGAAAACATGCGCACCAACATCTGAGATGTATTCGCTTGTTCTTCTGGCTGTCCGCAGATATTGTCCATACTCTACTGTGTCTCCTGCGTCCTCTCCTGTGCGCTGTATCTCTTCAGCATCTCTACTCGCGTACCTCCAGCAGTCAGCGGCATTTGCAGGATTTGACCACCATGTTTGAGAGCTGCTCCACCCGTGGAGTCCGACCAAGGAAATAAACGATAGTAAGAGGCTCCAGGTCCTGAGGCACACAGCAGGGAGATGCCGATGCCTCAGGATTCATTTTGTTATAAAGTGGCAAAATCTGGACGAGACAAAGGGAGACACAATGGGCAGTTCTGTGAATACTTTTAGAATACAAAAATGTCTGTTATTCTAACTATAGGACAATACACGGGACAGAAAACACAACCCAGATATAAAGCATTTTATTCACACACCATATTATAGTGATTGTCTGCACTCCACAAGTAGGGGCAGTTGCCAGCACAAAAATTTGCTTTGTATCCTTTTGGTTCATGGATCCATTTCCAGTTTAGGTCCCGACGGAAGTCAATGTACAGAGACCTTAAACAACAGCCTTGATCTGCATTCCTATGGGAGGATTCACAAAAAATTTACAGTTAATAGCTAAAAACTGATAAATGACTGCATCCTCTTTGCTTGCTGTATCTTACAGTCATAAATTGCTTTGTTTTCCGTCAGAAAAAGCAAAGTGGAATTCATCTTTGGTAGTCTTTCATATATTCTCATAAAACTAAATGCTAATTTAATATCAAGAACCAAACGCATCACAATTTGCACTCTTCTTGGATCAGTTTTTGCTTTTTTAATGGAATAATCCAGCATTTAGAACATTTCTGTCACAGCTACAGTTTATGTGCAATTAGCACAGACAATAATGAAAGTCTGAATCTGTGTCAAACACACATATAATGAAAATCCAATGGTGAATCGTTCTTCCTAAACCCTTCCTGTACTGTGTTGTTGAAAGGTTTTTAAAAGGACATACGATCAGCTTTGATAAGACTTTCTCTCATGTCTGTATTATCCTAAGACAGTTGATCACAGCTAAACCTTTGAATTTGTGAATAGAGATTAGGTGTCCTGCAAAAAATGATAGCAAGTGAAGATATCTTGAATAATGTTATCTAATATTTCTTGTTATGAGATTCTTATAACAAATATAACAACCATTAGGCCTATTTCTACATATACTTACTAATTTCAGGCTTTAATTTGTCTTATTCTGTTGGCAGATTTTGCTTCTTTCAAGGAATAAATGCTTAAAATTAGAAAATTTACTTGCCAATAGAAGACTAACTCAAGCTTTAAACGAGTAAAAATATCGAGAAATAGGCTTAATAATCTTATCTTTGTTTCGAAACAGTCCAATAAGTAGAAATATGTGTTGAATTTGTCTATATTCAATTTACTTTTACTTGCTAAGATTTTTTGAAGAGTGAAAAAACACTGGAGTATGTCCAAGCCAATCTTATTTTGCTCTTAGAAATGTAATATTTTGCTCATAAACCACCCCAAATCACTCAGCAGAATGATTTTCTCCACACTATTATGTGTCGTAAGCAGTCTGGTTAAAGCCTGATGTTTAAACTGTCTATAGTTTATACAGCAATGAGAAGGTGCACAGAGACAAGGTTTATGCACATCTCTGTTATTTTTTCCACACTTAAACACAAGGCACTCCCTAAGCAAGTCACTGCACGCAAGCACTGGGTACACTGTATGCCACTACGTTTACAGTACAACCCAATACAGAGACTCTTTCATATATGCTATACACACACACACACACACACACGCATACAGATATTTATTTGCATGTCCCCAAAACCTTATAGCTGTTTTTATGCCTTTCTAATGGTACCTGGAGCATGTTGTAGCGTCAGCGGCTGCCCTCTTCTTGCGGTTCTTTTTGTTGGGGCTCTCCAAACGATCTGTGGGCAGCAGGGTCAGTATGAGGTGTGGTGTTTTAGTACTGAACTCTATGGGACCTTTAGTCAGACGTGGCGTCCTGTTAGGGCGAATCAGGTCATCATCAACACCTGTAAAATGGAGATACAACGCTTGTTTAAAAGTCTGTCTATCAGTTAGTATTGTTAACAACCACTAAGTTCCTGCATTGATATCACGGAATCCATTTCTGATTTGGAGTTACATCAATCCAGAGCAAGAAGGTGATATGAGATCAGAGCAACAAGAAATGAAAGACTCTGACCTGCAAATCGAGCTTCCAACTCCTCACTCTTGTTGGGCACAATGTTATTTGTGGATGGAACAAATGTGCAGCATGGACAATGAACACTGAGCATCAGGCCCAAGTTCTTCTCTGAGTGGGGGGATAATGAGAGAAAATGGTGGATTCACATTCACATCACATTCACGAGATTATTCATGGCTTTTTCAGTATAGTGCTCCTTCATTTTTACTGAAGCAATGCTGCACTATGCAAACTAACACTCGAAAAATATCTTTATTTTGCATGCTTGGAGCATCCTGACCAATCCGACCAATAAATCCAAACGAGCATATCTGTGGGTGTTTTGATATATTGTGGCATTCACATGATTCAACAAATATAAATAATTTTGGTCAAAACAATCCAGGCCAGTCTTCATCCATTTCAGATCAAGAGCGTATTTCTAGCACAAATGCAATATGCAGCAATATAATCTCAGTATAGTGTTTTGTCTGTGGTGCAGCCCTACTTCCTGTGCGGTGTGACTGCTTGAACTCTCTGACCTTTATAAGCCATCCACTCTTTCACAGTCTCTGTGACGTCAACAGACAGCCATGCCCCCTTGGCTCGTGGTTGTACAGTTCTGGAATCTATATACCTATGAGGGGAACCTGTAATATCATCAGATTTCAGAATCTGGGGGAAGAGAGAACAAGAGGTGCAGTTATAGACCTAAAAACCTTTGAAATCAAACTTCACAAAACAGTCATCTCTTTTTGATATCCTGCAGCTAGCTGTTTATTCTATAGAACCAACTCTGCAGGGATAACTCCGAGCTCATGCACACATATTGTTGAATGAATTCACCTGGTATATTTCCACTCGCTGCTCCGCGGCTCGCGCATGTGTGTTCTGCACCCTGTATATGCGAAACTCTGCCTTGACAAGTGTGCTAGAATTCCTGTCTACATTGGTGACGTCAAACTTCACCACTCTGAAGTATGGACTCTGAGGCACTGTGTTTATCGCATCTGTGGAAATAACAGGAGCATTCTTTTAAAGTCTGGGTGGGTTTTTTTCCCCGAACGTTCACCTCAAGGTAATTAAATTCATCTACATTTCCAAATCAACATCCATCCCCTTATGAGCCTCCCAAAAAAAACCATTGGAACCATTTGGGATTCAAAGACCTCGTGTCTGACTGGTTGAACAAAATCAGGAAAAAAGTAGGGTGCAAATAGTGAGAGTATTTTTAGACTGTGAATCATATAATGACATTCACTGGGGTCAGTTTTTTCCCGCAGGGGTGTTTGTGTAAGGATCCTAGGCATAACACATATCTGTGCTTCTGTTAATATTACATGTACAAGCTAATTCTCAGACTAGTTTTGCCTAGACACATTTCTCTTCACAATGAATGCATATGTAATTAGGAAGTCAAGCTTGAGGCAACGTATAGCTTGATAAATCAATAGATAGATAGATAGATAGATAGATAGATAGATAGATAGATGCATGTATGTTATGGGCTGTTATAGGGGTGTGTTCAAATGTATGATTTACAAGTTTTTTTTCCCTCACACTGCTGCAGAAGTCACCATGGTCTCAGTTGGAAATTCATAACAATTCACACAACTCAAGGTGTTTAAAAGATATGAAGGGTCAGGTTAGGATTAGGAGCGGGGTTAACCTTCATAACTTCTTTTTGCTAATTCAATTACATGAAATCCAACCACACTGCACTCATTAATTTGAATTCTTATGAATTTCTCATGAGATCAGTTGCTGAGAAACACATTTCTAGTAGTGTTTGCTACTAAATTATTTAGTACCTGTAATTTTTAAAGAATCCCCCGACCTTGACTTATCTTGGGAGGGACTGTTAATTAGGGGGTCAGAACCATCTTCCCTAAATCTCCTCATAATGTGCACCATGAGTACACTGTTAATAGGAGTGGGTGAGCTGGTAATTCACAATAATATACTAAATGTATTACAACATATTTGATTAGGATTGAGTGACAGCAAAATACAGAACTGAGAAACAACACTTGTATTTAACATGAGACAGAAATGAAGTGGAACTGTTTCAACTCAGTCAGCTACTGTTTGATATAAAAGTACTGACGATACTGTCGTAGAAGTGTATCGTGACGTAATAGATCACGGTATTGATACACTCTGATGATATGGCCCAGCCCTAAGAGTCCACAGAGCCTCGTGATATTTATTAGAATTTGTAATTTGCTGTGAAATGAGTGAGGAAGTTGAGCACTCACTGGAGTCGGGGCGCTGAGGCAGCATGTCCACTCGCTGCACCTCTTTAGCGTAGTAATCTTCCTCGCTGCTCTCGCGCTCGCAGGCGGACTCGGCGTGGCGCGCGCGCTCCTTCAGCAGATCCTTGGTGCTGTTGTAAAGCAGCATGACCTCGAAGGGCACCGACTCCGGCTGCGGGGCTGACGCGGGGTCGGGTGGTGATCGGATGCGCAGCTTGCTCAGGATCTGCCCGCGCACCGCCTCTATCCTCTTCGACTTGTGATCGTCCAGGTCATAAGACTGGCATGTCGAAAAGCCCTCAGCCGAAACAGATAACTTCAGGATAAGCAGCGCGATATTGATGAACCACATAGCTGTTTATAAAAAAGGTGTAAAAAAAAAAAAAGAAAAACTCCGTGCACGGCTCGGGTCTGGACTCGGGCTTGCTCAGCTGCTCTGAGTGTGCTGTAGCTGCGCCGCGTGCCGTCTGCACCTGGTGACTGACCCACACCGCGCTCACGTGCAGGCTTTATCTGCTTTAGCGCGCACTGCCGTGCATCACGTTGCTCCGCGTGCTGCTGATTTACACATAGCAGCCTAGTCTGTGTAGCACTTCAGAGCTGGAACAAACGCCAAATTAAAACATATATATATATATTATATTTATATATATATATAAATCACAAAATTAGCGTTTGCATTATTTCCTTCATCTAAAGGTAAATAAATTACTTGAGAAAAAATGCGCACGAATTAGGCAGCACGTCATTATAAAAACATACTATTCCAAAAAAAAAAAAAAAAAAAAAAAAGTGGTGAATATGAGTAATATAGTTTAGCCCAGTGCTGAATAGTTGCTTTAACGCTTCAGCTGGCGGTGAGGTAAGCAGGAGGTGCAGTGCAGGCTGTCCTCTGAGTGTGTCTGAGGTGGAGTGTGGTGTCGGAGCAATGCTTGGGATTTTTGCGGTGCGACTCGGAGCTTTTTGGGGGAGGCTATTTTAGTGGGTCTACTTTCTTTTTAATGTTACTCTCCCATGAACCACTGGACGTTTCTTTCTTTCTCCTTTTTCTTTTTTCTTGCAACATCCTAGCCTATAGGTTTTAAATTTAATATCCGACCACCAACAAATTGTTGTAACAAAAGGGGCAGGGCTTTACATGTGAGAGAAAAACACTGGAGTTATTACAGGAAATGCAGTCCTCCCACTGAGCACTATGTAAAATATATAACTTTTTGGGCAATTAAAAGACTGTGTGTGTGTGTGTGTGTGTGTTATGGGATCATAATGTCCTCACAAGGCTAGGAATATCTGATCAGTTTGATCTTGTGGGAACATGTGGCTGGTCCCCAAGTGGAGAAAAAAGAGCCAGATGGTTTCCTTTTGATTACTGAAGTTAAGGTTAGAGTCAGATTTAGCAAGGGCCTCACAAGAATTTTAAGACAAACGCATGTTATTGCATAAAAGAGAAAGAAATTGAAAATAATGTTATTGTTTTTAAAAGTGCCTGTGCGTGTAAGAGAGTGAGTGGGCATGTATGTATAGCTTGGATCCAATGTCCCCACAAGGATAGTAATAACACACAATTCTGACCTTTTGGGGTCATTTTGTCAAAGACTACAGCTTTTATTTAAAAGAAAGAAAGAAACAAAACAACTAAAAGAGACAAAAGGTTTTGTTTTGGTTACTAAGTATAAGGTTATGGGTAGTTAGGTGGCAGCATAACATTATTAGCTGTATATATATCACCTTCCACTTTATTGAGAACATGTGTACAATCATATGGCCGCAGCACAATGCATAAAATCATGCAGATACAGGTCAAGAGCTTCAGGTAATGTTCACTTCAAACATCAGAATGAGGCAAAAGTGTCTCTGTGAATTTCTCTGTGACTTTAACCATGGCATGTTGTTGGTGCCAGATCGAGTATTTCAGAAACTGCTGATCTCCTGGGATTTTCACACACAACAGTCTCTAGAGTTTACACAGAATGGTGCGAAAAAGAAAAAATATTGAGTGACAGCTCTGTGGGTGGAATCACCTTGTTGATAAGAGAGGTCAGAGGAAAATGGCCAGACTGGTTCAAGCTACCAGGAAGGATATAGTAACTCAAATAATCACTCTTTACAACCGTGGTGAGCAGAAAAGCATCTCAGCATGCACAAAACATCGAACCTTGAGGTGGATGGGCTACAATAGCAGAAGGCCACAGCAGGTTCCACTCCTGTCAGCCAAGAACAGGAATCTGAGGCTATCATGGGCACAGGCTCATCGAAACTGGACAATTGAAGATTAGAAAAAAAAATCATTGAGTCTGTGCCCATGATATCCTCAGATTCTTGTTCTTGAATCATACATTTGGCTAAAAAGCTTCCCCTAGTTAGGATGCTTCATGGTAACTAGTACACAGCAGCTAGAGGTGAAACCAGTGGTTTAAAGGGGAAAAAAACCTAATTTTCTTAGAAATTTCTATAATAAATAAATTTAGCTGTAGCGTCTCTTTGTGTTATTACTCTGAAGCATTTCATTCTCTCATTGAAATGATTAATATTTACCCCAGATCTCAGTCCTTTAATTTGGACTACACTCGCTCTTTATTTTACCTCAACCTCCTTCCCTTCTCTTTCTCCTCTCAGTCATTGTTAATTACAGTGTGTGAACTACTCGATCGTTAATCTTTCAAAAACAGCTTTACTGCAGCTCTCCACCTCCTCCATTATAAGCTTATTACAGCCTCAGGCGAATGCCTATAATTGAACTTGAAGTGTTTAAAAAAATGAAACATTAGGCTTGAGATGAGGAAACGTGCTGCGAGGAATTTATAATCAGGGTTGTTGATAGGACTGAGAGAAAAAAGAAAAAAGATTTTCCTGTTCCAACATGACTTCAGGATCTGAGCTTTTATTCAGAAGCAGTTGAAATGACAGAAAAATGCCCACGTGGATGGAGAGGGTTTGGCGACATCTAGCGGTAAGAGGAAGGGCGAAGGTTTCTTCTCTGGTGGTTAGTGGCGGTATTGCAGCAACAGGAGACTTAAAAACACCGACCATCAAAAAAAAAAAAAAGTCGCATTTTCCTCTACAACCTCCTTTTTTTCTTTCTTTTTTTTCTCCCCCCAAATATAGGGTTTAAAGCGCCACGTCATTCCTCCCTCACTGCTTTCAGTGTAAACATCAGCTCAGGTCCTAAGACACAGTCAGGAGCCAAACACTTTAACACTGAAAGAAAAATCAGTGAAAATTTGAATGTGAATTTTGGATCTTGGAATTTTTGCATTATTAGGCTGCTTTTTTCACAATGCTGAAAGAAACCCAGACAGAGGTGAAAAGGTGGATACTAGTTTTCAAACATGTAGCCTACTCACAGTAATGATTATTTTAATGTCAAGAAAAATTCAACTAGATGTAAAAACTCAAATGTGAAATTAAATACCTGCTAGAGCACCCCCTAGGAAAAATGCTACAAAGCCTGAACACTCTGGATTTAGTGATTTGAATCGTTTTTGTTTAAGCAAATCCATATAACTACTAATAATATCTTTAAAGCCTTATGAACAGAGTGTAGACTTTGGATTGACATGACAAATACACTCAAGGAGCACTTTATTAGGAACACCAGTACACCTACTCATTCATGCAATTATCTAATCTATCTCTTTTTTTTTTATCTAATCATGTGGCAGCAGTGCAATGCATAAAGTCATGCAGACACGGGCCAGCAGCTTTGGGTAATGTTCACATCAACGATCAGGCTCCAGAGTTTCTCAGAAAGGTGCAATAAAGAAAAAAAACATCCAGTGAGCAGCAGTTCTGCAGACAGAAACGCCTTGCTGATGAGAGAGGTCAATGGAGATTGGCCAGACTGGATTGAGCTGACAGAAAGGCTACAGTAACTCAGATAACCACTCTGTGACAATTGTGGTGAGCAGAAAAGTATCTCAGAATGCACAACACGTCGAACCTTGAGGCGGATGGGCTACAACAGCAGAAGACCACGTCAGGTTCCACTTCTGTCAGCCAAGAACAGAAAGCTGATGCTGCAGTCGGCACAGACTCACCAAAACTGAACAGTTGATGGTGATAAAGCACCATGTCGCAAAGAAAAGGTAATCTCAAACTGGTTTCATGAGCATGACAATGAGTTCAATGTTCTTCAGTGGCCTTAGCAGTCACCGTATCGGAATCCAATGGAACACCTTTGGGCTGTAGTAGAACAGGAGATTCACAGCACGAAAGTGCACCTGAAAAATCTGCAGGAATTACATCATGCAATTATGTCAACATGGACCACAATCTCAAAGGAATGTTTCCAACATCTTGTGGAATCCATGCTATGAAGAACTGAGGCTATTTTATGAGCAAAGGGAGGCCCAACCCAGTATTAGTATAGTGTTCCTAATAAAGTGCTCAGTGACTATAGACCTGTAAATGACCCAGTGGCTCAGTCATATTGTCCAAAGCAAATGTTACTCTACGCTACAGTTACATATCAGATCTCACACATGCAAACACAGGTTTCTTTGAATCATTATATTATCAATATTTTATCATTTGTAACTAAAAGGATTTTAATGGAAATACATTACACGAACCTTTTTTTCAGTATGGTTTGTAATATAATATTACTGAGCCATATAAAATCATAAAAGAGCCAGATCTCTTGTGTCATAGATCTCCAGATGTAGATGTTTGGTTAACAAATGCAGTAAATCACCGGTGTTATTTAGATGGCAAAACTACCCTCTCCCCTGTCAGGTAGAGTGACAACAGCCAATTCTGGGTGTCTATGAACTTATGTATCCTAAATAAGTCAGATCTACGAGGTGCATCTACAAAGAAATACTGACTCACAGAGCTGTCATTAACCCAACTGATACCCAATGATACAAGATTCATTCAAAATTCAGTTAAAATGTAATGTAGTAACACAGTTTTATTGAAAAGTATATTACAAAACATCGTAAACATAATACAAACACGAGCTGAGAAAACAGGGGCCAGTACCAGTAGAACTGGCTATTAAGATTAACTTCTTAAATTAAGGACCAGGTTTGGATGAGGCCAGGTGTTTCAGGTGAACAGCAGATATCCTGACTCATTGCAATTCAATTCAACTCTGCTGCAATTCCATACAACACTAATGTGGTGTTTGTCTGTTTGTTATATTTGAATAAAACGGGAGTGGGGACGTCTCCTATGACTCGTCTTCATTGAGGAGCATGTTGGGGACTCCTCTTGAGATGGGGAATTCTCGACCAGACTCCGGGCACTGCAGAGTCCCCTCTATCACCTCCACCTATTAACACAGAAAAAATGAATGTCTAGTAGTGATAATCAAGACTGGAGCATAATAACCAACAGTTAGTTCCAGGAAACTGAATACTCTTTCTGACATTTCAGTTTAATTACTGCAAAGTTATATACACTATACCTACATAATTATACAAACAATAGTGCTAACTGCCAAATTATTTCATGACATAACACTACATGTCCCAAAAGTCTCCATATATGGGGGACATCAACATATTTTAGCAAAATGTCTACAGAAATATTTCATACTTAATTTATATTATATTTTTTTTTCAGATAGCCTTTAAGAATGTCTTTGACAGAAGAAGAACATATAGAAATCATTCTCATAGCTGGATCAGGAAGCTGTTGGAAGGTTGCGATGGACATGCAATCACACGCATAACACCAGATGTGTTCGATGGACATGCAATCACACGCATAACACCAGATGTGTTCGATGGACATGCATAACACCAGATGTGTTCAATGGACATGCAATCACATGCATGTGTTAACCCGAGTTCATCATGAGTGGGAGAAACGACTCTGTGTGTGTTTACGAAGAAATGGCAATCATGTAGGGGATGTTTTTTGAATAAAGTTATATTTTGCTAAAAAGTGTTAATTTCTCTTATATATGGAGACTTTTGGGACACCCAGTAGAATAGTCTTTTAATGTTGTAAAGACAACAGAAAAATCTGTAAAGCCTGAGTTCAGTGTATCAGAACAAAGTGCAAATTTCATGGCCAATTCTTCTTACCTCCAGTAGGACTCTGTGCACTTTGCGTAAAAAGTCTTCATCGTTCTCATAGTTCGATACAGGTGTGCTGGGCAAGTCCTGCAGATATCCCAGCTGTGGAAACAAATTATTTAGTCAAAGCTCTTATTAGGCTCTTGCTGAATTATAAGTTGAACCAGCCTCACCCCTTCAGCTGCATGGATTAAAGCGCTCCACTCCAGCTTCGGTATCATTCGGCTCACAAACTGAGGGTTGAACTCGACTTCATTCACTTTGACCTCTGTCGCCTTTGGAGAGGACAGAAAAGAAACAGATGATTAATAAACAGACCAGTTTCTTCCCAGAAAAACTTTTCGTGTCATGTTTGTTATAGTACTGGGTTCCCAAAGTGGCAACACAGCCAGGTGGATACACATTATTATTATTATTATTATTATTATTATTATGTTACAGTGGTAGAGATCAGTATCACTATAAACTACTATCAAAGTTATTAAAGTTACTATTTAGTCAGTTATAACTCTAATTGTCTGGTCACTTGAATCAGTTTAATCTAAAACTCAGTAACTTAAAAAAACATAAATGTCAACTTGATGTTAGGTACAAGTTTAATAATAAAGAAAAATTAGGAAAAGTGCTGTTAATATGGTACAAATGTTTCAAAGTTTATTTTTTTTAAACATTGTAACTACTTTTGGGATTTTGCAGGTTATAATAAAGTTTTTTTGGTCACATATGCTATGGAAGTTGTTAGAAGTGATGACAAACAATAAAAATGATACATAAGACAAAAATAAGACGGAAACACTGACTTTCTCACTATAATTGAATCAAAATCACAAGAACTAATTAAGAATTTATTAATTTAAAGGGAAGTTTTTAACAAAGTAAGAACTGACAACAAATGAGGAGACATATTTTAAACCTCATCATGCCACCAGTGAGACTTTTTCTTGTCAAGCTATTGCCAGATATTAGATTTTAGCCTCTCATCTAATAAAAGCAGTGATCACTGATCTAAACACTGCACTAGCTAACTTAGCAGATGAAACCTGAACATACATGAGCTAGCATGTTTACCTTGATCAGCAGCGGATATCCTTTAGTTATTCCTTTCACATGCGATGTCAACATGTTATGCGTTAGCAGTTTCATTGCAGCAGTCTCTGTGATATTATATTTAATGAAGAATAAAACAAAAATATCATGAAAGCTAGGTATATCAGAAATTCGCTAGCTTCACGTTCACGTGTTCTTCTTCTTCTGTGCTGTTGAAATGAGCTTTAAGGCACAAATGCAGCACGACATTGCCCCCTGCTGGCCATGAAGAGGCTCCACACTGTTAAACAGGACCCCTTCCCCCCTCAGTGCACGTGCATTTCATCAACTATATGTACAATAATATTTTTGCTATTTATTGGAGCCATCGACATTTTTATTCTTGAACTTTTCACCGACAAACACATTACATTCCAAGACATGATTTGCAGGCCTACTTTTTTATGGATTGGACACACTGACCAGTCAAACATGTAATGTAGAGTGGTGATTTCCACTGCCGTGTAAATTAAAAAAAAAAAAAAAAGACAGAACTTCAGCAGTTTCTGCCACGGTCAAAGAGTCTGAGATCACATTTTTTTCACCATTCTGATGTTCAATGCATGATATTTGGATAATTGTATAAATGAGTATGGGTACAGGAGTTCCTATTAAAGTGGCCAGTGAGTGTAGGCTAAAACAGCACCACACATTAGCAGAGAGCTTGACTGCAACCAGTCTTCATACATGTAACATTTACCAATCATATTACAAACCCTTATTCCAATGTACAGGTTTTATTTATTTATTTATTTATTTATTTTATAACTTGGTATTATACAGATTAATCTTACAGCTTATGATATAATTACAGGGGGAAAAAAAAACCCAAAAAACATAGTGAAAGCTATGATTTTCATAGCCTGCAGATCACCCTATTGAAACAACACTCAACCCACAAACATGCACATCCTCACTCATCCACTCATAAGACACTGTGTACACGTACATATGCACTTCCCTTAAACTGCATTAACAAAACAAAGTGTAACATATCATCCACAAGCCTTTTTAATCTTTCAGTTGCTGAAAGCCCTTTACAATACACAGACACCATCGCATGAATATGATAAGCAGTTTTGTTAATCATAATGACAAACATTAAAAAAAAAAAAAAAAATTTAGAAAGGCAACTAAACGAGACAAAGCCAAGCGAGGTTGAACAAGACTTCTGTGGAAGTAAAAATGATCGTATAGCGACACTAAAACATCAGGACTTCAGCATGGAAATGTATCATGTATATAGGCATTAGGAGAATAAACTAAACATTCAAATTGATGTTAATTATGGCACGACAACATCGGGGCTTAAAGTGGTCAAAGATCATTTCACAGGCCGCGGAAGAATCACATTAATACACTTTAAATTGTGTTATGGAAAGGCCACTTTTACACTCCCTCCCATATTGTGTTGACAAAAATGCCGTCTTAGATCGCAATTTGGAAATTTTGATCAATGTCATAATTCCTTATAATGGATGAAAGAAATACTGAACAATTCAAATAATTACAGAATAATAATGAAAGATCCCAGATACCCAGTGTGTAATTCCAAGATGAAAGCAGAAATAAAAGCTAGTAGTAAGTGTTTTTGTTAAATGGTAAACAGTGTTCAGAATCGATATGATTGCATACTTTCAGAACAGGTGGATGGCAGCAAATTGCACTTGGCTACCTACAAAGAGCTCTGCATGTGCACAGCAAACGTGCATGAACGTGAAAATGTGCAGCTAACATGCAGAAACCACTTAAAACATGTCAGGTTGTGCTGAGTGGCAGATTTTCTTCCTTCATCTTTGCATTAATACTCACAGAGATATCCACATTTTCACATACTCACTCAAGCCTCCACGCTACCAGTCACACTAGCAAAAAGACTGACGTAGCAATCAGTCATTCTTGGCCATCTTCTGTGCGCCATTTTAAGAAGTCCTCTTTCCGTGCATCCGGTTTGATTTGGTTCCGCATGCCTCCAAGCAGGTTGGAGGTGGCTTCAGAGGCTACTATTAAGGGACGTACCACAGTGGGAGGGATCTGACGCAGAACCCCACCTACTGCTCCTGGAAGACCTTTCTGCTCATGTCCACGAGAGGCCACGTCACACAGGGTCTGAGCAGTGTCGATCACCCCCTACAACATACAAACACATTGTATTAGTGGATTTGGCTTGTGCGTACAGTAATTAAAGTGAATCAAATTTAACATTCTTAAATTTCACAGATCTTGGCTGGAACAATATTTGTTAATCCTGCCTTGGATATCAATCAGCAACACAGGATATGGAACCAGAAATGAAACTGTGTAAAATACACAACAGTGCTGCGCAAAACTGTTATACATCTCCGTTAATAGCATGTAGAACAAAAATAAAGATATGACCTGACTCCGACTCAAAAAACCTATGATATAACGAGAGAAAACCACAGCTCAAAGCCAAAATTTTAGCCTAGAGACCACTCTTTTGATGATGGTACAGGCATGGTATGCTGCATATAAGAATAAAATAGGGACGATTTTAGTTCAAGGTTGTAACACTACAAAATGTACAAGGGGTGAATATGTCTTATCTGAGAGCAGTTAATACCTTCGTATTGCAGCTTATTTATAGTAGTTTGTATTTCAACCTACGTACTGTATAGTTTATTTATTAGGGAATGATAAAGCATAGTACAGCAGAACGCTACCTCTCTGACGGTGTCGTAGGCCTTGGCCACACCTTCTCTGAGATCAGCTGGTTGCGGGGTGCGTCTAGGCCGGGAGGCAGGACGTCCCTCTGTGATGCAACGGGTCAGGGGTGGAGTTGGGGACAGGATGTCGTACACTGTTTCTGCTGTGGCCTGCAGAGCAAACATGACATGTTTTTCTTGCATAAAATATACTACAGATGATCTTTGGGGTCAGGGCTAAACACCAGACCCTAGTCTTTCAATAATGTAAAATTTCATTTAACCTAATCAATTTTTCTAGAATATGCTTCTTTTTTATGATTGGAAAATTGAACATTAGGTAATAAGCATGTAAAAAAATATTGTTCAAATGGGTGACAGCCTTGTTTTCGCACTGCCACTAAAAATGAGTTCTTCACTAAATATATTATGGACATTACGCAGTGTTTGTGTGTGAGTGTATAAGTACCTGTATGTGCATGTTTATGTCTAAGTGTACATGTATGTACATGCATGTGAGTGCATGCATATCTATATGTGCATGTTTATGTCTATGCATACCTGTATGTGCATGCGTGTGCATGTATGTAAATACCTGTATAGCCTGCACCAGTCTGTTGCTAAGCTCCAGAGCAGCCGAAGCTGTAGAAGTGCCAAAGGATGCTGCCCCCCTCTGGAGACCCCGAATAATACGTCCATCTTTCCGGTACTGCTCAATTGGCATCCAGAACAGATCCCGTACCCCATGAACTACAATAAAAACCGAATAAGAAGCAGTAATTCTTAAAAGCTAATAAAGCTAATGAGAAGAAACAATTCAGCATTATGTATAAAGATAGCCTTAACTTTACTGTTTCATTTCCTTCGTCAAGTAATCCATCCATCCATTTTCTGTACCACTTAACCTACACAGGGAGCCTGGAAACTAAACCCAGGTGACTCGGGGTACACCCTGGACGGGGTGCCAACCCATTGCAAAGCCCAATCGTGCACACACTCACATACCCATTCACTCACTACAGACAATTTAGAGATGCCGACATCTTTGGACTGAGGGAGGAAACTAAAGCACCCGAGGAAACTGCCGAAGCACGGGGAGAACATGCAAACTCCACACACATAGGGCAGAGGCAGGAATCGAACCCCAGACCTTGGAGGTCTGAGGCAAACGTGCTAACCACTAAGCCACCATTATTATTGATTGATCTAGCCATTGATTGATCCAGTCTTTCAGCAAGTAAAACCAACCATAACTACACTTTAGTGTAGTCTGTTGTGTGTCTGTAGCGAGTGAATGGGTGTGTGTGTGTGTGTGTGTGTGTGTGCGCATGATTGTGCTCTGCAATGGGTTGGCACCCTGTCCAGGGTGTACCCCGCCTTGTACCCCGATTCACCTGGGTTTAGTTTCCAGGCTCCCTGTGACCCTGTAGCACATGGACATCGGAGCGACCGGTGTTCGTGTATACCATTGCCAGACACTAATAAGCTACAAATACCACGCAACAATTGACCTGCATGATGATCTGCTGGAAAAGCCACGCAATCTCGGCTTGCTGCGGTGGCCGGGGAAGGGGACGTCGTAAGCGGTGTGAGAGAAAGCAGAAGCACGGCAAGAGGGCAGGGGGTCCGTGCTAGGCTAAAAACAAACCCTAGCCGGTCAGCTCTCCCGTCCATCCTGATCTCCAATGTCTGCTCCCTGGACAATAAATTGGACCACATCCGACTCCAGCAAACTATGCGGGGCAAGTTTAGAGACTGCTGTGTCTTTGTTTTCACGGAAATGTGGCTCAGCGACATCTTCCACACCTCCCTGAGCAGCGCCACCCTTCCAACGTGCGTTAAGGCCACCGTGCTGTGGACACAGGAGACTTCTTCAGTACCGACACCGTGCGAGAGGAGGTACAGCGGCTAATGGACTGGTGCGGACCGGTCTCTGAAAGTGGACAAAACTAAAGAGATGGTAGCTGACTTCAGGAGAGCACGGAGTTCACTCTCCTCTGAACATTGGCGATGAGCACCAAATTTCTTGGTGTTCACCTGGCGGAGGACCTCACCTGGTCCCTCAACACCAGCTCCGTAACAAAGAAAGCCCAGCAGCATCTCTATTTCCTGCAAAGGCTGAGGAAAGCCCATCTCTCACCCCCCATCCTCACCATGTTCTACAGAGGGACTATCGAGAGCATCCTGAGCAGATGCATCACTGCCTGGTTTGGGAATTGCACCATCTTGAATCGCAAGACCCTGCAGTGGATAGTGAGGACAGACAAGAAGATCATCGGGGTCTCTCTACCCTCCATCACAGACATTTACACCACACGCTGCATCCGCAAAGCCACTAGCATTGTGGATGACCCCATACACCCCTCACATAAACTCTTCACCCTGCTGCCGTCTGGCAAACGGTACCGAAGCATTTGGGCCCTCACGGCCAGACTGTGCAACACTTTCTTCCCCAAAGCCGTCAGACTCCTCAACACTCAGGGACTGGACTGAAAACACACACACTCAACTGAGCATCACCCCATCCTCTCTGCAATTTCTGAACACATCTGTATTCAATTTTTGCTGCTATAAATATTTATTATATACTGTATATTTATACTCTCCACCTGGCCGCTATGTTTACATCCAGCAACTTATTTTGTCAAGCTTTTGCACTACTGTCATAAGATTCACTTTTTCATTAGTACTGTGTGCTAGTCGGCGCTGCACTGTAACTCACCATGCCCATTGTCTTGTTTTGATAGTTTTTGTACTGTCTTGTGCCGTCTGCACGTTTGTGCTGTGCACTTTATGTAAATATATGTAATGTCTACTGTAGTTCTGTGTTTTGTTTTATGTAGCACCTTGGTCCTGGAGGAACGTTGTTTCGTTTCACTGTGTACTAACTGGCTGTTTATGGTTGAAATGACAATAAAGCCACTTGTCTTGACTTGACTTTAAGCCTACAAACAGGTATGGAGCTAATTCTTTGCTAAAAGAAAAATTACAAGATCTGCCAGCAAAGATTTTGTCAAAAACCTTTTTTTGGTAACCATCCATTTGCTGGATTTAAGAATGGCTCTGGTGATGTGCCAAAACTTGATTTCTTTCTGCCATCTATGTAAATGCACACAGACTACCCCAACCACCTCATTCCTATTACCTCCTCCTTCTAATAAGCTTAGATTTGTGTGAGGGAAAGAAAATTCCAGAAAATTTTAGGACAAATCTGGCTTTAGCAGGACAAAAGTGAGCATAACACAAGAGAAAATACTGAATTTTATATTTAAGCATTACAATCATTAAAAAAAAAAAACATAAGTTAAGTAATACTATATATGCATACTCACACAGCTGAACTACAGAGTGCATTGGACCAACACCTCCTAGAATGCCTGGTAACTGGTTCTTCCTGATGTCAGTCAGCCACTCGTTCACAGCGTACTGAATGACTTTATCAACACCCAGCAGTCTGGCAGAGAAAGGCAACGTGCAAAGTAATTAAAAATTACTTGGTTTTAATCAACTAAGATCAGTAAGTATTATCTAAACAACCTGATAGTGTGACACACCAGTGAAACTGAAAAAAGAAAAAAAAAAAGAAGAAAAAAAAAAAAAAACATTCACTCATTCAGAACTAGCAAGGCTAATTTAACATTCTCAGTTTTCTACTATGAATCTGGCCAAAATGTGCCACTTAAAAAAAAGAGAGAAATGCTACATGAAGGAGCAGAGAGGTGTACAGATTTCTGTAGGAATGAGCCAGAGGTTGATGGATGTTAGTGAGAGGGAGCTAATCACCCGTGTCTACAGCACAGCCTCTTCAGCTTCAGCTCTGAGCAGTTCAGTTGGGCCAGGCCAATAAGAATCCCTGCAAACGTTCCCTATAAAACAGCACAGGGCCAATCACAAGGTTTAACTACCATGCAGTAATCTTTGCTCTTTTGGCTCTGTACTCCAGCACACTGGATTTGAAATAAATCTATACTGCCTAAAACATATCAATAACCAGCTTAAATCCTAATAGTGCATAAATACTGCATAATGTAGAAACAGGCATACATTCCAATACAGTGATAATTATTTTATTTAAGTTAGTGGATTTTAAGGCAACACTGATGAACATGTAAGTACACACTCTATGCGGACTCAGTTAACCAAGTGAACAGTGATAAACCTACCTTCTCTACGCAAAAACATTCAAACCTTCTTTACAGAATATGCTTGATATTAAAATTGACTAAAACCATCTAGCTGAATCTGTGATTATATTATATTATATACTTATAGTATAGCATTTAAACATGAACCATAACCAAATGAAAACACACAATTAACAAATAAGCTTTCGTTGCATTCAAGATGTGTAACTTAAGACAGAAATGTATTGGATTAGCCAATAAATATACTTAGTAGTGAGAGCCTAGCCCAGGGGTTGTCACCTGGCAGACTACGATTTCAGTGTAGTAAACTGCATACTTGAAAAATACTGTGTGGGAGAGGGGGCTTGGTCGAGCGCCGACTGTGTATTAAGACTAGTTTGCAGTGAATTTGAACTTGAACTAGTTGGAAGCTGTGAACTAGCGAGATAGCATTTTTTTATCTTATTTTGAGCGAACGAAAAGTGCGCTGAAAAGCATAGCCGAGAAAACAAAGGGAGTCTGAAGCTCCGAGGAAAATTCACCTGCCACCTTCCTGAGTCCTCCTTCACACACAAACACACACACACACACACACACCAGGTTCTACATACTGCAGAAGAGCTTATAAACATGACTGGCCATAGTTTCGGTTTTCTAGATATGAATCATATGCATTTGTGAAAATTATTTAGCTTAAGGCAGCTCACTGGACCACAGTCTAGTCATATCTGAAAGTAGAGAGTTTTCACAGATGCATTTATTCTCACCGTGTCAAATTCAAAACACCTCATCTCTGCTAATCAAAAGAGGTAATGTGACACGCCACAAAAAAAAAAGAAAAAAAAGAACTTGAATAGTTTTTTTTTTAAGTCATGAACCAGAAACTAATCATGAAACGTAACCTTTGTCACCATTCTGTCCTGTTAATTACTTATCTGGAAGAATTTTTTGTGTAACTAGACCCTGACAAATTTTAGTTGAATACCCCTGGTCTAGACAGTCTCTGAGACATTCCCAACAATGCTGATGATGCTTATCACCCAGTATCTGAACCCTCACCTGTTCAATGGCCACATGCTTCCCATGGTAGTCCAGCCATATAGGAACTTCTGAGGTGAAGCGGAACTCTCTAATAGGAGTGAAAAGACAAAAGCCAATTTCTGACCCAGTTCCTGACCCAAATACAATGCATATCAAGAAACCGGATAGTACTCCGGATCTGTTGCGATAACACTGTAAATATATTTTTCGATATACCGGAAATAAATTGGCTGGTCAGAGGAAGAGGAGGAGCCAGCAGAGGAAGAGCTCTGCTCACTATACGTTGTCTCTACAGAAGCAGTGAGATCAGGACCCAAACCAGTGCCAGACTCTACTTCCTCTGAAGGCTTCTGAGTACTGTCTGCTTTCACTATCAAATAAAAACAGGAGATACTTTATATACGTATGCATAAGAAGGAAAATAAATCAAGCCTCTTCATTCCTTCAGGCTTACCCTCTGCAGCCAAATCAACAGGTAAGTATGGATTAATCCCAGCAGCCATCGTACTAAAGAAGTCTTTCAGAAAGAAAAGGGCGTCCTGCAGGCACAGAATAAAACAGTAGATATAATCTCAGTATGTAATATCTATTGTAGTAGCAACACAGACATTACAGCAGTACTATTTCTTGAGCATGCATATGAGAAAAAGACAAGGCCTACACAAATGTGTTTGGTAGAACAACGCCTAATTTTTCAGTCAGGCTGGATTATGCTGGCATTTTCATCACAAATGATTTCATTGCTCAATCAGCTTATATTAACAAGGGCAGTGGGTGTCAGCTGCCACTATTAGGTCTGTGTGCAAGAACCTGTCAGAGTTGAAATAATTAAACAACAAAAAAAAAGTATTTTAACTTCAAGCACCTTGCGTGAGCCATGTTTAATGAAACACGCCCAAAGGTCAGTCTGACTCTATGTCTGACTGACATGTCAGATTGATTTTATGTCTGACTGACATGACTGTCACGGATAGGGTGAACTGTGTCATCATGTCCCACTAATAACACAGCTGAGCCTCCTGGCATCTTTTTGATATAGATTTATTCCTTTTTGGAGATCATATAACTGTAGGAAGTTCTACTATACTAGGAATAGTCTGTCAGTCTATCAAAGTGACATACAGCATTAGTAATGATTCCATGAAAGGTAGATGTGCAGCAAAGCTGGAGGCCATATTACCTGATCTATGTTGAGTCGGAGGGGCAGCAGACTGATTCTCAGGCAGCACTCTGGACCTCCCAACCCAGATTCAGGAAGTACCTGCAGAGCCTTTACTGTTAACTACAGAACACAAACACAACTACGTTAACTACAAATAACGCAACAGTTACAGAGCATGATCGAGATTAAGACACTGTCCACTTGCTGCACAAGTTAAAACTTCTTCCAGCGTCTCTTATTCACAATGCATGGAGTATTTTTCCTAGCCTTTGTCTTCAGTTTTTCTTCTTAAGTATGTTTATGTTTGGGTTACAACAGTAATTTTCAAAGTGAGATCCAGGGACCTCTGGGGGTCTGCGAAGCATCACCAGGGCATATGGACTTTTTTATTTTGTTACAGTGCTAGAAATCACAACCCACCTTTATTTTATACAGTGCCTTGCAAAAGTATTCAGACTCTTGAGCAATTTTCTCATATTACTGAACATATTACAAATGGTACAATTGTTGATATTTTGTTTTAAAAACATTGAAACTCAAAAATCAATTACTGCAAGGTGACACTGGATATATGTCAGGAAATATTTTTATGAAAAATAAAAAACTGAAATAACTTACTTGCATCCAAGTCTCTAAATATTCTCAGTTTGGACCTAATGTGTTCTCTCAGTGGAGAGTTCAGGAATAAAAGCTCTATGGCTCTAATAAATAACCAGATTAGCATTGTACGCATACGAATAATGAGCCTAATATTTAAATGGTCGGATTATGTGTAAAATAATGATGTATTAAGGGTCCATGGAATTTATTTTACAGTTAAAGGGGTCCATGGTTGCAAAATGTCTGAGAACCTCTGAATTACAAGAAAAGACCTATCTCCCCTCCCTCTCCCTGCTCACCATGTTGGAGTGGGCTCTACGTGGCATGCTCTCACTGGTATACAGGTAGAGGAATTTGTTGATCTGAGAGGATGCCAGTCTGTCGCGCACCTCCAACTCTTGCACAATGAACACCTGCCGTGAGAGAGGCTGCTCTCCCAGTCCTTCTGTGTCCTGCCCTGAAACTGCAGGGGGCACAACCACAGGGTACGACTCGTGCTGGAAGCTGACCTGGAATCAGAAGCAGGGGTGATACTTCTATCTTAATAGCATCAAAATGTGGTGGGCTAAAGCACTATTTAATCTGAATTTGTGCTCCCAGAGATTCGGTATTTGGTGTAATTCAGTACAATTGACTGGCCCGTTCAGCGGGCACAAAGTTCCGGTCTCAAACTGCCCCGCTGCCTTATTTCATTCGGCCTACAACCTAAGCTATTGATAGAAAATCAAAAAATATGAAAAATGAATAGCTGTACATGACACACCTTCAAGGGCTCAGAGAAATGTGAATGTGGCCCAGGTAGAATTTCAGTTTGACACCCCTGTCACCCCAGTTAGTTATTAGTTTATCATGAGCTTAATGCAAGCAGGACTACTAATACTGCCGGAGCTCTGTGTTCGGCAAAATACTGAGGGAGAGATTACTTTCCAGGATTATTATATCATGGACATTGCTGATTTATACCAGATAATCAATTAAGTTCAGATTTTGAAAATCATTTAAATAAATTTGACTTCCCCAGGTAAAACTACTCTGGCTTGAATAAGGCTTAATTCACTCATGAGGAAAAGAACAAATAATTGGTATTAATCATGCTAGTGAAGAAGGATATACTGTCTATATGTCACTGTCACACAACCTTCGTCAGCTGTATCTCCATAAGTAGTGAGTGCTGTCTACCACTGCCTCCCACCCAGCGCCAGGAGTTCTGTGGTCTGGAAGAGCCAGCAGAGCGTGAAGGAGAACCACGGGCTCCTGCAGGTGCTGAGCGACCCCTGAAAAAATTATGAAAAAAAGATACATAGAAATCACTGATTTGTCAGTACTAATCTTAGAGCTAACTATCTTTATTAAAAGTAGCACCTTTATTTAGTATGACCAAACAAGCAAGATATAAATGTTATTTATGATCACTGGTTATGCATATGTTAGACAACTAACCAAACTTCTTTACCTGTGGCTGTGTTGTGTGTGAGCAGAGATGGGTTTTCCTCCAAAGTCTTTGCCTCCATAGAGATGCCAGACTACCGATACCTCTCTGAGTACTACCCTGCTCTGAGGCATAGGAAAGCGAGCAGGCGCCCGTAGCAGGTCCGAACTGCCCCGAGGCCGAGAGAAATAGCCATCACGTACCTTTATAGGACTCTTACACAACACTTTGACCACCGGCTCTCCATCCTTAGGCTGTAGAGGAGAAAGACGAAGAGAAAGAGAAAGACAGAAAAAGAATTCAAGTTGTGGATTTATGTTTAAGCCTGGCTGCTAACATTGCCGAGAATGACACTGGTGAAATAAATAGAAAAACGATGAACGACTTAGGTTATATTAGGTTCTTTATTTGCTCGTTGTACTCTAAATGCCATAGATGACATACGGAAAACAGAATAGTGTCAAAATCCATATAGGAAAGTGTGGATGAGCAAAAAAAAAAAAAAAAAAAAGCACTCACAGGAATGCCTATACCAGGAGCCTCTAAAATACAGAAGTCATCATTGTCAGTGGAACCTTCAGAACATTCCTCTGACATCATATCAGCATGAACTTCAGTGGCTGTAGCCACCAGTTGATCAAGCTCAGACTCCTCCCCCTCTAGCACAGAAGAGCTGAATTTTGGGCCTTCCCCAGGAAATAAATACACTGAGACAGGTGAGCCTCGCTTTACTGAGGAAGGAGAGCCTGTTAATTCAGACACAAGATGTAGACAATGAGCAATCAGTAATCACTCTTAGTATCTCAACTAGTAGTTTGGTAAAGTGACAGTGTGACTTGTCCTTTTGTAAGTGTACTGAGAACAACAAAACCCTGATGCAGAACAGGTAAGGCATTCTAACAATTAAATCCTGGTTTGTAATTGACTACCATAAATAGCTTCATATTATCATTTCCTCAGTAATGCATTGAGGATTAAGTAGCGACAACAAACAAATTCTCATCATGTAATCTTACCAAATTCTCCATCCTCTTCATGCAGCGTTCGTTCTGTGTCAATCAGGGCGTCAGTAAGATCACACTGGTTAATTTCGGCTGTCTCTGCTGGTGGACAGGGCGGTAAAGATGTAGGAGCTTCTGAGAGCTGGGGAAAACCAATACGCTCATGTAACCGTGCGTATAGATTGAGCGCAAATTCACCATACAATGTTTCTTACCCATTCATTTTCACCGGGGGAGTCGCAAAAAATGCACAAGGGACTGTGAGATGGTGAGCAACAAAAACCTGACTTGCAGCATGGAAAAAAAAGCGGGATTCAACTTTTCAGCAAATCATAAGCGGCAGCGGCATGGCGCTGTCCAATCATGACTTGGAACGCAAAACGCTGTTGTCTGACAACAAATAATGGTCTGCTTAGATCTTTCTGTCTCCCGTACGTTCCTCCCAAAAAAATCATTCACAAAAAGTTATTTAAAGCAGTGTCAGTTCTCTGTAATGTATGACCCCAAACTGCACGATTGTAAAGGAAAAAAGTAAACAAAATGTCTGGCAGAAAATTTCGGAGCTGTTGGTGAGTTAAAAGCAAGAGTTGAAGGTCGTGAGAACAGAGGGCAATATTCAAGCTGCATGCAATGTACACATTATATATATATATATATATATATATATATATATATATATATATATATATATATATATATATATAGATAAAATAAAAATAAAAAAAAAACAGTTGCTCGGAAGAGAGAGAGATTGAGA
>CM075009.1:17936826-17970053 GCA_037576675.1 Pangasius sanitwongsei | reverse complement strand
ATATTTTTGTGGAACCTCTTAAAATAAAGCTGAAAGTCTACACTTCAATCACATCTTGATTGTTTTATTTCAGATCCATTGTGGTGGTGTATAAAGGCACAAAAAACTCACAAAAACTCTGTCATTGTCCAAATACTTCCGGACTTGACTGTATATGTGTAAAAATAATAAATAGCAATATAATGAATACAGCGGTCCACTATGTGTCATCGTTTGTAATCATGCAATACGTACTGTCCTTGAACACCCCACTGACTGTAAACACCAGTAATGTTTGCTGTGGAGATAGAATCAATAACTGTAATGAGAATTAAGTTGTGTGACTTAAAGCTTAAAGAAAAAAAAAAATGTGCAGAGATGTATGAAATAAAACTGTAAGAGAACTCACTGTGCATGTGTTTACATCCACATTGAAAGAGGCTAAGTCATGCTGGGTTTTGGGCAATTCATTCAGGAAGGCAACTACGTTCAGTCGAGTGTGCTTCAATACCCGGAACCGCGTCACTGTGGGGAAGATCAAAAGCAGAAAAGTTTCAGATTATCAGCAAAACATAATCAGTTATTGTTCAGCACTCACTGCTATGCCTCCTGGAGAATCTCATGAAATATGTCCTCATCTGCTCTATGCAGAACCAAACATTTCTGACTGTTTTGCCATTTAGTTGCATGACACAGGGTACTGCAGGTACCATGAAGAAGTAGGATAATCCACTTTCATATAATATACAACATTATAGGAAAGGCACTTAAAAGTACTTAATAAGCACCAAATACAAAACCAGGCCAAATTGATCATATAAACATTAAAATCACCACCATTACATGTGTATTAATGCTGCATTCAACGAAGGCTCATAACTTTTTAGGAATTTCAAATTTATGAGCTTTCGTTACTATTGTAATGAGTTTATAGCAGTATTTACGTTAGATCAATCAACACAGACACATTAGTTGATGAAAACTTAAATGATCACTAATGTTAGCTGGCTAGCTACTGCTTTCAGGGAGGCGTCCATATTTCTTGCCCAGTTTGTACGTGCCATAATCTTTTTTTGTAAATACTTACCTGGGTCTTTGATTCTCTTAATGTTGCGATTGTGATTTTGATATTCTCCCAAGTTAGACCTGTGATGGCAGAAAAGCTGAGTTAGTGAGAGAAAGAGGAAAAAAAAACCCCGACTGCATTTAAAATTCAGAGGGACAAAGAGCGTTGAGTGTACTCTCAAGTAATTAACGGTATAGCACATCACCCATTAACTTTCAGTTAACATATACTGTCATTTTCATATTTATGACTTTGTAAAAGGTATCATGAGACTTGAAACTGGTATCATAAGCTCTTTAAACGATAGAGGCATCATAGTATTGTTTACTACCTTTAATCTTGTACTTTGAATTTTTACGTTGTTCTAGGAATACTGAAATAATAAACATGAAGGACATTTTTAAAAAGAAAAAAAAAAAAAAAAAAGATGTACTTGGAGAGGTTGTGCATGGTGGAGGGAAGGCTGAGGGAGAAGCAGGCTCCATCATGATATGCGTCTAGCAGAGGCTGTCTGTTTCCCGAGTCATACACGCTGTAGAATCTATCACAAAACAGAGACAGGAATTCTGTTAGAACAGATATAATAAACACTTGGGTGGTAAAGCAGGAAGCTTTCATTCAAATGAACAATTATTCATTCATCTTCAGCAACCACTTTATCCTGGTCAAGGTATCCTCCAGGGAATTCGGAGCTTATCCCGGGAACACTGCATGAAAGACGGGAATACACCTTGGATAGGACACCAGTCCATTGCACCATGCACACACACACATTCACACTCATTCACAGCTAGGGGCCAATTTAGATTCACCAATCCACCTACTGGCATTTTTGGGTAGATGGGATGAAACCGGAGGAAACCCACACAGACAAGGAAAGAACACGAGAGACTCCACACAGACAGTAACCCAATTTCTGGACTGAACCGGCATCCTGGAGCTGCTAGGTGGCAACACTACCCTCTCTGCTGCCAGTGAGCAATCAACTACGCTTAAATATGACAGGTGCGTAGACTTACTGATGCAGAAAACGCAGAATGAATTCCTTGACTTCCCCTGAAACAAAGTAGCTGCCCTGAACCGGAAAGAAATGCATGACATTAAAACACAGAATCGTTCATACTGATGTAAATTCTTTTCAAAAAGCAGATGACGCACCTTACAAGATGGAACAGCAGTGCGGGTTTCAACATCGAAACCTATCGGTGCAGGAAGACTGTGGCCGTCCTACATAAAACAAGAATGACGAGTCCGAGGATTAGGCTCAAGCCCGTCAGCCATGAAGTCAGCTAACTACTGCAGCAGTGAAAAAACAGCACACTATAGACCAGGAATTTGACAGCTAATTTGCAAACGTGGTTGCTCATTTAAAAGACTACTGATTATAAGAAGGTATTAGGGCCAATCCAATTCATTTACACACTGTCAAAGGTAGGAGGGGTGTTTTACTTTTAATCTAGAAACAGTAATTAAGCTAGACACACTACTAGCTGCTGTCTCTTCAGCGTCATGTTATAACATTTCATCCTAGACAAATTAATGACTGACATGGAGCACAGAACCAAACATGAGCAACACGGTCTCCTCGCATCATCGTTTTATTAGATGTTACAGCAAAGTAACTTTAAATAAGGAGAAAGGAAACCAAGTGAAAGCTGGAGAAAAAGCTCTCACCAGTTTGATGAGTCTGGGGAATCGTCCACGAATAGCACTGCCAAAACGAAGAGGAAAGACAACACAGCGTAAGAGTGTTTTAGTTCAAGCCTTTACTCTTGCACTCTCATTAACATTAACACCCACACACCCACACCCACACACACAAATACCACAAAGATTTCACAATCATCAAGATCAGGAGAACCCAACAACTTCAAAATGTGTACCTTATATCTGAAAGACAAAAAATTATATCAGGACTGCTGACTGAAACCATAGCTTTAAGAATAATTAAACTTAAAAAATCTTGCTATTCTACACCTGGTTTTTGATTACATAATACATTTCCTGCTCTTCTTCTGTCAGTGTGTCATGGAAACACCTATTTTGTTATATTGCAATTAAGTTAAACCCAGAATTCACTTACCGGCTGGTGCCAGCCACCTACACCCAAATACGCGGAGAAACACACTAAAAACCCAGAGCCTCTGATGAAAGGCAGGTTGTATGTGAAACACAGTATACACATGCAATTTATTTAGAAAATGTATTTAATAGCAAAGACCGGTTGCAAAGACAGAAATTCATACCATAAAGTTGACCTCCGTAGCGCCATTATAGAAGTTAGCTAAGTTATCTAATCATCTCTCAAGTCATTATATTATATTGCTTGACTAATTCCAGCACAATTTCATCACATTAGCTGAGCAAACATGTATATTGCAACTACAGTTCCCAAAAGAGACATGTTTTGGCTTTAGCTTTGTTTCAAAGACAGCCAAGTCGTAATCTGCAGATAGCTGGAAAACGCTAGTTTTACACCCTCATTCATTGTTACTCATTATTAACCATCAATTTTCTCCATGCAGTTCTTTTCGGAGATTCCCAGTGATCTCTTGATCGATCGCAGGAATACTGTGGAATGTTTGGGACACTTATTGCCTAAAATACTGGTATGTCCTAATGGATACCAGTCATTTTTATCCTCTAGGTTGGAACTGCATTTTCTCTTCTCTGAAGATTCTGAGGACTACTTGCTGTTTTCCGCATGTCATCTCAGTAGATAAATACGCTACTGAATTTTAGTATTGAATATTCTATTTCCACTCTTTCCAACCAATGTGGTTTTACTTTTACTCTTACTCTGTTCAACATTTAACAGAGTCATTCTTCCAGTGGATTTCTTCCATTTAGGAAGAATTATTTTCTGGCCAGTTATCACGACTGTGCCTGCCTTAGGTTGCCCCATGTGCAAAAGGTGGGATCTTACCCGTCATTGGCTAACCAGTCCTCTCAACTGGCCGACAACACTGATGTGCTGAACATGAACACGATGGTGGAAAAAGTAGAACGAGGTATCAGCATTTAAATATAACATTTTTTTTTTTAAATCTTTGTTTTGTCTCTATCTCTATCCAAATAGAGGGGTGTAAATATATCTCATAACATAAAAATCATTCAACTGTCTTGAAACAAAAGCGAACATTAGATTATATTAGAAAACAAGATAGTTATCTATAGTGGAAGCTATATCAACTTTCAGATTTGACTAACAAGGCAGAAATGACTGAATGAAGCACACAGATAAAGTATAAAGAGCTGAAAAGAACAATTTTGGACTGAGATGTGATATTTATATTATTTGCCTAACGGAGAAAACACTGAGAAAGCACAAAAGCGGTCCAGTTCCAAGAAAAAGGATCCTTGAATATTGTAATATTAGTGCAAAAGCAGGATGACTGACATGGATCTCTTTCCCCTGAACTAGGATCAGTGCCCCACGATTTTCTGTTTTGATGTCTGAAGTGATGACAGTGGTTAGAAACATGCAAGCAACCCTAGATGTTCACTTGTTGTTGTTCATCTTTCAGCTGCGGCCGTTAGGGGTCACCACAGTGGATCATTGGTCCGCATATTTGATTTGGCACAGTTTTAATGCTGGATGCCCTTCCTGACGCAACCCTCCCCAATTTTATCCGGGGTTGGGGCCGGCACTGACAGCGCACTGTTACACGCCAGGAATTGAACCCTGGCTGCAGCGGTGAGAGTGCTGTGGCCTAACCACTAGTCCTCCAGGGACCCAACCTTAGGTGTTCACCGACTCTTGTTTTTTTTTAACAACTGCTCTGCTGTCTGTGTGTTTTAATTACAGTATCCCTGACTTGTCCCAGTTGAGATAACATCATATCTTATAGAATAACTGAGTTAGTGTACTTTGCCTTTAAGGACCATGAACTCCTGTACCATATAAAACTTGGATGTTATTTTTGAAAACTAAACATGGCATGACATGAACCTAGAGGCAGGCTGTGCTTGCTATACCTTTCCTCTCAAACTTTGACCCCTACCTAGCCTAGTTAATACAGCTATGTGGTCAAAACCACTGACCTGATATATGTTGCCTGGTCTGTAAAGTGATCACACAGAGGATTGCGATCCAGCCACAGCTCTGTCAGCTTTAAGCTCTTCAGCTTGTCCAGCTCCCGCTCAGACTTCAACTATGGTGGAAGCACAGCAGGAGAACCCATAAACTCATTCTAGTCATCCCAGTTCAAATGAGTACACATAGCTAAATTCATATTATGTTACAGTACATAATGAAATGAGAATTGATGGGAATAATGCAAATTAAATGCATCCTGATTTAATGAATAGTTGGAAGATAGTGTTTAAATAGTGATGTCTCACCTCGTTATGGGACAGATTGAGAGTCTTTAGGTTTGGAGCTATGTTCACCAGCTCTGTAAGGTCATCCAGCTTGTAGAGCTTGTTATTGCTTAGGTTTAGTGCAGTCAGCTAAAGACAACATAATAGTGAGAGATGGACTGTTAAATCAGTTACTGTTGGGTTTAATGACTTTGTTTTCCAGGGTCACATTATGATAGACCATACGACAGATGTTTGCAGGAGTGCAGACACTCTTGACCGATCCCGCCCACCCGCGCAGACTCCCTCGACCGATCCCGCCCACCCGCGCAGACTCCCTCGACCGATCCCGCCCACCCGCGCAGACTCCCTGGACCGATCCCGCCCACCCGCGCAGACTCCCTGGACCGATCCCGCCCCCCCGCGCAGACTCCCTCGACCGATCCCGCCCCCCCGCGCAGACTCCCTCGACCGATCCCGCCCACCCGCGCAGACTTCCTCGACTGATCCTGCGCAGACTCTCTGGACTGATCTTGCCCACTCGCGCAGACTATTGACCGATGTCGCCTGCTTTCAGAGAAAGTCTGACCAATATTGCTGGCTCTGGGAATTACTGTTATTTGTTTGCACCTCCCCACAACATTTTCTATCAACATAGTTGCTTATATTTCCCAAAATATTAACAAATTAGTCATTTAAAAACCTGTGACCCTGACCAAAGCAGTTACTGAAGATGCCTGAATAGATGTGGTAAATGTGTCACTCAGCAGTGTGCGAGCATCCAGTACAATCACATACTAAAAATTGGTGCCTTGCTCTCTCCTGTGAGCTTTTACTTTTTTTGTTGGGTCCAGTGGGATCCTAGTCCAGACATTTGAAGTACACACCTTTACCATATGACACAATATAAAAAAAAAAAAATCCAAAAAAGTATTGTTAGTACCCACTTTTGGTCACAGTAAAACACTACAGAATAGGCTGCAGTGGCTTATGAGCCTCTGCTTATGTGAGAAACACACAACTGGTATTGACTCATTATAATATTTCTATCTTAATTTTCTATTTTTCATTTTTTTAATCCAACATTGTAAACCTGAGCCACTTAACTGGTCCATAACAAAACAGTGAAATTGGCAATAGTAGTTGGTAAGTAAGCTGCCCTGATGAAATACCTTTGCTATAAATATACTGAGAGACCAGCTGTGCATGTGTTTCTCATAAGTGTATCAGTTAGCCACTGACATTAGGATTAAGCTCTGTTAGGTCTGCATGAGACTTTACAAACACACAGCTAGCTTACTTTAAATGCCATGCCTTTCACACATCTTTTATAAGCATGTATAAAGGAAAAGACCAGATACATAACTCATAGTAGAAGATCAGTGTTTGTTCAATGCAGTCTTACTTGTGGGATATTCTCTTTAATGATCTTTATCACAGCCTCCATGCAGCTCTTCCTACTCAAAATCACATCGATGTTCTGAGAGATCAAATCTGAGAAAGACATCAAGTCAAAAATTCTCCATTTCACACACATGCTACTCACTGGTAGTGTCTGATCAGCTTTTTTTTTTTTTTTTTTTTTTTACTATCTACAGTCGGGGTCATAAGTTTATACACACCTTGCAGAATCTGTAAAAATGTTAATAATTTAATAAAAAAAATAAATAAAAAAAAAGAGGGTTCTTTTAAAAATGCATTTTGTTTTTCATTTAGTACTGCCCTGAATAAGCTATTTCACATAGCAGATGTTTACATATAGTCCACAAGACAAAATAATAACTGAATTTACACAAATGAACCAGTTCAAAAGTTTACATACGCTTGATTCTTAAGACTGTGTGTTGTTACCTGGAAGATCAATGTTTTTCTGTTTTGTGATAGTTGTTCATGAGTCCCTTGTTTATCCTGAGCAGTTAAACTGCCCACTGTTCTTCAGAAAAATCCTCCAGGTCCTGCACATTCTTTGCTTTTCCAGCATCTTCTGCTTATTTGACATCTTTCCAACAGTGGCTATATGAGGTGAGGTCCATCTTTACACACTGAGGACAACTGCGGGACTCGTACACAACTATTACAAAAGGCGCAAACATTCACCGATTCTCAAGAACACGATACATTAAGGGGGGTGTAAACTTTTGAACAGGATGATCAGTGAAAATTGTTATTATTTTGTATTTTATTGTTTTCATTTAGTATTGCCCTTCCAAAGCTACATAAGACAGTTACATTTTTCCCAGAAGACAAAATAATAACAATTTACACCGATCATCCTGTTCAAAAGTTTACATCCCCCTGGCTCTTAATGTATCTTGTTGCCTTCTTGAGAATAATGAATGTTTGCGCCTTTTGTAATAGTTGCGTACGAGTCCCTCAGCTGTCCTAAGTGTGTAAAGATGGATCTCAACATCATATAGCCGCTGTCGGAAAGGGGTCAAACATGCAGAAGATGCTGGAAAAGTAAAGATTGTGCAGGACCTGGAGGATTTTTCTGAAGAACAGTGGGCAGTTTAACTGCTCAGGATAAACAAGGGACTCATTCCCTCATCAACAGTCGTTAATCATCCAAGTAACAACACATAGTATTAAGAATCAAGTGTATGTAAACATTTCTAACTGGTTCATCTGTGTAAATTCGGTTATAATTGTGTCTTGTGGACTATATGTAAACATCCGCTATGTGAAATAGCTTATTCAGGGCAGCACTAACTAAAAAACACAATGCATTTTTTAATGATCTCTCTTATTTTTTAAATTATTAACATTCTGCAGATTCTGCAAGGCATATGTAAACTTATGACCCCAACTGTAGACACTTTAAGAATGACATGATTAATACCAACATGCATTTGGTAATAGTGAAGTCAAAGAAGAATGTACCTTGATCACTGCGAATGCTGTTCAGGTCAAGAAATTGCTCTGAGGAATCAAATCGCTTGGACATGCATTGCTGTGAAAATAATCCGATTTACATCAATACAGTGAGTTTCAGAATCACATTTCGCTTTCTTTATTTACTTACTTATTTATTTTAGGTTGAATGCATAAAGCCTTTCACCTTTAAGTGTTCAAGGTCCTGGTCTTTCAGGTCACTCCGAAGGAAGGATGGTGGAGAACAGGGGTTCATGATCACAACGACCTAAATGGTAGAACAAAATACTATTTAAATCAATCCTATGGCAATGAACATTAATAGGCGATCAAATTCACTAAATACCATTCAACTATTCAAACACCCAACACTCAGTGTATCACAGAGTTGTTGAAAATCAAGCATCATGCCTTATATCCTTCATTATCTGTGATCCTGCGGGAGATATTGCGCAAGGCACTGGCAGTGTTGTCATCCTCTACGTAGAACTGCACTTTCTGCCCCTCCGTGGAATACTTTGTACATAATCGAGGAACAAAAAAAAGATCAGCAAAGAGCAATCACAACGGTTCACTGTTTACACATCTGCTCTGTATACAAAGACAGTCTAACATTATCTGGTCCATTAAGACAGTCAGTGTTTACTCACATGTACTGGAGTAAAAGGTATGGGGCAGAGATTCTGCAGAGCATTCAAAAGCCACCTCTTATCATATTTCTTGCCATAAGGGATCTGTTAAAGAGCAACCATTATTCAAAACTACTGACTTTATAAGGAAGAGAAAAGGCAACATTTTAGTCTTTTTTTATTTAACACAATTTCACCATTTTTCCATACCGTTATTTTGTACCAAGTTTTGGATTTTCCTGAGATTGGTGCACCTCCTTGTCTTTCTGCATTGCCTGATAACTGATTTCCTCCTCCTGGCCTGTATCTCCCGACGGCTCCTCTTCCGTCTCGAACAATTCGGCCATCCCCTCGTCGGTTGGCCCGGCCATACGGGTTGCTCCATGAAAGAACCCAGATCAGTCCACTTAATTTGCGACCATGCCACATACACTATATGGCCAAAAGTTTGTGGAAACCTAACCAATCACACCCATATCTGCTTTTTGATCACCCTATTCCAGATTTAGTCACCCTTTGCTGTTATAATAACCTCCACTTTTCTGGGAAGTTTTTCCCACTAGATTCTGGAGCATGAATGTGGGGATTTCCCCATTCAGCCACAAGAACATTAGTAAAGTCAGGTACTGATGTCGGGTGAGGAGGCCCGAAGTGCAGTCGGTGTTCCAGTTCATCCCAATGGTGTTCAATGGGGTTGAGGCCAGGGCTCTGTGTAGGATCATGGATCTTGCTTTGTGCATAGAGGCACAGGTTTGGACCTCTTAGTTCCAGTGAACGGAAATTCTTAATGCTACAGCATACAAAGACATCCTACACAATTGTGTACTTCCAACACTGTGGTAAAAGTTTGGGGAAAGCCCACACATATGGCTTTGATGGTCACGTGTCCATATACTTTTGGCCATATAGTGTACATGAACCAAATAGCATCTTGTTTAAACTACTAAACTGAGAAAAATCATCAGCAAGTAATATTCCTAACTCTTTTCTTACAAAAATTATAACAGAATTGGTGCATCCACACACACACACACACACACACACACACATACTCACAATCTCCCCTGGAAAGCCCCATCCTGGCCATTGTTCATGTTGACATCGCCGTCTTCATCCACAAACCTGCCCGAGGAACCAGGGCCAAAGCCTCCTGCGGGACCCCCTCGCGGTCTCTGATGTACATGCTCACTGTACACACGTCCCCTGGGTGGCCCACGACTTTTACGGTTACGGAACTGAGGGCCGCCCACTCGGTCATCATGCTCTGATACACAGAGAAAAGAGAAAGAAAAAAGGAAAAAAAAAAAAAAAAAGAGCAAAAATGAGCAATTTCTGTTTATACAATGGACTAATCCATAACAAATTTTGCATTACGGTGTACTGATTTTACATTTCCTCAGTGCTTATTTGGGAGTGATGGGGCTTTGGGATTGGTTACCATGGTAACACCACTAACAAGGACTGTTGTTAAGCAGCCTGTTATTGCAATGAAAGAAACTCTTGATGCAAAAACAGGAGTGGTAAAAATGCAGAACAATGTGAGGGATTAGACATATAACAGAAAAAAAATATGATAATGATGAGAAATTTCATATAGTACATGCTGGCGGTTCTTCGACCGGATTCTGGGGACCCCAGGGGTCTGTGAAGCAAAGCCAGGGGGGTTGTGATTATACTGTTACAGAGGTAGAAAACACAATCTACAGTTATCAGTGATTATATTTGTTATGGAGTTCTCATAGTTATTAGTGAATCTATTATTGTAGACATTTGAATAATGTGCCTAATATTTGAAGAGTTTGCGTATGTTCCTAAAACAAATCTGTACTAAGCAGATTTCACTGTTAAAGGGGTTTCCCACTGCAGAATGTTTGGAAATCCCTGGTATATACAGGTATACCAAGCAAACCAAGGCTTGCAGATTTCGGTATGAATAATCAATCCCCAGAACAATATTCACCCATCATTTGTCACAAATTCACCATCTTGCAAATGTAAACTGAGATGCAATCCAAAGCTTGGAAAGCCCTACATTCAGTGTCCTGCTGTACACTATTCATGCATGGAGTATGCTGAATATAGTCAAGACATCTCTCTAAGTACTGCACATGCTAAAGATAGAGTAGTGGAGAAAAACGGCAGGGAAGAACAGCATGGGCTTGATTTGTGTTTTTACCCGAAAAGCTGCCACTGATCCAGACTTCTCTTCCGGCAGGGACTTCACTGAAACCTAAAGAAGGAGCAAACCCAAACATCAACAGAGTCGCAAAGTGTTTTCAGACTTACCATTGTAGTAGCGGCCAAAGTCCGCCATTATCCGGACCTAAAAACACCGCCAGCTTGCTAAGATGGCTATTTCTACATATCAAACATATCAAAATGCACAGCGAGTTTACTCAAATACGAACTGATCAAACCTCGCTGTGAAATATTAGCTGTCAGTGCAGGCGAACACTGCGCATATCTCCAACAGCCAGTGTTTCCAGGGGAACTTCGTTAATCGTCACTCCCGGTGGGCGGTAACTTCCGGGTCTCCTCTTTTTTTTCTTTCTTTTTTTTTCTTTTTTAAATTCAGCGTTGGTGTGGCTAATATAACGTGCTCGCTATTGCTTTCTCCTTTTTTGGGAGAACGTGAAAATGAACGTTGCCTTAACATTAACAAGAAGGTCCTGTATTCCATATAAACACAATAAAATGTTGTGTTTAGCTCAAAGTTTAGCAGGAAGAAACCGTTAACAAGCTCAAGCGTCACAGCACGTGGTCCACTCTGTCCTCACCACTGTAACGAGCACTAACCACTAACTAATTAACTGAGGGAATAAATAAACTACAGTTAATTGCACATAAATGGTGTAAAACACTGCTACAAGTTTGGCTAGCTAGCAAGCTGACTCGTGGCCATTTTCTCAGTTTTTTCCTTTTCATTTCCGCATGCATTTCTTTTCATTTTTTTTTTTGTGTTTCCCCCCATTTTAATGTTCATATTATACACTATAAAACTTGTCACTATTACCTGTTGTACTGTTTCTTACTGTAAATATTTATTTTAAAAACTTGCTTCAAGACAGTTAGCTAGACTGTTTGCTCACCTTCTGAGCGAACCTGTTTGACCACAGCGAGATGGTACTGCCTTCTGGGGGGAAGCATCTTGTTTAATTGGAACTGGTTTCTAATGGGAGAGATCTAACCTTACACACTGACGTCACAGGCACAACAGTACAGGAGGGAATGGGAAGGTTGGGGGAACCATCATGGACAACATAAAACAAACGTTTTATTTACGTAAAAATACTTTCCTGGGAAACCAAAAACTCTTCAAGCTCTGTTCTGGGAAGCAAAAACTGTTATGGGATGGTTGTTGGAACAGTAGGGGAACATAACGTACAACCTAAAACAAACTTTTATTTCAGTAAAAAAAAAAAAAAAAACGTTCTGGGAACCAAAAATTATTAGCTGGATGCAGAATCCCATTTTATTCAAAATTAAGTAAATAAATATGCCTATGATATAAATAATAAAATGAGTAAGTGCAGCAATAATAATATCAGAGTCAATAAACTGAAATAATGCAATAAATAAATAACAATAAACTTACTGTTATAAATTATTCTTTCATCATAATAATTTTCACACATTGTCACATAACAGTTCGTTTTTATTTTCAAAAGACTACTTTTTTTTTTCTTTTCCATAATGCCCTTTTTCACTTCAGAATGAGACTTTTATTTCATTCTGTTGTCATGTCAGTGAACACAAATGGGGCTGCACCTATTCAGTGATCTCTCTAGTTGTGACCCCTGAACTAAACTGTGTAACTGTGTAACTGTTGCTCTGTGAACCCCTGGATAATCTCCAGGGTGGTGAGAATCACCTGGATATCTTCTTATTCACATCCACATACAGTACATATTGAGACTTTCCAACAAAGTCATGTAATATCCATCCATCCATTTTCTGTACCGCTTATCCTACACAGGGTCGCGGGGAGTCTGGAGCCTATCCCAGGGAACTTGGGGCACAAGGAAGGGGACAACCTGGATGGGGTGCCAACTCATCTCAGGGCATAATCATACACACACTCACACACCCATTCACACACTATGGACAACTTGGAAATGCCAATCAGCCTACAACGCATGTCTTAGGAAAGCCACATAATTTGCAAAAACACAATATTTTCTGGAGTGGTCTTCCCAAAATCAATCATCCATATGTTGGCTTTGTTGGTGGGACGATCGTGGACGAAAAGGAGAGATCCGCCTATTACCTAGGGGAATGATGGAAGGAAGGATGGGGTATTTTTAAGGGTGCCAAATAAGTGGAAGTGACATCTACTTCAAACATTCATGCAACATTTTGGACTGAAATTGCAGTACAACAACAAGAGTGGACAATGGTGCGTAGCTTACAATAGCAAGTAGCTTAGCAACAAGCTAGCTGGCTAACATTAGTGATAACTGTAATGTTTATCATTAAAGACTCAAGACACCAGTTATGGTATTCCTTTATACTGCCGGCTACACTTATTAATTCTAAATTAATAAATTAATGTAATGGTTATACCATTAATTAATGGTATAAATTAATGTTTTTGTATTGTATTATTTTTTTTTTTCAGATTTTGTTTATGTTATTTTATGGATTTGTGTCGGCTTGCTTAGCTTTATTTTTCTTATTCATTAATTAATGCCAATAATATAAACGACTGGGTTTCACAAAATGTTATCAGTGGCTCTTTTAGTCCCTGCAAATTATATTATTTGAAGTCGAACGAGACGAAGTTTACATGAATTAGTCTTCTTATAGTCTTCGTAAATTTATACACACTCAGAAGCATGAGTAGGATACAAATGTTTTTATGAAATTATGGGATTTTTATACCAAATTTCTTGTGTAAATGGTCATATGGACGATTTATGAATAAATCCATTCAGCTTGATTAGGTTGTGTTTAGGCTGCGGGCTGTGTTTGGGTCAGATTAGCCTAAAACTGCTAGGCGAACACACCATGTCTGAGTTAGACCCTGCCTTCTCAAGATGTTCTAGGCTGAGGGAGTAAGCCTGTAGCTGGTGCTTGGCATTAGCTTTCAAGGAGATCAGACACAGGCTGCACAAGTGCAAGTCTTACTGCTTAATATAATAATATAATAATGCCACTTGGCTCCTTAATATAATACACTCAGCAAGGTAGAAATGAGAAGTGATGAGAGGAGGCTGTCCACAACTTTGGAACTCCCACCACAGTCCTAAGCTACTAAGCCAATAGCTCCATATGGTGTACATGTGTACAAAGCAAGAAGAAGAATGAGAAATATGGTGGTATGACAGCGGTATTTATTTACAGTCCTGTTAGGATCTGAGAACAACCAGTTCCATGAAGATTTAGGTTTCCTTATTTAATTGCTATTCTGTATCATTGTATATCATTATGTCTGTGACAATAACATTGATAACAATAACATTGATTAAACTGTTATAAAACACAAGACACTCCAGGTGTTAAAATTTTGATTGGCCATGTCCTATATACAGCCTATATACAGCAATGAATATGCAACATATTGTATATATCTATGTATATACAGAATATATGAAGTATCCAGAATCAGTCCTTATGATTGGTGGCTGTAGTTTCTTTTAAAAAGTCTGTTGTTGTCTCATTTATCCCAGGCTGGTGTTGATTAAGTTCTGACACTATTTGCTCTGTCTGCGAGTGGTCGGTCTCCAGGTCTTGTCCGCCAACTTCCTTGATAGCAACATGCAGCAATGAGATGAGAGATGCCAGCCCCAATAGGTAGCCATCTTCCCGGTTTCCCTCAACCCATGGAATATCATGCTTTAGATGCACATTATTGGGCACTGGAGTGGTCTTCCCAAAATCAATCATCCATATGTTGGCTTTGTTGGTGGGACGATCGTGGACGAAAAGGAGAGATCCGCCTATTACCTAGGGGAATGATGGAAGGAAGGATGGGGTATTTTTAAGGGTGCCAAATAAGTGGAAGTGACATCTACTTCAAACATTCATGCAACATTTTGGACTGAAATTGCAGTACAACAACAAGAGTGGACAATGGTGCGTAGCTTACAATAGCAAGTAGCTTAGCAACAAGCTAGCTGGCTAACATTAGTGATAACTGTAATGTTTATCATTAAAGACTCAAGACACCAGTTATGGTATTCCTTTATACTGCCGGCTACACTTATTAATTCTAAATTAATAAATTAATGTAATGGTTATACCATTAATTAATGGTATAAATTAATGTTTTTGTATTGTATTATTTTTTTTCTTCAGATTTTGTTTATGTTATTTTATGTTTATATTATTTTATTGTCTAAAGTGTCCTTGGGTCTGAGAAAGGCACTATATAAATTATTATTATTATTATTATTATTATTATTATTATTATTATCTGTTCTTCTGAGTAAATATAGTTTGTTTTAAGAATAAAACACAAAAGTTTATTCTACTTAACCTCATGGCTTCTGAAAAAGGTAGACTCCTTTAAAGTCTCTTTCAGTGCATCCAGTCTGGACAGATAGGCTTCCTAAAATACAAGAGATCAAAGAATTGAGAGGTTTTTGGATGTAAAGCGCATCTGGTCAGTAAGGCTCTCACTCACGCTGAAGATTTTCCACAAGGGGGAGCTTTTAGCACTCAAAAAGCTTGGAAATCAGACACTGTGCCCTTCCTAAATAAAAGACTTTCTAAATATAAATTGCTGACAAACGTTTATATTTCATATTAAAACATACTCAAACATACACTATATGGCCTAAAGTATGTGGACACCATCACACCCACATGTGCTTGTTGAACATCCCATTCCAAAACCATGGCCATTAGTATGGAATTTATTCCTCTTTTGCTACTTTAACAACCAAAACTCTTCTGGGAAGGCTTTCCACTAGATTTTGGAGCATGGCTGTGGGAACTTGTGCCCATTCAGCCACAAGAGCATTAGTGAGGCCAGGGACTGATGTCAGGTGAGGAGGCCTGGTGTACAGTTCCAGTTCATCCCTAAGGTGTTCAGTGGGGTTGATTTCAGTGCAGGTCACTCTGTGCAGGCCACTCGAGTTCTTTTGGTGTTTGTTTGTTTGGTGCACAGGGGAACTGTGCTTCATGCTGAAACAGGGTTGGGCTAGGACCCTTAATTCCAGTGAAGAGAAATCTTATGCTGTATTCAATGTGAGGTTGCAACTTGTAAATTCCTGCCTACAAACAGTAAAAACCACTGAAATCTTGAAATTTCAACTTCTTAACTTGAGTTAGTCTTCTCAACTACCAGTTCCTTCCCTGTTTATGGCGTGACATCTAATCAACATGGCCGCTCACACTGTGAACAGTCCCCCTTCTCTACTTTTTAAATGAATTTATAGCAGTATTGGCTTTAGATCAGTTAATATACAGACGCAGCACTTGGTTAAATCTATAGTATTGACAATAAAAATTGCTGTTTTGAGAAGGTAATAACATTAGAGCTATCACTAATGTTGGCCAACTAGCTTGTTGCTAAGCTACTTGCTATCATCTGCTGTTTTTGTTGTACTGCAGTTTCAGTACAAAATGTTGCATGAATATTTGAAGTTCATTATAGTAGAAAAGTATCCATAGCCACTCAGGCCTGTAACTGTAAAAGTGCGGTTAAATTCGTGTTTTATGAGCTTTTCATGCTCTGACAGCACAAACAAAAGTCACACTTTCATAGAGGAGTCCATGTTTTTTTTTTTCCCTACTTTGCACATTGAATGTCCCGGGGTGGGAAAATGATTTTCAGCTTGCAAATTACCACTTACAAGGCACCATGAACACAGCATTAATGCTACAGCATACAACGGCATTATAGACAATTGTATGTTTCCAAATTTGTGGCAACAGCAGAAGGCTCACATATGGGTGTGCTGGTCAGATGTCCACATACTTTTGGTCATATAGTGTATCAAGTCTATGTGTGGTGTTATTGGCAATAAGAGTAAATAAAAGATATGACATCAGTAACTTACTAGAATGTGTACCTGCCTCTTGGTAAATAATAGCAGCGTCTCTGTAACTTGTGCTTTGCTCTGAATTTTATTAAAATCTCGTCGTACAATCCCATTCTCTGTCTGAAAAGCACAAAAAACAGAGTAGACCATAAGAGACTGTGTTGTATGTTTATTTATGAAACTCCAACAATGCAGTACAGTTCTCGGAGCTGTACCATTATGCCTTCTATGCGGAATCCTAGCGTTGAGGTACTACTTGTGCTGTCTCTCCACTGCATGTAGCGCAGCTTTGTCACGCCCCTCTGTGCATGTTCTTCTTCTGTAGGAGCTGTAGGATCTACTTTCACCATCTTCTGGTACATATCAGTTCGGATGCTAGCTTTGGTTCTTGCTTTCACAATCTCCTCCTCTTGGTAGGTGCTAAGAGAAAGGCACCAAAATAATCAGGGCAATACTTAAACAAGTACACATATACATTAACAGTCAACCAAAGAAGGATAGTAGTAAATAGAGTCTATCATTTTTAAAATGCCCAAAAGGATTGTACTATAAAGCCCACGCTACTCTGAGCTTCTTTTGATTCTGTTAAGTCAACACCAGACACCTACTACCAAATCCATGTGATGTGAGGAACCAGACCTAATATATATAATGCCTAGGCCAGGGACAAAAATAGACCTTTTCCACATAGATCCCCCAGGCCCCCACCCAGCCCGACTGTGAGACAAATTCCTTGGTTGTTCCCCCATGATGGTGAGGTTGTGAGGCACTGCTGATCCATGCCGTATAAACACTATATGACCAAACGTATGCATACACCTTACCATCATACCCATACACAGGCCTTCCCCAAACTGTTGCCATAAAGTTTGAAGCACACAATTGTGTAGGATGTCTTTTATGCTGTAGAATTACAGTTTCCCTTCACTGGAACTAAGGGACCCAAACCTGTTCCAGCATGACAGTCCCCTCTGTACACAAAGCGAGGCCCACTGAACACCTCTGGGATGAACTGGAACACTGACTGTGCCTCAGGCTTCCTCACCCAACATCAGTGCCTGACCTCACTAGTGATCTTGTGGCTGAATGAGCAAATCCCCACAGCCATGCTCCAAAATCTAGTGGAAAGCCTTCTCAGAAAAGTGGAGGCTATTATAATAGCAAAAGTTGACTAAATCTGGAATGGGATGTTCAGCAAGCACATTTGGCTGTGATGGTCAGGTGTCCACAAACATTTGGCCATATATATCTCATATGGTAACTGGCTTCTCTGACAAATTTCAGAAATGATTTCAATGACAGAACAGATTCCACCTCAGTAGCTTAGCATATCCAATACTGTCACGTGAATACTGAGGCTCCTCACACAATATCTGCATCTATGTAAATGACTTACTGTGTGGGCACTGAACAGCGCATTTTGCTTCACTTGTTATGGTACTTCACTTGTTATGGAAATTCTTGTTTACTTTTCTCTTACTATGAAACCGCATGAAACGGCCAGTTCACACGTATGATTCTGGCACATCAATGCCTCTCACACATAAGCCTAAGATGTCTGGACCATTGACTACAGTCCAAAAATGTGATAAACCACTAATCTGTGGTTTGATATATTCATATATGGTTGAGACCCTATCTCCTGTTACCCGATGTACAGAAATTGATCCATAGTTTTTTTTTCACCTTGACAATTGTAATGCATGGTTCACAGGACTTTCTACAACTACAACAAGCAAACTACAACTTATACAAAAAGCATCAGCAAAAATACTAAAAAATAACTAAAAAATGAGATCATATTAGACCAATTTTAGCATCACTTCAATGGCTGCTGCTTTCCTTCAGAAATGTTTAAAAAAATGTTATTAATTCATTCATGTTAAGGTGGATCTGGAGCTTATCCCAGGAGCACTGGGTGCAAGGCAGGAGAATTCAACCCAGATGGGATGCAATTTAGTGTAGACAATCCATTTTTTAGATAGTAGGAGGATGCACGAACACTGGGAGAACATGCGAAACTCCACATAGAGAGTAATTACCTATGAATCAAACTTGGGGACCGTGGCTCTGTGAGGTGGCAACCCTATCCAGTTTGCCACACTAACACCCAAAATATTATTAGTATTTTTTTTTTAATTGCTTAGATGCATAGCACCTTCATACATCTCTGAACGCCTGATAAACGATGTTACAAATCGTGTCTTAATATCTGGTGCTATCCTTCTCCACATTCAACATATGAAACTTAAAAAGAATGGCGAAGCAGCCTTTTGTTTTTATTCGTTTCCGAATAAAAAACGTTTATCACTTACGCATGTAACTAGCTTTATCATCTGGCATGTTACTTTTACATTACTTTGGTATTATTTAATTATTTTACATTTTCTGTATTTTTTAAACACTTAAAAATATATTGTATATTGTCGTTTTCTTTTTTCCGCTGCTGCTTTTATTTATTGCACTGTTATTTGCCTATTTTTGTTTTATTTTTTTAATTTGCACTGTAAAGCACTTTGCATTTTAAATGTTTGAAAGGTGGTATATAAATATCTTACATACCGGATGCCCATTTTGCAGTCCATAATGACAGGCTGCTTGAGGCCACTCAGCAGGTCCTCAAGACGGATGTAGTTCTCTCCATTCCTGCTGATGTGCCCATAATAGCGAGGCACAAACTGATGGAGTGGATCAGACATGAGTGCCTGCAGGCAGGTATCCTCCACCTCGTTGAATCTCTTCAGCACCTCCCCACCTTCACCCAGCTGGATGTTACCTGATTATAACAGGCAATTGCATGCATATTATTTCATCTGTGCTGCATTAAAAAAAGTCCCTTAACTGATTTGTAATATGGTGGGTACCACATGTAACATATTGTGCAGAGTAAACAACAGTGTAAGCACAGGTCACGTGCCTTGGTGTCCAGCCAGCTGTACCCAGGAACTCTGTCTGCGCTTTGACCACTGCATCATAGTCAGGAATGTCCTCCAGGATCGGCACTGGAAAAGAAAAGAATCTGTAATTTTGTGCAGTTTTTGCTCCAAGCTACTGAATCATCTTTAATTGAGATATGAATATGACTGTGATCAGTGCTCTGCTCAGAGATATAATCATGGGAATGATTCATTTTTCAAACTGTAATAATTAAAATTATGCTTCAAACCACTTCTCTCAACCACATGCAGCAAACACACACAGTACTGTTCAAATGGGTATGCAATGTAAGAATTGCCTGAGTCCCTCAGTGTTACAAGCTTTATAAAATGCTTATTATTATTATTATTATTATTATTATATAAGGGGGACAATACACCCTTCCTCATCAGCTGAAACCTGAAACATGTTTGGTATATTAGCAAAAAAACATTTCAAATTTGACAGTAACAGGCTACTATCATACTATCTGTCTACTGGGCTATGCAAATAGCTTATTCAAATGCCTAATGTCAAGGTTCTCTTTCAGAAACCATGCAAATTGACTGTGGCAAAGTAAGAGTGAGCCATAGTAAAAGTATTTTTCTTCCAAAAAGCAGACGTATTATGGAAGACCAATATCTCTATTCAGAAATGTATTTATTTAAGTTAAGCTGGACATTATGGGAAAATGAGTATTGAAAAAGCAACGCTATGTAAATATCCTTGCTGAATATAGCTGAATAAAACGGTAATAGGTCATGGTGGTAGCTTAGCCATACAGTTCGTGATGTTTTATTCCTTATAGCTTAAGTGTGTTATGTTATGGACTTTGACTCCACTCACCCTTCTCACATCTTTCCTCTTGCCCATCTCCTCTCCCTCACTGAAGACCTCATCACTTTCCGCTGAGGAATAGTTGAAGGATGATGATGAGGAGGAGGACGAAGAGGCAAAAGAGTTGGCAAAAACCTTTGAGAATATGTGGTGGGGGACTGTTCCTCTCATCTCTGTATCCCCATCGATATTTCCTTGCACTGCCCCTCTCAGCCCTGTCACATCCTTTTCTGACTCTTCGTCTTGTGCCTCCTTAGATCTCCACTGCCTTTGTCTGTGTCTCAATCTAATTCCTCGGTTCATTTCTTTCTCAATAGTGTTTTCCTCCTCCTCTATGTTCTCTGCTCTACCTTCTAGCCTCTCTCTCCTCTTCCCTCTCCATCTTTCCCTCTGTCCAGGTCTCCACATATTGTTTCTGGACACTTCACCAGAAAATAAACCCCCTTCATCAGCAATGTATTTTGTATTTTCATTTTTCTTGTCTTTCTCTTTTTCTCCGTTGTTGGTTTCAGAGCAGTTCAGCACACTACTAGATTCCCACTCCTCTGGATTTTCTGATGCAGTCACAAACGGTTCCTTTTGAATAGTCTCTGGTTCTAGTCTGGATGAGAGCACAGCCTGAGCAGACGCAAGTTTGGGCTTTGACCTTCGGCTAGCCAGCAGAGCTTCCTTCATGTGGTTATTCTCAGATTCATCTCTTTTCTCTCCCTCTGCTTTCAACTGTTTTCTCCTACTCTCTCCATTTTCTTCTTTGCTGGAGCTTCCTGATTCGTCTTCGTCAGGCATATCCATTGACGCGCTCATAGTTCTTGAAGTATACTCCAGTCCTTTCATGGAGCAAGGTTACCAAATACAATCCCCATAACAAATAAACAAGTGCAGTACAAAAATTGGATCCAGGTGGAGAATGATGAGTCAATAACGTGAAAATATATTAGGCATACATCACAAAAAACTGAAAGTAAAAAATTAGTAAACTGAAAATATTCTATTAAAACTAAAGCTTTATCATTAACGACTGTACTTGAAGCTAAGCAAAAATAAATTAAATTCTCATTGTACCTAATCTGATGGTAGCTGTGTAATCTAATCTCATAAAAATGAGAACTCACTTTCATACAGTCTTTCACATTTAGGTGCTCATGTATTTAAGTTTGACACACCAGGTCCAGGGGCAAGTCAGAATCCTAGTGTGCTCTTTGGTTCAGCTCAAAGGCTTTACTATTGAGATACACAGCCTTGCATTTGCATGCTGTGACATCATGAAGTTTCCACACGGCAGTGACTCCTAGATAAACTAACCTGGAAATAATGAATGCAAGTCCAGCTTCAAAACATGTAAGGCCTATAGACTAATATAAGCCAATTTTTCCTGTATATTTAGTCTACTCTTTCTATGTTGTCTCTCTCAGTGTTTTTAGTGTAGCCTGTATGAAACTGGAATGATTTTCACACAGAAAAGAATGCAATCTATGACCAACAAGACTAAAAAAAACAAAAAAACAACAACTACTGCACGCTAAACATGTATGTGCATATTCTGTTCTGCTAATAAATATAGTATAATTTCAGGATACGTAATACAAGCAGCAGACTTAATGACTGGATGTCTTAAGTTTCCAGGATATCTTTTTATACTTGGGATTATTTAGAACATTTCCATTGCATTATCTGAACATGTTGGGAAAAGTTTAAAAATTATGTATGTATGTATGTATGTATGTATTATTATTATTAGGGGCCAAGCACCGAAGTTGCACCCTATTGTTATTCTACCGTTTCTTATTATTATTCTTCTGCTTCTTCTTCTTCTGGCTAGGGTGTCTGTCGCAGCCCATAGAACCGTTGGGTAAAAAGTTGTAAAATTTGGCACATTGTTTGGGGAGGGTCTAAGGAACATTCAGAACAAATTTGGACTAAGTGCTGCCAATGCTTTAGCACCACCATACGGTCAAAATTTGGCCTAATTTGGAAGTACATTTATGGTCACAACTTTTGAACCATGTGTCCAAATTTTAAAAGCATCCCTGGATTCCCTGGGTCGAGACGAGTTCAGTGCACCCTATGATGTCAATTTCCGCCTAACTAGATGTCACGCCATCTTGGATTTTGCCAAAAACTGTTTTTTCTCTACTCCTCCTGAAAACTATGTCCAATCAACACCAAATTTGGCACACATCATATTCAGACCAACTTGGACAAAATTTTTCAAAAGAATGTTGATATTCCAAATGATTTGCCAGCAATGTGCCAACAAATCTGATGGCGATGCTGCCAAACAGTAAGTGAGGCTGTATCTCAGCAACGACCTTGTGCACTGACACAAATCTTGGTAGGCATCTTCAGGACCATGCCCTGAGGCTATAAATTTTGTGACAGTACCTCTTACCAGTCAAAAGTTACAATAACATGCCAAAAAATGCTTCCATCTAACTGCCATTTTTTCTACTCCTCCTCCAAATTTTGTCCAATCTTCACCAAATTTGGCTCACATCATATTGAGTCCTGTCTAAACTTGCACAAAGTGGGGAAAAAAAGGCCCATGAGAAAATAGACATAAATACCTTAGATGTTTTTAAATTGCAAGAAGAAAAAAAATTTAGGTCAGTGCAGTAGCAATCACGACCAAAGGTCAAAGTAGCAACAGACAACTCCGCAGGTCACAGCAGTAGTGGCAGCTGCAGCAGCAATGCCACCCTGCTGCCCATTTGTTCATCTAGACTTTCCTCCTACAGTCAGAGAATTCCACCACTGTCCATGGTCAAAACATACACATCATGAGTGAAACTACAAATCACTCTTGAATCCCTTTGCCTAAAGTTATGGGTCTTCCTATGATTGCTTAGGCAACAACTGTAGGACGTCTGTTAATGTGTGGCTCACCGAGTCTGGGTGCTTGGCCCCTGAAAATGCTATTTGCATTATTATTATTATTATTATTATTATTATTATTATTATTATTATTATTATTATTAGTAGTAGTAGTAGTAGTAGTTGAATTTCCAAGAAATAATAAATACATCAAAGCATGAAATCTCTTTTCAAATGTGTCCTGTGGCTCAGTAAGTGGAAACGTTGTGGTGCACACTATGCAAATCGAGACGTCCATTCCTGTATTCATAACACATATGAAGGATGATACTTTGCCTCCTAATTTTGAATTCCTGGAACTTTCACATTCAGGGTATTGTATGAGGATATGATAGCACTGAATTTGAAAGAATTTCATTATGGATGAATAAACAGTCTTAAATGTTACTCTGACCAGAATAGAACTGTTACTGAAAATGAATGAATGAATGAATGAATAGATATGATATCATATGTCTTAGTTACGGCATTATATATCATATTCCCTAAGTTTTTAATATAGTTGTTAATTACTTTTTTTTTTGCATATTTGTCCATTTGAGGGACTAAAATCACTGAAAGTGCACTTTTACTAAAGAAAAAATACAATACAATAAAATGAAAGGGCTTAGTTTAGTTGTTCAAAGAGCCAACACATATCCATCCGTGTCTTTCCATGCTTTTTCAGCACAAAGAGAGGACATGTAAACACATGCAAACCTTATTGTGCACAAACCATTTTCCATTTTTGCAATGATTTGCATGTTGTATACATTGGCTAATAAGTGTGACAAATGAGATCATTTTGGCAATCAACTTTATTTATATTTATAAAGGAACAAATTCATTTCTAATTCATTCATGCACACACTGGGCTTCACTGATCAATCTTTGACCGAACTGCACATTTTTGCCAAATTTACAAAAGTTAATGCAGTAACACTGATTCTTTTCATACTCACGTGCATGATGATAAATGTCAATCACCTGTGATGTGCAAAACACATGCACGCAACTGCATGAACACGCAACAGTTCATTTGCCCACAAAACCCCATAAGATAAAGCTCACAGAGAACTGAAAGCCGGAATGATGTCAAAATGGGGAAGGAATTTCTCAGAGGCAGATTTTGTATTTATGTCTACACCAATAAAATATTAGTTATTTTATATATATCAATAATAAATTTATGCAAACTCAGGAGCTCTCGTAGGATAAACGTTTTTCTGAATGAATGGGATTTTCACGAATACCAAATTTCATCTGTAAATGTGCATACAACTGATTTACAAATAAATTCACTCTTATCCAGCTTGATAAATGAGGCCCAGTGTTCACACTTTTTAGATGTCTGAAACTCACACTATGAAACTCCAGCTTGCATTTCCCTTTGCTGCTCATAACCTTTATCCTTATTATTTAAACCTCTCCATCTGTTTGGTTTTAGGAGCTTAAACTGACAATCCATCAGGCACAAATCAATCTATCCATCCACTGCTTCAGATGAAACCTGTTAATCATAATTGCTAATTCACTTCTTTGTCAAAAATGGACTCTTCCATCTTGTCAGAACTGGAATCCATGATGTCACTTGATCTAATTTCAGATGGATCCAACAAATGTGTCTTTGTGCCTAAGGAAATGAGTTTTTAATCTTCTATATACAGCCTTAGATGTTTTGGAGTTCTGCAATGTCTGATGTGTTATCTGTTATCTACTCAATAGCTACTGCACATATTCACTGCCCATAGCCTTATTTATCTATACGTATGTGTGTATATTAATAAATGTATGTGCATTAATTACCTGTGCAGTTTTCCTCAGAGTGTGTGTTCCTCTCACACTGATATGTATCTTCTAGTATATCTTCTCTCCTCTCTCTAGGCTTATTCCATTTTCCAAACTGTAATTAACACAAACCCCACCCAGAAATATGATGGATTGCAAGCTTGAAATAACACAGACATAAAAAAAATAATGTCATGTTGGCCAGAGATTCATAGTACGTACACATAGATGTGGCCACAAGCTGCTGTCCTGCACAAAGCCAATGAGGATGATCATACTGAGGAACATGAAGTTACTCATCACTCCCACCACAGCTGATGTGAAGGGGAAGTGATAGAGGACATACCTGTGCTGAGAAACTTCAGTCACATTCTGTTTAAAGACAGACCTCTCGCTCTCTCACTCTCTCTCTCACACACATACACAAACCTGATGCCACTGAAGTGAGCATGAATGTAGAGCTGGGCTTTGTAAATCTGAACTTGCTGAGAGTGGATTTCTATAACAGCTCCAATCGTAGGCTTATACTGCAGAGAGAAAGGCAGAGAGAGGGACAAGGAGACTGAAAGTGCAAACTCTGACACTTTTGTAGACCTACTCTGCCTGTTTCCATTTTCCTAACACACCTATAAAGTTAAATAAAAAAATGTTATAGGCTAAACCATCAATAGTTAAAGAGTTGCCTTCTGGGGCAAAGTCAGAAACGTCAAAGAAGAGGAGCAATTTTCCATGTGGAGTTCATTAACTGGAACGAAATTAAAAGATTAAACTCTGCCTGCATGTAAAAAGGCTGGCACAATTTCATTTCATGAGGGGCTTTATGAAGACATTAAGGCCCCCTGCTAAGCTAACTAACTAGTGTTTACAGTTTATACTATTTTACTATGTTTAATACTGTTCACCTTATATTTAACTTGACCCAAGGTCTTAACTAATGTTCTTAATACTTGTTAGTACATACTATGTTTGTTAGTGTTACTATAGTACATGAAACTAAGACTTTACAAGTTTATGCAGTTATGTTATTGCTGATCTTTTTATGTGTATTAAAACTAACAGTCAAAATCAATCTACCCTGATTGATTTTGATAACACTTTACTAGGTCCACAATAAAGCAGGCATAATCCTGCTTTCTTGCATCCTTTCTTTAAGTGAGCTACATAGGTTTAGTAAAATAAATTGACGTTAGCTAACTACTAAGCTAGGCCTGTTAAATTAACAGCCAACCGAATCATATATGAATAGCCTTTGGGACGATCTACAATGTTTCCAACCAGAATCTTTAGAGTGTAAACAATTCATGGTATTAATTAACAAAATGAGTTAACAAGATGTCAACACATTTACCATTATTAATAGCTATTCACATATAACTCAGTTGGTTGTGTATACACTTCCTGATGTGCTAAGGATTAGTGCATGTATTATAGAAGCTTTATTTTTAATAAATGCTTAGCTGATATAAATGTGTCAATAGCTGTAACATACATGCTCCTGACTGTAGGTCTTTTCTTGTTTTATGACCAATTCTGTCCAAATATACATTTAACATACAGCAACTCACATTTTTGCAGGATGTTTCAAAACACAGATATATACTGTATATATAGTGCATGTATATATACATTTTAATTACGGGCATTATGTTTCAATTTCATCTGTAACAAAGCAAATTTTATGACAAGATTATCAGAGTAGATCTGTATCTGTCCATACTCTTACACTGGCCCTTTACAACATTAGCATATTGCAGTAGCAGGCAAAGCCAACTAATAGAGCAACTATTGTTTTTCTATATCTGTGTGTGTGTTCATTACTGAAGCGGGACAGCTCTGTTCAAAACACAGTGGCGAAATATATCAGTAGTAGTCTTCAGCACATACCATACAGCTGAATAATCACTATCACTACATCCCATTTGAGAGGAACTTGCCAAATTAGGGAGCACATTCGGTCCAAAAATGTGGATTGTGCTATTTGGAAGGCAGTGTAACGACAGCTATTTTAAAAAGGTTCCTCATTTAAAGGAGAATTGTACTGTGTCTGTATTTGGAGTGGGTAATAACATTATTTATAGTTCAGTGCAAGTTTTTTTTTTTTTTTTAAATGTCAGATGGTACTGTTCATTTAGGAATATCACAGACTGGGAGAAAAGCTTAGGCAGATATCATGATGTGAAATTACTGTATGAACACTCCTAGTGGCAAGACATTTAGTATGGGTATGGGATTGGAAGGGCAGAAATTTGTGGGTTGTGAAATGTGAAATGGTCATAACACACTCTGGGCAAATGAGAGTCTTCCTCTTTCCTTAATATAAAATACATTTTAAAACAATGCCTTTATATGGCATAGTCATATAACATGATCATACTCTATTATATGGCTTGTTATTAGGCCACAACCATCTAGCTGTGTCTGGGTGCAGGCCAATACTCACTGAGCTGTCTACATAAGAAGAGTAAAGCTCGACTGGGACATGCTGCTTCTGCTCAATTACTCCCATCAGCATCAAAGGAAGCAACGTCAGAGTCTCCAGAGTCTGCAGCAGGTATGAGCGATAGTGAAGCATTGTCTAGAATCACCACAAAAAATATGGCTCAGTGAAAGATATTCTTGGTGAGCAGTGCATTGTTTGTGATACTGTAGTAGCAATGTAACACAAACAATGGGAAGGTTAAGAAGGTTGTGCATATGTGTTTTACGTATGTACGTGAACACACAGTTTGCATTGAACCATCAACAGTCTGTCCATCATAGGAGTAACAAGATATCTTCACCAGGAACATCCCCAATTCCATATTAGATGGAGACTCTGGCATTTCCAGGTCCAGTGTGATCTGATAGGGCTGACCAGGTGTCATTACCTACATTTAGTCCAAAAAAGGGTATGAATGGTGTGAAGAGGTTAAAACAACCAAAACAACAATAAGAAAGATGCAACAACATTTATAAATTTAACTTAATTTTTTTTTGCATATCTACATACAAGTCAGTAAGGAAGAATTAAATAAGTATAAGACTACAAGAATACGAGGTCACCTGTTTCTTGCCGTTCTTTAACAGTGAGAAGTTGGCCACAGGAAAGGAACAGACAGAGTCTGAGACCGTTCTGCTAGACAATCACACAATCATTAGGATGATTAAGGGCCAAACAGTACTTATACCACAGTGCTGTTGAATGCTCAATTTGGATGCTTCAAAAGCTCTGATTATAGTTACAGCTCATTCTAATACACTATTGTTTCTATAGTAACAGTCCTTCAGTCTTGGAATATTTGAACTGTATGGTACATATTAAAACTCTCACCTGTAATAGAAGTGCACAGGAGTGACAAAGCTTGCTGTGGGCATGAAAGTGTAATAGAAACTGACATAGAGAAAAATGGCCACAAATATCAGCAGCTGAAGCATACACAGGACACTGGCAGTCTGCACGACTTTCTGTTTGATCCTTACACCCAGTCCAGTTATCACTTTGTGGATTTGGAGCAGGAGGTCCCCAATCTCTGTATTCAGCTCATGTATGCTAGGGGCCTCGGTGTTCAAGTCCTCCATCTCTGAGCTGTGATTTCTATTGTCTTTTTTTCTTTCTTTTCTCTTAGACTGAAGGTTTTCCTCAGCTTGTTCTTGTCCTTTTCAGTACCTCTACATCAGTTCACTCTTAGCACATGATGAACTCTTGACATAAAAACTTGACACACATTCGCAGATTAACATTCTTCTTGTTTCTCCACAATCCCCACAAAGAGATGTTCCTCCTGACTGCCCATGTGGCACCACTTGTCTTCAGCTCTTGATTAATTTCTGTTCATCTTCCAAACAATCTTCGTACTAATCACCGCAAGTGCCCAAGCTTTATATTAGCAGATTTAGCAGCGTCATCTCTGTTTCTCTGTTGTCTCATTCAGGGAAAAGGGCAAGAGGCTGGAAAACACTTACTGTGTGTCCCAAATGGAGCAAAGCATACTACACTGCTACTCATAATGTACCATCCTCCTGGCATACAGCATTCAAATGGGTGTGGAACTTTTTGTACAGATTTTAGTGACACAGCTAGTTGCCCTTACAACCTTGAAATATTCTGCAAGCTATACCACAGGATTATCCTCAGCCCACAGGTACTTTGAAGTGAAAACATATGCACTGTAATATGTTCTGAAAGTACAATAAAGTACAATAATCACTTGTGCTTTGTCCAAAACTGTTTCAGTATGACTGCTAGCTTCTCCAAGTTGACTGACTACCTCATAGCGTCTTTGTATCACTAATTTTATCACTATTAGAACTCATTTTAAATTTTTAACAGAACATTTAATGGCAATTCATTTTAAATTTTTAAAAGAACATTTAATGGCAACTCATTTTAAAGTTTTAACAGAACATTTAATGGTTCTCCTAGTACTTTAACTATATGACTACTTTGGTTTCAGACATACTAATTTTTCTGGTGTGCTAGTTTGAATAAAAGTACGTGATTTCAGATGCAGACAGTGACACTTACTCCAGTGTGGAAGAGTTCATGACCAGCATGTGATGCAAGAACATAAGGAATGCTGCCATGAAATCATGTGAGAAAAAAAAGACTAGAAGTACTTGGGACATTGTGAAATATTGTTACAATCTGGATCTGTGTATATCTCCAAAAAGTTGAAACACCACACTATCCATATTTCACATCACTTTTTAAATTTACATTTAGGTTCTTCAACTAAATACATATCTCATGATTGGACATATACTCCACTGCATAGTGTACAAGCCATTATTTTATATTCTATGTTTAGTCCACTTAGGGAGTAAGAAGTCATTTGGGATTCAGCCTAGACTTTAGGATTTCATTGCAGATGCACAACAATCAATAAGTCATTTCTGTAAACACAGATTTAGATCTGCAAAGAAGCAACAATATTGAACAAGGCAGTGCTTTGCTCATTTATACTATTCTCTCTAGGTGGCACTATACAATGTCCCTCAATTACCAGTCTCTGAGGTCTCTGATTACTGAGGTGTTGTATGTTATCTAGAAGAAACTAATTTTAACTTTCATTATGCTTGTTGGATGATAAGGAAATAAATTACATAGAGTAGCGCAGCTGCATACTAAATTAAGTCATCAAGCATGATAAGTGATTGCTTTTGTCTGAGGTAAATGCATTTCCCTATTTAAACATAATTATGTTATATTTGTCTTTGAGCACGGTACATGTCCATTGCAATTTTTCCACTGACAGTACACATGAGCGTAGTCACTGATGAATGAGACCTGATGTGTAAAACAAAACAAAACAAAAAACAAGAATTCACAGGGCATCAGTTCCCAAAGTGTGGACAGTGATTGACTTAGGAAAAGAGGGTCAGCAGATAATTTTGCTTGCGCCAGTGTTTCCCTTTGAAAGCAATTAATCAATTTCACCACAGGCGCCAATTTAAGATCCCAGTTGAATTTTTTTGGTCTCAGTGTATTTGATTGTAATCTATGCCAGCTACGATGCTAGGATAGCACTGACATTAATGCTTGTGCTGCAAGAGAGAGAGAGAGAGAGATGCAACTTCTATAAGTGGCACCAACGTGAGAAACACACAGATCCACTGGAATGGCTGCAGTGGTGAGGAGGATGTACTTTAATGCTAGGCAGCACTTCTCATGTCAGGCAGCAGGGCGATTTATAGCTATAAGCCATATATGAAGACGCTTAGGGCCAAGGAAGTGGGAAGTAGGGGTGCTGAGGGTACGGCAGCAACCTTGATTTCAGGATTCTTTTAAATGCAACTGCGACTTTAACTGCTAAAATAACAACAATAATATATAGATAAACAAATAAAGAAATAGGCAAACTTTAAAATTGAATATTCTGAGTAGTTTCTGAGTTTGTACTGTATGCCGGAGATAGTAGTTTTATTTTATGGGTTATTTGTAATTTATTCAAACTGACATTAACCTTTCACATTAGATGTTGATATTTGTTGTTGACGTGCAGTCATGCATCGTTGAAATCAACTAGGTACAGTACTAGGTTATTGCCTTAGAAAACTGTATCTATAATGTCACAAAAGTCAATATCAGACTTTTTCAAGATCCCGATTGAACCAAAATTACAGAATGCATGGCACATAATGTCATGGGTGCTGATTAAAATTTCAGCAACCCCAATGTAAATGCCTTCCTGCATCCCTAGGGGGCCATCATAAGAATGCCGGATTTTAAAAAATATGTAAAGTAGTAATCAATTCGGGTGTCGCTTAAGGCCCCAACAGGTTCAGCAACAGCCCTGCCAGTCAGCATCAACCAATAAAGGCTACACACATCATCAGCAACAGTGTTCACACCGCTGGGTTCTCTTAAATGCCAGGAAACTTTGAAATGTCAAGCCCTTGCAAACAATCATCTCAAAGGAGAGGAAAGGACTGCCACATTTCTGAAAACACACACACAAATATAATTTTGTACCATGGGATAGGTCATATGGCCTCCTATGCAAGGTGATATTGATTATTATGGCCACAGGTAAGGTGTTATTATCAGTGTTACTGAGAACAGCAGAGAGGCTTTGACTGGCAGCTACCAATTAAATTAGAGCAGCGCGCAGCAGGGAATGGAGTGAGCTCTGTGAATGTCAGATGTATGCGAGTGTGGCTGCATATTCCACCAGAGGGCATTCTCATACTGTGCCCTGATTGGTGGTTTGGGCAGCAGCATTTTTGCCAGCTCCATAATTGTTATCTCACCTTCAGTTGTGTAATATTTAATGTCCATGATTTGATGATGACAATACTGAATTTTTTTTTTCAAACAGTAGCAATCTATTAGACTATAATAGATTAAATGCATCATACAAAAAACTATAAACAATTCAATCTATTAGATATTTCAAGAAAAAAATTTCTATCTATGGAACAAAAATGTCCCTGATGAAGTTTGTTAGTTTCCATTCCCCTTACATGGTTTGCTTCAGTTTATTAATTTGGTTGTTTACTGAAGCTTAACAAAAAAACCCCAAGGAAATTAATAACCAGATATTAACAAACTGGAGCACACCGTATGTACCATGCTGTGAAAAGTGGCCCCCTCCTATATGGTTGATTTCTCAATGCACATTACTAATAAAACCAGCTGTGACCCTTGTGAATATGCTTCATAGTCACTAGAGCACAGACTCTAATTACAGTGTAGTCGCACTTTGTGCATTTGTACCTTTATATGCCATCTGCTTGGTTCTGTGGTTTAGAACTTTCAGCATTAACATACTGTAAATCACTGTGATTGTGTTCAGAACATTGCCTATACGTTGATTATTTGGCATAAGCAAATGTCCTATTGAACAAATAAAGGATAGCAGTTTAAAAATATCCCTGGTGAGGGAATGAGTATTTATAGCTGCTATAATGTAGGTGATCAGTTTATAGTTACATTAAATGCAGCTATAATCTGATAAAAAGTATGATGTGTTGTTGTAAGTATGATGTGTTTTTGTCAAGCAAATTACTCTAGTATGTGGAATAAAACTCTTTTGGAGGTTTGGTTATAGGAAACAAATCAACTTGGGCTGCTTCGGTGACATTACAAGAAGGGGAAAGATACACTGTTCTCTGAATGTGCTCTTCTTCTATTTGGGGAATGACAAATCAAGGCAGGGATTTTGAGGGTTATTCTATACCAAAACAGTGATGTGTTGTCTAAGGTATCTGCTACACACATGCATAAACTCAGTGCTAGATACAGAGTGACAGGCATGCATAATGTATGACTGAATTCATGTAAATGAGTTGACAGCTTAAACAAAGCTACCATTCATATGTGAGCTGCTGCTGAGTATTAGTTTTCAAAGACAAAATAGTCAGCAGGGAAAATACTACTTTTTTTTCTCTTGCGTAATTCATCCTTTTAAAGACCCTATCCCACCATCCATATACATATAGAGTTAGGTCCAGACGTATTTGGACAATGACAGAGTTTTTGTGATTTTGCCTTTATACACCACCACAATGGATTTGAAATAA
>CM075009.1:17921706-17936726 GCA_037576675.1 Pangasius sanitwongsei | reverse complement strand
CTTCTGGAATAATGTGCTTTGGACAGATGAGTCTAAAATTTAATTATTTGGACACCATAACAGAGGGCATGTTTGGCATAAACCGAATACAGCATTTCAGCAAAAGAACCTCATACCAACTGTGAAACATGGAGGTGGAAGTGTTATGGTTTAGGGATGCTTTCTGCAGCAGGACCTGGCCAGCTCACCATCATAGAATCCATTATGAATTCTACATTGTATCAGAAGGTGCTTGAGGAAAATGTGAGACCATCTGTCAAAAAATTGAAGCTGAAGTGGAACTGGACCTTGCAGCATGACAATGACCCAAAACATACCAGTAAATCCACCAAGGACTGGCTGAAAAGTAAAAAATGGACAGTTCTGGAATGGCCAAGTCAAAGCCCAGATCTAAATCCTACTGAGATCCTGTGGGGTGATTTGAAACGGATAGTGCATGAATGAAACCCCTCAAACATCACACAGCTGAAAGAATTTTGCATTGAAGAGTGGGGGAAACTTTCTTCCAGTCGATGTCAGAAACTGGTAGATGGCTACAAGAAACATCTCACTGAGGTTATTTCAGCCAAAGGGGGAAACACTAGCTATTAGGGCATAGGGTGTCCTAACTTTTTCCTCAGCTGAAATACTCATTTTTGTTGATTTCTTTTGTTTAATAAGTGAAAACAAAGTGATTTTTGTTGTTTACATGCAATTACATCACTTTTATCTACAGGTACAAATTAAAACAAGATCAGACATTGACATGTTGACATTTCTTAATAAAGAACTGAATATTTAATGGGGTGTCCTAATTTTTTCACTGTATATACATATATATATATATATAAAGCATGTAGAAAGGCTATCACAACATTGCAAAAAACAGTTTTATCTTTGGAACTATATGATTATCATAGGTCTAGAAAATGCTTTTAAGAATTGCCAACTACATCTTTAAATCTATATTGCTTTCCTACATATTTCAGTTTATTATGCTATGAAAGGTAACATGAAGGCACATATAATTAAAGGTTTCAGACTTCTTAATACATATCTCTGTCTACATATCTCATCTAGATGATGTTTAGGTAACACAGGCTAACATGGGTTTGTTTGATTCTGTGTAATAAATGTTGGCATAAGGTCATGTGTCAATTTTTGCAACTGTCAATTTTAATCATGTCAAATAAGCTTCCAAAACATGACAATGGCATTTACACTAGCCAGACTTCCATCCATGTGATTTTTTTTGTGAACCGTTTGTCGACGTAGGCAATGGACACTGCATTTATACTGTATATATACTGTACATTTATATACTGTATATTCATGTGTATATACATTGAAAAATCTGCAGGAAATGCCTGATGCAATCATGTCAATATGAATCTCAAGAAGAATCTCAAAGGAATGTTTCCAACATCTTGTGGAATCCATGCCACGAAGAATTGAAGCTGTTTTGAGAGCAAAGGCAGGCCCAACCCAGTATTAGTGAAGTGTTTTCCTACTAAAGTGTATATATATGTATATATACATACGAGATTGTTGTGTGCGAAAATTCCAGGAGATTTTCTGTTTTTTTCTGGTGCTAACAATCATGGCATTGTCAAAGTCACTGGGATCATACTGTGACTGTGCCATTTCTGCATAATTATATGCATTAATTGTGCTGCTGCTGCCTCTACATAAATGTCTGTTTGGATTATTATTATTATTATTATTATTATTATTATTATTATTCTTGCATGATTAATCAGAAAAACACTTTGTAACATAATCATTAGTTTCAGACATACCATACATATGAGCACAAAAACTTTAAGGAAAATCAGTGGCTCTGTTTGCTGGCATGGTTTGAGTTCACTCGTCCCCTTAGATGGAAGTTTTGACTGATCACCTTTAACCTATTATGGTGTTCATCTCTCCAGTACACTTCCTGGGACTTGTAGAATCTGTGCCAAGGTGTAGTGAAACTGTTCTGGAGGCTCATGGTGGCTCAACGTCCTCTACATTGTTTTTTCTTTAGTTTGTCACCCATTTCTATGTGTTGATTTAAGAAAAACATGAAAAATGTGGAGGTCCAGATGGCAATCAACAACAAAATCGACACTGAAATTATGTAGTATGAACAACCTTCTGGTCTCGTGAAATGTTGGTTATGGTTCAGTGAAGTCTGAAGACAGTATAATATAAATTATAACAATAAAGCTCGAATGCATTGCCCATTTTGCACTACTGTGTCTTCTGAGGAGTGTGTAGGTGTGACATTAAATATTCATGAAATCATTTGGCATAACCCTGCACTACTTTTACAAAAGACAGGGACAACAGAGACAAGGCTCACTGGCACAAAAGAAAAAGATCTCATTAACACTTTATTAAGCCATGCTTTATTAAGTATGTTTATTAAGCATAATTCATCAAATGCTTCATTGAATCTACCTTCCATATGCGACTGCATTTTAATTAACAGCCACAGATGCTTTTGGGAAAAAAAAAACAAAAACATTTTGCTTTTAATACAAATGAACTCAGTACAGGTGTTTGCACATTCAGCAAACTGAACATATGCCACTGATGCTAGTTAGCGTGGTGTCCAATGTGTTAAAATGTGTAATGGCTCCAACGGTGGCATCCTGGTGCCTGTTTCCTTTCGTACTTCAACACAGAAAGCCAATCTAAAGGTCAATTGCACGTTTCAAAGGCTGTGATTCTGGCATGCTCATGAATAAATTAGTGAGGGGTGACTAGATCTGGTGAGTTAATGGAGCTATTAACATCGACAGCCTACTGAAAATGCCAAACCAGCCCTCAGTGTAAACACCTAGAGAGCTCTGAATTGCTGTGTGAAGTTTTGTCTTTTGTGGCGGCTACAAAGTACTTCATCATTTCCCTTTTTTCCTATGTTTTTATTAAATCCATGTAATTTCAGGTACATTTACGATTGTTTTTTAAAACAGGTTTTGGATTTGGGTTTAGATTATTTGGATTAATGTTATTATTATTATTATTATTATTATTTACATTTTATGGATTCTTTTATTTTAAAATAGTTTATTAAATAAAGTCACATTATTCCAAAAATTATAATTACTTATAATATATATATTATATATATATATACTTTTCCTTGTAACCAGGACCACTAATAAGCACTTACCACTGACTCGTTTTATTACCTTTATAATAAATGTATTTAATGTCCATTTTATTACAGATTCTCTCTGATTCAGACCAATAGAGGAAAGTCAAAACCTCTCCTATTCCCAGGATACCAAAAGGACACAAAAATGCTTTGACATTCCAGTGCCTTCATGTACAAAATTTTAGAAGAGTGGGGATGCCTCTGCCGCCAAGTCTATTCCTTCTTGTTACACATTTCTATGCACTTGAGGGTGAATGGGCAGAAATCCCCATAGCCACATTCCAACATCAAGTGGAACGCCTTCCTAGAAGAGTGGAGCCTTTTATAACAGCAAAGAGGAGACCAACTCCATATTAATGCCCAGGATTTTGGAATGGGCACATATGGGTGTGATGGTCAGGTGTCCACATTTGGCCATATAGTGTATGTACATACATACATTATTTTTTGAAATGTGTTAATTTAAAATAGCATATATAGTAAATATCTTGCCATAAATGTAAAAAGAAATAACACTATTACTTGTACTTATGTTTTATATATTTTGACATAAAGTAAATATATTTAGTTCCTTCTCTCAGCATACTAGTATTGTTGCAAAGTCATGATGATTGTTATTGTGCATTTCTGAGCCTTGTTTTCTTGGTCCTGTGTTCCCATTACTTCCTGCTTTAGACCCTTGTTTATTTTTCACGTATTACATTTATGGACTATACTTGTTTGATGCTGCCTGCTTGTGATTTTATCCTATTTTGTAGATTATGAATAATACTGTGATAATTATTGGATTCACTCTAATAACAAAAGCTCTGAGTTTACACATTTGGCAGGGCTTTAACAAAATTCCACAAAGCCAAAAGCACACACATTATCCATGCAATATAAACAGGACAATACAGTGAGTCCAAATGGCAGAGACAAAAGACAGGCAAGAGTCCAACAACGTCAAGATAATGGTAGAATTGTGGACTGTTTAAGTACTCTCATTAGCAAGGTACAGGTGCATATAATGATAGTAATTATTCAATCCCTGATAAGGGGTGGAGAACAGAATGAATCCCAGAAGACAACACAGGCATATGATGCGGTTGCCCTGGGAACAATGACACACCAGTGGTGGGGAACCAGATCATGATAAAATGTATTTTCATCCCATATGATATAAGTGTAGAGCACATTTGCAGAATAGAAAATCCAAATATAAACAAAAAAAATCTGACATCAAAGTTGTTAAAAGGCTAATCACTGCCCACTGGCTGAGTCTTAGCACGACAGGTGCCCAGTTTGAGCAAATATTGGCAAAACTCTCATTTTCCCAGCATGCAAGCTTGACTCTGATTCGGCTTTAGGTGACCGTGAGTCATTGTGAACATTCTAATGCAAGTTGCACATGCCATGTTGTTCTTTTTCTTATTTGCACCAGTAGTACAGTCTTAACTGTTAACTCTTATCCGCATAACTGCACATAAAGCCAGCCTTCAGTCTGTTCCCAAAACGACTATTGCTGAGAATGAATGAATCCTAAATTGTCCCAGGTCATGTCGTCACAAGATAACTTATTTGCACATTCAGATAATTTGAACAGTGTTGGTCTTCCAGATTCCCACATTTACTCTCAGGGCTTTCCCTATTTCACACATATCTCATCTTAATTTCCACCTTCACTGTTTAGGCTCATTAACTCTCTATGGGCATTTCTGTCCTACATATTTAATTCTTAGTCTTTTCTTCCTTCATTTCCTGCATTGCAGCATCTGCTCATGTGTTAATATTTGCCTAGTTTTTCACTTCCTGGTTTTGTGATTTTTAGATTGGCTGCTAATAAACTGGGCATTTGGATCTTCGCTCCTGTTTCCATTGCACTCGGTCTGGATGGATTGAAATTTGGAGCCTGGAAGTTGCCATGTTGTGTTTGTCATCATGTGGAGGGAGCTGGGGAGAGCTGAGTGGGATTAGACCATTCTGGAAGGCATTTGTTGGAGGCCCAAGCCCATCTCCTGGGCTAATGGGCTGGAACAGATGGGAATGGATGAAGGGATCTTTTGCTACTGTATGTGGCTGCATTCCTTTGTCACCAGTTGTTTAAGGCCCATAATGGGTGCTGATGAAGGAAGATGCATTGAATAACACTAAAAATCTCAGCCATGACTCCAGCTTTGGTGTTCCAGTCGAGCGTAGCCAGAAAAGACCCAAAAAGGATGAAGAAAGGTGATAGAGTTTTCACTGGTGTGATAGACATTTGAGTACTACTTTATTTCCTCATAGGTCAAGGCCTCTCAGGGAAAGAGGACAAATGCAAATCTATTAAATGGAGAAGAAAACGCAAGACCGACATTACTAGAGAGTGAAGGAGGTCTTCATGTTTATTTATATATTCACATTAGACCCTCAACAAGGCCATTCAAAGGGCATACAAGGATCTGTTGCTTTGGTTATAATGGCATTATTTAAATACATCAGAAGAAAATATTAAAAATGTACTTTTAGTATTTTTAGTGCCACCAGCTTTTGCACATAAATTCATCGCAAATGTATGACATGCAATCATCTGATTAGCATGAACACCATAACAGAGCATGTACACTTGAAGTATGAATCGGTCCTGAAGGTGCTGAATATTTCACAGAACATAAAGTGATAGAGGAGAAAGATAAAATAAGAAAAGGCACATTATAAAAAAAGTCAGGCTGTATTCTTCCTATAAAGAGAGATTTCACATCACAGGACACACCACAAAGATCATTCATTTATTGTATAATATAAAGAGCTCTTTGTAGACTTAATTAAAATACGAATGTTCATTGTTAAAGTGTCACAGTCAGCCTCTATGTGCTTCTAAAAAGTTCAGTGCAATAATCTTGGGAAAATCCATACATTCAAAAGAGTGCGGTATTTCAGAGACAGGCACGGTTTGTGTTTCTTGTGCTCATTCCTGCAGTGTGTGTGTCTTTGTTGGTGACTTTGGTGGACTTATTGCAAGTTAATAATTACTTGAAAAACAGCTCTGCCCAAGCTGTATTTCTCTCTGAGCAGTAGAAGTGTGAGAAGAATGCAACTTGATCAGACACTTGTGGAAAAGGCTAGTATTTCCGAATGAAATGTGGAATGAAAAAAAAAAACAAGATCTGAAAGTGATCCTTTGGAAACACCTAATCCTGCAGAGGTCTCCTAAGATCAGCCTATAGATTAGAGACTACACAGAGAAAAGAAAGGTTAGATAAGAAAAGAGGCAAAGAAAAATGATTATCACACTGTGATGACACTGCAACTGGTTTGAGCACAATCACATAGAGCTCTCTTTTTGTAGCAAAACTTCAGGGATGGAATATTTTTGGATAGCATGTTGTATGGAGTTCATTAGCTGCTGGCCAGAATCTGTCCTCTTTTTATATAAAACTTCCAAATAGTCAAGCTGTTATACGATTTTCAACGGTATCTCTCTACATACAGTAATAACAGTACAGACTTTAGTTCTGCCAGGTTTAATGTGCTTCCCACTTTAAAACACTTGATTCAGCTCACAGGTGGCCAGATAATTAGCTCATGAGTTGAATCAGATGAGTTGGAACAGGAAAAATTCTCTCGGCAAGACTAGGCTAGAATTTGTTCTATATAAACAAATCCATTTGCAAATGAATAGAAAGACAAGTATTTCACAAAATAAAGGAGTCAGAATTTGAAAGGGTATACTGACCACATGTCTGTTTGGTACATGTGGCGAAGTGTAAAAAAGCTGTTTTCCAGCTCAGGAGTGATCTAGAGTCTAGATCCTTGGTCTTCTTGAACATTACTACCTGTTTCAAGTTTCATGATGGTGGTGGGGAAAGGGTTAATTTGGTCAGTGGAGGAGACAGAAAAATTGAAATATATATAATCACAATTTCATTCTCTACTTAGGTCACCTTTGTGGTGTGGTGCATGGATAAAAATCTTCCTGTACAAGGACATGCCAGGCTTCCAAAAGGTGCTGTTCTACACTGCTTAGGTAAACAATAAACTGAAGGACCTGGTGCCTACCATTTTACAAACCTGTGAGCACAAATGTAGAACATGTAATTGTGTGATCAATCCACAGGTCAGCAGGAATTCTCCTATGTGAAAGCACACGTGCAATTATGATGTAATGGAGGGCTGTTTCTGAAAATTTGGGGGACTCTGGCACCCACACCAATCATATTATTTTATATGCAAGAACGAACAGAATTAATAATCCATGCTCTTGGATGAGGGGGAGTTTAATAAACGATAAAAATCAAAATGAGTACAACTATATACACAAGTAATTAAAAGATGAATTTGGCTTATAAATGTACCTGCATCATGTTCAGTTAGTTCTAATGCTTATTCCACCCCAAAATATGTCCTAGCACCTGAAAAATTACCATTACACTACTTAGCATTGGTTGTGCCTGCTTATGTTGCTGTAGTTCTCTAGGTGATGAAGCTTTTTACATTAGCTATGATAGTAACTCAAATTAGTTACATACATTTTTATTTCTATTCTTTTCATACCACAAGGGAACCTTATAAGAAATGGCCCTGTGCAAGTGATATCTGATTCTTTACAGGCAAAAATACATGTTAAATGGTAAAATATTTTAACAAACAAAATGAACACATTTTGCTTTAATAATCCACCTATACACCTATACACCGAATTTAAAAACTGCCTTGACTCAACAAAAACATTTCACAATTTTAAAACTCCCAAGCCATCAGGCAGCTCAATAACCACATTAGGAGCATTTAAAACACAAACATCTGTCATTACTGTACTGTACTATTGGATATTTTAACATTACACATGTGACTTTCTTAACATTGCACATTTACAGTGTACAAATTCTGTGCATTCTGTATGGAAAAACATAATGCTGACTCTTGTGCTTTAAATGTTGGATAGATGTAGTATTGTCTGGTGTATGGTGGTGTACTGGTTGTCTATTTTTTGTATTCACTATTACATTTACCTTGCTATAGAATGGTCAAAGTTTCAGAGAACAAGATTACATTGACTGTATTATTATCAGACAGTAGCCACTCTTGAAAAACAAACGATACACGAAGACATGCAAAGAAACGTCTTTATCTCAGCTGGACAGATCATCTAGGCATTGTATGAAATAGCTATAATAAATCAACTCCGACTTTCAGGGCAACATATAGAGACTGAAAAGGAGAAATTAGTTATCATTAAGATCTAGAATGCACATTCACGCCCAAATGGGAATGCTCTACAGTTAATTTCCTTAGCCCTGATGAAATTCTCCTCCTGCTTTTCCCTTCCCTTGACATGTTAAAAAAACATCCTTTTCCCCTATTTCAATTTAACACTCTTTATCTGCGCCTAAAGCCAGAAGATTACTCCTTGACTCACTCACATGCTTTCCTCATCTGAAAAGCAAGAGGGATGGGCTGCTTAGCTTCAAAACAGGATGACAAACACACAGCCGGCAGCCTCATGCATCCTGCAGCAGGCAGAAAATGCCAGCTTCATTAGAGGGGGTTCTGAAGCACCCTTCAAACCCAGCTTCTGTGGCCTTTGTCACCCTGTGATCAATATTTAGCATTTTAATTCTGTGTGCGTGGCCTGTCTGACCTCAGAGAGTAATGTGGAAGAATTGAAAGCTGGGGAGAATAGATAAGACACTCAGGGGCTATTAGGAATCTGCAAGGGAAGGGTGCTGAATCTGTTCGAATCTGTTGTCAAACAGAATTGGAATATTTTCCAATTCCAGTTCGGATTGGATATTAAAAACATGGCATGTGCAAAATTTGCTCCTTGGGTCAAAATAATGAGAGAAAATTCTGATTCCACAGCTGCCCAGTGATTTTTGTGAAATATGTAATGTTGCAAATGCTCACAGCTTGCTAAATGACTCAACCCATTGTGTATACAGGACAGAAGGATAGAACAATGTCAGATGAAGCATTATTTTTTAGCTGAGCTGAAGCATCTTTACACGATTGTATATGTGATATGTGACTGGTGCCCTCACATTTGTCCTTGGATACTCAAACCTCAAATGATCTCTCACTCCCTCTCCCCATCTCACTCTATCTCTCTCTGCTGGAGCTCTGTTAGCAGCAGGGAAATGGCACAGGGCCCATTTGAAATGAAGTCGTGCACGCTCTGCTGTGAGGAAGATGTCTGATGCTCAGATACCAAGCAATGTGATCCCTGGCAGAGGAGACTCAGAGTGGACTGGTTTTTAAACATTTTAACGTCTACTGTAGTAATAAATTGAAATGTTTGACTATGCCTTTATTGAAGAATTTGAAGAATTCAACTTCACTTACACTCTATATTTTATGCTTTTGTGCATAGAAGTGTCAAATGTATTTCTCTAGCATGTAGCATTAGTGCATGAGGGGTGCAGGAATAATACAGCTACATTTTAAAAATGCCATCTCAGGGGTTATATGGATAATAAAAGGTTTGAGTTCCCTAAATCGGTTCTAACTGGAACCCTCTCTGATAGGGAAATCCTCTACTGTAATCTTCTCCCACTGTCATAATAGCCCAGGCCCATAATAGCACCCCTACCTGCCAAGACAGGTCACTGTCACTGGAGTTCTAATCAGAGGTTCATTTCCCGTTTACTTCCTGGTTTAGCACTATATAAGCCCATGGCTTACATTCACTAAGTTCTGAGGTGTGTTTTCATCAGTTTGCTGTGTTCATGTGTGTTGTGACCATTTCGCTATCTCATGTTTGACTACAATTTGAATTGCCCCCTTGATGTGATGACTAGTGCCATTATTGTGTTTGACCACTGCCTGCTAAAGATATGGATTTTAGATTGTGTTGGAGCAATATAGTCTAGGCAGGATTCTGAAGAGCCTTTTCAGTAAATTTCAGTAAATATCTTGCAAAGTTCATTCATTCATCTTCAGTAACCGCTTTTATCCTGGCCAGGGTTGTAGTGGATCCAGAGCCAGTCCTGGGAACACTGGGTGTGAGGTGGGACTACACTCTGGAAGGGATGCCAGTCCATCTCAGGGCCCCATGCACACACACACATTCACATACTCATTCACACTTATGGGTGCTTTAGCATAGCCAGTACACCTACTGGCGTTTTTTTTGGGAGGTGGGTGGAAAACAGAGAACCCAGAGGAAACACTTGCAGTCATTGGGGAGAATATGCACAGAAACTCCATCTGGACCGTAACATGAGCTCAGGAATCGAAACGGGGATCCTGGAGCTATGAGGCGGCAATCCTAACCACAGTTGACAATGATAAAGTGTTCCTTTCCAGCACTGATTTCTAAATGAAATGATTTATGGTTTCTCTGAACTACTGAAATGACCGTTAAAGATCATCTGACAGCCTTCTTGAGCTCTGCTTATTCTTCATTCTGTACGGCATATAACATATCTGAAGACTCAAGGATTCAAGGATAGTGATAACATTTATATATTGTAGATAACAAATAACAAATGAAAAAGTATAAATCATTAGCTGTACTATGTGTTGAAAAAATTGAAGTACTGTTCAAAATCAATCATAAATAGAGCTGTTGGGGATTTTCTGCACTTGGGATGTTTACAAGCCTGTTATGACAGGTAGGAGTTTTGATAGAACCACTGGTCATGTCTGATTTCAAAATGCTTTCACTTCACAAGAGTGTTTCACTTCCAGTCCTGTGTGTAATGACATATAGAGCTTGATATGTTTAATTCTCCATGGATGAGTATACCAACTTTTGAAGACTGTGAAAGATCATGTGATATGGTTCACACAGCAAAGGGCAACGCCATAATTCAGCATGAACAGATTTAATTCAAGAGAGATAATTGCTATAATTTCCACTGCTGTCAAGATGTTTGATTATGAAAGACACATTAATTAATAACAATAACTTAAACAATGTGTAGAAACATCTTGGACACAACTACTGAATCATGTGCGTAAGTTCATTGTTGCTGGGTTTAGTGTTTAGGGTACGTTTGTGAAGCGAAATGTGAAAATGCCGTTTATATAATAGAGTTTAGACAGTATGAGAAATAACAACAGAATGACACCACAGATGCTAAGCCACTCTGTTGGAATAAATAATAAAAACGGGCTATTACACAAAAAAGAAAGAATGAGAGGGAGAAAGAAGTGGCACATTTCTTGCCATCTTTCCTGTCTTCTATACTCAAGAGCTCCTGTCAGTCAAGTTGTCCTAATCCTGAACAACGGCTGAGCAGAGCCTGGACCACAGGCCTGTGAAATCACTTTGTGGATATCTCACTGTTTGTGAGTGCATGTGTGTGTGTGAGTGAGCACACCTGAGAGAGAGAGTGGGAGAGAAAATCACAGTGTTCCACTGGGAATGCTAAGTAACTGAGTGAGGTAGTTGAAATTGAGTGGCTGAACGCTTTCTGAATTACTGATTGTTTTGCTCAGTGAGCAGAGAACAATGGTTACTTAATAGTGTTCACTTTACTGAAGAGGCATGAAGAAGTGTTTTTCTGAATATTCATACAACTCAGACACATCTTTATGAAATATTTTGGAAAAGGAGGAAAATAAAAAGTTGATTCTCCATAGGGCATTAGGTGCTAATCCATGATTTACTCTGATTTCCCTTGGCTTTGCTCTGTGAAGCTCTCAGTTAGGGAAGATGAGCGTGAAGCAGAACTGAGCCACTCAGCAATTCAATGCTCTGGTGCAGGTGGAAACCCTGCTTCTTTGGACACTTCTTTACCACTTTCTACTGAGTTTCTTTGACAAACTTTTACTTTAAGGAGAAAACATTCTTACTGTAGTAAAGCAGCATTAGAGGCTCCTTAACTAGCTATAGATTAGACATAACATTACCAGCTATCAAACTAACTTTAGCTAAGTATTATTCCAAAGTCAATTTGTTGACAAAAAGGTTGTAACAGGCCTGAAGCTTAAAGTACTTCCCAAACAGCACTGGATACCAGGCCAAATTCAGTTGAATTTAGACACAAATAGTGCAGTTATGGTAATGGCAAGTGGACTGTGGACCAAAAGTGGCTCACAAACCATCTTAATATTTTTTTTAATGATAATGACCAAATTTCAACCAAATTTCATTTCAGGTGAAAAGTAGCTCAGCTTTAAGCTCTGCATTGAGGTGCAGTCTCTTCAGGGCTGTAGTGTGGTTATATTCAAACAGCTCAAGATGTGTTCACTGCCATCATTCCACAGAGGTATGTGGTGGAGATGAAATGGTAAATGTGGACCATTATTTGGACATTAGTCATTTGCTAGGAGGACCATATGTAAGTGTTATTTTTGTTCATTTGAGTTTGACTTGTTAGAACACTTTAGAGAAGGTCATAGCAATTGCCCATCTCATTATTTTAATCTTATGTTGACAACATCAGCAAAGAATGTTTGTTTGTTTAAGGCCTGCATATAGAGGTGTGTATGGGAATATTTTTTAATCCCACTCCTGCCTACTCCTGTAGATGCTCTTGACCAATCCTGCATGCTTCCACAGTTATTATTATTTATTATTATTATTTCCCAAAATAGAAACGAAGAAATAATTAAAACCAGCATGACCCTGACCAGGATAAAGAAATTACTGAAGATGAATAAATAAATGTTGTAAATTGTGTTGCATAGCACTGCATGAGCACCCAGTATGTTCCTATTTTAATGAACATGGCCTTTCTGTGTCCTGCAAGCTTAATATCTGACTGCCTGCTCACACCAGCATGAAAATAAAAACCTCATGCCCTCTTGATTATTTTGTTGCACACCCTCTCAGCTCTACTTGCACTGCATACATATTAAAAATTTAAATTACAATCTCTCTGTACATGAATGGATCTATGGACAGTGGCTCAATGTTTAGTGTTATGATCCAGTGAACTACATAAACTTAATGTAATATACTGTGAAACATGCTGAAACCTATTATTTCTGTCACTCAGTCTTGGGGAAAGAGTCAGTCCTCAGTATAGCAAGAGACTGCGAAAGAGGATGAGGACACTGCAGAAATATTAGACAAATGGATTTTGTATTTGGTGTCCATTAATCAGTAACTGTATCGATTTAATATGTAAGGAAGCTCTCTGCAGATTGAAAACTATGCTGTGTAATAGATTCAGACAGCACTTTCATTAATACATCATTGATGAACAGGAACAAATCATTAGTTATTCAGAATTTGACAATTAACAAATCTTTATTAATGATAGTTCATGTCATCGTTAATGTGTATATGCACTATTATTGGATCATTAAAAACAATAAACCAAAGCTAGTCAGAGCCCTGAAAAAAAAAAAAAAAAGACAATTCATGTATCAGCTCATGTGTGCACATTATAATGTACATGTTTTCCTGTACCTTAAAAATATATAGTCCTTCATTACAATGTAAGCTGAAAAACATCATTACATGTTAGAAAATAATTTCAGTTACAAATAATCAGTGAGAAGAATAGCTTCCTAATAAAGATATTATCATTTATCCGTTGCGTATTTGATGAGTATTTGAAGTATTTAGATAATGTATTTTTAACAGACATTTTTAACAGGGTGTAATGGCTCTATGCCTTTATAGCTCTATGGTTATATGTATGGAGCTAAAAATTCTTTTAGCTCAATAGATATATTAGCAAATGTAGTGTGTAAGACCTTAATTTAAGAGTTATAGGCCTTTTAACACAACCTAAGTGGAAATTGCTCATATACAGTTATTTTTTCTATTAGGAAAACCTGTACACCTGCTCATTCATGCAATTATCTAATGAGACAATCATGTGCATGCAGCACAATGCATAAAATCATGCAGATAAAGGTCATGAGCTTCAGTTAATGTTTACATCAACATCAGAAAGGGGGAAAATATGATCTCAGTGATTTTGACCTTGGCATAGTTGTTGGTGCCAGCTGAGCTGTTGTGAGTATTTCAGAAACTGCTGATTTTCATGCAGTCTATAGAGTTTACACAGAATGATGCAGAAAACAAAAATCCAGTGAGAGGCAGTTCTGCAGGCAGAATGGAGTATAACAAATTATTTGTTTATCAATATTAAATGATTACTCATGGTCAGTCATTAATAACAATTTGTTAATTGCCAAATTCTGGATAACAAATGTTTTTTTTTTCTTATCTATTAATGATGCATTAATAATAGTTATTACTAAGTGTTACCTAAATTGTTTTAGTCTGTAAATGAATAGTGCACTCAGTATGACAGCACATACTGTTCTGGGGAAAACTCTTATACCTCTAGTGTTCTCATTCTGTAGGGAGATAAAACGGAGATGGAGGAGAATGGGAATTTGCAGGAAAGAGGAAAACAGATTTGCTTCTCGGGCTGGAGCAGTTTTTCTGTCAATCTGTTGACAGGAGATTAGCCATCTCCCTGTAGCTGTGAAACAGCCGCTAATCCTACCACTCTTTAATCCTGTATGCTACACAGAGCATGCCTATGTTTATTCACAGCGTCTGCCAGAAACTCCAACACTCCAAGAATTTTTAGACCAGCAGGATGAGGTAGTTACATTCCTCTGGTACTTAATAAATTTACAACAGACTGACTGTATTGTAAGATTTGAAGTCCATTTTAATTGTTAATTACACATTTGCACACAAACAATGATATATCTATATCTATATCTATATCTATCTATCTACACACACACACACACACACACACACACACATATATATATATATACTGTATATATATATATATATATATATATACAAACACACACACACACAGTATATACAGTCATGTGAAAAAATTAGGACACCCCATTAAATATTCAGCTCTTTATTAAGAAATGTCTTTCAGCTGTGTGATGTTTGAGGGGTTTCATTCATGCACAGCCCGTTTCAAATCACCTCACAGGATCTCAATAGGATTTAGATCTGGGCTTTGACTTGGCCATTCCAGAACTCTCCATT
>CM075009.1:17891410-17921606 GCA_037576675.1 Pangasius sanitwongsei | reverse complement strand
CCATATGTTTAACTATGTTAAAAAAAACACAGGCTTTCATGGGGTGTCCTAATTTTTTCACATGACTGTATATACAGTATATATAAAAAATATACTGTATATATATATATATATATATGTGTGTGTGTGTGTGTGTGTGTGTGTGTGTGTGGTTATCTGTAAGTGCTTTTATGTTCTTGAAATAAAGCACGATTTGGTGTGTTGAACTCTAGGTCAATTCAGTAATCATGGTGAATGTTGGAATATTGAATCAATATTCAGTTCCACAAGAAAATTCCACAAGACAATTCTGCTCCAGCTTTATAGAAGTAAATCTACAAAACACTATGACTGTAACAGTGCCTGTACATGAATGCGAAGCAAGCTCTGTACAGGGTATACTGACTGAAACAATTTGCTGTAGTGTGGCATATTTCACAAAATGAAGAGAGATGTTCCTTAACTCATTCTGTTGCCTTGCAGAGCACGAGTCCTGTATCGGGGAGGAGCAAGATAAGGGGAACTGTAATTGCTGGCCCTTTTTTCTCTTTGATGAAAAAAGAAAAAAATACAGCACATAGCATACACAATTTTCTGCCAATTATTGCTGACAGATAAAAGTATAACCACTGGAAGTTCAGCTCTGCTAGAATAGGAAATGCCTTGAAATGATTGAAACTTTTTGAATAGCGGGTTTCTGAGGAAAAGATTGGATTACTGGAAATTTTAATTGATAGGCAAATCCTGCATCTCTTCAACAGAGGACGAAAACATTGTAGAAAGGGCTGTTCTCCCATTTTACACCACAATAATTTATAGTTGTGCTCTATTGTTTTGCAGAAAACTGTGTTAATCATGCATATTAGCAGTATCAATCTATTTTTCCATTTTAATTCAGAATGCATAACATTGGGTGGTTACAGAATACTAGCTATATGGATAAAATACAAGAATTTTACTGCTTTCTACCACTGCTTCTTGATAAGTCCTCCCTGACTACTCCCTGGATCTGAGGTAATAAATGATTGACTTGGTGAAAAATCAATCTGCCCACTGTAACAGAATAAACCTGTGCTTAAATCAGTCAGCCAAGCCTCCTCTCCTTTATCACATAAACATGTTCTGATAAATGCACTGTTTATCTGCTCTTCCATCACTAAGGATAAAGGAGTTGGAGGAAGCTCATTATAGGCTGAGTCTTCTGTAAATTTTTCCAAATCCTCTAGGGAAAGAATGAGAGACACTGTTGCATTTACATGCATAAAATACAAGCAAAAAATAAGCGCAAATCCAGTTTGATAACACATTGTAAATTGAATACTTTAGAGATGCTGTTTGCTGAATTATTTCCAGACTGCCAAAAAGACACGACAGCCAACTGGTCTTCAGAGTTTAAAGGGGCATTTCACTGGCCTTGTCTATTTAATGAAAAGTAGCGAGATCACATTAGCATTGTGTAATTAGTCTTGGTTAGCTCTCCATTATCATTACCATATTAGTTTATATGAGATTTGTAATTGGTTTTGCTGTTGATGGTTATGGTCTGTGCCTTGGTCTCTCTGAGGTAGTAGTGGGGAATAGCTCCTAACTAAATGACTTTTATTTCTTTACAGTTTTACTTCTTATCATGTAATGAATTGCAACAAGGGGTGTACACTGAGGCATTCACTTTTCCTCGCCAACTTCACAACTGTTTCGTTTTAACATGCGCAGTAACAGTGTCACATATAACCATTAGCAGATACGCTAATTTTAATGTTAATGCAGGTCGGTAAATTTGTTAATAAATACAATCTTATGTATGAAGTAGTCAACTGATAGAATAAAAAAGCTAATTATTTCACTAATAACTTCTACATGTAGTCAATTTACAGGCCAGTGATGTTCTTAAATTCAGGATGCCAGCAATAAATGTTTTGTTGCCAATGTAAAACCAAGTTTATTAAACACTTTCTGTACTTTATCTGAATCTAACATGCCCTATTACCCCGTTTTGACAACAGGGGTTAAAGAATAGAAGTTAGAGACAAGTTAGTGAAAAACAAGGACATTCAGCCTAATTTTCAGGTTTTATTTCCCACTGTATATAAGAGCCAGAAACTAAAAGAAATACACCCTTCTGTTAGAATAATTGCAAAGGAAATTAGGAGTTCAGGTCAGTTATCAGTGAAATGCTTACCATGCACAAATATCTAGTTAGGTTTACCTTGTAATGTTTCACAGCTAAGTGCCTCAGCTGTTTGCTTGAGGAAGCAAAATGCTGTTTAAAAAGGAAAGTTTAAAAGACAGTATAGGTAAAGGAAAGGAAAAAGTCTTCCTGCTCATAAAAAAGCACTTCTGTGACAGTAAAAATGTACAGTAAAAACAAATCATAACAATACATTAAGATATATATACACATATATACATATTTTTCTGATTGACACACTATTCACCATGCTTATGCAGGTGCTTAAATTGAATTTCTAGCCAGCCCATTCAAATTAGTAAAATGCATACCAACATGCAGTTCATGCCTGCAAGGCAGTCAATTTTTTTTGTGTAAAGAATTCAGGACATTATTTCAGATGTGTCTAGACTACCACTATTAAAGACAAGCACTTTCCTTTTGGACCAACAAAGCAGATTGCATTTTTCTCTCAAGATTGCAATATGATGTCGCATAAAACCATGAGACGATATATACAAGGTAAAATACAAATAAGAAGTAGGCAAAGAGTCAACTATGTCTTAGATTAGAGACATTTTTGTATGTCATTAAATCATGTTAGTAATTACATCAATAAAAAGTATATCATATAAGCATGTCAATAAAAGTTATAAAGTAAAAGACTAAGCTTTTGATGAAATCGTCATTAAGGATCATACAGAGACAGCACGTCAGAACCAAAGTCTGCAGAACTTTAGCAAGTTCTTCAAATGCTTTGAACAGGCTGGGGTTCTTAAAACCACAGTCACATGTATATTTAGTGTTACTCCTTAATAAATCCAAATATCCTATCAGGTAAGGATTCAACCATGGTATCTATTACAGTCAGTGTAAGCAGTATCATCTAGGGATGTGCATGGCTAAGAGCTTGAGGCACCAGTATTCACATACATGAAGTTAGGGAGAAAATATGAAAAAGAGAAGCCATGTCTGGCAATATTTTGATGCAGAAAACACTGTCATGGTGTGCTAGATAGAGATCTGGACTATCTTTGGGGTGTTTTCAATCCAACTTTCTTTGAAATTTGATTCTTTCCACCATTACAAGTCTGGTATCTCCATGTACTGTTCATTCTCAGACTGAAGTGATTGGAATCGAATGCAGCCCCTGATGAATGATTTCATGTAGTTCCAATAATTACCCTGTAGACAATTTCCAGTGATTGTTGTAACAGCAGTCATGTGAAATGGTTGAGTCATGAGATAATTGTCTGCAGATGAAATGGTGTGAGGAACTGTATTCTCACAGGTAATGTATTATCTTGCCGATAATAAAAAGTGATTCTGCATGATTAGGACAAAATTGCTATGTGACCTGTGAAGGCCAGTTGGTCAATGCCTGTTAGTTTCGTATTGGCTGTTGATAATAGTAGTGATGACAAGCCTACTGTTTCTAAGAAGATAGAGTTAATTTTGTTGTAATTAATCAATGTTGATTCACTAGTAATTTCACTCTTGATTAGTGAGCTATTAGAAAGATCAGCAACATTATAAGTTTTAAGCAAGGACCAATCATTGCTGAGACCTAATTTAATTTGTCATGGGCTCTTGCAATATAAATCAATATGTAAAAAGCTACAATTCTTCAGGAATAAGGTAATTATGTACTCTGTTTGTGTTGTTATCAAGTAGTAATGGAAGAGCAGACTACAAATTGAGTTCAGAAACAAAATATCCATACTCCTTTTGCCCCTTTGTCACTTTTTGTGTGTCTTTTTTTAATCCCTTTTTAGTGAGAGGTCAATATAATTTGGGCAAGTCAATGATTCAGTATTTGATTTAACTGCAGGTCTTAACCTGAGCTATAGTCAGTTCTAATAGTCAGTCTAGACTCAAAGCTAACAAGGTTCCAATGCCTTCTGTGTCCTCATAAGACCTTGCATAAATTACATAATATTCTATATCGGTTATAAAAGCCTATAAAGCTATAAGTAGTAATGGTAGTGGATGTGTTCCTTTTTCTAGATTGGAGGCATTTTTAAAGAGATTGTTTGAGAAATGATTATCAGTAGTAACAATTTTTTCCTGTCAAAGATACAGTATTTTCTTTTTCCCAGCAAGACTGCACCAAGTAATAGAATGTTTCATAGCCAAAAGGTACAAATCTCACACTAATCCAGAGATTTGTTTCTTATTTCTAAGGCATTTTATTGGCATAAAGGAAGTGGTTTCTTCTTTTATCTGTGCATTTCCCTAAATCAGCTCAGAACTTTCACAGTTATTCACTTTGGCTAATGATTTTATCTATTGTGAGACAGGTCGAGCACATGGATTAAAGTTCTCCATCACCACTATTGATTTCCATTAGTATTAGTTTTACTGGCAAAAATATTTGTTTGTTCAAACATTTGGTTCCATGTAGAACTCTACAACAGAGTATCTCTGTTTTCTGGAAGCTGAGAACCCTTCAAGAACCCATTTTTACTAAACTCAAGCTTGAGTTTGTAATTCATTTCCAGAAAGATTTCATCTGTGCTACTACCACCTAACACACTCCTATGCCCCAGACAGTTTGGCAACTCATGCAGATTGTCATGTGATGGAGTCGGAGACGGATGCAATTACAGGCTGGCTTTTTTTTTTTTTAAAGGATATTAGCCAACGGTTCCAAAACTTGAAGCAAAAACCATAAACAGGGACAGGCAGAAAGTCAGGCGATCAGCAAACAGCACAATGTAGACAAATCCAACATCCGAGAACTAAGCACCAAGGCAAGATCAAAAACCAGAAAAGTGAGATATACAATGCAAGGCTGGGTAAATCAGGTAAAGGCACACTGAGTGTTACTTCGCAAAGAGTCTTTGTAAGGGTCTGTGTTTATGTAGGATGTGTGATCGGGAAAAGGTGTGCATGGTTAGAAAATGGGTGACTGTGAACGTGCCGGTGGAGTGTTGCGCTGGGGATTGTAGTCCGTGGCAGCCATGTTTGTAGGCCATGGCGTGTTCTTGGAAGTGGAGTTTGTGGTGGATTCTGGCGCTGATGTGACACAGATTTTTGCTCAGATTTCTGTGCTGCTTCAGAGAAGCTTTGATGTAGACAATAAAATTGCTCATTTGTTAAGGCCAAAAAGTGAAGTTAACGAGCCAAAGATAAACACCCTTAGGACCTAATATAGTGTTGGATTCTGCTATAATAAGTAAATACATCCACAAGATGTATACTGGCAGTTTTGACAGATGTTGTTAGTTTGTAATGTTGCTGTATTAATGTGTTTGTTGCTGACCAATTACCAGTGTAATTAAGGCAAGTTGGCTCCAGATGGGATTTTCCTGCGCTAGCAACTGAGAGCTACTCCTATGGGGACTGGAATGGATTGAGATTTGGCTTTCCATACAGCACTAGTGTTGCACAGTAGTGTTGGGTGATTGCTTGGACGGCCTTGAGAACTCCTCTGTATTTGGGATGATAAATAGTACTAATATTAAGACAAGGGTAGTGATTTGGAATAGCACTACGGCATTTACTGCAGTAGATATAAGGACAGATGGGTTTGTGTATAGTGTCAGTGTGTTCCTGGAAGAGGAAAAAGAATGAAAGGGAATGTGGGAGGATAAAATGAAAGAAAGAGAAAGAGAGAGAGAGAGAGTCTTGTGTATGAGTATCTCATTTTGGACTGGTGTGCTTGAACTGAGTTAGATCAGTGGAAGGTACAACTATCTTGCCTTAGGACTCATACCAACAAAATGATCAGCAACATCTTGAGGGGCAACAGTACTACCTTTCGTCTATTTAAAGAATACTAATTTACACTCAGTTAATTAAAATTTTATTTTGTATTTCTTTTGTATTTCCTCCCATCCATTCCTTATCATTAATTTTAAATATTTATTTATTTAAAATTGGTTTGTTCAAAATAATATGTTCATCTACCAAACCATGCAAATTTATATGCTTTGTTATTCATTCAAATATATTCCCAAGATGTACAACAATCATGATCAGGTATTGGTAAATAGGGCATGGCTCATGAAGAAAACCTTTGCTAATTAAATTTGGTTCTTGGCATATAGATATGGTAGCATAAGTATTAACTCTATCCAACCTACACTTTATTGTTGCCAACTTGCCATTTCTATTATCCTTAATGAGTTTTAATATAAACCTGAACAAGACACATAAAACTACTACACTGGACATGCCTCTCTTCTTGTGCTCTTCTCTGATGTGTTCCACTGATCTAACTTTTAAAATAAAAGAGGAGGCTCCTAAAGTATGGTTTCTGGTTCTTACAATTGGATGCAGAGCCAGCTCCATTTAAACGCTCATTGATGGAACCTATTTTTCATTCTGAATAGAAACACGTTTGTCAATGGAGTGGATTCAATGATGGCTGAATGAGTGGATGCTGAAGGAAGAAGAGAAAAGTGACAACAAATCAGCGAATCATGTCCATTACAGAGAAAGAGGTGGGCGAAAGGGGTGAACTTTCCAGCAATATGAAAGTAGACCAGGGTTTAGATGAAATGGCATTTCAGATGACTTGAGTCTGTTTATGTCTTGTTGTATGAGAGAATCAAATATGCAGTGTAGTTATTTCCCCAGACAAAGCTGACTCGTACAGAGACTGCAGGGCTTGTAAGGATGTCATATGGACTAAAGACAGGGTTCTTTTCTCAGGTCAAAGCAAATGGAAAGATAATATGAAAGAAAAAAAAATAGACAGAAAAGCAGCAACAAGGGAAATGGAAATGTTTGTGGGAAATGGACCTTCCAGGGCTGATAATCATGCACTGCCATAACAAAACACAGCAATTCAACACAGCAATGAAACTGGCGCACAAACGGTAGGAAAACTTTTAAAATTTTTAAATAAAAAATGCTTGTAAATCATTACAAAAAGCTATTTTATATGTATAAAAAATACATCACCTTGTCTTATATCATTTCTTATATGAATTTCTTAATCAAACAATTTATCAATGCTCCAGAGTAACTTAATTAACTCTTGCAAACATGAACAATTATAAAATATACAAATAGCACAAAACATGAATAGTTATTGAATCAGAATCTTTTATTTGGCAAGTATGAGATGTACAAAGAATTTCCTTTAGTGAGGTTTCACATAAATTAAAATACAACAGTGTGATGCAATATGGCAATACAATATGATACAATACAATACATTAAAGTGCAAAAATGCAGTAACAAAATGTAATAAGTACAATACAACAACACTCACTCTGACATTCTGCTTCCTGTTAGAGAGGAAATTGAGAATTCAGTGATGGATATATGGAGATACACTGGGCTGCCTCAGTTTATCCACAAGTAGATCGGTGATGCTAGTGAAAGTGGAGTCCAGAAACAGAATGTGTTGTCAGTGTGAGAGCTGTTCACATGCTGTAGAATGTATTGCAGAACGAAGCCAATGGCATCATCTGCAGACCTGAGTTAACCATGCGTATTCTCATTATTTCATAACACATTTTATCTCTTTTATTTTAGATTTAATGCTAAACATGATTAAACGTAATTGTCCCTATAATATAAATCTGATGTGCAGATGTGCTCCGATGAGCTCCCATGTGATGTGTAACCAACAAAGGTTAGAAACATCAACCCTATTACCACTCTATTATTATTATTATTATTATTATTATTATTATTATTATTATTATTATTATTATTTTAATCATGCATTTCCTACAAGTTTTACATCCAAACTGAAATCTGAAAACAATAGAAAATGCCATGCTGTGTTTGCGCACTGGGTGTCTGACCCATGACAAATTATAGAAAACAGAACTGCAAAATGTTCCGCCATCTTGAAATTGTGGAGATCATATGATCATACATCAGCGTTTTTTAAAAACCTGTTTTGCCTTGTCCTCACTATACAAAAATGGCATTTTCAGATTTTGGAGATCTTACTTGAAAAGATGCATTTTCAGATGTACTCCTGTTATAGGCCTTAGTGCAAGGTAACAGTAACACAGGTTACAAGGTAAAGCTTACAGAATATAACATTAAGTCTTTTAAGAATACAACCTTTTATCAATTCGAAATGTGTGAATAAATGTTATATAGGTAGGCATTTTATTAGGTACAGTTGAGGCCAAAGGTTTACATACACCCAGGCTAAAGATTTAAGATAACATTTATAATAACAAGATAATAAAAGATAACATTTCATGTTACCATACATTTCCTGTTTTAAGGCTGTTAGGGTGTCTTATTTATTACTTGTCCATAGTAATTTCAAAATAATAAATATGAAATTTATTTCAGCTTTTTTAAAAACAGATTTTTAGTGGGTCAAATATTTGAATATACTTTGTTAGTATTTAGTGGCATTGCCTTTTAATTGCTTGAATTTGAATCAAACACTTGTGGTAGACTTCCACAAGCTTCTCACAATGCTTTTTGCTCATTCCTCCCGACAGAACTGGTGTAACTCAGCCAGGTTTGTGGGCCTCCTTCTTCAGACTTAATTTTTCAGTTCAGTCTAGTAATTTTCTATGGGATTCAGGTCAAGGCTTTGTGAGGGTCAAATGGTCTCCAAGACTTTCACTCCTCCAAAAGGCTGGTGATCACCTGCAAACTTCAGTCTGGCTTTTTTATGCCAGTTGTGGAGTAGAACTGAGGTGGAAAATTTATTCTGAATCTCAGCAACCAATTTTTCAAGTTCCTATGTCTATTGGAGACACATTGCTGCAACACAAATCTGTCAACTTGACATAAGTCTGATAACTGGAGTGTTCTCATCTTCAGTAACTTTTATCGCTTTATCTGGATCAGGACCACAGTGGATGTGGAGCCTGTCCCAACAGCATTCCAATCCATCACAGGGCAGCATTCACACACATGCACATACTCATTCACTCCTAGGGACAATCAAGCATAGACAATCCACCTATCTACATATTTATGGAGCTTAGGATCGAACCTGGGACTCTGAAGTTGTAAGGTGATAATGCTACCCTTCTGAGCACCAATGTTGAACTCAGATCTGATTACCCTGGTTGCAAATGCTCTAGCTAAAGGCTCATGTGGCAGCAGGGGTAGTGGTCAAGCGTCAGCTACGGATGGAGAGGAGGCAGGTTGAACTGGCAGGTAAAATGTGATGATTCTCACCTGTGTGTGATTACCACCAGGTTACTTATATGTACTTTGTTTGTTCTTTCAGAAAAGAATGCCATGAACCAGAGAGAGTGGGACAGAGCTGAAATAGGTTACACATAACATAAGCCTGTCTCCCGGGTTTCGGTACCACTATGAAACCTGGTGTGTGTGAAGGTCGGTGGGAAGGAGGACTTGGGAGATAGGCAGACTTTGACAGAGCTTTGGGGCTCACTTAATTTTCCAACTAGCGCTTTTCAGCATTCTTTTAACACCGCTTATTTTATGTGTGACCTCTGTCAGCCCCGTCCCTCTCTCTCTGGTTCACAGCATTGTTTTCTGAAAAAACAAAGCACATATAAGTAACCTGATGATAATCACACACAGATGAGAATCATAAGTGAAGTGAAGTGAAGTGAAGTGACTTGTGGCCAAGTATGGTGACCCATACTCGGAATTTGAATAATGTTTTACCTGCCGATTCAACCCACCTCCTCTCTATCTGCAGCTGACGCCTGACCACGCCCCTGCTGCCAAGTCAAGTCAAGTCAAGAGGCTTTTATTGTCATTTCAACTATATATAGCTGATGCAGTACACAGTGAAATGAAACAACGTTTCTCCAGAACCTTGGTGCTACATAAAACAACGTAGTCACCTCACACAACATAGAGTTACAAAACACAGAGCTGAGGACTAGACTAAGTTGTCCTAGCCACATAAAGTGCATCGTGTGCAACCTAGTGCAAACAGTGCAAAACAAAACAGTGCAGTGCCACAGCTCATTATACCACAACACTGTTGAATTCTCAGAAGTGATTGGTCAGAAGGTTTTGATTAATTTTCTATAAGAGCATGGCTCTGATAGTAGTGCCAGCTGTAATTCCAATAACAGGTTTATATTAATAGTTTTATTCTAAAACGTTATCGTTTCTATGGTAACTGCCCATTCACAGGCGCATGTAACTGTAAGTAGTTAAAAAGTATGATGTGTCATTCATTAATATGTTAAAAATTAATGAACTGTTGGAACATTACAGTTAAAAGCTTTTTTTTTTTGGAATCAGACTTAAATAATTATGAGTGATAGCAATAGGGACTACAGAAGGTTGTACCACAGAATTTTGTTTTGTGTGTGTTGGACCAGTAAAACATATCCCCCTTTTTAATAGAAGGTAAAAAGTAGAAAATTAAGTTTTAAAAATGCATAATACTATGTCAAAAAGGCATCCATTTGGAAAGAGTAAATAAAGTGAATAAAATGAACAGTGACTCTCAATTAATTCACATTACTCACAGAGATTTTGTCAGTTTGGATGTATAATGAATTGAACTTATAATACCGTAAAACCATTTACATTTTCTAATAAAAGTTTTGATTAAACAACATTTATGACTATATTATCTTTATCCGTGTATTCAATAATTTCGCATAACAATCCACCCAAACCTTTGACTGCTTCATTTAATATGACAGTAGGATTCTTTATGAAAAGGAATCGTCAGGGTTCTTGCTAGGAATGTTGATATTGTCTTGCTGCTAATATGCCATTTCTATATTATTACCAGTACTAACAGTACTGAAGGATAATATTTAATATCTGTTCTAAAGTGTGGTGGGAATCTTCTCTTCACACTATCACTCGATTCAGGGGCCCCAGTTTGGTTTGTGCTGAATGATGACAAGACCCGCATTAATGCATTACAGACATGATGTGTGAGCGAAATTTTTATAAGCATTACTTAACTTTAAGTCTGGCAGTGTCAGTTAAAATGTTTGTTTGATAATCCACACCTGTCATTATTTGAACGTTTATTCAGCAGCACGAATCAGTGCAATATGGAAAAGTGCTGACATCAGCTTACACTAATGATGCTGGCTCAGAGAAGGCACTTGATTAAAGTTTAGCTCAGAGGAAGGGAATTTCACTGCACCACAACACACTTGCTTTCTGTCTTGTATTTATTGCTTACTGCTGAAAAATCTGGTGACATCCTCTCAAGCTGTAACACCTTTACTGAGATAAGATTCCTTACTTTTTTTTTAGTATTCTATACCACTGGTGTTTCCCCCCCGAATGCCTCAATTTCCAATGCTTCAAGAATGACACTCAGCCCACACACCCACACTGTCCACATTTACATAATAGCAACAGTGGACAGGAAAATTCATAAATCTCCTCCATTTGACATCTCTGCATATCATCTCTTAGGCTGCAAGAAAACTGGAAGCCTTAAGAATCTGAATAAATTTGCACCAGAAAAAGTGTTGTTTCATTTTAGACTAAATCATCAGGAGAGGCTTTATACCAGTGTTTGCATTTCTGCACTGCTATCTTCCAACCTCTATATTACTATTTCGATTATGTCCATATAAGTGCCATTCTCTATTTCCATCCTGAGATGAAACATTTCCCCAAGGCTATATATGTTAATCAGGACAAAATTGCATAAATGTGTGTCTTGTGCAGCAAATTCTATATTTAACTTGTTGCTTGATGGGAAAATTTAAATATTGCAAGTAAAACATTCCAGGAAATAATAATGTCTCATAAAGAAAGAAAATGTTTTAGACGAGGATTGACATTTGGTGCTGTTGAATCTTCTTGTCAATCTAAATAAAATATTAATGCCAATTTGATAGGGAAGTCAACAAGTGGAGCAATTATTAGCAGCAGTTTATCATTTTCATCTCTCATATGACAGTTCATTATATGCATTTATAGCAGATGAACAGGATAACATTTGCAATTCCTCTATCTATATGCTGCCTGGTCTAATAGATTTGCACATAATTGTAAATGTCACTCTTCTTTGAGCTGCCCATAAACTATGCATAAGGGGTATTTTACAGCCTATCAATGGACTTCTCGTCCTGTCAGTCTTGTATTATACTGAATGGATTCTTGAGTGGCTTGTAATGGCTGATACTATTTCCTTCTCTGTGAGTCAACCATGTGGAACAGTCAGGCCACTACATGAGCTTTTATAGTATGAAACACTGTTGGATGTATCTTTAATGCAGCAGGACAGGAGGTGCTTTGGACAGGAGAATCTGTGTGACTGATACTTGTGCTTAGAGCTTCAAGATCGCTCTTCCCAAAGAGTTTATTCCCAAATCTTACCTGGATCTCACCTGGATACTGTAAACTTGTACCTTGTGCTGATACTGCATATCCTTTCAACACATTTACTGTTTGATGTTATTGTATATCTTGTAGTGGAAGAGTAATGTTTTACAATCCCTAGAAGTGTCACCTAGAAGCGGTTCCCTTCTGAGTCTGGTTCCTCTCGATGTTTCTTCCTCATGTCGTCTCAGGGAGTTTTTCCCTGCCACTGCAGCTTCTGGCTTCCTTTTTGGGGAGCTAAATAAAAATCTACATCTGGGTTTTTGTAAAATTGCTTTGTGACAGTGTCTACAAAGTGCTATACAAATAAAATGGAAATGAACTGAATTGAAATGATATATACCCTTCTCACAAGTTGTCAGGGAAAACAGAGCACCATGTGGCCATTTTTAATCTGTTGTTGTTTACCTGAAGTAATTGAAATGCTCTTTGATGCAGGTGGGGTTGCGTTAACGTGTTTCTGCACTGGGAGGGAAGTGTTTAGAGATGAGCTAGAGGGGTAATGACTAATGTAAAACACCTATGTCCTGTTGCCCCATATATATTTATGTGATCTCTTGATTCCTGAGCAGTGAGCTCAGGAAGCAAATGGGTGTGTGTGTGAGCAAAGCTAAAGCTGAACAGAAAGCAGCAAGTGAGCTGGAAAGTTGCAATATTATTTGTTTCGAAAAAGTACTGACAAACTACTGACTGACTACTTTGCCAAGAGCATAAGCGCGCACACACACACACACACACAAAACTACTCATGTGCGCTCTTACTCTGGATCTGCTGTGTTCTGTGAGCAGTGTACTGCCAAGATTTTCTTTTCTTTAGCTGACCACAGTCTTTGAATAGCCCTAATTAGGTGTGAATGATGGAGAGAAATGCCATTTATCTGGCAACATCTGGCATCTGTGTTCTTTAGCATTCTGCATGATAAAACTTAGACTTTTGTGTATGTATATGTGCCTGAGTCTTACCAGAAATTCACACATTTGTACCCATGCATTGTTCAATCAGATGTGTTTTTCACTGTGATAGGCACAGATTTTCCGTGGATTGTTGTCATGCAATTCATTTTGGCAGACTTGAACATCTTGAATTCTCTAATTCATCTTCTTAATTTCCATTTGGCACTGTCATTTGGATGAAGCTCTTTTGTCTTTGAACCAGGAATTAGTGTGTGAACAGCATTTTCACAGATTTACAGATAGTAAGACTTTCATGCTAGGACTTGGTGTGAAAGTCTGGCTTTTCCCAGAAACAAGCCAGGCTATTATCACATAGTACCTGCAGTTTATCCAGTTTATCCATAAATACTATAATACAATCATAAATTACTTTCAGAAACATTTAATCAGCCCTTGTTTATTTTAATTTACCACACATTTAAGAAATCATACACAAAGCAGACAAACTGATTTTTCTCTTTCCATTTACACAACACATTTTATTACAGAAGAAAATCTCCATTGCTTGTATTTCACATGTCACAATAGACTAACACTAGCTCTTGTTGGAAACTTACTGGAACACTGCAACTAAGGTTTCACAGAGATAGCAGTGTCATTGTGCTTCTCAAACCTGTGCTCTGGAAAGAGAAATTTCAGCATCTCAATCCAGCATTTATTGTAAATTGTACTATAAGCATACTGTTAAGTGATTTGGCATCTATCAAAAGCCCTAAAATTTAAGACTTTGTGGTGCTTTATTAAAACTAACATTTTGTATAGTTGCTGTATTTTACTAATACTTGTCTGAAGTTATTCCTTTAGAAATATACACAAACATTGTTATGCACAGACCATTTTACAAACTAAAACCACATATTAAACAGTGAGCCATATGGACCATAGCTTTTAGATACCATCCAATACGCAGTTCATTTAAATCGTTCAACATTAACATCACTGCACTATGTAACGTGAATTTTATGTACTTGAGAGAAATATCTTTAACTTTATCCTTAACTTTATTCATCCCATGCTGGCTTCATGATACTCAGTAAAAATTTGGAAATCATTGTGAGGTATAAAATGCCCACATTTGCACAATGGAACTGTACAAGACATATACAAGGCATAAACTCTGTATTGATGCAAGTGCTCAAAGATATTCTATAGACAAAGCAACATAACAAGAGAGTATTTAATGTGTTTTCAGTTTGACTGATTTACTAGCAACAGTGTCTGCTAAATGGGCTGTTGAGGAAAAAACAGTCCTCTCCATCAATAGTTTTTTATTCTGCTGAGGATGCTTGATTCGTTTCCCTTTTTGCTTTAAGTTTGAACATAAGGCTACAATATAGTTCAAATGTTTTTTACCCACTTTCATCCAAGATTACAGCCATTTTAACAGCCTTGTTGCCTTCCTTGCACTTTTTAAATAACCTGTTTAAAAATAAATTAAAACTAAAAACAGAACGTCAGAAAAAAAAACACCACACCACAGAATTCCTGACTAAGTGTGCTTCTAGAGCCCATATTTCTGGAGCAATTCTGACTGCCACTGGCGCTTCCGTTCTGGGAATGCCTGAGGAATCCTGATCTTGCGGAAATCCCGAATGCACTGCTTCATCTCCTCTTGAACGTTGGGTCTTTCCAGAGTCTTTCTGCGCACGAGTCCACCCTCACGTAGCCCCACACCACTGGTCAACGATTGGAAGAGCTCGCTGTTGCGCCTTTTATCTGGAAGCTCCATCCACTGCACGGAGGCACCCTTCTTGGGTGGCCTGCCGAGGGTGAGGGTACTGGGGGGACGAGATACTGAATGCAGGGCTCCACAAGGTGCTAGGGAGCCTCCAACTACCTCCTCACGAGGCACCAAGATGGAGCCTCCATCCTGGGGTGATGTGGCCTCTGAGTGGGTCTCTGAGCTGGAGGTGGACAATTCATTCAAAGAAGCTCCACTTTCACTGCCCTTGTCTGCCAGCTTCTCAGGCTTGGGTTCCTCACACTCTGTCCTCGGGGACACGGTCCTGCAGGCAGGCCCTGCCACACAAACAAGAACATCACTGAGAAGATAAACATTTAACAATGGCTTAACACAAGACACACATATATACAAGATATATACAGGGTATTTGTATTTGTATTTGTATATAACGTGTAAAGTAGAAGAATAGAAGAAAGAATAATGTTTAAAGTTACAGTACTGCACTCTGTTGTGTTTTTTTGTCTCTTAACACATGATTTCCTAATCTAATTATCATATCCCTCACAGGATCAATCATGCAGGGATATAAAACGCCATTATAAAGCTATGAATCACATCTTGTAAGCTGCATTGCTGAGATACACTGACTGAACTGACTAGCTGATAAATTAGTTCTGGGGAAATCTTAAATGGCTGTAAGACCCTACACAAAACAAGACAGAAAAAAAATGATGTATGGGGAAACAGAAGTGTGAGAATGGATTATACACATCACAAACCTTAAGTAAGGCAACCACCTACATTTCCAAAGGAAGATTTGAAAGATGTTATTTTTACAGGCTCAAACCAAAAAATGTTTACAGGCTCAAACCAAAAAAAATTTTCTATATAATCTCTTTTTACTATTACTCCATTATACTGAACTGATAGGTCTATAAGGAAAGAGTTTTGGCAGAAGACGTTATAACCTCACTGAGCCCTTGAATGCCATATGCAGGTGCTAATTGGTGATTAGAGGCTGATATCGAGGCACAGGGGAAGCAGGGAGCCACTCTCCCCATGCTAATTATACCTGGAGGCATGCCTGTAAACAGACGTTTTCACACACACACACACCACATGTCCTACCTTGGCTATCTTGATTTTACAAGGCTGTCATTATAATAATCCCAACAACCATTCCTAACATTTCCTTCAAGAAAATAAATGTTTTGGTATTGAAAGATTATAGTTTCCAAGTGGTGCACTGCCCTATGGTGGCACAGGGGTCTGTTAATGATCAATAGATTGTATCACTTTCACAGCATCAATTTACACAGACATCACATACACCTTAATCTGCAGTGATGCTTATCTGTATTCCATGAGCAGGACATTTTTTTTAATTAAAAGGAGTGCTGCCCAGGCACCAGTTTTAACTTTATTATCTTTATAAACCTTGATAAGGTTGTAGATAAAAAAAAAAAAACAACTGAAAAAAATGAAAAAACATATCCAGTATAAAATACATAGCATGAAGAAACCACACATATAGGCCATTATAAAACACACATACACGCTCACACACATTTTTAGCTAATTTGCAACATCTGTGCACATGCAAAACACTTTCCCAATAAGATGACATATAGCTTACTTGCTGGTGTATTCTGCGTTTCATTTGGCCATTTTGAACATCACATTTTTATCTTTCAGAGCTTAGTTGTACCACTGTGCTGCATTTATTCCAAAAAAATTCTAAAACCAACCAAATAAATAATGTGGCTGTAATATTACTATCACTTTGCCAAGTGATGCTAGATAGCTGGCTCATGTGTAGGCCAGTATTCAGTCTAGTATTCAGTGAAAAAGATAATTCTGTTATAAATGCTTTTGTCTAAACTTGCTTCCCTCTGTTCCACCTTATTTCCTTTTTCAAATACTATCAAGCACTGACAGTAACATTTAAAGCTGGGTTTCCAAAGCAGGAGGAGATTAGTAACACAGGTGTATCACTGCCACACTCCTCAGCCTGGGTCTGTAACACTGGGTATTCTATTTCTGAAGACAGCAGGCACACCAGTGAAATCCATCAGTCAACTGATACGTTGTTGGTCCCAAGTGCTCTTTCAGGTTGCGATCTATACCTGGCCACCACACCACATGCCAATAACAGTGAGTTTGACAATATCAAGACAGCCCTTGTGTACCATGACCAGCATATGCCCCCTGAGTCTTGAGGACATGATGGCCTGGTTATCACATGCAATATCCACTAGCATGTCAGTTCATATTGTGAGAACGGTTTCATTTCTGGTGCTACACGACATGGTCTGATGTAGAGTCTCAGTAAGGTACATGAAGGCTTAGCTGCTGACGTATCCTGCAATTCCTGCAGTAATACTGTGTCTGTGGCCATAAAGATGGTACCATGCCATGCTCACATGCATGTGTAACGCTTCATGTTCTCCTACAGAGTACTTTTGCTCAGTTGGACGCAGGAGGCAAAGCACAATTTTCAAGCCCATTCTGTAGCTGGGAGAGAACGGCTCCCATGGCAATTGGTGCTGCATCACAGAAAAAGTTTGGCAGTCTGAGTGGAAGTGAGTTAACATTGGTGAGGAAGCAAAGAGTCTTTCTAGAGTGTCATACACTGTCTGATAACAGGAAGTCCAGTCACATGCTATGTCCTGTTTAAATGTCTGCTGCAGTGGCACTGTGATGAAGGAATACTCAATGAGGAATCCATCCATCCATCCATTTTCTGTCCTGCTTATCCTATACAGGATCATGGGGAACCTGGAACCTATCCCGGGGACTCGGGGCACAAGACATCCAACAATTTGGCTGAAAAAATGCCATGCCAGGTGCAGGAAGTTCATACTAACTTCTGAAAATATTGCAACCAGTTTTATTGGAACATTCTATAAAAAAGCCATAAATCTCTAAAAATACTGTAATAATTAAAACCCATATTTCATGTTTGCAAGCAAACAAAGCTCATGTATCCACATGCAATAAATAAAACAGCTATCCAGCCAAAATGTGTATACATGTTTGGAAGTTATAAAATTAGTGCTACAACCAGCCATATACTTTACTCTTAACCAAAGAGCTATTATACAGGCAGTCTGTTGTCATTTAAACGATCAGGGCATAAAACTCTACTCTTTTTGATTATCATTGCTTTAACCCTTTTAATAAAAGAAAAAAATATGGAACAAATAATTTTTTTTCCACCTGAAACTTGTGGCTTTGGCTTACTTCCTGTGAAGAACATGTAGAAGAAAAACATTTTTTAACAGTCATCTTACACCTCATCCTACATCAGTTTGACCAGAGAGTAATACATTATTGGAAAGAGTACATGAAAACAGACAGGTCATAGTAAACATGAAATTAAACCATGAGTTCATGTCAGAGACACAAGGTAAGGCACTTGTGACCCCTCATATCCATAGAATAGAACAAGTCCTAAGGCCCTGAGCATCTGCAGTCATGGCAAGAAGGATTCTGGAGAAGGCTTCTGTTACCCCAGCTGCACTTCCAGTGCCTAAAGTAAGTGTAAGTGACTTTTTTGTTATCTGTATGTAGTGTGTGTGTGTGTGTGAATCTGTGAACATTCTGGGAGTATTAGGTGTCTAACAAAGACTTTTCACCATTGTAGGTTGCGGCTGGCGGAAAAAAGAGAGTGGAGGAGTTCCAGGAGTGCATACCAACAAAGGACACAAAAACACCTTCTACATGTACCAATTGTAACATCTACAGTTGTACTACACACACACTGTAAGATTTTGTGCATCATCTGCTGTGTAGACAGACCCCCAATGGGAGCAAAAAGTGAGGGCCACACAAGGGTTAATCAGATGCTTCCAATGTGAAATTTTTGCCATTAGCTGTCATTTGTTGTGTTTCCCATTAGCAAACACAGGGTGGGTTTGAACTTTAAACCACAGAGGTAACATAACAGATAAATCCTCTTAGCTGTACTCTCTAACCATAGCATAGGTTTCCATGGATCAGGAGCTTTTGAGTAGCTGTAACACATGTGTGCATATAGACACACACACACACACACACACACACACACACGCACACACACTACATTTATCTCTCAGTGCTGTGCAATGCATGTTCATCCACAGGGACATAGTCACACCAAGGGACAGAGAGGTCATGTACAGCTGGAAATCTACATGCATTTGAGCATACACAAATATAGAGATAGCCAAGCATACAAAATTACAAATACACATGCTTTCACACATACACACCACACTCTGGAGACTTGTTTATCTGGCAGGAACTGTGTGTGTTGACCAAACATCAAAGCAATTTCTAAAGCTTTTCATTCTAGTATTTATTGACCACATGGAAATTTCTAAAGATTATGAAGTAAATTTTTGTCAGGATATTAAATGAATATTGATTTATTTTCTCATTTTCTTATTATTAAGCATAGTGTACTTTTTTTTTTTGAGGGATTTGGTTCTATCTTGTCCAGGATAACCCAGGATAAATGCAATTTCACATGTTATTTCACACATGATCACATATCATTCACAAAATCATATTTATAGGTTCAATTTAAATGTGTTTCTAGACAAAGGACATAAATCCTACATTTATACAGGGTGTATGGTAATCACCTTTCGGCACATGCTAAACTAGATTTAAATTTCTTGTTTTGGATTATGGCTGACACTTTATTAAACCAAATTTAGCTGTTGTCTCCCAATATTCTCCCAACTAGACGAGTCGAGGGGGTGAAGGCTAACATGAGCTTTCTTTGACACCACCTCAGCTTTCTAAACTGTTGCTCATATAGCATTACTGGCTTATAGAACACTTCTAGGGGAGAATGTTACCTATTCTGTATACATAAGCTTGCAGATGCTGTGTTTGGCCCGAGTAACTCTGCTCAACAGGGGAGTGAGTAATGCTTTCCCTTTCAGACAGCAGGGCCAGTTCTGCTGTACAGGACTCCTGGCTGTAGCATCACACTCATAAACTATTCATATTACTTGGCTTGAATGCAATCCTAGGGGATGGATGCATCTTTCTGAACCTATTAGATGTTCTTTTACACTTCAGCCTTGTAAAAATATAATGGTCAGTTTACATCTGTAGACAAATCTACCGTTGCATCTGTAGAAAAATTTTCAAATTTGGTACAACCCATGATTGACAACCTAATATCTCTGTCATTCCAGCAGACCGATATGTCTTTATTAACAGGGCTTTAGTCAAAACCTCCATTGTCAAGTAAATTCCAAGACCAAGACTAGCCTAGACTGAATCAAGATTGAGTCTAAATGGGGTCAAGGCCAAGTCAAGATAGAGTCCAAATGAAAGCAAGACAGGGTCAACATTGAGGCTGATAACCATCAAATCCTTTTTGAAGCCAAACCTTTACTTCAGTTTCATATACGCCAGAACAAAATTCCCTAGAATCCTGCAAAATCCAAAAAAAAAATATATATATATATATATATATATTTGGGCAATAGATTTGGGCATGTAATTGGTTACCAGTAGAAGAAAACTTGAACAATACAAGACTGAGACAGAGACCAAGACTGGACTCGAGTCCTACAGTCCTGTTTGTTAATACGAAATGCAGAACATAAAAAAACCAAAAACAAACTCTAATCTAACTAACAGAATGATAATGACTAATGAAAATGGTAATTATCAGCACAGCTGTCAGAAATGTGTTAGCGGGCAGGCACAGAATTAGCGCCCATCTAATCTCTGTGAGAAGTCCAATTAGCCCTGACAGAGGTGCTATTTAGGACTCTTTCCAAAAAAATGCTGCTAGCTTTTTGGCCTGCTGTGCCTGGATCAGTATGCTGACAGCATGACAGCAGAGGGCTTGGTTATTAATATTTTCATGCTACAAACAAGTAAACAATCCAATAATATAATCATTGTCTAGTGTAAATTAAATCAATGCACTGCTTTGAATCTGAGCAGAGACTGACTACTGAAATATCTAGCACAGTAGTGAGGGCCAGAAAGCTTTCACAGTTTATCTAAGTGAGATCACAAGAAGAAATGAAAACCCAGAATGCTATTCCATCTGAATGCTAAGCTGCTCATCATTTTCACCACTGCTAGTCTGGGACTATAAAAGTCCTAAATTACTAGATACAGGGGTTAGAGGTAGGTGAAATGAGATACCAACCTATAATGCAGAGAATATTCCTGCTGAAACCTTGGAGGAAAAAAACAAAACAAAAGAGGATTGAAGAAGAGAAAAATGAGAAAAAAAAAATCAGATAGATTTCAATATAGCAGTAATACATCTGGGTGAAACAAGAACTTAATATTCCATGGAGGGCAGCTACAAGAATAATGATATGCAGAAATGTAAATGTATAAACATGCTGATCTATGATGAAAGTAGATTTTAAATTTTAAATCTTAGTTGGAGCTAATCTGAGACCATGCACTGGCAAATTTACTGATTTGAAGCTAGAACAGTCCATGTTGAAGTGTCTAGAAATGTCTCCAGGTAGATTGGAGGGATATTTATTACTTCTTGGACCTTTCAATAACAGTTAAAAGGACATTCCACAAAAGCCTTTAACAAGCTACACATGCATACATACATATGTGCCTATCTGGTACATTGTTTTATGTATTAAATCATTGTTTTATGTATTAAATCACTGTTTTATGTATTACATCGTTGTTTTATGTATTACTCTTCTGTCATAGCTAATAGTGTGCTGCAGGCCGATCACCTGTGCTTAGGAGCACCAGATGTCCTTAACAGAATAATTCTCTCTAAGGGCCAAAACTGTGTCCTATAAATAGTGTGCAGCAAAACTGTGTAAACATAATGTGTTCTCTCATGCTTTCACAGTAATCAAACCCATAGAAAGCTCCATCTGTGGCCACATTCACGCCTGGGCTAAACTAGGAAATGCTGTCCTTTAACAACTCTCTTTTCCTCTTCTGATCTGCTGAGTATCATTTACATCTACTGATTCTTTTATATTCAGACAGATACTGATTGAGCCCTTGCATTCTCTCTTACAAAACCTAGCGCAGCACTCAATTATGCAGTCTTTTTTCAGCTCACCTGTGGTGAACTGCTTAATGCACTGGCACATGGAAATTTGGACGAAATTCAACCCACCATAAAATATTTGTCACATAAACATTATGCTAAATAAATGCAATGAAATCCTCTGTAAATGTGAGAAATCCTCTGTTGCAGGCTTCTACATAGAACTTTTATCAATTCCTTCAAAGGAATAATGAATAAAAATGAAGAATGTTAAGTGTGGAACTGAAGAGTGTAGGAACTAGGACTATAACCCAGAATACGGTCATAAGACATGAGTAGGAGGAACAGGGACCGTGAAACCTAGGAGCCATGGCTCTGAATCATAGTATAACCACTTATAAGCTATTAATCAGAGAACTGCTTTAAGTGATGAGCACCGCCCATCCAGTGCTTACTAACCTAAAAGAATGAATTCTCCTGACTCCATGTGACTTTTATTGGATTAGCTGTTATATGGAAAATCAAATAATGAATTAATGAATAAGCCTATTTAAGCTTCACTGGAGAAAAACAATAGCATAACTAAGAAATACCCAGACATACATCCAAATTCTTTTTTCTTTTCTTGGGATTTTTTTTTTGTTGCATTTTTTCTTTTTTACAAACATCAAAGAAGTATACAATCAAGTATAAAGAATACTTCTAGTCAAAGGTTTTTGAACACCTGGAGTTCCTTATGTTTTGCTACAGTTTAATCACTATTATTTTCACAGATCAAACTAAATGGTGCAGAATAGCAATTAAATGAGGAGCCTAAAATTATTTGGTTTGAGCCATTATTTAAGAATAGCTTTTTTGGCAGCAGTAAACATACATATGATGAAATGAAACATAGAGTAGAGAGGAGACACCCTTTAGCAAACAAAAGACATGGGTCTAATTTGAGATATAGAGTTTGCATAACAAATGCCCATAAACATATGCAGAAATGTATCCATACCTTACATGGAATTTAGACAAAAACTGCAGTATAGGCTTTGGAATACAGTCATCGCATACCTCTTTATGTAATGCATTACTAGATGAGCTAAGCATTTGGATGTCAGGTTGAAGTTGGTCCAAATCTTTTCGCAGTCAGGCTGGAAATCTACCCATACCAATTCTCTCTTCTTGACAGAAAGGATTCATAATGGCTTCTTAGAGAGTTCAAAAGGTCTTGTGGCTTATGGATGTGACAATGAGTACCAAGGTAAGAAACAGGTCCATATAGCAGAACTTATTGGAAGATACAAAATATAAGAAGAACCTGAGAGAGAATTTTTCTTTTATATCTTGGAATGTACAAAGAACAATGAACTACCTATGTTGAGTAAACATTACATCACAAACCTTATGTGCATGTACCAGCCCTGACTCTATATTTCTCCAAGCAGCTGACTTATTCTTCATTTTCCTTTAAATTCATTTCTCCATAATTTTATGTTTGTGGGGAAAAATAAGTATTTCTATATCACAAGCCTCACAAGCTGTGTTGCATTTGTCAGTGATTAATTGATAACTGTTAACATTAGCAATAATGGATCATGGAAATTCACCTAAATTCTGCAATCCTAGGGACTGGAGGTCATACACAGGTGAAGAGGGGAAACCTACCCACCACCAACTTTGTATTTTTAGAAACAATACCAGGATCTGCATGGCCTGTATGCATGTTTTAATGAATAAAATCTCATGAGACTGCACTAGTGATGCCACTGGTCTCTATGAGAGGCACTGATTTCAACCCAAGGGCGTCTGCATCAGTCACTGCAGGCAGTATGCACGATCATTTATCAGGCTGCAGCTTCAATGCACTCACAAACACACATAAGAGGTCTTAATAGGTTAGATGTGGAATAGTCTGGTCCCTGTCTTGGGTAGATGTATTGGAAAATGGATCATTTAATCATCTGTCAAGCAGTGAATACAGCTTTATTTTTGAATAGGCAGCATTAATACCATCCTGCAGCATATTCACTGCTACTGCTGAGCAGAAATTATGAACTGAAATTATAGGCCATGTGTCTGTTCTAATGATACAGTCAAATGTGGCTAGAATAGTAATAAGTTCAATACTAGAATTACTGTCACCCAAGATGTGTGTCAATGTTCATCCTCACTCACTACCCATGTAGTATACCACAAACTCACAATAATGCCATTAGTATACCACAAGCTCACAATAATGCCAGTGCATTATCAAATTCACTATGCATTTTTAGTTTGGTAATCTTTTACAATCATAATGAATAAATGTAGGGCATATAAAGGTATCAGATTTTAATCTAGAATAATCCAGATTATTGGTAGCATTGTCTACTGTTTAATCTTCTTCAGTTATGTGGAAGAAGCTTTTAATAGAGAAATAAAATGGAAAACAGACAATCCACAGCTGAGAATATTTGTTTTGCACAGCCATTTCATTACCGTTTCCTGTGCCTAAGCCAGCGATTCCTATATAAAGTAATGAAATAATTGTAAACTTTATTTAACTGATAAAACTTGTAGCACACTATTTCAGGAGGAAACTCACAGGCTTGTTATCTGCTTGATTCCATGGTTAGAAAAGCACATCCATCTCCGTTTGAATGCTGATGAGTGCCATGTTAGTGTACAAGTACCAAGCAGATTCCACGGATGAGCAATCAGGTGTCAGATGCTGACAGGTCCCAGAGTACTGGGTGAACAAATTCTCTATGGGGTCAGTATGCATGATTAATGTTTTAGCAGCACACCCTTGTATCCTGCACTGCATCCCTGTCCAGTGAAATTCTCAGAAATTGAAATTGTGACTAAAAGTAGGCTCACAAAGTGGAGCTTGAATGCCAGATCATACACTGGTGTGAAGGGATCAAGTCGATATATCTCACTTTGCAATACCTTGACAATGCCACATTTTTCTCTCTCTCTACACTCTCTCTCTACTCTCTCTCTACCATCCGATGCTTCCTATTTCCTCAGTGAGAACAATATTTGTATTGTGACGCTGGATAACAAAAAAGATTTTATTGTTAATTGTAGGTTGATTTGGTTTCTGTGATATGGCAACTAATTATACACTAATTTGCTGGGTTATTGGTTAATAGATGATATACTTTAAAAAAAAATGGCAAGTCAGTGTATAGAAATGTACATAAATACAGTTGGCATAGGTTTACCATTTTATTACGTACACTGATCTAGGCAGGAGATTAAATGAATCTTGATTACTGTTTATGGCAGTAGTTTTTTTTATGATGAACCTAAAGCTGAATCTCTAGACCACAGCTTTCAAAATAAGTCAGCTTCTTTTAAGCTGCGCATTCCTCAACCTTCACACTCACTGAAAATATGCTTTCTTATTTCTTTCAACAACACTACTTTATTATAACACTAAATAACAAAGGCTGATTACGGTCTCCTGATGGTGCCCTGGCCTCTTAGTGATTTGAGCGATTCCCTCTGAGGGAATTTCCAGATGGTTTTTGCAATCAATCTAGTGACAACTTTAAACAGAAAGAAAATCATTAGGGGGAGAAACTATCACCCTGGTATAATAATCAGCCTTACAAAAACAGACCAGACTAAGGTGTCAAAATAAACTGGCATGATTCCAAACTACAGACTCTTATTGTTGTTAAATCAATTGATCTCTTCTCTGTTATAAAAGACAATGAAAATAATCTTAGATTCTTATTTAGTACAAAGTTAATTAGGATTATGTGAAAAGCATGTAGTAGCGATGTCTTTATGTCATTTGGTCAAAGACAAATTGAAAATATTAGACAGAAAATTCTGACATTTAAAGTTGGCCAGTTTGGTACGTAATTATGTAGAGAACAACATAACCACATCAGTAAAGTGATTTAAATCCTTTAGGTCCATAATTGACTCTGAAGGGCCATAATTGAGGGGCCATAATTGAAGTCTACGATGGATATAAAAAGTCTATACACCCCTGATAAAATGGCAGGTTTTGGTGAAGTAAAATATTGACACTCAGATAAATCCTGTCAGATCCTTTCTCACCTTTAATGTGCAACTGCAAAGTATACAAATAAAGTGAGAAACAATCAGAAAATTTTTAGGGAAACAAAAAAGAAACAACTTACAACAACCTAGTTGCGTAAGTGTGCACACCCCTAAACTAATACTTTTTTGAAGCACCTTTTGATTTTATTACACCACTCTGTCTTTTTGGGTATAAGTCTATCAGCATGGCACATCTTAACTTGGCAAGATTTTCCCCACTCCTTCTTGCAAAAACATTCTAAATCCATCAAATTGTGAGGGCATCTCCTGTGCACAGCCCGCTTCAGGTCAGCCCACAGATCTTTAGTTGGATTCAGGTCTGGGCTCTGGCTAGGTCATTCAAAAACATTGATCTTCTTTTGGTTAAGCCATTCCTTTGTTGATTTGGATGTATTCTTTGGGTCACTGTGCTGAAAGGCATAATTTCTTTTCATCTTCAGCTTACTAGCAGACACCTGAATGTTTTGCACTAAAATTAGCTGGTATATGTAGCTATTCATGATTCCCTCCACCTTGATAAAATCTGCAGTTCTGGCTGAAGAAAAGCAGCCCTAAAGCATGATGCTGCCACCACCATGCTGCACCGTGGATATGGTATTCTTTTGTTGATGTGCTTTTTGGCGCCAAACATACCTTTTGGAATTATGGAATTATTATAACTTTAGGAATTGGTCTCATCAGACCATAACACATTTTGCCACATGGTTTGGGGTGATTTAGTTGAGCTTAGATGCTTTTTGTGAGAAAGGACTTCCGTCTAGCCACCCTACCCCATAGCCCAGACATGTGAAGAATACGAGAGACTGTTGTCACATGCAGAGAGTAATCAGTACTTGGCAGATATATAACCTGCAGCTTCTTTAATGTTGCTGTTGATCTCTTGGCAGCCTCCCTGGTAAACGTTTGTCTTGTTCTTTTGTAAATTTAGGAGGGACGTCCTGTTCTTGTTAATGTCACTATAGTGCTCCATTTTCTCCACTTGTTGATGATGGCATTCACGGTGTTCCATGGTACATCTAATGTTCTGGAAATTTTTTTTGTACCCGTCTCCTGATCGATTCCTTTCAACAGTGAGACCCTGTACAGGCTTTGTCAGCTCTTTGCAGACCATGGCTTCAGCAGTCAGTTGAAACCAAGAAGATATCAAGAAAATCCTACAGAAACAGCTGGTCTTTATTTGGGGTTAATCAGAATAATTTCATTGATGACAGCTGTATGATAATTACTTTTGTGCATGAGATTGAAAGTGATTTGCTCAGAACTCAGCCACATCTCCAATTATAAAAGGGTGTGCACACTTATGCAATCAGGTTATTGTAATTCTTTTTATTTTTTTTCATATTTTTCCCTAAAAGTTTCTGATTGTTTTTCACTTAATGTTTATACGTTGTAATTTCACACTGAGGGCGGGAATAGATCTGACATGATTTATCTTGGTTTAGTTTTTTTTCATCACAAAAACTTGACATTTTAACAGGGGTGTGTAAACTTCCTAGCAGATCAGCAGATCAGGTTTTATAATATAAGGTGTAATTTTCCCTATTATTAACATGTTATTTTAATGTTTTTCAGTGTCATAAAGGTGTTTTATGATAACATTATTAATATGGAAAACTTGTAAATTGTGCCATGTGGTCACAATGGTCTCATTCCACAGGACCTGAACTTCTGCCATCACCCAGAAGAGGATAGATTCTTCTCAAGGTTTCTTCCTCATGTCATCTCTGGTAGTTTTTCCTTGCCACTGTCACCTCTGGTTTACTCATTATCAACCTAATTCAACATCTGCATTTCTGTAAAGCTTCTTTGTGGTAATGTCTATTGTTGAAAGTGCTGTACAAATAAAATTGAATTGAATAAATAAAAACCATATAAATAAAATCATAGGTAAATATAACTTTATGAATGCATAAAGTTAGCATAAACTGCATTACTGTATTACTGCATTACTATATTATGCAATGCCTCTGGAGAAGCATTTGTGTAAAAAAAAAATAAGGGATGCCATTTTTTAAAATGTTAATACAATATCAGTATCAGATAAAATAACTGATACTACAATACTGGCTTTTTTCTCTGATTGCAAATACTATTTAAAAGATGTTATATGACCCACATGGCAGTATTTCTTCTACCTATTGATGGACATAAATGGGACTTTGCATGAAATAACCTTTCATGAAAAGAAGGACATGTTTTCATGACCCATATAAAAATAAGTGAATAAAAAAAGGTGAAACACAATTTCAGTATGAATGAAATCCTGACACTGTCATGTGAGCAACCAAAACCTCTGCATGCACATGAGAAACAAAAAAATCAAGCTTTAGGTAAATGTGTATGCACCTGATGTCTTGCATGGGCGAACCACAATAAAGGCCAAATTTAATTTTTGCACATTTTCAGTCACATTTATATTTGTTTTCCATTTCAAGAATTCAGCATCTGTATCCCAGAGCAGCAGTCTTAACTCTTCTGTTTCAGTGTTTCAGCTGTCTGGATAAACAATATACTACTCTGTGGAATTTATACCCCTGGAACTTTTTATTATGCGCATCCAGATAGAAATATTTGCCCGCAAAATATTCATAGATCCATAGAAAGACCTTTGCAGAACACAGACAGATATATGAATGGAATAATGTATGTGACCTTGTTTTTATCAAAACAATCAGTCCAAATGAAAGGGTCTATATTTTCTGAAACAGGCAATCAAGCTTTTTTTATGGAGCCCACTGCCTATTCTACAGCTCAGTCAAAACTGCGGCTTGGGGAAAAGGAATGCATATATTTGATCATTCTATAACCAATATAAAATTGAATGAATAATTGTAGAGGGCTTTTCTCTTGTGTTCCCCAACACATTCCTTTGCAGCAGGCAAACGCACAGTCCTGGCATCATCACTACTTTACACACTAAAGCACCAATACACTGTGAAGAGAATGATGGCCAGACTGCATTTAATGGATATGTCAATATCCGGCTATACTACTTATGTCTGTGAATAATTTGGCCTCTATATCAAGTGTTCACACCTTCCATTAATACCCTATATCAAGGTTGATTGATTCTTTTGTATATTCAGTGAGCCTTGACCTACCCATTCTTCTGGTTCATAAGATCTTACTTACAAAGAATTGAGCTGTTTGTGCTAATTTCTGCTCTCATTTTGGCTGGTATGGAATGTAGATGGTTACGACTGAAGCTCTAAAAAGGCACCATTTCTTGCCATTTCTTTTGTGGTGGCAAATGGAAATTGTCAATATTCAGGAAAAATTCTACATTTCAATTTATTCTGTCAGGTAGGGGATCTTGACAAAAGCACTCCAGCAGAGACTGTGATGAAAACAGACATGGTCATTTACTTTTGAGGACAGTTATGGCTGATGAGGACCAGCACCCACCACCTGGGATGGAATTGGCAGAACAACTGCTGTCTTAATCATAAGGGTGTGTGAAGGTACCTGGAGGATGAGCACGTCTGGCAGATGACAAGGATGTATTTGTCAGCCTCCTGTGTATGTGTCTGTGCCATCTCCTCGCTGACAGAGATGCAATCAGAGTTTATATTCACCCAGAGAGACGAAGCACTCACCCATGCATACCAGTCACTCATGGAATTCAGTGGAATAATAATGAGACATGACGATATGCCACTGTGGTAAGGACCACCCTATTACACACTCACTCACAGATACACACAAACATCCTCACAAATATGCAGTGCCTGAACCAACAGCTGCTTGGCACCAGTCTTTGCCTCTAAAGATGACCTTTTGCATACGTGCAATATAAAGGCAACAGTTTCCCCCAATATTCCATTAAAAATGCCACAAGGAAATGTTTATGTTATGTTTACATTATTCATGATGTAATTTATTATTCTAGCGAGTTAAAAAAAAACTCACTGTGCTGTTTCATGATTCATTTTATCTATACTTTATCTATACTGGCTTAAATACTGTCCTATGGCTTATCCAAACATACTTTTTTCTTTTTCTTTTCTTTTTCTTTCTTTTTTTGGGATGTTTATCCCATTTTCATCAAATTTTAGTTATTTCAAGTGGGGGGGGGGGGGGGGGGGGGGGGGGGGGGGGGGGGGGGGGGGGGGGGGGGGGGGGGGGGGGGGGGGGG
>CM075009.1:17860006-17891310 GCA_037576675.1 Pangasius sanitwongsei | reverse complement strand
ACAAAAAAAACTTTTTTTTTTTTTTTTTTTTTTTTTTTTTTTTTTTGGTTTTTTTACATAATTATAAAAAATTTTTTTTTTTTAAAAACCCCCCCCCCCCCCCCCCCCCCGGCAAGGGAATTCTCCTCTGTCACACGGCAGCTACCAACCAAGGGCTGCAGTATCACAGGGCAGCGCAACATACACTGAGGAACACACTATCTGCCCTTTTCTGCATACAGGAGCTCACGCACCCATGATTGCTTAGTGTTCCTCTGATTGACAGGGGAGAAAGTAATGCCATCATTCCCACCCAGACAGCATGGCCAATTTTGCTCTCAGACTCCTGGCCACAATCTCCTGATGAGAGGATGAACAATTTTCTTTTGCACCACTCAGAAGCCCAATCCCACATTGTTTTAATGCTGCAAAGCATTACAAAACATTTTAAAATTTAATTTTTCATTATGCTCTGACAAACGGCTGCAGTAAGGCCATCATGGGTACTTTTGCATACAAAGTAGATGTATTTTATTCCACTAAGAAGCCCAGCTTCTCTCTGTGATGACTGGTAGATCTCTTAGCCCCCCTAAAAGCTACCAATAATTGAAACTGTAATGCATATTTAAGCTGCATGAACAATACTGGTACTTATTCAGTCAGCTTCAGAGTGCTGCAGTTGAAAGTTAGGGTAAATGCAGACATTTTATACAAAATGTAGTGATTGTTGAGCTTTTGCTATTAACAGTCATACTATACTTATAGTAAATCGAATGTAGATAACTCAGAGTTATGAGTTTGGTCATTTGCTATTAATAGTTACCTTTCCAAGTTAACTATTAAAATTAATTCAGCAGATAGAATGAGCTTTATTATGAGACAATGTTTTTACTACAGGGGAGCAGACTAATGTCTGTCATTAATTTAGTTAAAAAGTCAGGCAGTGATGGATCCTTTCAGCTAACTATCCAGCCACTACTGGTGCAGTAGCATTAGAATATCCTGAGAGCAAAAAATATTACCAAGGTAACGGACACACATATTCAAAACATTGTGTGTATTGGGTAATGCCCAGAGATTAAGCAGAATATGCAATACACTGCCTTAAGACGTGAAGAAACTGCACAAAATATTGTACAGAATATGTAAGTATAAGACTTGGATTTGCTTAATAATTTATTTGTATGTGTGTGGGCAATATGGCAAAAATATTATATCACAGTACTATTCATTGATGCTGTGTCCTTCATGATATTTAGGTTTGGTAACAGAGTATCAGCAAAATGGTTTATTTATTGCCTAATTAAATAAAATGAGGATGGGCTGACAATAACATATTATAACATTCAGTCAGACAGTCATTGCTAGACTACTTACTAAAAATGGAATGGGTCAGTACTGACAGTTCCTGTCTTAGAAAAGTGTAGTGATATAATTTATCACAATATTAATACACTTTCCATCCCAAATATGAATTAAACTGGCCACTCTTCTTGACTATCCAGCTTCAATTCCTGTACATTAGTGTTCTTGTGACCCTCACTAGGCAGCAACTTTGAATATTTACCCATTTCCCTGTGCTGTAACCGTCTCTGACATGCCGAAACAAGTCGGTGCCCTTCCTCAGAGCTCCCTGGACAGCCATCATTATGCTAATAGAGTATGGATGAGGAGTGAGCGAGGGAGCAGTGAAAAGGCTCCCCATGAGGCACACACCCATCATGTAAAACTCAGATGACAAGGCTGTCCACAGCCCAGCACTCACATGGCCTCCAGTGACTGCTCCCCCCCATACTTTCTCTCTCTCTCTCCTTCCATCTACTGTTGGTGTCTCTCACTCTGTGATGTTCTTTACACCAGCTGTCTCTAGTCTACTTCTCGTCTTGCTCTGTTCAGTTTGTGCTCTCTTCTCCCATGCCTTCCCATATTAGGGCTCTTTCCTCCCTTTTTCTATTAGAGATAAACTCCTTGCCCCTGTGCATTTCTACCTCTGCTCTGTTTCTACCACTGTGACTGCACTCCTCTTTTTTTTCCTCTCCATGTGCTGCCTCTCTCTTGTCCCTGTCTCTGAGACTACATTCAGTGTACTGAACCTTCACAATGCAGACTGACAAGAGGTGGAGAAAGGGTAATGGGTGTGAGGTGCCTTGAATGGGGTTCTATTTAGAGTCTCAGAAAAGAGTGATAGAGAGAGAGACAGATATAAAGAGGCAGAGTGTGTTTATGAGAAAGAGAAATGCTAGTGATTTTACTCAGGTTGTAAATTCATGATGTAACACTAAAGACACACATGGTCTTGTTATCTGTGCTGTGCAGTGGTGGGATTAACACTGAAGTTCTATTAACTTTCTTAAAACCACAGCCGTGCCTCCTTCTAGTCAATCACTTGGACCTTTTATCTGTGTGTTTCCTCCATGCTGTCTATTCATACACTGAACCTTATCTCTGTACACACTCTCACAGACCAACACCCACAATCTCGTAATTCCCCATACACACAATTCATATTCATATACATATGGACTCACAGCTCTGTTGAAACTCTTTGAAACCTGCAGAGCTTGACAGCACAGATTTAACCACAGACCTGCAATTCAGTCTCAGTCAAACATCAGGCTTGGATCTGCTGTGGTTACAAACCATGTACTACACCCAAAAGTGCTACCACAGTTTTTTTTTTACATTTTGGTTATGAAGTTTGGGGTTAGACCTGAGCAGACAGGGGAGGAAGTGAGAGACAGAGGAGCACTATCCTAACACAAATCTCGCGGAGCATGTAAAGCTTCTCCTGTCCTGCTAATTGAGTGTGGTTGCTAGCTAGTAAATTAAAGTTGGATATAGGAAAACATACTAGATCTCATGCAAAAATCCCCAATTCCCAATATCCAACCCCCCAAAAACACACACACACACACACACACACACACACACACACACACACACACACACACACACACTTCCACCACTAAAAAGACCAGATTTAATTCAGATCTGAGGGAAGGCACTGTAATGAGCAGACTATTGCACAAAACCAGCAAAGAATGACTGGAATAATATTTGTTACTCAGTGGGTAGAGTTCATGGTGACTAGCTCATGGTAACACTACTTATGCAATATTGGGCTTGTATCCACATTCACTCATTCAAGCCTCTGGCATAAAGGGGTCCAATTATCACACATTTGCAGAGTGAAAAACTCGTTTGCTTCCTATATGTGTGTGTAAATGTGAAATATGTGAGAAATTAAAAGATAGGAACAATAGAGAGGGGTATGACAGAGAGGTAAGACAAATGGCTTTCTTTCTGTATAGAGAGTAAAAAGAGAGATGTACCAATATGTGAAATATGGAGAATGGCTGAAGAAGTGACTGGATAAAAGAGAGAGAGGGAGCTAGTTATGTTAGACAAAGTATTTCTCCATTACTTACTGAAGAAGATGTATTCAGTGTAGCTACTCCAAATCTTATCGTCTCTGTAGTGGTTAACAAAGGCAGATGTCCCTGTGGAATTGCAAGCCACCATGTGAAAGCCGGCCTCGCTCAGTCTGTCGAAGGCCTGCTCTAGGTAGGTGAACTTCAGGTAGAAGCGTGAAGTGTACTTCTCGGGTGGCCGGTCTGGGTCACGGCTCTCGTTCAGACTCTCACCGAACACCTCTTTGGCCAGAGCGATGCGTCCACACACCATGATCCTTGCCACGCGCCGGAACTTGGCATCTGCTTGGTTGTCCCTCACTGTGGTATAGGAGCCACGGTAGCCAAGGGTGATGAACCCTGACCTCTTATCCAGGCTTGGGGTGCGTCCAGGCAGCTCGCTGCTTTGAGAGCTCTCCTCGATATCACTGTGACAGCCCTCATCATTGAGAGAGCCCTGCTTGGCAATACGTGGTGGCCCCAGCAGCCTCAACAGCTCATTCAGCTGGAAGTGCTCAGCCTCATGCTGCAGGCGTTCACGCTCAGGGAAGTGCTCGGGCAGAACTACGTGCCGGTCACGAAGAAAGTCCAGGACATAGCGGAACAGGAAACCATCACGGTCGATGAAGAAGCGGCCACGGCTGTCACGGGGCAGCTCGCCAGGTGCCCGCCGTGCGAACATGGCATGAAGCGTGGTGTCAGGAACGCTGAGCAGTGTGGTACGCTTGGTCACATACACTTGGCCACCTACATTCAGCTCGATCACCTCTGGGAAGGGGCTGCACACCTCGCTGATGGGCAGCACCGTCTCCTTCATGGCCATGGTCCAGATTGGAGAAGCAGGAGGAGAAAGGCTATAGCAGAAAGAACGCAGGAGGTCAGAAAGCAGGACTGAGGAGATCCATGGAGTAGCAGAGGACTGAAGAGGACTGGGAGAAGATGGAGATCAGTCAAGGCTTCAGCACTTCATCAGCAAAGAGGTATGAAAGTTTGAGAGGGAGAGGGCTACATCCCTCTGCTGAGAGAGACAGAAAGAGAGAGAGAGACAGAGGGTAGCCAAGTTGCTTCAGCTGCAGCAACTCAAGATAGAAAGCAAAGGAGAGAGAAACAGAGAGGAAGAGAGAGGCACAGGGAGAGGCATGGGGAGAGGGAGAGAGTAAAGCCTCACTGAGAGGCTTCACATCATTTGTCCATGGTCTGGGGAAGCCACAATGACATCATTCACAGTTAAGGGGGAGGAGCAGCCAAATGGCTCTGCCTTTTAAAGGACCAGTGGTGAATCAATGCAGTAATAAAGCCTCAGAAAAAGCACTAAAATAAACCAGACAATTCCTGATTAATATAGTAGACTTCAGTACATTAAGGTCTGTTTGTAGAAGTGAGGTGAAATTACAGCCTGTTCCACAAAGCTGGTGTGTTGTCAGGCTGAATTCCTATTCATGTTTTGGCACAGGGGTGATAAAAACAGGCATGTAATTTGATATTCTCTGGAGAATAAAGACAGATTAGCTGTGCTTCTCACATTGTCTCTGCCAATCCATTACAAAAGACACACACACACACACACACACACAACTTCTAGTATACCACAGCTCCACCTAATGGACATTCATAACAACAAGTGTATTGCACTGAGCCAGGTTCGGACCTGGATATAAGGTGAAATAACACTGATCACAACATGTTGTGTATACAAACACAAATAAATCAATATCTGAGCATCCAAATCAATAAAGATTGCTCACTTCTCTTACAATTGACTTAGATTATTATATATTGGGTTCTACTATTCGTAGCAACAATCATAACATGAACCCGTCCCCTACCTGAACCTGTATCCAGGTAACACAGTAAACATCACAACATCTCACTAATGACTCCCAGAGAGAGACGAACACATTCATTACTCAGAATTTCTCACCAATTCATGCCGGTGTCCTCAGTTCCACAACTTTCCAACTCCTTAAATTTCCAGAAGCAATCAGTGGGTCCAGACTTACCCCTATCACACTTTTTGTATATATCTGAGTTTCAGCAATAGAACATACTGATCTAATGCTGACATTTTCTCAGTAGCTGACTCTCTGCAAAGCATTTTTTTTGTGAAGTTATGTGAAATGTCAGAGGCTTGATTGCAGTAAGCTTTAAGTTAAATCTCGTGACATCTTTGTTATGCCAGTCAACTTAATATGTCTTCACTGTATAATACATGTCAGTGGATTAGACTACAAAATAACATAAATCCAGTCTGATACCAGTTAGGTGTTACCGATCAGCCAAGACGCCTCAATACTCAGCATCAGATTAGAACATTCATAACCTTTCCTATCAGTTTCACCATCATTACTGAATTATTTTTGCTTGTTTACTAAATAATATACTTCATGTTCAGTTGGCAGAGAATTGAAGGGGTTAAACACAAGACACACCATAATATCCATCATATTCAACACACAAGAGGTGTAAACAATCCCATATGGAGTCAAATTCAGTGACATACTCTGTATTAGCTTTTTTGTAATATGTTTAGTACTACTCATCAGCTATTTGGCCAAACTGAAAACTTAAGTGTCATTTATCAGAGTCACATTAGGAATCCTTCCCTGTCTGATATAGTGCTCTGCAGGGGAAATAACAAGCATCTTGTTTTTTGTTTTTTTTTAGTGCTAATCACTACCTTCTTTCCTCTGGCTGTGTTAATTCACAGAGTGGTAATTATGCCAAGTCGACCGCAATGCTCAATACACTGTCGGCGTGGTTATTAGCGGTGACACAAGTTGGTCAGTAACTGCTTTGGAACTGAGAATATGTTGACTGATCAGGCTTACCGATTCCTGCAGGACTCCTGCTGGAACATCACCAGCATGTCGATGCAGTCTATAGGCAAGGATAGCTAGCATGACATTTGACCTGAAGCTCTGAGACTCAATATACACATACACACCAAGTGCCTTGGTATGAATTATTGACTTATGGTCTGACATCTCCTTAATAGCCAGTTTGTCCTTGGCATATTACAAAAACAGAAAGATATTGGTTGTAATGTTGATAGGTTTTGAATGAATCTCTCTCTCTCTCTCTCTTTTGTTCTCCTCCTGATAATGCAGTGATTTTAAATCAGCACTCTTCCCCCTGCACTGTTCATTGTTGCCCCACTCTTACACACCTCATTCAACTGATCCTCTAATTACCACATCCTTTATGAATTTAATCAGGTGGAGGGAGATGGAGGGGGTGTAAGTAAGTACCTAAAGCTCACAGGTTTATATGCAGAAGATGAAGTGACCCTGCCAGCAAAGGAGGGCGACAAGCAACCCAGTTCAGACTTACAGTGTGATCATAGGACTGAATGTGATCACCACTTCTATGCCAGATGATTATCCTCCTTTCACACATCCAATCTCAAGTCAGTCAGCACTCTCACACTCCACTGTGCGTGCCACACTCTCGCCACTGATTACATTTGCAGTTAAAGCAAGGGGCTGACCCACTTCCAGCTCTCTAGCTCTGAGAAAGTATGCATTATTGCTTTTATGAGTTTGGGACCAAATCAGCAACATTAACCTGCCTGCTGGAAGCAGTGCTCATGAGGCAAACTTCCTGCTTAGTGGGGTAATGGAGTATGGCCAATGAAATGGTAAATGTCAAAATGTATCAAGTACTCTCTGAAGCATGCTGCGCCATGTAGGTGTCTGGAAAGGCTGTGCATTTCATTTTCATCTTGAAAGGATAAAAATAAACCAGTGATATACACATATGCAAATACAATTGGACAAAATGAAAAAAGTCCACAACAACAATAAGCACAAACCATATTAAGAAGGTTTTTAGCAGCAAATCCAATGAATTACTTCATATTTCTGCAACAATGTGATATAATGCTGTGATATTCTCTTTTGCAGATGCAGCATGGCAGGGATCAGATCTGGCCTGGTAGTCCTAAACAACTGCTTTATGCTGCAGGGCTGCTTTGCTCTCAGAATGAAGAAAAGAATGAAGACAAGCTGAGATGAGACATCCCCTGTTCAGGAGGCATGACGGCCTGGAAAGAGGCGAGGCCCATGTCATCGTATCATTCTCACACTGGGAGCAATGAGGGGCAGAAAGAAAGAAATGAGCATGGCTGGTTAAGATGGCATTCTGGGAGACTCAAGAAATGGGGAAACATTCAGCAAGGTTAAAGTGGAGGGTAACATTTAGCAGGGGACCACCTTGCCTCTGGCTCCTTTTACTGCTAATACAAATCAAACCAACACCCTCTGTCTCTGCATGTTATGTATGAGCTGGAAATAAAATTTGGGCAAGGTTTGTCAGTACCTTTTCAAATATTGATGCTACATGCAAGATGTTGCTAATGTTGCTAATGTTGACTTTTTGGTCACAACTTTGCACTCCTCTTACAGATTATAAAAACAGCAAAAGTTCCCTCTCATTCAAATCAGCATTCACTTGTAAGTTAAATGCTGATTAAATTACAGTGAACATACTCAATCTACATCTCTAGTCAGGCGATCAATGTTTCACATATTAGGAAAGGAATGCAGATCTGCATTCTCGGCATCACAGCATGAAAGAGAGAATGCCAACCTCAACACAACCCCACAAAGAGGCAGCTTTTGTCATCCAAGCTTTTCCTGTGCTGTGATCCATCACATCATTATTAAAATCAAATCAATATCACTTGCAAAGTCCTCCAGGAACCTCATAATGTTTGATGATCAGCTGACCTTCACAGCCCACTTTGCAGATCTGTCAGTCACACAAATTCACTCTGTATAGTATCAAGGAAAATCAGGCCTCAGCTGTCAGTGTTTGCAGTGTAGCTCCTGATGCCAGCCCCCCCCCCTTATCTCATGTCTCGTGTCTCACTCCATAGCATAAAGTTCAACAGTTTAAAGGGTCCAGTGGTTTGCAATGTAGGCGATGGAACAGAATGAAACTGTACTGAGATAAGAATTTGAAAACTGTTTACTTGAAACTTAAAGACAGTTGTTGAGGTAATCAGGGTGCATTTATGTAAAACATGTATTTTTGTGGTATGTGTTATTTGTAAAATAAGCTTCTAATTTGTGCTGTCAGAGATGGGAATACTTTTTCAGAGGATGAGTGAGCAGTGTAGCTCAGCATTAATGCTGAAATGCCACTGATTCCATCTGATATTTCAGATAACACAAGACCTTAAGGCAAACAGAATGTTTTTTTTTTTTTTTTTTTTTTTTTTACTAAATAGCTCTAGCACTTGAAAGCTACAGGATGTACAAGATTGATCTACAATGTGCTCATTAATCTCATGGGCACAGGTTTTGGTTAGACACTTTTTCTAATCCTGTTACATAGTCAAATATTTGAACAGTGGACAGAATGTCACAACCTCAGACTTCCATTATACAGTAAGTGGGTTTTAAGTCATTTATAAGTGAGATTCCCCCTAAAATGTAAAACAGATCAAGGAGTTTTTCTTTCCTTTAATCATAAATGTCACTGGACATCTACAATAAGTCACTCATTCAAAACTATGGGTCATCCCAGCCACTGAGGATAAACATCATTTGGAGTTCTTCATTACATGGCTTTAAGTTTGACTCCAAACACTTCTCATTCATCTGCTGAAATGTTTTACAACTTCAAGAAGCATCTCTCAAAGCCCTAACTATGAACACTTGATCATCTGTGTCTAATTTTTCCTCTGCTTTAGTGCTTGCTGCATAACAGTGTTATTTGAGGTTGCATAATATGTCTCTATCCTCTTCTCCCCACTCTCTTCTTGTATTTCATATCCTTGAATTGTACTCTCTAAAACTAATGTAACTTGTAGCTCTTGGCACTGCACTGCATTTTTTTTTCTTAGCTTTTGCAACTTTCTTGCACAATTCCTCAGATGGAAATTCTACCTCTAGCATTTGCATCAAAGCAATTTCTTGTAACTATATGCTTGGATTGTACTTGCCACTCAATCATGTGCCATGTAAGAATCATGTAAGAAGATGCAAAACAAAGAGAACAAACGATTTTCTTAAAAAAAAAATAAATAAAAGAAAAAGCTCTCCCTTGAGGACAATCCTCAGTATGCGAGTGAATTTACAAAGGTAGCATCTAACTCTCCATAGATTAGGTGTGAACTCTGTAACACTCTGAATTTATATGGAAATACACCAGAAATAGAAATACTCCAAACTTACAGCAGTGATCCTTTACTGTGCCAAATTCAACAACAGTGTCTCAAACTGATCATGCCGTCTGTGTTTAAGGAAAGGTTTATGTGAAGTGCCTTTTTTTTCTGTTTAAACACACGCTATATAACGAGTCGTTTCTTTGAACCGGTTCTTTGAACCGACTCTTTAGGGTGAATGTTGGGAGTCGACTCGCGATTCTGAAGAGTCTTTTTTTTTTTTTTTTTTTTTTTTTTTAACAGATAGGAATGAGATTAAAAAAAGAGTGGATTTCGTGATGCTTTCTCTGAAAATCTATCACTTGACTTAAAGGCAGTTGTAGTATAGTGAGAATGTTTTTTTTTTTATTATTTAAATGTATTTATAATCAGAAGTTTAGTCGACCTTTAACACATCAACAACTCCTAAATGTGTTCATCTGAAAGATACACTGTGAATGCACAAAACAGACAAACAGACTGCAGTTCGAAGTTATGGTTTTATCATATACGTATATAGCAGAGCCTTGCATAAGTATTCATCCCCTTGGGTGTTTTCACATTTCACATAACAAATCAACATAGTTTACAAAATCCCCCCATTTTCCAGTCCAAATAACGGGTCCACAAGCTGATTTTATTTAGAGAACAGACCATTCATATGGTGGAGCGGATGGAAGACTAGCAACGTTGGTTAGTTAAAAAAAAATAGCAATGAGTCATTTGGGAGTCGAAAGAGTCGGCTCTTATTGGCGAGCTGAGCCGAGTGCTCTGACTCACTGAAGAGCCATCATTTCCATCACTAATACAGAGCAGGCTGCGCCGCCCCCTCTGGAAACTGTTGAAAGTAGGCAGTGAGGACTCAGTGAACTTCTCACCACAATCCCAGTGCAACCTCTGTCTCCAATCAGCTCTCTCTCGCCCCTGAACCTGAACACAGATCCTGAACAGAGCCTACAGTCTACAGAAAGCTCTTTCTGTGCCATTGAAGGAAACTGGGCAGGTGTGAAGCAGCTCCTATAAACCCAGGTAGGAGGAACTAGATGTTTTGTTTTCTGTTCATCATTTCCAAATGAAGAGAAGAGAGCTAAGAGAATTTGGTAAAGCATTTTCAGTATGAACTTTGCATTGTATTACATTCAAATGGCAGTGTTGTAGCAGCCAGAAATATAATAGATACAGCCGGAGGAGTCTAACTGAATCCATTGGTTCAGTTGAATTCAATAGAAATCATGAACAGCTTTGTAGTTTCAAGTTGCTTTAATCTGTTAAGACCAGTTGCGAAAGAATAATTAGAATAAAAAGAATTTATATTAAAAGAAATATAAAAGCCAAAATGCAGTGTAAACAGTAAAATACAGTTAAAACGAGTAATGTTTATGAATCCATTGTGAATTACCTGAATTTATGATATGATCCAGGTCATAGTAATGAATTAAGACTTATTCCATTAACTAATTTAAAATCTTATTTCTCCAACAATGTGTTCTGGACTTTATACATTATCCCTTACTTGAGTTACATATGTGAATTGAGCAGTGAACAGTCATTGAAGAGTTTGTGAATCTCCATATGCAACAAATACAGTCCACTTTAGAATTATTTGCACCCTTTATGAAAATGTAAAAGAATAACACAAGCACTTGGTGATATTTTGAGCTTAAACATACAGGTACACTATATTACATATTGCAATATTTTTTCAAACACGAGAAGCTTTTTTAGAAAGTGCATTTTAACACTTTTAGAGGGATCTTGGGCCACTCCTCCACTGCTCTAATTTTTTTTTCTGAAAATCCTTACTATGCTTGCAGGTATTTTATCATGTATGTATTTTTATATCCATTATCTGGCGTGTGTTGAGCAACAATCAGCTGTTTGTTTTTTTTTTGTATTGAAAGCTCTTTGGTTGTTATGATGATGACAAAGGGATTTTACTTGTGTGCAACATTAACTTAGCCCTAATTTCCCTGTTGCAGATTAATTTTGGGGATCTCTGACAAACCCCCACCCCAAGCTCAGTGACAAGCTTCAAGCAACTAGCATGCAGGCACTAAAGATTTGGCAATGCTGGATTAGATGTGGTTCAGTGGGGATCTCTCCAATTCTGAAATTTTGAAAGTTGTGTCCATTTGGCTTTAGGAGAAAAATAACTAACTTTTCCAACTGTCTGAGTAAAAATGTAGTAAATGTAAAAGGTTGTGTATAATATTTTTATCTAGTCATTTTTACCCACTGTTTTGAGGCCGTGCCAATAATTCTGGAGTTGACTGTATGTAAATATCATTTAAAAAAAAAAAAAAAGTTATTGATACCAAAGAATAAACACGATAAATATGTTATTATTGTGGTGTAAAAAGGTACTGCGGTTATCCAAACATGTGCGCCCCTGATCATCATTGACCAGTTCTAAAATGTTCTCTGTCCTTGTTTCTCTTTCTGACTTTAGACCATGGTGAGTGTTTGGGATGTAGTTCTGATACTGGGTTGTATATGGCTTCCCTCCTGCTTGTGTCAGACTGTCTCTCCTCAAGCTGGCAAGCTAAAGTTCCGTCTTGCTGGCTACCCGCGCAAACACAACGAGGGCCGGGTGGAGATCTTCTATAACAGCGAGTGGGGCACAATCTGTGATGATGACTTCACTCTGACTAATGCCCATGTGCTCTGTCGCCATCTAGGATTTGTGAATGCTATCAGTTGGTCGCATAGTGCCAAGTACGGAGCGGGCACAGGTTGGTGTAACAGCTGATGTTTCCTTTTGTGATTTTAAAATGAGGACACAGTATGAGTATTGCAAATTTGAGTTCAAGTCTAAAGAAATACACTCAGTGTGGTAAAAAAAAAAAAAAACTGGAGAAGGACCAGAATAGAGTGTTGTGATCACTAAAAATCCTGACTGCTTAAAAATAAAACAACTTGAACCAGTAATTCTTTATGTAATCTTGGTTGTTAAATTGATTTATACCACAGCACTGTGGAATTCTCAAATCTGTTCTGCCCTGTCCCTGTTTCCACTTGGCTTGCAGTACTAGCATGCTCATTAACTGTGCTCCACATCACTGTCTCTGCAGGTAAGATTTGGCTGGATAACGTAATATGCACAGGCTCTGAAAGCAGCATTGAGAATTGTGTGTCTCGAGGGTGGGGCAACAGTGACTGCACTCATGAGGAGGATGCAGGGGTTGTCTGTAAAGATGAGAGGCTACCTGGATTTTTGGAAGACAACATCATTGAGGTAAGCTGAATATGGTAAGAGGAAGATAGGATGTGGCTCTGTAATGCAAAGGAATTGTAATTTGAATTTCCAGACCCCAAGTCTACTACATCTGCAACCGTTGATGGATGTAGACCTGTATGTTACACTCTGAATATCTGAGACTTTGGGATAAATAGCTCATTCAAACACAGTCATTTATTTTTTTTTAAAATTTATTTTCTAATTTGATAATTCAAGAAAATCTTTAGCATAAGTTAGTTTACATGCTGCTCATATCAAATTGAACTTTGAAAGACAAGTACACTGTGCTGCAAATGGTTTTTTGTTTTTTTATGTTATTTTTTTGTCCCCTCATGCTGGAACCAATTATCATGCTTCAAACCGAGCAATTTGAATTAATTAAAGCAATGACTCAGATTCTGCAAAAAGAATACAATAGGACGAGTTCTATCAAAGCAGTGTCATTATCTGAATGCTGTGAGTGTTCTTTTTTCTTACAGAAAAGACGGTTTTCCATTTTTGTCATTTACTTTTGTTACTCTGAATGTTATTCATGTAGGTTATTTGATAAACTTAAAACTCACTCCAATTCATTTTTCAATTCGCATATGTTTTACTGGGGAATTGTAATGATCATTCGATTTTGCTGTCTGTCATGTGACCTAACAATGTTTTATTCTCTTTCACTCTCTCTCTTCATGCTTCTTTCCCCTCTTTCCCCAGCTGACTTCTACAGGATGGGGTTTAAGAATGTAGAGTAGAACATGGAGAATGCTAGTGCAAGCTGTGCAAGCTGCTGCAGCCTCTGCAGGAAATTAGCCTCTTATGGTCTGGCTGCCTGTGTACTGACCTCACATCCTCACATCAGACGGAGAGTGTAGTAGTAAGAGAGAAGGGGTGGAGCACAAACAGCTGCCTGGTCTCTTTACTTCACACACACACCTAGGCTGGAATATTGCATATAAGAGATTTCAGGTAGAAATTTAGCATAAATTCTAAAAACCAATGAAAAAGAATTGTATGATGAGTAGTCTCACCAAATAGGCATAAACCCAAAAATGGGAAAGTTGTTTACCATCAAAAAAGAAAACAATGGGACTGGAAACTCACCACAAAGTCACTCACAAACAAATACCCCCATTCACCCACACACGCAAATGCACACTCATAAAGAAACACGAAAACAGATGCACAGGGAAAGGAAGAGGTTCTTATTCTGTTCACTTCTGCAAGGACAAGCACACCATGGCACTGATTCTGCAGACTGAGTGTACATACTTGAGTGTGAGTGTGTGTGGGTGTGTGTGTGTGTGTGCGCGTGCACGCATGTACTCAGCTCACATCTGGATTTCTTTCATAACTTCACAGTTGTTCCCATTTTCTAAAGCTAACTTTGACAATTATACATGTCTTTTTTAAATCCAGTCACATGCCACATACTAAAGTATCAGTAGAATAATACTGTTTGCAGTTTGCACATGGTGTATAATAGTGGTTTTGTATAAGCCAAATTACAACTTTTTCTACAGCAGGTATAATCTATCAACTACTGCAGTTAGTAGAACTTGTATGGTGCTGCCATTTTCCCAGCATATACCATATGAAAATCTGATTGTCAAAGTTAGAATCAGTTTTCAGGAATATTATTAGATATTCCTACTAGCGATGTACACAGGCATTCAAATATCTGCTTAACTGCTTCAGGTGATTTAATGCGGTTTTATCTCATGATGGGTAAAATGGGTGATCAGATATGAAGATGTGAACACTTAGTACAGCTCCATTAAAAGTTGAAACTACATTGGACACCAGTTGGATGCCTCAGCTTTTTATATGAAGCCCATGTTAAATTATTATGTAAAGTATATATTAATGTAGCTTATTATATTAAAAAGTGAGTGGGCCTGTCCTATTTTGTTAGATACAGAGGTAATGGAACCTTATGACAACTGACCAGGTTTGTATCAGTATAGTAATAGGGTCGTACAGGGAACACTAGAGGAATGTTCTTTAAATCAGTCCAGGGTTAGTGTAAGGTTCCCAAGAGGTCAAATAATGTAAAGGTTATGGAATGTTAAGGGAACATTCTCTGATCCATATGCGTAACTAAACATCAGCATTCTGTAAAAGAAAACTTTCCTGGGAACTAAAAAATTTTTCTAGGTTTCCATTTTGTTTCTGCTATAAGCTAACAATACAACATTTTGGAGCTGTAAGAAAATGTGGAGTTATTTGAAGTTGCATATATGCGTCTCACATGTGACAGATTTGATTACCAAACATTTATTTTATGCTATATTAAGTTATTACTTTATAACAGACATTGACAGTAGAATAATATATCGTTGCTCTTGCCAAGCCTTTTTGCTATTGGGATTTCTTGCTTTTATGAAGGGATATGATATTATGCAATATTAGCCTGTGGTTTGAAAATCCCTGCTACATTTATTAAACTTAGATAGATCTGTTCCTTAACCCTCTTAAAGTCCCAGCGTATTATTCATATATTCATCTTAAAGCATATTATTCAGAAGCTACTATGAATTATTCACTAGCCACAGTGAAACTAATAGGAAAGGTATGTAGTTACACACGTGAGGAATGTGAGTCATGACCCATCACTGAATCCTGGGAGTTTAAGGGGCTACATCTGCAAAAGAGTTTTATTAATGTCTAGACTTAATGTAATATAATCTGCAAGCAAATGAAAATTTCGAAAATGTGCCATTATAGCAAAGTAAGCCGCATGCTGATTGTTCAAACCACTGTGCTAAAAGCAGTACATTCATATAGCAGATTTTTAAAGAGGCAGCTTGTGCTCATACAACAAAATATTGGTCTTAGTAACACAGCTGTGTGTTTCAGATGCAGGTGGATGAGAACAGATTGAAAGAGATCCGCTTGCATCCTGTCAGTGCCCAATTGCCTACTACTGAGGGTGTGGTGGAGGTGAAGGATAAAAAAGGATGGGTTCACATCTGTGACATCGGCTGGACCACCAAAAACTCCCGTGTGGTCTGTGGGATGATGGGGTTTCCCAAAGGCAAGACCATGGCAAAGAGGACACACAGGTATGAGATCAGGCATTACATGTGGGTACTGGAAGGGAAGATTTTTCCCTTGACAGTATGAGGAAAGCATGAGGAAATGAGTAACCCAGGAAAATAACTTGTCAACTGGAAACATAGCTTAATAAATACACTGTATGGCCGAAAGTATGTGAACACCTGACCATCACACCTATATGAGCTTGTTGAACATCCCATTCCAAAACCATGAGTATTAATATGGAGATGGTCCCCCTCTGTGGCTATAACAGCCTCCACTCTTCTGGGAAGAGTGTGTCTGTGCGAATTATTTGCCCATTCAGTCAAAAGAGCATTCAGACAATGCTGTTGGATGAGAAGGCCTGTCTGTGACTTTGATCATGGCATGGATCTTGGTACCAGAAGGGCTGGTTTGAGTATTGCATAAACTACTGATCACCTGGAAAGTTCCAAGAACAGGAGAATGACCAGACTGGTCTGAGCTGACAGGTAAAGGGTGTAAAGTGTGATTATTTGAGTTACTATAGACTTCTTGTCAGCTCAGACCAGTCTGGTCATTCTCCTCTGATCTCTCTCATCAACAAGGTGTTTCAGCCTGCCACAGGACGTTTTTGCTTTTCGCACCATTATGTGTAAACTCTAGAGACTGTTGTGTGTGAAATTTCCAGGAGATCAGCAGTTTGCGAGATACTCAAACCAGCCCATCTGGTACCAACATCCATGCCATGCTCAAAGTCACAGAGATCACATTCTTTCTTCATTCTGATGTTTAATGTGAACATTAGCTGAAGCTCATGACCTGTACCTTGCATGATTTAATTCATTGCGCTGCTGCCACATGATTGGCTGATTAGATAACTGCATGAATGTGCAGTTGTACAGTTGTTCCTAATAAAGTGGATGATGAGTCTATACACACACTGTTCACATTATTCAGACCTGTACACTTGTATACCTGCTTATTCATGCAATTATCAAATCAGGCAATCATGTGGCAGCAACACAATGCATTAGATCATGCAGATACAGGTCAAGAGCTTCAGGTAATATTCACATTAAACATCAGAATGGGGATAAATGTGCTCTCATTGACTCTGACTGTGGCATGGTTGTTGGTGCCAGGCGGGAAAAAAAAAACTCCAGTCAGAGGAGAATGGCCAGATTGGTTCAAGTTGACAAGAAAGCTACAGAAACTCAAATAACCACTCAGAATGCACAACAGGTTGAACCTTGATGTGGATAGGCTACAACAGCAAAAGACCATATCAGGTTCCACTACTGTTAGCCAAGAACAGGAATCTGAAACTACAGTGGCTACAGGCTCACTAGGCGATGAATGTATAGTATGAGTAAAAAAATGTAGACGCACATGATTAAATTGATACCTATGTATAATTCTTTTCTTCACTTTTGAAAATATGATTTGAAATGCCACTCTTCCCCTACAATTAGCATTCATTTAGAGCTTAGGAAAAGCATCCAACATGTGCTCAGCATATGTGATAACCTTTTCAAAATAATTAGAAAAGCATCCCAGACGATTCCCTCAAGAAGCTTCTGAGAAAATGCCAAAAACTCAAAAAGCGGTCATTGAAACTGAAGAATGTGAAATATAAAATAGATTTGTTTAACACTTCTGGTAAATGCATAATCATATATTGTATGTGTTGAGGGTGTCAAGGTGGGGTGATGGGTAGTGTTGCTCCTTCACAGCTCCAGGATCCCTGGCTCAATCCTAACTAAACTTACTATCTGTGTGATTTTCCTCTGGGTTGTCTGGTTTCCTCCCATCTACCAAAAACATTCTGGAAGGTGGATTGATGTGAATGAATGTGTGAATGTGTGAGCATGGTGCCTTGATATGAACTGGTGTCTCATCCAGGGTGTATTCCTGGGATTGGCTCCAGATCCACTGCAACCTTTACCAGGATAAAGTGATTACTGAAGATGAATGATGTCTTCATGAAATATGTCTTATTTCATAGTTTTTATGACTTACTTTTGTCCATTTCCAGATTCGTCCAAAATTCTCACTGGTACTGCATAGAAAGTTTAACATGGCATAACAAAAATATGATAGAAGGACAAACAAGGCATGAGTGTTAGGCATGAGTGTTAGGAGTGTTGAAAGATGGAGCCTGAGGAAAACAGGAAGCAACCAAGAGAGTTCAGCTGCTGGCTGCTTTTAGAGTCTTATGTATATTTTTTATCTTAGTCATTGAGTGTTGAAAGTTAATTTAGATCAATTTCTGAAGTATTTGTCTAGCCCCCCTCCCGAAGTCCGTCTGCGTCTTTCACTCTCTCTTTCTGTTCTGAAACTGTGGTCCACGTCAGAGACACTTTTGCAGATTCGCACCAGATGGTGAAATGTAAGCAGAGAGTACTGTGCTAGACAGACCATGTTCATGAGTGATAGAAGATGTGTGTGTGAGTGCACAGGAAGGAACCAGTGAAAAAAGGGAAAAAAGAGGTTGTAAATAAAAAAAGGGGGATGAAAGACAGAACTCAGCCAAAAAAGAGGCTGAATGAGTCAATCAAAGGATAAGCTTACTGAGAAAGGTCCTGTGAGTATATATTTGCGAAAAAGCATGATTTAGAAAAATACTTTTGCTGTTAAATTGACCATCATTATGGCTACTTAAGGGCCATATTCATAATTGAGTTACATTCTCAGAAATAGTACTAAACTGTACCTATCCTTGTTGCTGTAGTGGTACCCTCAATCAAGGATACATCTTTTATACCTTTAATATGCATCTTTCATCTGGAATCATGAATATAGCGTACCTCTAAAAAAGGATTTAAGGTAAGTAGTTTTTAGAGTAAAGCTTTAAAGGTACACTACATGCAAAAGGTTTACCGTTGAGGGTACCACCCTAGCGAGAGGGAACATGTAGCTGAAATTGAGCATATCAGTATTCTGAGCACTGATACTACAGACTTACGCTTTACACAGACAGCTGCGCGGGAGACTTACATGTGCACAGTTTTGACCTTGAACTTAACAGTGCTTGTCCACAGTACTCTTGCGGCCTCATGCCACTGTGCGCCCTCTTTCTGTTCATTGTTGTTGGTCATTTCTATTACGTTGACTTAGATTTGGTTATATCAAATCTAAAGGTCTCCCTTTTGTAAAGCCCTTGCCTGATTAGCTATGTGGAGTTGGTACCTTTGGTGTGAATGTTCATAATAGATAATTTATGTTTTTCAATATTCATTCGTCTTCACTAAACACTTTATCCTGGTCAGGGTTGTGGTGGAGCCGGAACACTGGATGTGAGGTGTAAATACACCCTGGGTGGGATGCCAGTACATTGCAGGGTACCATGCACACACACATTATCACACTAATTTACACCTAGGGGCAATTTAGGGTAGCCAATCCACCTACCAGCATGTTTTTTTGTAGGTGGAGGGAAAATGGAGAAGCCAGAAGAAACCAACACAGACAGGGAGAGAAAACATGAAATGCCACACAGACAGTAAGTTCTCTGGATTGAATCAGGGACCCTATACCTGTGAAGTAGCATAGCTACCCACTGCATCATTATGCCATAGCTTTCATTTTAAGAAATAGATTTTTATAGTCTGAGAATGTTTTCTGCTCTGCATCTGACGCAAAGCTATTTATGAAAATGACCCTTCAAATTTTATGTCATAGCAGATTTTCTATAGTTATGCAATCTCTAATGCTAGTAGCTGAGATTTAATCTTAACCAAATAACCCTGGGGAAATGCCTGAGCATGTAGAGAGCAAATATTGCTATGTGTGTTGCACACCCGGGAGATGGAGACAAACACACTGCATAGCTTACACTTAACAATGCATAAAATGAAATGCTACACTTACAGTATGTTGGTATAAGTAAACTGTCTCAAATGATAATTGTGTGGTCTGTATTCCTATAGATCTTATATACTTATATTTTAACATCAGGTCAATTTGTATGGTCTCTCCCTGGAAAATTCAGTGAGAGTTACACTGGGGTTCTTGTCAGTAAGCTGCTAGAATGTTAGAAATGTGTCCGTTGTGTCAAAGGGGTTGAGTTGGCAATCCCAGGTTGCCCACATTGACCTGGAAAGGTATAAAAGCAAAATAGACTATTTTAAAGCCATTTCTAATATGACATCTATGCTTATTTCACTCTAGCTCTGTCTCATTCAATATGACTTACATTTTTTTTTTTACCAAACTTTTTCAAAGATGTTGGCTCTTGATTTGTTTACTAATCCTTTTATGTAATTACCGTCCCTAGTCACAATAGTGTGTATAGGATCCACTCTGTGGCCTGCAGTGGGAATGAAGCTCATCTCTCTGCCTGTACCATGGTGTTCAGTAAGAACACTAGCACCCCCTGTCCTGCCGGAGGCCCTGCTGCAGTCAGTTGTGTGCCTGGACCCCAGTTCACTCAAGGTCACAGGCACAAAAGCAAGCGAAACCGTAGAGTAAGCTCAAACTTGTTGCCTCTTGAAGGAATAGTGACCACTGTATGAAGTAATTTTACTAGCAGCTTCTCTCAAAGCTCTGAAAATGTATGGAATGTGTTTGTAATGAAAGCTTACTATAATGTAGTGTAGAAAATATCAGATGTGTAATGTTGCTGACTTTAAAAAAAAACTCCATACAAACACTATGCCTTCTCTTTGGCAGTAAACCATCACACAATAAACTAGTTAGAATAAGGACTATTTAAAGTTATAACAGTAACAAAGGTAGTTCTTTGTCTCTGACCCAGTCTAAGGTGCGTCTAAAGGGTGGTGCGAGGACAGGGGAAGGCCGGGTGGAAGTGCTGAAGGGCTCTGTGTGGGGTACAGTGTGTGATGACCACTGGAGCTTGCAGTCGGCTAGCGTGGTATGCAGAGAATTGGGCTTCGGTACTGCTAAAGAGGCTCTGACTGATGCACGCATGGGCCAAGGTGGATTACACTGAGCACTGAGCACTTTTATCTTGAACAGAAAGTCTTTAGCCATTAGAAGCTGATATAATGCAATACTGAGAATGTCCTTGTAAGCTTTCTGTATAGAGCATGCCTGCATGTGAAACTATTATAAACCGGTTTTTGTGCAAACTGATTATCGTGCATTATTATTAGTGGTGTAACCTTTATTTTGCTCATGTTAATCAGAAAATGTAATACTGTGTAATGATAACCTGACCATAGGCACAGGACGCATCTACATGAATGAGGTACGGTGCCGTGGGGATGAGAAGAGCTTGTGGGATTGCCCTCATAACAACGTCACTACTGAGAAGTGCAAACACATGGAGGATGCCTCAGTCAAGTGCAATGTCCCTTACATGGGCCTTGAAAAAAGGGTCAGAATCTTTACTTCTAGAGGCATCGTAGAATCACCCCTTGATATTTCATGGATGCACTACCTACTGATTTTAAATGAGCCACTGGAATGAACTGTCTTTTACCTTTCTTTGCTCCTTGCTGCTTGTCTCTAAATCCATCCCAGATCCGTCTGGCCGGAGGCCGTACACAGTTGGAGGGCCGTGTGGAGATTCTGGCCACTAATGCTGATGTTTTAGGGAAATGGGGCCTGATCTGTGGGGATGACTGGACTTCTCGAGAGGCCATGGTAGTATGCAGGCAGCTGGGACTGGGACATGCCAGCAGTGGCCTTAGAGTAAGAATTCACAGAATTTTAAGAGCATGTGTATTATATCAGAGGTACCCACTTATTTGCCCAATCTAACATGCCTGGCTTTAATATTCAGATCTTGGAATTATTTGCATTAAATAAACAGAGTATGAAACTGGAGTGGATGTCTAGAACAACACGCTGAGATCGTAGCATAAATTATCTCAGGACAAGAAACAAAACACACAGACTATGGTGCAATATGAAGTGGGTTTCTTTTGTAGATTCAAGCTGTGGACTGACAGGTTCCAGATGCAGCAAGTATAGGCTCAAGCATTCAGAAGTACAATAAGCCTGTCCTATTCATAACTAATTATAAAGCTTAAGCACTTGCTGTAGTATAATATCCTCCTAGAAACAGTCAAAATTAGTGATGTGTTGTTCATAAACAAGTCAACTGTTTGAGTCAGCTCTTTAGTTGACCATTGAGAATGGTCGGTAAATGAAGACTGGATCATTTTTTCCTTTTATTACTATTAAAAGTATTTTTGGAATTGCAGAACCGCACTATAATACCAAGGACTGGCATTTGGCAAATGTGTTAGATATTTTGAGAGGGGATGCTAGCATAAAATTGGTTTATTCCACTGATATAGACCACAATATTGTCCTGTACAATATTGTAGGAAGCTAAACTAGCCATAGCTCTTAACTCACTTAGGTGAGCATTTAGAATGTTTGGTACATAAAGACAGCAAAGCTTGCTAGATCATTGTATATCATTTGTATTCTACAGGCCTAATGTTGTTAATCTATGATTAAAATCTATTCTAGGAAACTTCTAATCAAAATCTCAAAGATTTTCATCAGGGCGACTGATGAGATGTATATCTGACATACAGCTGTTTGCAGTCTAGGCCGCGTGAATGAGACAATCTAACTACACTGCTTCTTCTTATGATAATGTATTCAGTGATGTTTATAGTAAGGTGAGCAGTTATCAAGATTAATGGGCAGGAATCTTCCTCAGATAACTTCAACTGAAGTTAAGCACTGACACAAAAACACAATAATATGAATGAATGCTTATTGTATCCACGTAGCACATGCTGTTTATTAAACAAACAAACACTTTAAAAAAAACACAGTAATGTTACTTTGTTGATTAGAAGGAAGAGTATGATTTCACTACATAACTTAAGTGGTAGGCAGGCAAAGATGAATAATCATTGATTAAAAATATTGCATATGTGTCAATAAGGCAATGAGCCATTTGTGTCTTATTGGTAAGCTGTACTAAATGATCTGACTTACTGAAAAGAATCAAAATTCCCATAATTAGTCAAAATCAATCTATTTATTACATATTAATCTTTGAAATAGCAGAGCATGACCTTGTGTAATAGAATTGCAATCTAGTTTATATTCACTAGATTGTCGTCAGGTAGCTCAGCGAATAGTCCTTGCAGTCATGATTCATGTGCAGTTCCGTATGGTCAGGGGCATGAAGGACCACGAGGGCAGAGTGGTGGTACAGGTTGGATCCAGATGGAGCACTAGGGAGGCCACGGAGGCCTGCCGTCATCTAGGTCCTGTCTATGCCCTGCATGCAAACACAATAACAGAGGACTGCTATATGAATAAGCCTTTTCATATATCTGAATTTAGATTTTAGTTTTGTAAAAACAACAAATACTCGTGCTATGATTTTGTGGATGAGAAAGGTTATAGAATATATATTATGGATCTGTACTCCAGTAATACATGACAGAAACACCTAAGCACGATCTATCTGGTTTAATGTGCCATTATTATCAGATTGCTTGAATACCCTCATTATAATTATAGATAAGATCTCTATAACTCTTTGCACTGTCATTAGCATCATCCTCTTTGTTACTAAGGAAACCTGGTACTGGGACAGCAGTAACGTGACTGAGATGGTGATGAGTGGTGTGAAGTGTCGTGGAGACGAGATGACTCTAACTGAGTGTCAGCACCATAGTGTTGTCAGCTGTAAGAGGGCAGGAGCTGCATTTGCTGCTGGAGTTATCTGCACGGACAGTAAGTAATATGTGCATTGATTAATATTGTGCATTCATCTACATGATAGCACTTGGTTTATTCATTTTTTTATTGCTTTTGTAAGAGAGAAATGACAAAACTGTTTCTTGAAGCTTTTAGAAAATAAACAGTAAACATATCCTCGTCTCCCATGATCCTCAGCGGCACCAGACCTGGTCCTGAATGCCCCTCTTGTGGAGCACAGTGTCTACATAGAAGACCGGCCACTGCATTTGCTCTATTGTGCAGCAGAGGAAAACTGTCTCTCTAAATCCGCAGCCAATGCCAACTGGCCGTATGGACAGAGGCGTCTACTTCGCTTTTCCTCAGAGATCCACAATGTGGGCCAGGCTGATTTCCGTCCCCGTTTGAGCCGTCATGCCTGGGTGTGGCATGAATGCCACAGGTAAACATTTGGGCAGATAACCAGCACTGCTTGTTGGTTATTAACTGTAAATATATTTGTCAGAGGCTGCTGCATTGAAGGAATGATGACTGCTAGAGGATCTAAGGCAACTAAAGGACCAAAAAAAAAAAAAATTCAACATAATAGTCAGGTTTTGCTGTTAGCTCCTGAAAACTAAAGAGCAAGAGCTTCTCACTCACTATTTTCCATTGATTTTCAATGTCAAATCCAATGAAAAAGTAGCAGAGACACCAAATGACGCGGTTGCAATGAGATATGGCAGGGTCAGCGCGGGTAGTTACCGATCAACAAGATGACAAGCACAATGGTGTTAATACTGGTATTAGCATAAAAGTTAAAGATTTGGAACCTGATCTGTTTGAGCAGAGTGTACAGATGTGGTGAAACAGCCAAAAAGACTAAAGTGCTGCTGCATCAGTCACTTTAGTTAGAAATGAAGCAAGGTCTAAATCTGACTGGCACCAATATCAGCAGGGAGTTGAATGCCATTGTGGCAAATGTAGGAAATGAAAGTGAAAAAAAACCCAACAAAAATCTTGATAAAAAGAAGTTTAAATTAAAAAGGTCAAGTAAGAATTTGATTACAAAAATAAATCTTGAACACCATTAATTATGAAGATTAATATGCAAGTCTTTGTGGGGTGGCTTTTTCTTTAATGATTTGTGCCATTTAATGGGTAAAAACTGGAAGTCATGGGCATGTGTAACTGAGCTCTAGTGTTCATACCATGGGTTCAGTCCCCACCTATAGTTTTTGTTAATATTTAAATTTGCTTCTGGAAAACACATAGAAGCTTAGTACTACATAATGTTCTAGTCACATTTTAGGTATTTTATGTATTGTGAGCAGGCATTAAAGTGAATTAGTCTAGTTTTATATCTGAAAATGGTTGTGAGTGCAGTTATTTTGCCTGCAGCACTCACTACGTGTGTGTTACCCCTACCAGGCACTATCACAGCATGGATATCTTTACCAACTACGACCTGCTGGATCTCAATGGCACAAAAGTGGCAGATGGTCACAAAGCCAGTTTCTGCCTCGAGGACACAGACTGCAATGAAGGTAATGCAGAGGTTATGATTATGGTGCTTTTGATAGGCAGAGCCCTAGGCCACACATCTGGGTCTGATTTTGCATTTTACGAGTGTAATGTAGATGTAGGGCAGCTGGACTTTAATCATCAGCATACACACAGAAAGAGTGGCACAATCCACATAAACCAAATAACACATTTGTCCTCATGGTTGGACAGTTTTTAGGTTACATGTCTATAGAAAATTAACTTTGTTTTGATTTGTTAACTTTATTGCTGCAGGTGTTTCAAAACAATATGAGTGTGCCAACTTTGGAGAGCAGGGCATCACAGTTGGCTGCTGGGACACGTACAGACATGATATAGACTGCCAGTGGATTGATATCACTGATGTTAAACCAGGAAACTACATACTGCAGGTAAACACTAAGAACCCTATTCATTTAGATTATCATTGTCATACAAACACAGTCCATAACAGACACCTACAGTGATCAGCCATAACATTAAATCCACCTGCCTAATACTGTGTAGGTCCCCCTTGTGCCACCAAAACAGCTCTGACCTGTAAAGACTTGGACTCCACAAGACCTCTAAAGGTATGCCACGGTATCTGGCACCAAGATGTTAGCAGCAGATCCTTTAAGTCCTGTAAGTTGCAAGGTGGGGCCTCCATGGATTGGACTTGTTTGTCCAGCACAGATGCTCACTCAGATCCCAAAGATGCTCGCTCAGCTTGAGATCTGAGGTATTTGGAATCCAAGTCAACTCTTTGTCATGTTCCTGAATGAACAATTTTTGCAGTGTGGCAGGGCACATTATCTTGCTGAAAGAGGCCACTGCCACTACGGAATACTGTTGCCATGAAAGGTGGTACTGCAACGATGTTTAGGTAGGTGGTACATGTCAAAGTAACATCCACATGAATGCCAGGACCCAAGGTTTACCAGCAGAACATTGCCCAGGGCATCACACTGCCTCTACCGGCTTGCCTTCTTCCCATAGTGCATTCTGGTGCCATCACTTCCCCAGGTAAGCGACGTACACGCACCCGGCCGTCCACATGATATAAAGGAAAACTTGATTCATCAGACCAGGCCACCTTCTCCCATTCCATTGGGTGCCATGACCCTGTTGCTCTTTCACCGATTGTCCTTCCTTGGACCAATTTTGGTAGGTACTAACCATGGCATACCAGGAACACCCAACAAGACCTGCCATTTTTTAGATGCTCTGCCCCAGTCGTCACAATTTGGCCCTTGTCAAAGTCGCTCAGATTCTTACGCTTGCTCATTTTTTCTGCTTCCACCACATCAACTTTGAGAACTGGCTTTTCACTTGCTGCCTAATATATCCCACCCCTTGACAGGCACCACTGTAACAAGATAATCAGTGTGTATACGGTGTATATTTTTGGAATGCAGAACTACACTGTAATGGCAAGGAAAGGTGTTTGGCAAACATTAAATATGGTGTTCAGAGACTGCACTCTTGTGGCAGACATATGATACTGCAACAACCCAGCAAATTAACAATACATAAGCATAGTTTTCAATTCAGGAGGTGAGGGATGTAAAAAAATATATGGTTCATTGAACTGATATAATGCTGTACTAAAAGAAGGAACATACACTTGTAGGATTCATTAGTTAAAATGAACCCAAAGTGGTCACAGTCATTTATATCTTTAGCACTTTCTTCCTCTAAAATATGTAAATAATTTTGCTGGTTTTGTCTCTCACAGGTTATACTGAACCCCAATTTTGAGGTAGCAGAAAGTGACTTCACCAATAATGCCATGCGCTGCAATTGCAAATACGATGGCCATCGAATCTGGCTGCATAAATGCCACTTAGGTAACTACTAACCCTATTTGTATGGATCTGCAGTGTTTAGATTTTTCACTTTTTCAAGACATTATTTATCCACCTTGTACATTACTTCTTAGCAATACAATCATAAAGTTTTATTTAATATTCTGTTCTTAGGTGATTCATACAGCGAAGAAGCAGAGAAGGAGTTTGAACTTTATCCTGGCCAGCTGAATAATCAGATCTTATAACACCAATCAACATCACCTGAAACTGCTTTAAGCCACTATGAGAATATCATAACTTCATAATATACTCAACTATTTATTCTTACTGAATACTGTTTTAATATAGTGTCCACCAAGACCTAACCAGAGATGTCTCTTTACCAACATCTGAGGAGTTCTGTGGAAAACCATGGACAACTCTCCAGCTTACATGTGACATGGGAGCTAGCGTTGTTGCTTACAGCCATTCCAACTCAGGACCAGTTGAACAAGGAGCCTTAAATTAGCCCTTTGTCTAAGAAGAAAGACAAGGAAATAGCTGAAGGGAGCAGCCCAATTTAGTACTTCCTAATTAATAGACACATCCAGGTCAAAGTTCTTTTAGTCCCTATACTAGAGAAATAAGCTTTCAGAAAATTTAAAACATTTTAAAGAGAATGTTCATTATGGATGCATTTATAAAATGTTGATCATATTTTTCAACAAGATGTTTCAACTATGTTTATTTATCCCTGGTTATTGAGCATTGTTTATATAACCTTTAAGAAAGTGGATATTGATTTTCAGGTGGGCATGTACACTCTACCCATGTTTTTAAAATTTCACATGGCATGAGGTTAAACTCTCAAACTCCATCTGTATTTAAACCAAAGTCCAAAGCCCTGAGAGAACAGTGATATTCAAACCATGAAAGCAATACTTGTACACAAAGCCAGACAACTCTTCACCAAACAACCCATAATCCACTTTGGGCACCTATCCCACAACTGCACAATTGAAGGCAGTTTTCTTAAAACCTACTTTTCCTGGCTTGTTCTTGGTAGGTTTCCAGCACTGAATGTGCTGCCAGTTTTTACATGAACCATCTGGAAGAAACAGCAAACTTAAGCACACAATGGGCCATAGTTCTTTCTGAATAAAAAGAAAGGCAGAAAAAAGCCCTTAAAACCACTTTGGTGTGATACAAGTAGCTAAACAGTGCTATCATTAACAGTATTTAATTTATTCAAAATTGTGCAATATGTGACTACTGCAGTTGGTCACAGTGAATGTCTAACAAGTTTGGGTGGCTGAAATGTACAAATGAGTTAAAGACCTTAACCTCTTAAAATATTTAACAGGAGCCAATTTAACAAACTGACCCTTATACCAGAACACGGCAACAGAGCCATATTGGTCTTAATAGTTAAACGAGAATTGTATTAAGATTTCATGGATTAATCACTGCAACAAATACCCTGAGACCATGATTATTAATTGCATGTTTATTTGGTATTAAACAGACAAAGAACTTGGAAGGAACATTAAAGTGAGAAACACAGAATCTGAGAAACAACTTGACAAACAACTCAAAAGGAAAAAAAAAAGGAAAGTTGTGAACAGAAAAACATGGAAAAAATTACTGACAAAATATATATTTAAGCCAGCTCCTCTTCTCCCTCCTCCTCAAACTCTCCTTCATCTTCAGCAGTCGCATCCTGGTACTGCTGGTACTCTGACACCAGGTCATTCATGTTGCTCTCAGCCTCTGTGAACTCCATCTCATCCATACCCTCACCTGTGTACCAGTGCAGGAAAGCCTTGCGTCTGAACATGGCTGTGAACTGCTCGGAGATGCGCTTGAAGAGCTCCTGGATAGCAGTGCTGTTCCCAATGAAGGTGGCAGCCATCTTCAGGCCACGGGGTGGGATGTCGCACACAGCTGTCTTCACGTTGTTGGGGATCCATTCAACAAAGTAGCTGCTGTTCTTGTTCTGCACATTGAGCATCTGCTCATCCACCTCCTTCATGGACATGCGGCCACGGAAAACGGCAGCCACCGTGAGGTAGCGGCCGTGGCGTGGGTCGCAAGCAGCCATCATGTTCTTGGCATCGAACATCTGCTGGGTTAATTCAGGTACAGTGAGCGCACGGTATTGCTGGCTACCCCTGCTGGTCAGTGGGGCGAAACCAGGCATGAAGAAGTGCAGACGGGGGAAGGGCACCATATTGACAGCCAGTTTACGCAGGTCAGCATTGAGCTGCCCAGGGAACCTCAGACATGTTGTGACTCCACTCATGGTAGCAGAGACTAAGTGGTTAAGGTCACCATAGGTTGGTGTTGTGAGCTTGAGGGTGCGGAAACAGATGTCATACAGGGCTTCGTTGTCAATGCAGTACGTCTCGTCCGTGTTCTCTACTAGCTGGTGGACAGACAGTGTGGCATTGTAAGGCTCCACCACTGTATCAGAGACTTTGGGTGAGGGGACAACGCTGAAGGTGTTCATAATGCGGTCAGGATACTCCTCACGGATTTTGCTGATGAGCAGGGTGCCCATGCCTGAGCCAGTACCACCACCCAGTGAGTGAGTGAGCTGGAAACCCTGCAGGCAGTCGCAGCTCTCAGCCTCCTTACGCACCACATCCAAGACAGAGTCCACCAGCTCAGCACCTTCTGTGTAGTGGCCCTTGGCCCAGTTATTACCAGCACCACTCTGGCCTGTGGACAGGAAGTGTTGGCTGTTATATATGCACAGTTACAGCTAGCAGGAAACAGCAGGCAAATCAAGATGTGGCACAGTGTCCAAATTAACCCAAATTTGATTACAAGGCAGATATGACAGTATCAGATTTACTGCTTTGCCTGTGTATGCTAGTTCAAAAAAAAAAAAAAAAAGGAAACAATGGTCTATTATAGAGAGTCATGTAATAGTTACCAAAAACAAAGTTGTCAGGCCTGAAAATTTGCCCAAAAGGTCCAGACCTCACAGAGTCCATGGTACCCGGCTCCAGATCTACCAGCACAGCACGGGGGACATACTTGCCACCTGAAAGGATCAAAATAAAGTTTAAAAAGTAAAGAAAATGCATTAAATACTTTTTTTTAAAAAGTATTTTTAAAAGGTACATAACCATGCAAACTCACCTGTAGCTTCATTGTAGTATACATTAATTCTGTCCAGCTGAAGATCACTGTCACCATGGTAACTGCCTGTAGGGTCAATTCCATGCTCGTCGCTTATGACTTCCCAGAACTGAGGTTTTGTAAAAAAACAAAAAATTATGACAAATTACTAGCTTTGCCTCAAAAGCTTAAACATAAAGCAGAGCAGACTGACAGGACCACAGAACAAGCACAGGAGAAGCCTTACTCAAGTCACCACTTGAAACGTTATACCCATCTGACACACTGCTCCAGCAGAGACACAGTTTGCCAAGTCTCTAACGCCATTTTAGGCCGCCGACGCAGACTGGCCGGTCAAAGTCTTTACCCAGACTTAAAAGAAATAATATATAGGTATCAAATACAGTTAAACATATTGTTATTCGGACAGCGAATGAGTAAAAATGTGGTGGAGTTTTTGGCATGGCCGCTGAAAGCGCTTTCCATGAGCTTAACCAGATACAACCGGTCATGTCAACGGCAGGGCGCGCGCGCGCCGGCCAACACCCTTCAGCAACTGCATTGTTTCGCCATTAGTTCATTCACAGCAAACCGCTTGCCGGGGGAAAAAAGTCCGAAAAACTAATAGCTCATAGGCATCTGGGCTTTACATCGACAATTTATCAAATGCGGGATTTATTCCTGAGCCCGATTGTTACATAAAAAAATATTTTTTAAAAAAAGTTATAAAGTTATAATTGAGCATGTGATACAAAAATACGAAAATTAATTATATAAAATAAAAACAAAACTTTTAAAACGACTATTAAACAATCACCAAGAGCTAACACACACTGAGGCCTTCATACAGTGTCAGAGAGAGGCCGGGAAAACCTGTGAATATGTGTTGAAAAGGCAGTCGTTCACTTCTTACCTTGGCACCAATTTGGTTGCCGCACTGTCCTGCTTGCAAATGAACAATCTCCCTCATTCTGCACTCTGTAGAACAAACAGATCGACTGAAAGAAAACTCGCCTGGCTCTGCCCTGCGACAATGAAACCGTAATTTGAGAAATACTTCTAGTTATTGAGTCTGCTGAAATCACCCAAGCTCTCCATTGGTCGCTTTATGTCCTGCGCCCGCCTCCCCGACGATTTAATTGGTGGAGGCTTTTCGCGAGTCACCCGACAAGTTTATGACTATTGGCTGAAGGTATGTACACTCACTTGTGATTGGCAGATATTGTTACAACAATGTTTCAAATTTCTTTCATGTCTTGATCTTATCTGTGACTTGAGTTTCTAACAGGGCTCATGAGCGGTAAAAACAACATTCAGAGGAACGCTGATTTTTAATTTATTTACAATGATCCATCCACATCACAACCCATTATTATCATCATAAATATCAAGTTATTACATTTATTATTGAGTTCTTCTAGCTCTCCTGTTTGACTGGTCATTTGTATTGGGGTTAATGGGGTTAA
>CM075009.1:17798661-17830864 GCA_037576675.1 Pangasius sanitwongsei | reverse complement strand
TCCATTGTGGTGGTGTATAGAGCCAAAAATGTTAGAATTGTGTCTATGTCCCAATATTTATGGACCTGACTGTATATCCCACAATCATAATCTTAAATGCAAAGGCATCACATCCTTGATTGATGAGAAAACATCATAATTATTATTATCAGATAAGCTTTTACTACAGCATGTGCAATATAACATCAAAATAAATACATATGAATGTAGGTATAAGTGTGTAGTACCATGTGTGTACTATGAGTTCTATGCCAAAACATTTGTCCCAGCTGTAAACATAACTAAGTAACACAGACTGCAATGCCTGCATTACAGCAGAGCTCAAAATATCTGCTTTATAAATAAGTACAGTTTCTGAGAACTGGCAGCAAATCTTGGAGGTCAGTTTCCAGATTCCTCTGCATGTATATTATAGGGGCGTTTGAGCCTTCATGATATTATACTGCCACAAAATCCACTGATGTTTACTCTAATTATACTGCATTACCAGACCTGCATAGGAGAATGCTAGTATGAGTTCTCACTCAAAAATACACACACACAAAAAAAGATTTTTAAAATAAAATGGGAGATCAGCAAATCACAGAGACAAATCAGTATTGGACAACCTAGAGCATTCATTTTAACTATATCTTTAAAAAAAAAAAACACAACTATTTGTGCTTTTCTACTTACCGTCTTACAAAACTGTCAGGAAGTGCACAACTCACTAGGAATATATGAACACCTATAAATATACGTAGTAACATTAAGCAAAGGCCAACTGGGGAGTACAGCAGCAGCAGTAGCAGGATCAGACCATCACTTGGCAACCTAAAAGAAAGTTTTGGTCATGAATAAAATATTTTTAAAAAAATATTTAAATACGAATCAGGGAGAAAATATTCAGTACTGGGATGCCACATCCCTACTTTTACTTATATCAGTGCCTCCATAGCTCCGTTCTTACGCTAGCTGTGTGCTGATTCTAACTGACTGTATTAACTGATGAAAATTTCTCCACTGACGTTCATTCGAGTGAAGAGGTGACGATGAGGCACGTGTGAAAATATCACAGTTAACTTTTACCCCAGGTGATGAAACAGAGATTCATGTTGACGATGCTCATAATCATTTCCCATTGTAAGCTTATGTATATACTTTGGCAATCATTTTGTTAGGTAGATTAGATTATAAATGTAGAGATAGGCAGGGCATCTTTCAGTGGAACTGGAGTGAATATTTAAATGAGACTGTCTCCTTTTTCACTTTTGGGGTAATTTTTAAATGCTGTAACTTTCCTTGTGGTTGAGATACATACAAGAGTGTTTTCAGAACTATATACAGTAGAAAATTTGACTATGGAAAGGGTTTTCCCCAGACCGCCACACATATAGTATGTATTATAAAGGAATCAAAAAGCGATTCAATGCAAATGAATCAATTGTACTGTCCCTGAACATGGACTTGATTCATGTCACAGTAAAACACAGCTGACCAGCCAGATAACTAATACACCAGAGTTACTGAGCTGTGACTGAAGCTCTTCTATGGGGCGCCCATGTAACCGACACGAACATATAGAGTTATGGACAGTACAGGCCATTTTAATTCCAAAAAAACCTGTATAACAAAAGCTTTAGGTCGGAACATTTTCTACAACTGAAGCAGCTAACAGGTTTTAAGCCATCTAAGACTAAAGAAACCATTAAAACGTCCTTTAGAGCTCCGCCAATTAACTAATTTAGCTAGCTAACGTTTGCTAGCTGCATAAACAACTACCATTGTCTTTCTTGGAACTAGGTTAGCTAGATATATGATGATGTTTACTTACAATATAATAATATTAGCTATCTAGAGTGACTCATGACGGCTTAAATAATTTGACAGCTATCAGCGTGCCCTCCTTATTTAGGTAACCTGTATACTAGTTAGCAAGTCAGCTAAGTTAAAGCTAGCTATGTAGTCTAGTCATTGCCAAACAAGGGTATGTTATCTAGTAAAATATAGCTAATTTGCAAGCAGACAGCACCAAGCTAACGCGACGAGCCATCTGTTATCCAATCAAATCTACAGTATGCTAACCCTCAGCTGACCTTAGCTAACGTTCGCTTATATTCCTTTATATTCGCTAACCTTTGCTAACTAGTTCCTTAGCTGATCTAGCTAATAACTAAACCTAGCATTAATATTAAATGTGAATCTTACCGCTGAAAGTCAAACATCTGCTCTATACCCCGCGTTTCCATTATTAAAGATTTCTATACGTCTCTGTCAGTACCGACCGGCTGCTTTCCTGCATACTAGTCTTCAACGAGTTACAAACTTGTTATTAAATTTAAACACTAGCTTGTATTATTTATCTGAAATCCCCCCGGCGCCATATTGAAGTCTTGATATTTGTGGGGAGGGTGAACCTCACGATATTATAAGTTTCTCCTTTACACTGACACAGGATCGGCTCTGCGTAACCCGCTCTAATTTTTAATCCCTACAGGCGAAACGTTGAACTGATTCCCGACCAGATTTAAACGTCTATTCCTGTTATACCGTTAGTCTTCGGAAGGACAGCTCAGGCTTTTTCATGCACGGCTTTCTTTTGAAACACTGACATCTAGCGGTTTGGAGTGTGTAACAGGACACGACCTTGTATCGCTGGAATTCGGTGTCTGTTTGTTCATTGTTTCTTTGTTCATTTGTTTGTTTGTTTGTTTGTGTTTTGGTAGTTTAGCTAGGTCTTGTGTCATCAGTGAATGAGTTTGCCATGCTACTAATCATGTGGCTGGGAAAATATAATCACTCTGAAAAACATTTGATTGTATTTAAAGATATTTCAAGAAATTTACTCACAAGCTTTCCTGTACAATGAAATTCTTTGTTTCTACATTATTACAGATGCTACAGTAGATTTCGAATAAAGCTTAATAATAACACATAAAATAAGGTAATGAGCTTATTATAATAATAAAATATGGTAAATAATAAAATAAGACAAATAACAGTGGTGGTAAAAGCGTAAAGTAGCATTGATCATTTACATGAAGTGAGGTATTGTGTAACTTATTATTGTGTAGGTATGTGTGTAACATACATGGTAGAGGGTGGCATATTATTGCTTTTTTACATTTACATATTTTAATCATCCCACTACCTCTATGACAAGTATAAATATGTGGTAATGACATGTAAAAGCAGAAACAGTGTTAGAGTAAGACTTGTCCAAACAATTTAGATGATGACTTTTCATATGGAGTATTAAAAGTCAGCCACAGAAAGTATACTGATAGACTTACATACATTTCACAAAGGTAGCTTTATTCTAAACACCAATGGCTATAATGGGGTGTGGAAAGATTTTAGTTTTAGTGTAGTGTTGACAATTATGGAAATAACCATATCACAGAGATTTGCAAACCTTTTGCAGCCAGGAACCCTGTAACTCTAACATAAGTTCTGCTGACACCCTCAGTACAGTTTCATGAATGTAATCCAAATATATAAATATTAGGCTTATAATTAAAATGTGTACAATAATATTCTGGCTACTAACTGGAGATATACTGTAAATTTCTGACAGACCACATAAGGCCCAAGCTGACATTATTTACGGGCTACATGTTTTTGAGTTATTGAGGTTTGGATTAAATCTCTTTAATTCAAGTGACCAGTCAAATAGGCCAATAACTATACAATAAATCAATACATATATTTCTCTCCAAGAGGTCACTACAACAAACAGCATGTAAGAGGTACCAGCAACAAAATGGCCCAGTTGTCTTATTTGTACTTGAAATACTCAGCAGTTTATTTTAATCAAGAAGTACATTGACAGTTTTCACACACCAGAGGGCAGAATTATCTTTCTTGTAAGCATGCCTTGAAAATCAGGGCAGCATTATTATTATTATTTTTTGTTAACAAATAGTAGTAAGATCATCATAAATTCTATGTGCAGTGGGTATTCTGGTCTCTTTAAATCAAAATCTATAAATATGCATGCTTTGTCAATGTCCAAAATAGGTAAAAAAAAAAAAAAAAAAAAAAAAAAAAGACAAAATGAGAAAACAAAACAAAAAAAAAAGACATACAAAAACACTGATACATGACACTGTCATACTGTAGGTAGTTAAGCTGTTCATTATACTTGCAGTAATTCCAGTGTAGACTTTTCATAAAAGATGCTAATAACTGTTGTAAAGTTGAAATTAAAAAAGTAACAGAGGAACAGAGGCCTTTATTAATATTTTACTTTTAAAAGATATTGGCTAAAGCCCCAAATAAAGTTCATCTCTTTTGCACTCACATTGATAAATAACAGTTGTGCTCCTTTAGTTCAGTGCATTTGCCTCCAGCTGCATCGCCCCAATATGTCTCTGCAGCAAGAGATTAAATCTGCCCCATTCATTAGCCTAAGTGGATGAGCCTTCCTAATAGATGCTCCCCTTCCCCTCAATAATTGCTGTTGATTGGCGCAAATTAGACCCTAGTTGCCAGACGAGTGATTCTCGACGACGATAATCCGATTCCCAACTCAAACTAATAGGATTTTAACTCCAGCTTGGCCTAATGTCCGTCTGTAAGGCCTGGCCCGGCTCTGCTTAGGCCAACACTACCCCTCTGGCCTTCTGCTTCTCGCTGCATGCCTGTGGGACAGAGAAGCAGACCTGCTGAGTCTGTGCCTTTGGCTGAACATGCAGTTATTTACATACTATACAGCTGAAAAGCGTCAGCAGGAGCTGTTTTGTAATAGTTAAAGGCTATGAATGACTACACGGGACCAAAGGCTTGGTGTATGGGAAGAAACTCTGATAGGACATAGACATCTCTTTTTCTCATGTATTTTATCTTGTCCTTATCAACTGAATCCTGTAACTGTGTAGCAACAAAATGTCATTGCAGTTTCAAAAGTGTGTACGACTGAGAATGATGTGTAAAACATTTGAATTAGTTCTAATGCCTTGTAATTTTTTTTACTGCTGGTAATTCATTACTTGGTTGCACCAAAACACTATGCATGTTCTTCATAAGCCACTACCCAAATGAGGACTCACACATATTTGATAGTATTTGTCATTGGGATGATAAGAGGAGATCGGATGCCTGCTTAGGCCTCGAGTCTAATGAAACTCCACTCCATTAGAGCTGAATCGGACAGATTGCCCTCCCAGAGAAATGAATTGAGTTTTTTGTATTTGTGAGATCATTCTCCCTCCATTAACTGCTCTTTATCCCGTCTCTTCATCACAGCCAAATCAGGTTAGACGGCCATGATTAGCTGGGGTGGCCTCCCTTTTTAAGCAGTAATTGGGTTTGGCGGCTCAGCTGATAGCGCCATTAAGACCAATAAAGGCTGGGCTTGGCTTGGAGAGTGAAACAGATTCTTGCGGAACAGATGGCAGGCGCACATAAAGGGGTTTGATTTAGAGCTGGCAAAAGAAAAGTTTGTGTAACTAAAGAACTTGGTGTACAACAGCATGCCTGGGAGACGGTGTTTCATGTACACTCGCTGTTTGTTTTTGTGTTGTCTGTCTTTGAGATGTTACATCATCTTGCATAATGCAGCATTTTGAAATAGCAGGAGCATGAGTAAATGTTTCATAATGGCAAAATCTGAAAGGTTGATGGATGGATCCCTAATGGGTGGATAAACCTAACATCTGCGAAACAAAATGTTATGTACATGGAAATGGTGAGGAATTTGCAGTAAGCTGGAATTTTACACTGGAAAATGTGAAATGCAGTGAATGTAACATATTTTTCCATAGTGACATTTGGAAAGCATGCTAAAATTTATATTATTTCACCTCATTTGGTCTCTAGAACACAAGAAATACTGTGTGTGCTTTTCTTTGCTTTTCAGGAATGTCAGAATTTATATAGCAACCCTGGTGAATTGTCGATTCTGATCGGTCAGAAGATGTTGATTAAAAAAAACAACGGCTCACACAGTAGTTCCTCCTGCAAGGTTTAGAATAATGGGCTCATTCTACAAATTGTTGTAGTATCTTACATTGGGACTTGTATGGAGGATGCTCCACATTGATAGATGTTTCTTGGAAACATGACAAACTGTAGGGTTTTTTTTTTTTTGGCTTGTTAATTTCAATAGAGAGAAAAAAAAAGAGGCTGGTCAGGGAATGGCTGTTTATCGCTGTTAAAACAAAAGTCATAACAGGAACATGTTCCGCAGACGTTCCACAACATGCAGGAGTCGTGTAAAAGAGTAATAGAATCTCTGTTCAGTCCTGTTCAGTCACAACCCTGTATGGAGCCAGGAGGTGTGGTTGAGTAACAAGTCCATAATGATGATGAAGCTAGCCTGATTTGAAGAAATGAGATAAGAAATTAACGGGCTGCTGCATGCAGTAGATTGTGCTAATGTAAGAAAAAAATGTTCTTTTCAAAAATAAGACGGCAAAAGGATTCATTTTTACATTGCCCTACAGTGATGATTGTATTTAAATGTCTCACAGATTCTTCACCATAGACTGTTGGACAGAAGTACTGAGGATATTTAAAACCCCTACAGGGTGTAATACTGGTTAATATCTGGTTTGTTGATCTATATTTGTTGCCCTGAATTAGGCTCTTTAATTTAATTCATTCCAGTTTCTCCCTCATGTATGCTCTTCATGGTTAAGATCGAAAATCTTTGTTTATAGTACTGTTAAATGCACTAATTAATCAGTGTATACATTGGTATTAATTGTTATTATAGTCACTGACACCTCGCATCAACCACGTAATGAATATTTTGGACAGCTCATGGGCCTTCATTTCTGCCCAGTTCTACTATGTTTATCAATAGGGTATTTTCCATGTTATTCTTTCTTTATGTAAATGTGCTGAGTTGCTTTGTCAAAAATCTTTCACTAGGAAAAGTTGCCAACAGAAGTAATAAGATGAATTAGAAGAAAACACACTCACACACACACACACACTTGCTTATCTAGAGGGCTAAATGCTGTGTATAAATTGCATAATGGGTATGGAGAGCTGTATATCTTTCCTGAGCCTCATTAGGATGAAGCGGAGTGCTTATTTTATTTATTTAAGAGCATTTCACAATACTGCTTTTCCCGCTCGGACCTTCCCGGGGGGAAAAATAATGAGAGAGCACTTCAAATGAATTACTGTATACACAATCACTTTAATTATTCAGTTCTAGCTAGGCATTGGGTGTGACTGTTGGGAAATACCATGCATGCTGCCAGGTCTACCTGTTACAGTGATGCGATTAATGTAACAGTGAGATATGCACTTAAAACATCGGATGTCAACAGCTTCTTGCAGATTAGCAGTGGGTTCATGCTGTGCAGTTTGCAGAAGGCCCCACGCAGATGCACTGCTCACTTGTGTGAAATCCCTGCACCCTGGTTGATCATTTGAGGCTGAAGACAGTAAAAAGAAAAAGCTGCAGTTTAAATTAATTTTTAAGGAATATAACAGTGTGCAGAAGGTTTAGCGACGGCTAGTGGCTAATATAGTTGACTGTTTCCAAATTATTATTTCAGCCAAATAACGAAATTATATTTAAAAAGAGAGTGGGAGATAAATGCTCTTCTTGAACTGCCGCTCAGAATTTTTTATTGTCTATGAAGAAACTATGATGTTTTGTTTTGTTTTGTCTTGAAACAATTTTCAAGCCTATAATGGGATTTTATTTTATTTTATTTTATGGGAAAAAAAATGCCAATCCCACATGAATTCAGATATACATCACATTAAAATGTGTAAAACACTTGATCTATATGAAACAGTTTACAAGCAGAAAAGAACCCTATAGAGATTAAGTCCTTCCTCGAGTGCAGTGTGTTATGGCCCTTTATGTCATCATGAAGCAGTATGAAAAATCCCTCATATTAGGCATATTCTTCCCCTGTTTGCGCTAAACACAATACAGCTGCAATTCATGTGCTATACAGCATCCAGAATTATAGTTTGACAAGCATTTGCTCCAGCTGTGACCTCCCCACTGTGACATTCTTATAAAAGAATTGAATTTGCACAGGCTCCGCGATGACTGTGAGGCTGCTCCTCCTATTTGCCTCCTTGTATATTGCTTTTATAAGAGACAAGAGGGAGAGATATGAGAAAGCAAGAGAGAGAGAGAGAGAGAGAGAGAGAGAGAGAGAGAGAGGAAGGAGATGGAATGATGCCATAGATCTTCATAGCTCTGGCAGCAGCTGTCCATTTGAAAATGAATCACAAGATGCAAGAACCCATTATAGAGGACATTTACAACCAAGTGTATTACTGAAACTCTTTAATATATGTAAACAACAACAACAATAATAATAAAGTGCAATGTTTTAGTTTTGTATGCCTAAATAAAGTGTATGCAGGCTGTTTTTGCAATACAGTAACTGTAATCTAGCTTTAAACCTGCACACATTTTACACGCTATGCATAAATATCACTGTCTAGAATAAACCCATAAGATATTTTAGTAACAATTAGTCATGACATGGATCACTATCAGATTATGGACAGTGTTTATGGATTTATATTATGGATCATGTTTCCTTCTCAGTTATGCTCAATAATATGAAACAATACTGTAGCAAGGGCAAACATAAAGCATTTGAAATTGAATTGAGGATAGAAAAGTCTGATCTTCCATCTCTGTACAGCTATATCCAGAGATATCATTAAGTATATTTTGCTCATCATTTCAGGCAAATATTACATTTTTGTAAATTATTTTACAAAATACTGAAGATACAATGACAAAAATGTCATGATTAATCATACATTGGAAGACAACTGCTTTACACAGAAAGCAGATGAGCAGCATTTGTTTCTCAAGAAGCTGCTGATATTCGGAGATAAATGGCTGACAACCAGGGAAGCTTTGCCTTGAGCAAAAATGTACTCATAATGTAAGTACATGTTAGTAAGTAGAGTAGGCCTACTTTTTACCAACATGACACACCGCTGGCAAGTTGACAAGAACAAGCAAAACCAAACAAATGACAGGGACAATAAAATATGTAACATTAAAGAGTATATGATATTTCTGAAAGCAGCAGATTTTTTTTTTTTTAATTATAATAATGTTGATGTTGCTGTAGAGGTATGAAAGTGAAAATGCATTCTTGCCTTACGAATCGGTTTCTCCATGTTATAAATAATAAATACATTCTTATCGTTTCAAATCCTTACTTATAATACTAGGCCAAAGCTCAGTGTAAAGCTACCTGCAGCTTCTCTCACAATGCATTGAAGCAGTCCATTCATTTCAGCACTCCATTGAGATGGCCTGAAGCAATTAGCCTCACTAAGACCAACTCATTAGGAGGCATGGGCTGAATGAGCTCTGCTCACTGCAGCTAATCAATATTAATGATGGATTATTTACAATTAACAATGGGCCCTTAATGGCCCCCTAATTGTTTGTTTTGCTCTAACACAGAGAGGTGAGAATTGCAGGTAGAATGGAGAGATTAGTGAGAGGAGGGATAAATGTCTTCTCAATTACTCAAGCATGTGAGCTGTGTTGAATACAATTCAAGGAAAGCAACATATTTGTCTGAATATCTCAAGGTGAAAAAAGCGGAAAACAATGGGACAATGGTTCATAAGTTGCTATTACTACAGGTTATCTTGTGTCTGTTTTAAAGGTCACCATAGCTACAAAAATTAAATAATCCATTTGATTCTCTCATCTAAGAAAATGAGATGCAGGTTACGACATGACTCTACAACATAATCATGTTTTACTGGTACATTTAGTGCTGTAAAGCCCCAAGGCCTGCAGGTAATCGGGTATCTGTAAAGACCAGGTGTGTTGGGCTGAATTTATGACCTTTCCTGCTGACTGTTACATTTCGGGTTGGACCAGTGCCCGTGCACCCCCTTCCCCCGACACGGAGCATTGTGATTGGCTGCTGCAGGTCTCTAATCACACCTTTCTTGCAAGTTGAGGTAGCACCCTGCAATTTAAGAAGGGTCCCTATACTCCCCTCTAGGTTTTCTCCTTTCCCTTTCTTTCCCCCCTCACGCATACACACTTTCTCGGCTGTATGCTTGTCTAGGCTGCGGGTGAAGACAGACATCTCCCTTCTCTGTTTATAGGAAGAGTTTAGGCTGGAAGAGTGAAAGCAGATAAGCGGCTTTACTTTAGGCTGCAGGAAATCTGCAGCCAACTATTGACACCAGCAGTCTGGGACTTGGAGGCCTGCAGCCTGCTAAGGATCACTCAACTCTGTTAAGAGCGTGTCTGCCAGCATTGAGATGAAAGGATTTGCCGCTGTTTGAGACACAGAAAAGATCTCTAAAACACTGACTTGCTTTTCAGTTGTTTGTCAACGAATGCAACCTAGGGAAAAGACAATGCCATATTTGTCGGTGCTGTTAGCGCTGCTTCTAGCTTCCCTCTCTGAGCCTCTTTCCCTGGAACACCTGAGGCATTTAGACTGGCAGAGGGACGTGCAACCAGGACAGCGATGTCCGGCAAAGTGCCAACGTGAGCAGTGCCCGGATGCCAGGCTGCTCCAGAGCTGCCTATGGGGTCAGGTCCGGGACCTGTGCGGGTGTTGTTGGGAATGTGGGAATGGAGAAGGCCAGCTTTGTGACCCTGAACCCAGGACTGGGTCCACTTTTTTTGGCCAGTGTGCCGAGGGACTCCGCTGTAAAGCCCCACGCAGGGACCCCACAACAAAGGCAGACCCCAAGCCCGTGTGTGTGTGCACCAAGCAGGAGATTTTGTGCGGTACAGATGGGAAGACATATGAGAACATATGCCAGCTACGAGCAGTGCAACGCAGGCTGGGTGAGCAGAAAAAGGTCACGGTAGCGCACCATGGACCCTGCAGAGCAAGTGAGTATATCTCCTGTCCTTTTGCAAAAAGCCCAAAAGTAAGAGTTTATTGTCGGTTCAAATGCAATGTGTAGGATGTGGGTCATTATATTGTCAACATTGACACTGTTTCTCTTGATATTGTTTTTAAAGCAACTTTTTGAAAGTCTTCATCCAGCTTGTGTGTAATTTGTAAGGGTTCTATTAACTATAGCAAACTAAAGTAAATTTGTGATTGTAATACAAGCTATACACAATCTAAGTATGCTTTGTTATACCTTCCTATGTCTTATAGATGCTAAGTAAGGTTTTCACAGCAAAGAAATCTGTGCCACATTCTTTTCTACTACTTTAACAACAGATTAAATTAAGTATAAACTGTCACTGCATTGGAATAATGAATACATTCATTTATATTTTTATTTTAGGTGCTCATCCTGCATCCTTCTTGTCCTTTCTCCACACTCTCAGCTGCAGTCTTATAAATAATAGCAAAGCTGCAGTGTACATGCTGCCTATATTAATGGAGATACATAGACCATACAGTTACCCTGAACACTCAAAACTTCAGAGGCTGCTGATTATCAATGCTAAAAGCTCATTTGTCTCAAATCTATGAAACTATATATAGCCTGCATAAGCAGCTGTTCAGTCCCTCATGTTTCTCCTGCGCCATGTAATTCTTCCTCTATGGTGTCATTGATTTTTGTGAATTGATAGAGTGCTCGCTTAGCACAAAAGGGACCAGAGTCCATTTTTAATGCATGCCTGTGTTCATTTTTAAACCAACACTAACGACCAATTTTTGTCCTGTGTTAACTCTGCAGAGCCAGTCATCACCTATGCTCCGGGTGACATCATCGCTCTGGAAGGAAGCAACATCCTTCTTTCCTGTGAGGTGTCGTCATACCCAGTGGCCTCCATCCAGTGGAAGAAAGAGGGAGACAGTACTTTCCTTGCTTCTGAGGATTCAAACAGAGCCATACAGGTATGTACACACTTTTTATTTATCATGTATTGATATATCAGACATATGTGTTATATACAGAAGTAAGATTAGCAGCACTGTTCTATCCTCATAGAGCTTTAAAAGAAGAATGTATAGTCATACAGCTTCACAGCTACAGATACAGATGGTGGATTCGTTTGTGTGTAATTACAGGCGAGTGGAGGCCCGAGGCATTTTGAGCTCACTGGCTGGCTCCAAATCCACAAGGTCGGCGCTGATGATGCAGGAGTGTACACATGTTCTGCCAGGAACACCTTCGGTGAAACGTCTGCCTCCGCAAGATTACGGGTTATACACGGAGGTTTGTCTAATACACACACATAAAGCCATTAACAAACAATTTGAAAGGTCAACTGCCTGAGAAAACAGACATTTAAGGACTGATCTTCCACACTCATACACAGAAATCTCTCTCTCTCTCTCTCTCTCTCTCTCTCTCTCTCTCTCTGTATACCAAAGTGGTGCACATGTGTACATATACAAATACTGTCCTGTATGTATGATCAACTTTTGGGTGAACTTTGTAAAATAGGAAAAAACAATACAAAACAAAATGCCCCACCCTTAAATATCTTTCTTATGTTAACAATTTCTGTATTTAATTTGCAGATAGACTTGATTTTTGCAGAACCAACCAGACTAAAGGCCAAAAAGAAGTCATATACACATGCTTTCAAAATGGGATGGTGACGGAAACAATCGTCACTGAACTGATTAAAATTGGGAGAACTCTGTTGCTAGGCAACTGGTAAATATAAAGCCAAATATTAGGTAAATAATGAATGAGGCTAGGTAGCATGTGGCTGTTAGGCTTTTACTGTACAAATAATAATGTAAAGGTGCAGTGAGAGCAGAAAAAAACCCAGTCAGGAATATCAACATTTCCCTCTCAGAAAAGACTTTGTATGACTAAAAGGTCATTTTAATTAGCATTGATTACAAACCAAACTTCAATGGGTTCCACCATACTGAGAAATGTCAACATATACAAAGTAATGTAGGAAGGAAAGCACCAAGCAGCATGAAAATAGTAGGATTTTTTTTTTAAATTTACAGAATAGTTTAATGTTGAAAGAATGTGCTCCACTTTAATTAGACATATATCGGTAGTTTAACAATAAAACTGCATCTCTCTAAAGAAATAATAACAATATATGAACAATAATAAACTTCATTTACTTATTTATTTTCATGCATGTGGGTGTTCAAAGTGCTGTACAACCAAGTTGTGAAAATTAAATGTTAAAGCTATTGTAATAATAAAAAGGAATACAGTCGAATGCACAAGAATAAAATAAAAGGTGAAGTGAAAAAATCCTTAGTACAAAAGCATTCCTACAAATATAAAACGAAATAAAACAGAATTAAATAAACAGAAAATAAAAAACTTCAAAGAACTTGTTATGAAATTAAAATAAAACGAAGCTATAAATAACAGCATGCTCTAAAGTAGGGGTGTCAGACTCGAAGTAGCATTCTACCTCATTTAACTCACCTAATTCATACTCATTATTAATTCATGGGCTGAATTTGGTGTGCTAGAGATGGAAAACATTCTCTTTAAGGTTTCGGCCCCACAAGACCTGGGTTTTTCCAATACTAACCAAAAGACAGCATTGGGATACTGTCCTGATAGTCTGAAATCATGTATTAGTGCAAGAAGTAGTAAACTTTGTTGTTTTTCCACGAATGTCAGTGACATGTCTTTTCCAATTTTTGTGGTCTGGACTGTATTAGAAAAAGACGTGCATGAAAATCAACAACGGAAGCCAAATCAATTTTGAGCCCCAACTATCTGTACCCATCATCTCTGCCTGAATAAAGGTGAACTTGGTTTTCCGAGAAATTCCACGGAATGGCAGATAGCTTTACACCAGTCACAGACCTTCTTTTGAAAGAACACAGTATTAGTGATGACAGGAGGTCGAGAGAGGACGGAGATGAGTGAGATTTGGATGATGGGGGGAGGAGGGATGTGTGTATTATGTGGCAGGCTTTTGGTGTGACTGTCTGGTTACTATCTCTTTCTCTGGGGGGTCTGCATCTCTACTATCCACCTCTTATCTGAGCCACAGGCAACTGAACCCCCCCCGCCCCCGCCCCCCCCAACACTTGCCATTTCCCGGAATGTCGCCACCGCAATGAACTCTGGGAACTCTTGGCAGTGGAGAAAGGTGACACAATGCAGACCTGCTCCTACCGGCTGAGCTTTATAACACCCCGAGAGATGTTTGGGACAAAATAGTAGTGTAGTGCTGTGAAAAGATATGAAATTATGAAAAATGTTTATAGAGCCCAAATGAAAGGGTCAAACTGGAGATCCGCTAAAATATTATTTGCTTCTTCTGAAAGTGCTCTCCTGGGCATAGAGTGCTTTTTTGAACTCGCTTGTTAGTCTGTCGGAAAAATGTACACTCGATTTTTTTATTGCCTTTTATGACAAGAACTGTAATTCTTACTTACTCTAATCTTTCAGGGTCTCAGAAAGGCAGAGAGCTTCCTGAAAGGAAAAATGAAGCTCACAGCACATCTATCAATGAAGCTGAGCGTGAAGATGATGAAGATTATGAGGGACACCCAAGTGGATATATGTATTTGTAAGATATAACAATTCCATTTATCAACGTTCTAACTGCATTTCGGGTCTGCATAGCATCATCACTTCTGTAAAATAGTTGATGTCTTCTTTGAGTAAGTACCTGTTATCTGAGCACTGTAAATAAACACTTATTATATGTTTCTTTTATTTTCTATTTTTGCTATTTTTAACTAAACACACCAGACTGATTACTAGCTTATGTAAATTCTTTTTTGTTTTGATGTCATAGTTAATAATTTGTTAAAAAGGAAAAAAGCATAAAACCAGACGGATTTATGTCTCAGTTAATGATTTTTTGGCAAAATAATGCTTGCTGTATCTAGCAGTTTTGTCCTCGCAGCTTTCATCTCATTCTACGCATCATCATATGATTTACTTCTGCTCGTATTATTAAGTCCATCAGCTGTAAAAAGTCACTTGTGCTTTTGTGTGTGTGTACTTGCATATGAGCATGTATTTGTCTACACATCAACAACTCTATAAAAGCTGAAAAACACTATCTTGTTGTGCACTTACTCCGAACCCTCTCCTTTTGTACTAAGTAAACCATCACTGTCTCCATATTTGTCTTCTCCAATAGACCCACCAGCAGAGCAAGACACAAAAAAAGCACCGAGGTTAAGTTGTTTGAAAGCTCTGGTATTAAGAGCCGTTTTACACTTAAGAAGTTGGTTTCGCTAGGTTTTCTGTTTCCTTCTACCATATTGATTGATACTCAACTATCAATGCATAATAGAAAAGCACTCAGAACAAATGTGGGGTTATGGCCTTCCAGAGAGAGAGCAGACGAAGCTGTAGCTGAGCGCCATTATTGCCCCATAAAGGATCCCTAGGGATGGACACAGTCCTCTCATCAGCACACACCAAATACCCAATTAAAAAGGAAGACCTTTAAATTCTCCCCCTCTTTCCCGGGCAGAAATCAATCAGAATTCAATCTGTTTCAGTCGGGATCCTGACTGTGCAGGTGATAGCTCACTAGAGCTCAGATAGGTGACAACAGCAAAGGGGAGCCAGCAAAGAGTGTCTGGTGTTAGCTTTCAACACTGCTGGCTCCTCGGCTGATGTGGCTGGCTGAGAGTGTGAGACATCCAGGGTGAGAAAGCAACACTGCCCTTCTTAAATGCTTATCTAAAGTTTCAGTGTGGCTTTTATTTTTAGATGCACGTGGCAGGTGAGGGATTTTTTATGGCTGGCTGACAAAGTGCCCAGGTAAATGATCCGTCTTGAACTTTTAAAATAAATGGATAATTTAAAATAAGTGGTTCTCAGATTCATCTTCTGAAGAGGTTAATTGAAAATGAATCCCAGTCTAAAATGGAGCGCTCTTATTCTCCAATGGATGTGCGTTTAATGAATGGAGAGAGAGAGAGAGAGAGAGAGAGACAAAGAGAGAGAGAGATGAGAATGGAGTGTGTCTGTATGCTGATATATGTGTGTGTGTGTGTGTGTGTGTGAAAAAGAGAAAAAGGGAGAGGCAGAGGGGGATAGTGGATGGAGAAAAAAACAGAGAGGGAAAAGAGAGAATGCAATTAAAAGATGATTCATTCTCACTTTCGTGTAACAGTATCTGTGAATATTAGAATGGACACTCTTTCTCATGATAGTGTTTGGCTCAGTAAAGCTCTCCCCTGGCCCTCTTTCTCAAGGCCGGCTTAATGATTCCCTCTCCGATGAGAGTGTGAGCTGATGTTGGGTTGGGAGGTGGAAGGCTAGCAGAACTCAGTTCCCTTGGTCAGTAGCACCATGTGCAGGGGTCAGTTAAGGTCAAAGGTCATGGGCAGAAAGCTGCTAATAATGGGCAGCTCAGTAGAGTGCAGGCTTAGGTTACCCAATACCCAGCTTGACCCCTCTAGCTAGGGAAACTCTTGGGGAAAACAGTTATTCTAGTCTGTACAGTCTGAATTACCTTTACCCATATCAAAGCATTAACTGGGCTATTTGTGAAATAAAACCCAACATGTTGTCCAGTATTATGTATCTAACACCGAATGAGCTGGATCAGGGCTACTAATCTATAACAGCACAAGCCTGAAATCTCAGGAAACCAATAAAGATAGACTCAGACAGTCTAGTCAAGACAGTTTAAAACACTAGTAAATGGATTCACTGTGAATACAGATAGGAGAAAGGGACATATATATATATATATATATATATATATATATATATATATATATATATATATATATATATATGTAGAAGTCAAATCTGAAGTTCTAGATTCTTATAATTCACATGACTATGTTGTTCACTGACTATGTCAATGCATATATAATGGTTCTCATGTTCTCATGTTTAAATTTACAAGATTAAAAGTTTAAACTTGTTTTATTTCATTAGATGCAAAAAAAAGACATGAAGGATACAGAAACAGTAAACAGGAAAGGTAAAATATAATTTAAAAAATATATTAAATATTTCATTGTTTTTTTCAAGAATGATGGTTATTATTATGAATGGACAACAGTTAATAGGCTTGATTTTACTTTGTTTTAGGATTGAGCCACAGAGAGAATAGTAATGAACCAGGATCTTCCTCACAGGTGAATATGAAAACACACAGGTTACTTAAAATAACAAAACATGGCCACATTTTATTACTTGGTCTCCTACCATCCTCTCTCTTAATTTGTGTCGACAGTTGTTTTTTGGACTTTTTTTCAGAACAGTAATTTAGACTGGAATTCAGTGAATTCAATCATTTAGCAATCAAAATATGTGATCCAATATACTTAATAACTCGATTCCTTTTAGGCAAAAACGTTTGTTTCTGTTAATTTTTATTTCTAAGTATATCTGTTTTTTTTTTTTTGGTCAATGCCTCAAACCTGAGTTAGCAGCACATGAATTTGCCAATAGGAATTTTCTTCAACATCCCATTCCAGATTTAGTCCCCTTTTGCTGTTATAATAACCTTCACTCTTCTATACTGGCTCTCCACTAAAATTTGGAGCGTGGCTGTGGGGATTTGTGCTCATCCAGCCATAAGAGCATTAGTGAGGTCCGGTACTGATGTCAAGTGAGGAGGCCTGGGGTGCAGTCAGTGTTCCAGTTCATCCCAGAGGTGTTCAGTGGGATTGAGGTCAGGGCTGTGTGCAGGACACTCAAGTTCTTCCACTCCAATCTTGGCAAACAATGTCATGGAGCTTGCTTTGTGCATAGGGGCATTGTCATGCTGGAACAGACAAAGAACAAACAAAACAAAGACATTCTATAGGATTGTGTGCTTCCAACACTGTGACAATGGTTTAAGGAAGAACCACATATGGGTGTGATGGTCAGGTGTCCACAAACTTTTGGTTTGTGTGTTTTGTGTGTTTTATGTGTTTTATTTAAAACTCCTATTAGATATGGTGTATTATAATAGAATATTCATTAAAAATAACTACTTTGTCAACAGCCATGTGCCAATCAGGAGACACCTGAATATGAACAGGCTTTTGGTAAGTGTATGAACTGTGACATAAAACAACTGTAACAATTAAACTAAGCAACATTCAACAACAGCTTAGCTAGCATTATTTAGAGCACTGAATTAACACTGTAGATGAACTACTTTCACATAGCACACATGCACAAATAAGGCATAAGACTACAGGGTTGTATATTCTTGGTATTTTTGTGACAGTTGGTACAGGGGATTATGTGGCTTAAACAGTGCATTTGCAAAAAGGGGTTGGGTTTGGATGAATGTATTATCAGGAGGTGTGGCTAGGTGTGCTGCTGAGATAACCAATTAAATCAATTTCCTTTAAGAACCAAGCATATGCTGTGACATATTTGTAATGAAATACATCATGACTTGTAATGGTAGAAATAGCCAGCTTGCTGATACAACTTATAGGAAATGTCTCTTCAAAGATTTTATGTTGATATTTTATGATGGTGTCATAAATGCAGAGACTTGGATATAAGTAGTCCCTTTTTATTTTGAATGCCAGCAGTCCAAAATACAAAATCACTTAAAAGACATATAAGGGGTTAAATATACTGATATCAACCTAATGCAGAGAGCCAAAAGCATAAACTATAGAATGAGCAGAAGGTCAGTAATGAACATAAACAGAATAATAAATCCTAGTGGCAGTCATGGGTATAGGGCATATTTTTCCTATAAATGCTATAAATTACAATATGCATTCTATATTGTACAGTTTAGGCAGTTCATGAAAACTCATTAAATCTCACTGCATGAGCAGGATTTAAAAGTTTTCAAAATGTGTTAAATTGCAAGCTTTTTCACCAACAGAAATACTTGACAAGGAGTTTGAACAACTGGAAAAAGAAGAACTTGAAAAGCAGCTAAAATCACTTATGACTACAGGTAAGTGGTAGACTAGTAATTCTATTGGAAAGTATTTTTCTGGGGAAATTTATTCCTCCACACGTGGTGGATGGTCAGCAATACAAATTATGAAAATATTTCTGATGACAAAATAAGTTCCAATTACCGGAATGGGAAATGGGAATAACATTACAGATTTTGGCTCTTTATTTTTCCTCGACATAAATAAGATCACTGACTGAGTGACCATGTTAATAAGCACAGTGTGAGGTCGCATGCAAAGATAAGAGAAAGAGAGATATCAAAGAGAAAAGAAGGAATGTTTGCTGTGATGCACGCAATTCCCTTTGAATACTGATTTTAACAAAACAGACAACTAGTTGTCATTACCTTCTTCAGTGAAATTTTGCTAGCTTCGCTAGCAGCTTAATTACTTTTTGGTGCAAAAGGGCAGACCCTGCTAATGTTGTTGAGTCTTTTCAAGTCCTTACTTATGAGGAGAGACCAGTGCCCAGCATTGATTGAATTCAGAAGTCAGGAATCAAAAACAGGTCCTTTCAGTTCTCTTGGTACAGCAAATTTGATTGGCTGACTGGTAGTGCTGTGAACAAGTGCATTTAAAGCTGGCTGTGTCTGACAGATAGCTGTGCTTCCCCTACTTTAAAAACCAGATATCAAATATCTACTAATAATGAAAGGACATACATAACTGTGTTTTGTCACATGCACCTTTTGAAAAAACTGAATATTGGGAATACAATTAAGTAATCTGACAGGAGCATTTTCTTTTAATAACATCATACAAACTCCCGTATTCACTGGATAGGAATGAAAGTTGAAAAATTATGTACTGAGACATCACTGAGACAGACTTCCTAAGTGTGCCTTACATAAATACGTGTGTTGACAATTAGTAGCGTCCACCTTCAGTTTCGGTAAGAATATGACTATAAAATTGAAGAAATTTGTTTGGCATTTATTTAAACTCAGATATCAGTGGTATTTTCTAAGTCCTCTCTCCAGTGAACATTCCCTGAACAATCCCTTCTGTTTGAGCCACTGATTGAAAGTCAGAATGCATAACTTCACAAAAATTGAAATTACATTTATTGCTTTGTAGTGGATTTTTCTGAGCTAATTCTTGCAACTGAACTGAGGCTGGTGCTACTGGGGAGAACTGGATCTGGCAAGACTGCAACACAAAACACCATCCTGGGCAGAGAGGAGAGGAACCAGGCTGCTACATCTGAAGCCACATCTAGAGCCACCCAGCAGAGTGAGACCACACAGGGGGAGGTAGCTGGGAGGAAGGTGATTGTGGTGGACACTCCTGACTGGTTCACTTCTGGACTCTCTCTGGAGAAGCTCAAACAGGACGAGGGACTCTGTGTCCATCTGTCTGCTCCAGGACCCCTTGTCTTTCTCCTGGTCATACCCATAAAGCAGTCACAAGACACAGAAGGTTATACAGAAGAGACACTATTGAAGATGGCAGAGATTTTTGGGAAGAGATTTTGGGGAAACATCATGATCCTCTTCACTGTTACTGATGAACTTCAGAACATTGCAGAGTTTATCCAATCAGGAGACCAGGAGGTCAGAAGACTTCTAGAGAAATGTGGGAACAGGTTTCACTGTCTCAACATTAAGGAGAGGGGAGATGGTTCTCAGGTCTCAGAGCTGCTGGAGAAAATAGAGAAGATGGTGGAAGGAAACAGAAATGGAACTGAGATTTATCAGATTATTGGAGATATGGAGAGGGAAAGACACAAAAATGATGCCTGGATTGTGCAACATGAAATGCAGAAAACCCTAGAAAGATGTGAGAAGCGTATTAAGGAATATGAAAATGATCTAAAAAGCCTAGAGACATGTGAAAGTAATGTGGCACAAAAAGAATTGGTTCTTAAGCTGGAAAAGGAACATGAGTTAAAAAGAGATATTGGGAAGAATATAAAGAAAATGTATGACAGAGTTGCAGGGCTGGAAGAAAACAGACAGTTTATTAAGGTCATTTTGCCAGAAAACCAGCAACCTATATGGCTTTCACTGCCAGGTGAGCAGCCCAAAAATCCTGAAAAGCACAAAGAGCTAGCCCAACTTGAAGAATGGTTCTCAATGAAAGTGGGAGAACTTCATTCTAATAAAAAAAACAAACAAACAATTTGTGAAGATGAAGATGATTTCTGTTGCATTGACATACTGGAGGAGAGGTCATGAATATCCAATGAATGTTACACGTGCATGTTGCAAAGGAAGTGAAAGTAATCAAATATTCACTAGACTCAGTTGTATATTATTTAAAATAAGGATTGATGTCATATGTGTGCATATATGAAAAAATATACAGTCCATTAATAAATCAATGTGTTTATCAATTTTATGTATTCATTAAATGAAAATAAAATTCTTTAATTGATTTCTTTATACACAAATGTATTGATAAGACACTTATTTTATTTCAAAGAACAAAATGTAACCTTTTGCATGACTTGCCACGGTGCCATACAATGTCATAAGCATTGCAAATAAATTGTCAATAAAGTGTATCACCATACTGTGTGTCATTCTTTTGAAACAACAATATATTCTCACTGTAAAGCTGAAGTCTTTGAGTCTAGTTATAAAGCTTAGCCCTCCATACTGTGGCAACAGCTGTCATCTGGTTCTCCCACAATGCCTTGTTTTGTGTTTTCATCAGGTTACTGGCTTTGTGTTATAGGGCAGTACAGGCAATAGGGGGTAATCCTCAGAGGCAGGTACTTTTATTTGTCAGACTCCTTGACTTCCTTGGTTCAAATAAAATTGGTAATGGCTCATAATCCTGTAGCTGGATTCCTGCAGAGGCTTGAATTAAAATGCTGTGAGTGATTTTTACCTCATTTAATGAGACAGAGACTGATGCGGATCATGATGATAATCAAAGTGAGAATTCATTTCACATTGTGAACTCATACATCTATACAACTTGTCAGTAATTCTGTTTCTCCATCAGTAGATTAGATTATAAATGTAAAGGTAGGGGTGAAATCTTCCAGTGAAATTGAAAAGAAGTTTCATTTTCTCCCTTTTCTTCCATTTTTCTGGAGGTATCTAGACATTAATATGCTCTTGTTCTTTAACTGGTTTAGACAAATACATACTAAAGCACCATAAAAACAGTTCAGGAAAGTTTCTTAAGTTATATTGATCTCTGGCAGTGAGCATTTATTTATTTATTTGCTTGTTTGTTTTTCTCATATTCTTTTACAGTGAATTTTCAAATCAAAATTAATTATTGGTCAGCAAGTATTTTAAAGAAACTCAAGTATTGAAAAATGCTGCTTCCATAAGTTTTCAACCCTCAAATATCTGGAAGCTTCAGATGAATGGACATTGTCACAAAGCAGCTTTACAGAAATATATTCACCATATAAATTTTACATTAATTTACATTTAAATTCATCCCTGATGAGTAAGCCAGAGGCAATAAGAGCAAGGAAAAACTCCCTGAGATGAAACCTTGAGAGGAACCAGACTCAAAAGCAAACCCATCCTCGTTAGGATGACAACGGATAGTGCAATTATAAATAATTCTCTTCTTTAACTGTATACTACAGTACATAGTAAAAAAAAAAGTGCAATTGTGTAACCAGGAAATTCATAATGGTTTTAGAATTACATAACTTGGGAATAGAGTGTACTATTACATCTAAGAGCTTGGATATCCCAGCAAGCACTGTTGGATCAATAGTGAGGGAGTGGAAGCTGCATCACACCACCCAGACCTAGACAAGACTCTCCCTCAACACTCAGTGCAAAAACATGATAGACAGTGAAGCCAACAGTCACTCGGAAGGAGTTACAGAGTACAGTGGCTGAGAGTGGAGTGAAGGTGCACCAGACAACCATTTCAGGGGCTCTGCATAATTGAAGACTGTATTTGATGGTGGCTAGAAAGAAACCATTGCTCAAGAACAGCCATATGCAAGACAATGACCCAGTGAAGATGTGTGTTTTTTTTTTTTTGGTGTGATGAGACCAAGATCAAGGTACTGTATTTAAAGACCTGCTGACAGATAATGAACTTTGACTTCGAAAATTTACTTTAAGTGTGACATTCACATTAATGGTTTCTGTTTCTTCTTTGTAAACAATACTATTTATCATGAAAAAAAGGTATCAGAATCACAAAAGGTGACATTTTCCTGCCCGATATATTACAATGGTTGACACCTGAAAAAGTCTCATGTACAAGACCAAGACCATAAAAAGTTGTTGCATTTCTTCACTAGAGTAAAGGAATAAATCACACTACCTCTACATACAACCAAATTATCACCAGATGTTAAACAATGGTACAAAGCTGCCATATTATGTTGTAGAATTTATTCCACATCGACACACATAAAAGGCAAAGATATTTTTTTTTATTAAAGAGTTTCAATTAACTAATCTATTACTATTTGCGATTGCTAACAGGAATCATGCTTGGAATTGAGAGCAGCTGCAACAGAACACAGAAGTTAGTTTCCAGCATACAGTGGAATGCTCAGTTATAACATCTGACACAACTGAGAAAAAAAAAAAAACAGATCACCTGAAAGTTGATGGTGAATTGAAACTTTTGGCAGGGAATGTTGTGGTTACTGGTGCAGCCAGATATTTTAATGACATTAAAAGGTCATTTATACAAGAAAGGTTGATGCTGCACTACAGAACAACCACCAGGTTCAAACAGTTACCTATAAACTACTCAGCACCTGGAAAAATGGATCATCATGATGTATTTGATTATGAGAAAACAACACGTGGTTACAGCAGTCCTATAAGGAGCGGACGTCTACTTTGTGCTTCATAAAGAGGTGAATTTATCAGTGGACAAAAACATCACCACGGGACTCAGTGGTGCTCTGGAGTCAGTATCTGAGGCTTTAAAGGTCACAGAGATGAAATGTGGTGACCTGTTGAAGACAGTGGCAAAATCATTCACGATCAAGTTCGGGCCTTTCAGAAATTCTGCTTTGAGTACAAGCAGGATTTCATGGAAAAACTAGCAGACCCCTTTCCAAAAGTCTGTGGAGTTAAAACAGATATAAGTGACCTATGTAAACTTATAGAAACTTATGAGAAATCTCCTTTTAACATCTGGAATCTGCAGCAGTGGATAACCGTGAGGGAAAAAGAATCCAACCAAGCAAAAGCATTGCTAAAGCAGCTCCATGAACTTGGAGCATAAGTGGATGGTGAGAGAGACAAATATCTACTAGACTTGAATGTGGAGAATTTATTTTCTTATGCTTTTACCTGCATTCAGCAAACGGTTTCCCCCCAGACCCCCTCAACAATCGAAAACACCAGTGAAAATACACTTCTTCTAGATTGTCAGGAAAAATCATGGACGTCTGATAACTGTCCATGAAGAATAATTTGAAAATGGTCTACTAGTCCACTAGTTTATCTTCTACTTTCCTAGTCTCCTAGCTCTAACCCAAGACATACATTATGATATTGAGTGGATATTGAATTTAGCTGAAATTAACATAATTTGCACTAAATTGTTTGTAAATGTTTTATGTTTGTTGGTTCCAGTAAATTTGCAGTTATGACATGTATTATGGTAAAAATAGCATGCTCCAAGTTCTGCTTTATCTTTCTTTAATGTTCCTTAATCAATTCAGTGCCAATTAAGTGCTACTTATTCTGAAAACTCACAATCTTACAACCACAGGTGATTGATACACATTATACCACAGCAATGATTATTCCTCAGTTCTGATCTATAACAGCAGCTCTTACAGCAGCACTGGCTGTTATTCAAATCAGACGTATTTATTAATGTGCTTGTTTTAATGGTTTAATATGTTAGTGTTTCTAGAATAACATTTAATTCACAGGGACTTGCATGGTGGATGCTCCATATAATATAAACCTAATAATAAACAGATAAACGTGTTGTTTTTTTTCAACAAAGAAACACATATTGTTGTTATGGTGAAGTTTTTTAACATTTATGGAAGAAGTCTTCCATCTCAGCTCTTTGTAACAGTCAGTAGGATTTCAGCATTTGGAAAATATATAGAGGACAAAGGACATTGCACCTTGCATGATTTTATATCGTTTACTTAAGTGACTGGTGCAGGAATAGCTGTTTATAGTTGCTTATAACAAAAAAAAAAGTTTATAATGTAAGTCATAGCAGGAACTTACTGTTTTGTGGGTGTTCCACAAAATGACATGTTAGTATACATGGATAAAAAGTACAATGTGCTGTTTATTAATAAACTTAAAAATTGTAATTATTAGCAGACTGCTGAGGTGTATGATGAAAACATCTTGTGATATGCTGTTATAGGAAAACAACTTGGCTGTTGATCATCTGGTCTGGGCTACAACAGCAGAAGACCACATCGGGTTCCTCTTCTGTCAGCCAAGAACAGAAAGCTGAGGCTGCATTGGACACAGGCTCACCAAAACTGGACAGTTGAAGACTGGGGGAAAAAAAAATCTTAGCCTGTTCTGACAAATCTTGATTTCTGCTGAGGCACACAGATGGTAGGGTCAGAATTTGGTGCCAACAGCATGAATCCATGGACCCAACCTGCCTTGTGTCAACAGTCAGGGTGGCGGAGGTGGTGTGATGGTGTGGGGAATTACTACCAGTCAATAATGGCTTGAATGCCACAGCCTATTTGAGTATTGCTGTGGGTTGTAAAGAACTAGAACTAGAACAGCAGCTCTTTTCCTCAAATAGGCCATGCTTCTGAAAGAGATCAAATTATTGAAAATAATGATTAATGAAGCAATGAGTGTGCAGGGAGGGTAGCTTTAGCATAAAGATGATGTAAAAGTTAAAGTTTACAAATGAAGCTAAACAATTTAACAAGAAAGTGAGAGACCTTGCAAAATTCACAAATAAATTTAGACAAGACTTAAATTAATAAATATATTCTAATATATTTGTAGATATTTTCAACAACTGCTATACTCTATTCAATAATATGGAATGAAATTATTGTGTGAAATACTGTATGTCAAGTCTATCTTGTTTCTGCCTCAGTACAGAGGAGTGTAATCTTAATCCACGCTCCAAAATGCCAAACGAAGGTTCTGTGTTACAAATTCTACTTGAATGTATGTGAAATATAGACAATAATATAATAGAAGCTTATAATATACAGTTGTTTATTCTCTTTAAATTTAAGCTGAGTTGCATGTTCAGAAGGACAAATCAGAAACAGTGGGACTACAGTCACATAGAATCAGTCTGACATCATGTTGAATTCATTTGAAAATGAACAGAGTGCAGATTCAGTCTAATAATGTGTTAGTCTAATAAACAGTTGTTATTGACCTGGCAGTGAGATCTGGCAGTGAGAGGGTTAAGCGTGGTTCATTATGTGAAAGTGAAAGATTTTGCTTGTGCTTTTGCGCAGTCATTCTGAAACCCAGCAGAGGTGAGTAACTTCTCCTTACAGTAGTATATTAGTCTAAAAGCCCTATCAAAAATGAAAAATGAAAAAGCCCTGTGATAAATTTGTTATCATTGATGTGGCTGCATTAGTGTTTATAAAGTATGTACTATGTACCAGTACATGTACTAGTACTATGTATCTTGTCAGGTGTCTTTTTTTTTTCTCTCCTTTTCTTCTCCCCTGGTTCACGGAATTAAAAAAAAAAAAAAAAAACCTCCTGTGTGGAGTGCGCCTGGCCAAGCAGTTTGGCAAAAAGATCATCCTTAATTTTGGGTCAGAAAACAGGATGAGTGTTAAAACTAAATAGCATTTGGATGCATGTTAATAACATAAACAATATGAAGGCAGAATGTAGAATTTGTAAGATAAAAATAATCATATCTAGCAGGGTCTACTAACAACCTTCACAGGCATATTAGAATTGTATTAGAGTGTTAATAGGAGGTTCTAGTATGTGTCAGTATACAGTATGTGCCTCTCTCTGCTCTTCTTTTGCTTTCAGTTTGTGCCTCTCTCTGCTCTTCTTTTGCTTTCAGTTTGTGCCTCTCTCTGCTCTTCTTTTGCTTTCAATATGTGCCTCTCTCTGCTCTTTTGCTTCTCTGCTTTGCTTTTTATTCTTGCTTTAGATTTAATAATCATTACTGTGGTTTGTTTCTTGGCTAATCAACAGCAACATGGCTACCAAAAGGAGATGAACGGAGTGCCAACAAGTCACAGGTGGAACTACCAGATGCCAAAACAAAAGATGAAAAATTAAAATGTTAAACCCAACAGGAGTTGTGTGAATGAGAACAGACCCAGGGATTTTGGAAGGTGTTATTATTATTTGTTTTAGCAAAAAGAATGCTTGCTTTAATAAATGAGACATCGCGATACACAAATGCATGATTATTGTTTGAAAATTGTTTTTATTTATTTATTTATTTATTTATTTACCTGACTAATACCACACATGTTTTCAGTTAAGGTTTGCATTATTGAAACTGGGAAAACACTGAATTCTCATGTGGACTTTATAGGTTGTCTTAAAAAACACATACCACATCTGAAGGACGTGTGTACAGTGGGCAAGTGTGATTTTATTCTATTTTTCTGCCCTGTTGTTTCTTGAGCTGGAACTGATATTGAAGGAGCAGTGAAAAAACTTCATAATTACAGGTATGCAAAACGATTTATTTTGTACTCTGAATATGTGATGTATATACAGTATACTGTTCATACAGATTAAATTTTTTCATGTCTATATAGACACCATGGTGGTGCTGCATTACTGGAATGTAATTCACTGTGCAGGTAGTTTTTCCCACATTTCTTCCTATCTGATCTTTATGGTTAGTGCAGAAATATAAAACACAAAACAAAACCAAAAAATATTGAACATTTGGTGGGTAAATATCATATTGGAATTTTGGTTAAATTTCTGGTATATTTGATAAGTGAATACAACTATAATAAAATTTAAGTTTTAATTAGATAAATTAAGCAAAAATTAGGGCAGCACAGAAGCACAGTGTGTAGCTTTGGCGCCTTACAACTCTGGGGTCCTGAGCTTGCATTACTGTCTCTGTGGAGTTTCGCATTTTTCCCTCATGTTTGGGTGAGTTTCCTCTGGGTTCTCTGATTTCCTCCTACCACCCAAAACATGCAGGTAGGAGGAATGGCTAACATAAATTGCCCCTACATATGAATGAGTGTATGTATGCCTTTAGTGTTATGGGGACTGGCTGTAGATTCCCAGTGTCCCTGACAAGGATAACGCAGTTACTAAAGATTAATGAATAAATTAACATTAAAAAATAGGAACTATGACAATAAACAGTGAATAACAGTAACGCAATAATGCTTCAGTAAGGAAAATTAAACAAGTCTCAAAGACAGACATGATGCGGTTAATGTTTTCTGGAAAATGATTAATTAATCTACATTTCTTTTTTATTAACAGGAAAAAAGAAGTTGCCACATTCAGGGAACACGTGTTTTATTCTTGTAACTGGAAATACACTGAATTCTCATAAAGAGGTCATGGGTCATCTTAGAAAACAAATATCAGGTCTGAAGGAGGTGTTTTCAGTGGATGTGTGTGATTTCGTTCTGGTTTTCTGCCCTGTTGTTTCAAAAAGTGAAGTTAACATTAGAGCAGCACTGCAACAGCTTAATCGTATTTCAGGTATTTAAAAAAATCTTTTCAAAATAATTTATTGTACATAGTATAAATACAATGTGTAGTGGATATGATGGGTAAATGTCTTGTATGTTTTCTACAGACACCAAACCTGCAGTTCTGGTGGTTCTCCATCACACATTTGATCCAGAGCGTGTTGTACCAGACAGCAGCAGAGCTGTAAACAGAAAGAATATGATCACAGTCGACTGTCTGTTCCATGAAGATCAGGGATTACTGCAATGTCATAAAAATTATAAAGCGCTTGAGCATATCAAGAAGTGGAGGAAACCTGAGGTACTTCTTTTACTTCCTTATCACTTTTCTTTCTAACTTTTCCTTCACATATTAAAAGCAGAGTTACTCTTACCACCCAAAGTTGATTATTATAAAGTTGATATCTAACTACAGCATATCCTGAAGTGTTTTATTTCTTTTATATGACAGCAATTTGCCAACATATGCATTTTTATTCATTATAAAACAATGTCTTTTCATTTTTATCGAAACATAAACTAATACAATTCAAAGAATGTAATATATAAATTGTATTCACTTCTGTTAGGCATTGCATATTAACACTGAACATTAATTTTAACAGTCAAGAGCCATATTTGGAGGTCACAAGGACCAGAAGACACCTAAACAGATGACTGGTGAGTGCAAAAACAATATAACAATACAACAACTTGTATCAGCTTGCATAGTTATCAAGCTGATTCATGAATGATTCACTATTTTAGCCCTGATTTGTCTGCATGTGTAGGCCTTGAAATCTAGCCAAGTGTTCTTGAAATTAAACTTCTTAAAATACATTGTAACTATTGCTATAGTATTGCCAACAATAGAATTTCACCAGGTCCAGATACAAAAAAAAAAACAACAACAAAAAAAACAAAAATTAGCACATGCTGTATATGGTAATAACATTTAGGTCATATTGGCTACTTCATAATATGTCATACTACAAAAATATAAATACAAGCAAAGTTGGACACAAATATCTGTGTTATTATTACTGTGTTGAACTTTTATGCCACATACACAGACAGGCACAAACATATTCTTAGGCCCCCACACAATTTCATTGTTGAACCAGACTTGAATTTAGATGGACAGTTTGAAAGACTTGGTTTGAATCAAGTCCCTATTCCTAGTGTTAACACTGTACTGTTTTTTTTTTTTTTAGTTTATATCGCCAGTTATTTTTCTTCTTGTTTATGACATCACTATTTTTCTTTTTAATTGGCTAACATTAATATCTCTCGTGTTCTTCTTCAGAGAATCCATTCCATGTGGGAATCATTGTCGGATTTTGTTCAGGTTTACTGGGGAAAAAGGCAAAAACCAAGGCAAAAACACAGTTTTTAAAAAAAAAAAATGAGCTCACTTGCATGGACTGGTGATTGTTTCTTTCTTTTTTTCAGTGCAAGAGCAAGAAAACCCCAAAGCTCTAATCACCCAAAGGACACAGAGCATGGAAGGACTTCCTCCAAAAAGTAAATTACTGATGGATCTTAATTTGTAACACTGATTAAACCAGACAAACTTTGACCAGAGAAAAAGCAACAGTGAACCAGCTAAAATATCTTACTGCCTGAAGTTAAAGTGCACAAACATATTGCTCAAATTCATATACAGAACTGATACTGGCACCATTTTTTAATCCAATCTAGAGAATCAGAACAATTGCAGAAACTAGTTTCTGTCAGCTATAGACTTTTAAAAAAGTATTTTTTATTAGAAAATTATTAGTTACTTTTAAATGTGCCTTTACATCCATAGATAGTTTAAGTGGTGTATAGCATAACTTTTAACCTTTTTGTTTCTAATACAAAAATCAATAATAAGTAGAAAATATATTTAAAGTATATTTTTGCTTTCCAGTGAATGAAGAACTGTCTACACAATTCTTCGGTTTCTGTATCAAAACTGCTGTTACAGGCGGGGTCTGGGAGGAGTGCAGCAGGAAACACCATTCTGGGCAGAAAGGAAAGGAACCAGGCTGCTACATCTACAGCTGAGCTGGTCTGGATATAAAGTGTTCCATATATCCTCTAAACACACACACTCTGTAATGGTGTTAAATTTACTGGAGGCTTTTGATTCTCTTCTGCACTTTTTCCCGCATCTGCCCCTACCAACATCTTGTTTTTTTTGTTTTTTTTTTAAATAACTGTAGCAGAGGTTAGTAAAGTGTAAAGCACCATCTCTTTTCCCCCATTTTGACAGTCCTTCAGAAAAAGATGTCATTGCAAAATTTCAGACATAAATACCAAAATAAGTTTAAGTCTCATGGTATGTATTACAAAAACAAAAGTCATTTCTGAGATCAGGGTGTGAGAGCATTAAAACTGAGATTCAAAAGGAAAGTGAAAATGTGTTTGCTGTAGTGCAACACTGTGTTTAGTACATGCTTTTTTCAGAGGTTTAAAAGGTCTCTGCGGTATGTGGGCATATGTGTGTATGTGTGTTGTGCGTATGCGGTTTTGTTTTTTCCTCTGCTTTTCTGCTCTACATCTTGTTTTTTGTAGTAACTGTAGCAGAGGTTAGTAAAGTGTAAAGCACCATCTCTTTTCCCCCATTTTGACAGTCCTTCAGAAAAAGATGTCATTGCAAAATTTCAGACATAAATACCAAAATAAGTTTAAGTCTCATGGTATGTATTGCAAAAAACAAAGGTCATCACTGAGATCAGGATGTGAGAGCATTAAAAATGAGATTCAAAAAAAGTGAAAGTGAAAATGTCTTTGTGCTCGTGCAGCACTTTGTGTTTAGTACATGCTTTTTTCAGAGGTTTAAAAGGTGTCTGCAGTATGTGGGCATATGTGTGTATGTGTGTATGTGTGTTGCACTTTCCTATCTGAGTAAGGGTTTTTTTTTTTTTCCTCTGCTTTTCTGCTCTGCATCCTCTGTAATAGTATCACTGTAGCTGTGAGCACCTGAAGGTTTAGAAGTGCAATGTGGAAATGGAAAGGCATATATTTATACGCATTTAATACATTTTATTTTGCGCCTGTATACACTGATACTGCTTATCTACACAGAGACTTGGCTGCTTTCCAAATAGTTATACTTTTAAAAAATGTAAATCTTTGCCAACCTTGAATTGCATGTAAGTGTAAATGAAGTGTTCTAGGCATAGCAGACAATGTAATATCAAATCTTATTAATTAGTAAAAAAAAAATAGTGTTTGGTAATTTTATGCACCTTTTTTGCTTGGCACACTCTGGGCCAAAGAAAGTTCAGCAGAAAAGTGCATGAAAGCATTTTTATTTTATCAATATATATATATACAAACTTTAAATTAAAGATGGAAGCAACATTCATAAAACTGTCATTTTTACTAGTTGACCAGCAATACATTCAGCTGCTTTCTCTATCATCTGCTTCACTGCGATTTTCCCATCACCTGGAGTAGTTGAAACCTAATCGACTAGCAAACCTTAAAATGAAGTGATTTTACATGCAGTGTTGTTCCAGTCAGATTTAATGACCTTTCACAGTCGTGTGATTTATTAACATGAGGTGAGTTCTTTTTCAGCTCTGTATAACAGCAAAATAAAAGGAGGCTGGAAAAAAAAAGAAAAAGAAAGAGACTGCTCAGCTATTTGGTAGCCATTGTTCAGTATTTGGACAATGACGGAGTTTTTGTGATTTTGCCTTTATACACACCACAATGGATTTGAAAAAAATAAAAAAATAAATCAAGTCAGTACAAAAACATTTTAGATTTCCAAACATTAGTTTTCAGGCACAAAATGAAATGTTACAGAAAAATGTTTGTATGTCAGGGGAGAAAGCAGCAGATTACATAAGAGACGCTTTTCAGACAAAAAAAAAAAAAACAGAATGAAGGCTGCTGGGTTTCGCTGCAGAAATAAGAAGCGAGTCGACAGTCAAAGTCTCCA
>CM075009.1:17761013-17798561 GCA_037576675.1 Pangasius sanitwongsei | reverse complement strand
ACAATACTATCTTTATTCACTGATAATACATATCAGATACAGATATATATATATATATATATATATATATATATATATATATATATATATATATATATATATATATATTATATACTGCTACTCCTCTTGCTATTGACTCTCAGTTGTTCTGAATTTGAAGATGTTTCATTCAGTGCATGGACTATTTCAAGAAGTTCATCATTGTTCTAACAGTAGAAGCAGTATTAACACTTGATGACACGTCAAGGCTCAGTCAAACCACTGACATACCAGTTACATTGAAGTAATGAAAAAAAGAGAAAAATGTTAATGTTAACTCCCTTTGCATGTCAGTTTCTGATGTCATACATTGATGTGTTTTAACAAACTGAAAGGTCAAAATTTTTTCTATTTAAAACAGTGGCATTTTTAATGAACGCTTTCCACAAGTGCTAAGCTTGATGACGTGTCATACCCGGAAGTGTTTAATTTGTATGCTAGTGATGCTAGCAAAATAGTTTTAATTGCAATGTATTTTGACAGATTTCGCTATAAAGTGAAATAACACTTTAGTGAAAATCGACTTTTAGTTAGCTCCAGCTCGTGTCTAAACTAATAGCTAGTTAACTAGCCGGCTAGTAATGTAGCAGGAGGAACAGTGGGCGTTATGTACCTGTACGTTCATGTAGTCATGTTTTTAATTGGAATAAAGTGTAGAGACATTTCAGTTAATTCTCAGGGACTAAATTAGCCTCTTAAACAATTCTTTTTCCTACACTGAATACTTCTCTTGGTTTAAATCGACATGTTCTTTTTAAGCGATAAGGTCATTAGAGTGTCAACATGGCACTGATAAACGGAGAGATAACTCCTTTGATAGAAGCCGGATGTTTTATTCAAGGCGGAAGTGTGTGCGTTGGCCGTCAGGTGGCGCGTGCTGCTTTCGTAACCCCGTGCAGGCTACAGGAGCGCGCGCTCCTCCGGGACTGCCTGGCATTTAGATTGTGGATTCGGGGCGCCCTCATTAAGCTGCCAATGACTGAGATATGTCTCTGTCTCGCTGTGTCGCCGAGTAATAAAGCCAGCGGATTCTTCAGCACAGCTGCGCGTTATTGCGCGCTCTCAGCTGGACGGTTTTTTCTTCCTCTCCTCCGCCGGTACTAATTGACAAACGAGAGAATGAAAGCTTATTACTGTCCGCTCATCTGAGGTGCAAATGATTTTAGGCCGCAGAGGACGATGATGTAGTGTTTTGTTTACATACGCCTTAATAGCTAAACTCGTTGCTCAATTAAACTTTTAAAAGGAAGCCAGTCGCATTAAAGCGTAGCCATGGGCGAATTTCTCACATTTACACACAGGGTTGGTTAATTATTGAATTAAAAGTTATTAACATAACACTTTAAATACACGCTTCTTATGAGGGTGATGTGGGTCTGGCATTAGGATGGCGTAATTCGGTGTTATTTTAAAATAATAATAATACTAATAACACCACCAACAACAATAGTAACAACAACAGCAACAACAACAACAACAACAACAACAATAATAATAATAATAATAATAATAATAGTGTCATCCAGGGTTTATTCCCACCTTACACCCAATATTCCCAAGATAACTCCATTAAGACTCTGACCAGGATAAAGCAGTTACTGAAAATGAATGAATGAATGATTGAATGAATAATAGTATTAATACTAATACTACTAACCACCACCACCACCGATAATAATCCTCTCAATCCTCTCCAGGTTGTATTCCTGCCTCATGCTCAGTGTTCCCAGGATATGCTCCGGATCCATCACAACTCTGGATAAAGCGTTTACTGAAAATGAATGAATGATGAATGAATAATAAAAACAAAAACAAGAACAATACTACTACTACTACTACTACTACTACTAATAATAATAATTTAATACACTATTTATTACCAAATAAATATTTGTAAAAACAAATAAAAATAAATGATTATTAAAATATACAACAGGAAAATGTATTTTAAAACCCTGCTATATACTTACTGCTATATAGATTTTTATTCCATGCAATAACATTATTGACTTAATTTCTTTCTTTCTTTCTTTCTTTCTTTCTTTCTTTCTTTCTTTCTTTCTTTCTTTCTTTCTTTCTTTCTTTCAGCACAGAAAGAAATTCTTTTGTCTTATGTACAAATAGCCCATTAAACTTCTATTTGCAGCATTGTATCATTTAAGAATGAGAACTCCTGTAGTCTTCTCCCTGGAGAGAGAATCTTTCACTTAGCCGTTCTTGTGAAGGGCAGGATTTGATTACCAAGCTGATGCAGGTATTTCTGAGTCCTGTTCATGTGCTTCATACACACAGTGCTCGTGGCAGCTCAGACATCATTTACACCAGTCTGTCTCTGACCGACTCCCATACCAGCACAAGCATCTCTGCAACACAGAGTTTTCTAGGAATCTCTTCTTTGTTAATACTTGGGTGGAAAACTCAAGACAGAAGAATTCCTAAACACTTCCCTGCATCTAATTTTATATCTCACTTTAACCAAATTGAATAGCTCATAGTGCTCACATTTCTACAGTATTTATTGTTGAGAGAGTTTACCAGATAAGAAATTTTCAATTTGTTTTTTCAATGTTCTTTGTTTTAGCAACATTTACCCAGTACCTGTGCCTAAAGATGGTACTTCTGCCATTTATTTGACAGACTATATTTAAAATTACACATGTATTTGCTTTTCTCTACTAAAGAAGCACGGTGACTGACAGGAACATCGATCGCCTGAGAAAGACCTGGAGATGATGAAATGTGGGTGTGTTTTGTTGCTTATTGTGTTTGTCTGATCCAAGCCAGCAGATGCTGCTGGTGCTGCCAGACCCTTGAGCAGTGCTAGAGGTAGAAGAGGTATGGTGACCATGGTGATGAGAACCTGCTGCAGCCTTTGATATCTCCCTGTCACTGGAGGAAGATGCCAAGGAGGAGGAGGAGGGGGCGTGACAATCACACCTGCAGCTGCTGTCACTGACATAATGAAGCAGTGGTCCAGTCTGACAGAAATCCTTCGGGCATTTGGCCTGTTAGTTTCACCATTTGATTAATCTCTTTTCTTCTGAAGTGAACCTTTCTTTCAGAGCTTTTTTTTTTTTCATTTGCTTTACTGTTCATGAGCTGTTTCGTTATTTTCCTGTTTCATTAGCTTTACTTTTTCATAATTTATTTTAAGTTATATTATGCTATTTGTGTCCACTCTTATATTTGGGACTAAGGTGGCTATGCATACTCACCCTTCAGTTTACACTTTTCTTACCCTGCATCATATCCAGTTTCTAGGGATGATTGTGCCTGATGGCACCAGCACACTTTCATATGCTTCTTCAGAGAAAGCCATCTCTTAGTGTATGCTCGGATTGATTTCAGCTCAGGAGTGACAACGGCATGCTGACAAGATGAATCGAATCTGGAAATGACTGCAGGTGATAAGGCTGAGGTTATAGATACACATGCTGCGCTGCCTCTGGCTTCAAGACGCTGCGCTCCGTGCAGGGTAAAGTGATAAATGGGCTGTTTAAGTGTTATCTTTGAGTGAAATAATACTTTCAGTTAGAACTCTGACCCGTTGTTAAGCACTGCTGATTGTTCGTCATGCAGCAAGGGAAATTAAGTTGCATAATTCAAACAGTAATCATTGTTTTCATCCATTTTTTTAATGATCTCCAGTTCTCATTTGCAAACAATTAACACCAGGCTGATTGCCGCCATACACATTTGGGTTTCAATAGCTCAGCAGTCGCCTCTTCACCAGCTGTCATATTTCCACAGCTTAATAACAGCAGGTAGCGTCGGTGGGAGCCTGTGGGTTATAAGGCATAAAGGTGAATATGTTCTGATCTCACCATAACAGGACCTGGAGGGGACATCAGAGCTTTACAAACATCACCACTGATAGCGTGCTGCTAGCAGTTAACAGACAATTTGAGAATGTGCCTCAAGACACAATGTAACAATGGACATGTCTCTGTTCAAGACCTGGTCTCAGGGCACGATGGGTATGCAGCAGGTTTATGGGAACTTGGAGCACTTTGCGACAGCCTAGTGCAACACCCAAATACTTTTCATGACAATGACATCATAACACGTTGTCTGTGAGTGAGCAAGCGAGAGGGAAAGAGAGCGAACAATTTGCGAGCCCAAGTGTCATCTTTACAACAGAAAAGTGATCTAACGGAGGGAGCAGAGGGGTTAGAGGGGGGAAGCAAGTCTCAATGTGATTATCATTGGAAAAAAGAAGAGAAGACAATGGACGTTTAATGCACAAATGCAGGAAAAAGTGATATTTTATTACAGCAAAAAGGCTTTCAAAAATTACAGGAAAAAGCAGGAAAATGTGTCTGCTATGGATGGCACTAAAACCCAGTTTAACAGGGTCATAATTCACTTAGGCCTGATGTGTCCCGTCATTCACACGCTCAAATGTGCTGCCCCGAGCCCTCACTCCATTCTCAGAAAGTACATTTTTGACAAAAAAGCACTTTGTTGCTATTACTGTGGTGTTTCAAAGACGAGTAAAAGCAAAAAATTGGCGCTTCAAATTTCATTTTTTGATGTCCCATTCAATTGATTAGCTTATACAGTGAAAAACGACCATGTTTCCTTTCAAAGATGGAAGGGCCTTTTGTTACATGTACTATGCAATGCAACATAATTAGATAACTGAGGCTACATTAAACATGATTTATGCCAAAGATTATAACCATGGAGATCACTCTCTCCCAATGTAATCTCATATATCTATGAGGAAAATATGAGATGTCTGCCATGCAGACTTCAAGCAAAACTTTTACAAGTTCATAAAAGAAACATTACTTATTTGGATGGCATCGTTTTATATTAATTGATATTTGGCAAATAAGGAAAACCAGATATATTTTTTAAAAAGTTAAATATGCTGCAGAAGTGTATAATGAATTATGATTTTCTGCTTCAGCAAAATTAAGTAATAAACAATACATTTATTTCTTTTTTCATTAAGAAATAAAGTACAACATAAAAAGAATTAATGACTGTCATTGGAATGTTCTTTAAATATTTTTCCATGTATCATCCTTTATTTTAAATAAACACAATGCATTATGTAAAATACAATTTAAATAAATTCAATGAAATGAAAGTAAAATATCGTTTACTTAGTCACAAGTTTTGTTTTAAAAAAAAAATAAAACCTCTAACTTGAATATTAAACTGGATGGCGGTAATCAGAGATTGACTGCTAAAAGTGTTTTATATTTACACACCATTACTGATCAGGCAACATTCAGAAAACAAATAAACCGTTTCCATGTTAAAACCATAAACACTAGCATCTTATGTCTTCACATGCATTTTTGTGAAGCGCTGAACGATAGTTGACAGTGTCAGGATCAGTGTATATTGCTCAGTGGCCCGGCTTAACGTTAGCGTTAGCATGCACCCTGCGGTGCTTGAACACAGATCACCCGAGCGTAGCGGGAGGATCATTAACCTTAATTACCCCTCTAATCCACTCCTGGCTTTGCAGAGTAAACAGCCAGGCCCATTAGGCTGGATGACTGTCAGCCTGCAGGGCCCCATGACTCCTCTGGCATTGAGCTCTGCCTTTAGGGGATATAGGTCTTTTCAAGAGCACAATTCAACCCTCAGATTCTCTCTCTCTCTCTCTCTCTGTCTCTCTCTCTCTCTCTGTCTCTCTGTCTCTCTCTCTCTGTGTGTGTGTGTTTTCAGTATCAACACCTCCCTCTCCTTTCTCCCGCATTTACTGATATAAGACAGGAGGAGGGCTGACACACTCACTGGCATCCCTGATGCTTTTGTTTGTTGTCTTTCTCCCCCTCTTTCATGTACCCAGATGGTTCATTTTGAAAAAGCTGGTTACTGATTCCACCCCTACACACTTATTTGGAGTGCTTTTTGTTACTTCTGCCCTGCAGGCATTCTCTCCCGCTCATTCTCGCTCAGTTGCCCTCCCCTTTTTTTTTCCTTTGCTCCCATATTTGAAACAATGTTCCTTAAGGAAAAACAGCTTCCAGAAGCTGTTTCTGCACCTTCAGCACTTTTCCCTATTTGTATTTTTGATTAGACTTAATTTGATAAGGTCAAATCAATAGCTGATTTGATTAGTATCATAAACAAATATGTTGCACACAATTATTTTTTAGAAATTAAGTAAGTACCTTGCAGGACACGATCAGTGTTAAAGTCTTATAGTCCAGTCATTTAAGTTTCTGATTAATGAAAAGGAGGAAGAAGACAGTGCTAGGCATGTAGCAGCAATGATGCATGGTTTCTTTCTGCTTCAGTGGTGTTAATCAAAGCACACATCCGAGGATCTTATATGCAAGTGACCTACGTTCATTTGGTCTCTGGTTCAAAACATTCTTTTGTTTCCATTCACCTTCCTTCAGGTCTACCCTGCATGTATTTCCACCTGTTTGTATGTACAGACAGTGCCATGTGTGGTAACATTTGCCTTAAGTATGAAAAAGGGAGCAATAATTCCAGTGGTGAAATGTTGGTTTTCACTGTACATAGTCCAAGGCTATTTGTCTTGACTCTGGCACAACTCCAGAATGTTATTAAAGTTTTCCTTTCCTGTGCTCTCTCTGGAGTGAAATGTGGGCACTGAACCAAAGTCAGGCTAAGAGAAGATGTGAGACATTTTGGGGCCTGTGCTGTGGTTTAGGTCTCACGTCGCTGCTGACACAGTATAACTATCTGACCCACAGATCTCTAGCGGCTTAGAACCAAGGATCACTTTGGAGAAGTCCAGCTATTATAAGGTCTTAGGTGATCAAAAAAGTGGGTCTTAAAAGTGTGCATGATTACTACTTGATGTAAATTTTTTTATTTTGCACTGAGTCACTGATATATCAAAGAATTACTGCAAAAAATACCCCAACGACTGTGGGTTAATTTCTATAGGAGAAGTAGCGAGTGCCAAATGAATGTTTCATAGCTTTATCTAAACTAGAAGGACTAAGAGTGAATAACATTGTCTAGGAAATAAACCTTTCCTTTTATAATGAATATTTGCAGAGGATTCTCCAGGCATTGTTCATTGTTTGCCTCTAAATTTAGACTCAGAGAAAATCAAATTCATCAAACCGTGTGCATATTTAATTTTGAATAATGAGGAATATGAAAATAGATTTGCCACTGGCCATGTAATTCCGTAACAATATTCTCTACTGACTTTGTGAGACTGTGCAAAAGGCCTTAGAGGAATTGAGGAGTAATGTAAAACCAAATAATGTGTATTCGCTGTAATCTTTCACCAAGCTAACTCAGATAATGCAGTGGGACTGTCCCAAAATCCTTTGCTATATTTATCCTATGAACACAATACAAGCTGAACTGTTTTCATCTCTCTCCAGGTCATATGTCCCTCTTGATCTTTAAAAGTAGTCCCTGCTAACCCAACTTCCCAGATGAGAAGCTTTGCTCCCCGTGGCACCATCGGTCGCACTAAAAGCGGTCTGGCCTCTTTGAACAACCGGGAAACATTAGCCCTCACCGCTACTGCCTGGTCCAGCCTCTAATGGATCGCTCTCATTTCATCAACCCACTGACATTTAATGAATATATATTTTATCTCTGCTAGCCCCCGTTATCGGAATGCCCAATATGTTCCGAGAAAGAGTCACCCTGGGAGTGTTTGGGCTGGACCAGAAGATCCTCCGGCATGGCACCTGCACACCAATCTCAGGCCTCCCCTCCTCTTCCCCGCCTTCCTCATGTCCTCCTCTCCTCCTCCTCCTGGCCTTCAATATCACATGTAGATTAATAATTCATGGGCAGTTATTAGGGCTGGTTCAATAGGAGCTGTGCTGATGGAGGGCTGTGCGGAGTGAGCGTGCCCGCAGGGAGGGAGAGTGTTGTTGTGTCAGCCCCCATCTGCCAGAATGCAATAAGGAGAACAATGGAGGCCTTGATTCCCACCAGCAGGCCTATAATCTTTAAATGGCTATTAGCAGAAGAGTGCAACCAGTCAATAACCGACAAAATCCTTTTAAAAGCTGCTCTCTCTCTCTCTCTCTCTCTCTCTGTCTCTGTCTCTCTGTAAATCTCCATGCCACAATCACAATTGTCTCTCGCTAGCAATCTCTCCAACTGCAGATAGAGACAGTTTGATGGAGAGTTGCTGAGTTGCAAGTATTTGATTGACACCAAATGCAATCTAGCACATTATAGGCCATTCTTTACAAATATGAATCTGTCATGTTTATCCACCTGTAAAAAACAAGGAGACATAAGAAACAATACTACCGCTCTCCAGTAGGCCCAATCTCCCTATCCTTTCCATAGAAAACTACTCTGCCTGAGATGTTTACTCCATTTCATTAAACAGTGAGTCGGGAAATGAATTGAATCACATTACAGTCCCACAATATGATAAATCCCTGTCTCGTATTTATTATGGCCCTGAAATAAGAGCACAGCAGCATGCAAGCATTAGAAGAAGCATATGTAAGGACATAACTGTGACAGCTCTGATTTGCCTTCTCAGGTTTGAGCGAAGGCAGGGAGTCGATCGTTTACCAGAGGATTTTATTGAAGAGGCTTATCATGACTGTAATGTATGAAGCATAAAAACAGGCTTCCCTGGGAATGTGGTTCTTCTCGAAAAATTAATACATTCATGCAAAACCGCTACGGACGGTAGACACTTAATTGCCGGTATATTAAAAGTGATCATTAGAAAACCACAGTAATGTTTACCAGGATTCTAGTGCCTCATATCATAAACCACACTATATCAATGTAAATATTAGTAAATAAAATTAATGGCTGTTTAGTAGATGCAAGATCCTTTAATAGGGTATTTGAAGGGTATATAGGGTATAAAGGTATTTGAAATGCATAAAGTTTATTATAGTTAAATAATGTAGTGGGGAAGATAATTTAAAACAACCAAATGAGAGTGTCATATTTAAAATGCATGGTCCATCCTGCTAAAACCCAGGAGAATTCTGTCGCTTAACATTCTCAGGAGATGAATAAAAGCACTTGAGTGCAGAGCGGCCAGATTATGTCAGAGACAGCCCTTGCTACAGCATTGAAATATTGGGCATCTTGCTTTTACCCAGCATGCCTTCTCAACACCTCAGGCAACATTGTAACCTGATCACAATACCACAACCTGCTGGGTCGTAGGTCAATCAAGACGCATCGTTGGTGTGACATGTGCGTCGTTCAGAGAAACAAAGCTTTCGGAGATCTAGAAAAGCTATTTACCTAAGATATTTGCTTTTTTCCTTACTCCAAATATTTCTGTCTTGCACTCTCTCTCTCTCTCTCTCACTCTCTTTCCATCCCTTCCCCCAACAACTGTAGGGTAATCCATCTTCATTGTCGACATGCGCTGTGTTGTGACAGCAAGGATGCTGGGAGAGTCTGGAGGAAGGAAAACAGGTACCTAAAACAGACACACACAGACAACCAATCGTAGCACATCACATACCAAAATGTCAGTGAATGAATCATGTAAACTGAGAAATATACAAGGCAGCCAAGGGGGAGCCAGTCTCAATCAAAGAGAACAAATGTCCATTTTAAATGAATCCTTTTTGAAAAGCAGAGATATTAGAATTCAGACCAGTCAAACCAGTGTTACTTTGTGTGCGTACTGTTTATTGCTTTTCCTGCTATCCAGTAGAAGTCTACTCAGTTTGTCCACAGACAGTGAGTGTTACATCTTGTCTGTGCACAATGCTGTCTTCATGCTGTTATCAGTGACGTGCTGTCAGTGCCCATACAGACATTGTTCCTCACAACACAGCTAGTGACTTCCTTTTCCCATTCACTTGGCATGGGCTACAGGCAATCCCATGAGGCTTTGCATCTGTCATCGAGATGGAGTGGAGGTAGAGGGCGATGTCATCAGGAAGTCTGCAGACTAAACAAACTACTCTTGTCTCTGCTATCCTGAGTCTCATCACTCCGCTCACTATTAACACATGCCAAATGAGAGACAGAAGCGACTTCTATGTGCTTCTGTAGCGCAATGGAAATCAAGCAGTAAAACACAGTGTCCTGCTTATTTCCATAAAAGAAAATGGGATCTTGAGCAAACATGGAGTCATCCTGTCAGTCCAACAGGAAAAGTATTGTCGTGTGGTTCACTAAGCCTTTTATAAACTTACGGAAACTCAGAAGTAATCAGAAATATTTTAAAGAGCTGCCCAGCTCTGGCCAACACCACTATGAGGGTCTCTTAGGGTGACTCTGTTGCATGTAGATATCTAAGTTTAAGCGCTGCTCTTCCTGCCTGTGGGTTGAGGGAAACAAGTCACTTCCAGACAGATACGTAAGCAATTTTGTAAGGTAGAGAGTTCAAAATACCCCAGAGATCCTGAAGACTTTTGTGTGAATTTGAGAGTTAAGACTTAAGAAAACATATGCACAATGCTGCGTAGGCGCCCAAACACTCATCTATCATCTTCTGTAGTCTAGCTTGAGGATTGAGGATGTTCAGAATGGTATACATACAGGAAACACATGAGTACATACTTCTGTGTATGAGAGAGTACTTAATGAAGATTAATTGTGCTGTACAAGATACACATTTTTTTTATTAGAAAATATAATTAGTAAAAAGAATGCAATCATGTCATGACAGCCTTCTATTCCCTGCACACCAGCAATCCATTTTAGAGTAAAGTATCCCAAAAGTATCACAATGATTTGCTATAAAGTAAAATAAAATTAATACAATATAAAAATATTACAATATATAAATAATAGGTATGCTTATTGAAGTAAATATGTAAGTAATGAAACACAGTGTGGCCTATGTTATAGGAAAATAATCCACAATGATTAACACCCCAAATTTATTAGTTTCCTATAACAGCAGATCCAGAAGTGTTTTATTCCTCTTATTCCACAGTGAATTGCCAACAATTACAACTTCCAATTTATTAATGAACAACACACTGTGCCTATTAACTCTTTATAGTTACATTTAATGTTGTTAGTTTCTGTTGTGACTTACATTATAGAGGCTATAAAGAGCCGTTTCCTTACCAGCCTCTCTTTTTCTTTCTCTTGACGGTAATAAGACAAAACACACACACACACACACACACACACACACACACACACACACACTCATACACACTCATACACACTCATACTGAAGACAGTCATGAAGACAGAGGAAAACTTAGTGACCATTACTAACCACTGACATTGGAAACTCCTTCCATACATGTTAAATAAATAAAAGTGTCCTCACAGAAACTTCACCACATGAATGATCATACACCTTTCTTTATTAAATAACAAAACGTTTTTAAACCTGTTTATTATTAGCCTTAGACTATGTAGATCGTCCAATTTTGCCACAGGACAACATATTCATAACATCAAGAAACTTCAGGAAACATAGGTTAGTTTGCAAAACACAAGAAAGAAATTTTCAGCACTGTAAGTATTCAGTTAATTATAACTTACATGTAACATCAAGTTTGCATCAGTAGAAAAGCAAACAGAGAGAAGACGTACCTTGATTACCTTGTGTTGATTTAAACTCGCAAAAGTCATTCATCTTCAGTTCAGTGTCTCAACCCCGTCACGATCTGACAGCAGTTCCTGACACTCAAAGTATGGACAGACAAAGTATGCTTGCATATGGAAAGAATGGCTGAATATGAAAAGGGGAATGATATAAGGTTATGAAAGGTTTCCAGATCATGACAAAGATAAATGAGGTTTATGGTGAAGGCCATGCATTAAAAAGCACTGACAGTATAGAGAATGTTTTACTTGCCTGGTACTATTCCTTATTTATTACTAATATGAAGAAGTTTACTATTTCATCTCAGCTCAGTTTAAATACTGACAAACCATTGCTAGTTAAAGAAAAATGACCATTTCTTGCAGTGACAATGGAGTGAGGAAAACAAGTGAGGAAAACAAATGTTGGTTACAAAATTACAGTTCTACTGTAGTAAAGTAGAACAGTAGTACTAACAAAAAAGGTATACTATACTTAAGCTGATATAAAACTTTCTGTAATTATTATTTTTGCCATGTTCTTTTATTTAACAGCAGCTTTTAGGAAAAACCCATAACAGATTTTTCATTTCAAGTCCAAGTTTCCTCAGGGGCATGAACCCCTATCAGTGTTCTTAGAGGAGCTGTATCAGCTTGCCTGACAATTACATTTTAAGAGATTAATCATCTAAGTGACAAATAATAGTATAAAGCAGGCATGTGGTGGTTGGGAAGCGCTGTTCATTGGTGATGGATGGCTGGAAGATGAGTAGCAGACTGAGGCGCCATCATTTATTATAAAGAGCTGTGACAGTGAAAACAGTTAAGCATGGGAGTTAAGTATGCGTTGTGAATGTGTCAATCACACTAAGAAGGATTTGTTCACACTGACTATGGAAGGATCGTTTATGACCCTGAAACAGAGAAACGTGATACTCTGTTAACAATGCAAAGATAAAGACTCAGGTAATTCCATGCAACCGACATCTATTGTACATGGTGTTATGTTACAATGTAAAGACTATACATACTCTTCATGCACAAATAAACTTAAAACATATAGTCAGATATGACAATCAAAAAGGGGTTCAGGCGTGAATTTTGTAGTGTGTATGATTAAAGCAACACTGGCTCGGTAAGCTCCGTCTTTCCAAAACCTGATTTCCTCCAGCATCCCCATGCCTCCAGGCGCATGCAACGTTAGGGCTCTGGGACGATGCAGTGCACTTTATCATTCTTATGAGCGGGAGTAAGACAGCAGCACTGCAGCCGCTCTCTGTACCAGCCTTTAATTCATCATCCTTTATGGAGAGTAATGGCTGTGGGCTGACACCAGGGAACTGGATAGCAGGCAGGACGCTGGAGCCACTAGCATACAGCCTGAGCAGGAATACAGTGAAGAGAGGCTTCTTCAACAAAAACAGCATGCGAAATAACTAATCTACAGATGTTGAATTTAGATTAAAGGTTTGATGATTGGCCTCTACCTTTTCAGGGAACTGATCATGAGACACTTAGGAACCTATTCAACATTAATGGGCAAGAACATTAGCTTATTTTACACAGAGGAATTGTCTGATAACCCTAAGAGGTCAAAAGTCATGTAAAAGTCATAACATACACTAAAGCTTTATCACACTCCTCCTGTCCTTAAATGCTATTAAAAACAATGCTTTTGAATAATAGATGGGAGATAATGCATATGGAAGTAAATATCTTATGTAACAGTATTGGGATATGGTAACACACACTGCATATCCACCTCATCCTAAAATCTTGCATCAAACAAGCAAGAATATTCTCAAAAGTCAGTTTATAAGGTAAATGCATTCTTATAATTTCCTACAAAGCGAACAGGTGGCTGTATATGGACTTTTCCTAAAAACCATGAACACAATCCTGATCTGGAGAAGCTCCCGTAAAAGCTCCCATTGCACACTGGGTTATGTTTAAACTTTATTTATTCTTTTGATTTTCACCTTTTAAATTAATTGGATTGACCTGAATGTCAGTCACAACATTTGGTTCAAAACCTTTTTTTTTCTATCATTGATTCTTCATTACTTTTTCAGGAGCCTTCTCTTTCCTGAAAATTGTTGGAATATTATTATCAAGTCACCACAATTATATGAGAGTGAGATGTAGAAAATGCCATCTGTTGCTTTGGTCTTTGGCCTGGAACCCCAACCACATCCCCCCTCATCCTGTCACTTAAGCAAATAGATCTGACCCTCTCTCCCTTCTCTCCTTCTGGCACTTTCTGCTTCTTCAAAGTTCGGCGAATCGATCAGTAACTTTGACGCCTTGACTCTGGCTTGGGGCCAGAAATGATAAGCGCTCATGTGGGACGTGAGAGCTAAGTGCTAAATCAATGGTTCCCCGTCTCTGATGTGGATAGCATTACTGAGAGGAGCCAGTGGCCAGAGGTGGGGATGATGATTCTCTGGGGGCATCTTTAAAAGACACACTGGATACCCCATTTTGGGGCAATCATCCACATGATCAATCATGTCTTTATTTCTTCAGGAAAACTTCTGTTCTTTCACCCACCGCTCACACTTTCTTTAACAGTCCAGTTATTCACCAGGTGCGGTGTGATGCAAACTCCAAAGTACTGCTAATTATTTTGGCTGAAAAGTAAGTAGCAAGACAATTTAACTAAAGGCCACTGGAATGCTTTACAAGATCTATGTATTAACTGGGTGTGTGTGGTACACTAGTAGAGAAAGAATTAAGAGTTCATTGAAAAATTAAATGTTTTTAGGTTCCCAAAAAGGAAATATTCCTTAGTACGTGGTACCAGGTTCGATGTTGTTTGTACTTCACATATACTGTATCTGCTTAATAATTGTCCATCTTCTAACCCAGAATAATTACTCAGTACTTTGGAGTTTGTATCACACACTTACCCAGTTAACACAGAAAACTTCTTTTAATCCCCACTCTTCCTTTAATAAGTATATAAGTGCCAATTATTTGTAACCTGCCCATACTTCTGAGAGAGAGAGAGAGAGAGAGAGAGAGATCATTATAATATATTGATATATTCTGGAATAACACATATCCAATATCCTAGCTCCTAAAAGGACTATTATTGGTTGTGTTTATGCTAGAGGTTGTCAAAAATCAGTTTTGTCAGAATGGATCATTCATAACTGACAACAACATACATATTCTCTTTGTATAATAGAGATTGTTCCATTATTCATTGTAGACAATGATTGATCCAATATGATTCATCCTGACTACACAATGAGCTGTTAAGGCAGCTGCCAATCCTGTACACTTATAACAATGAACACTGGGCTAAATGGCAGTTGGTATAAAAGAACTAAGCTGAGGGGCTACTGTCTGCATTGCCATGTGTGAGTAATTGAGAGTATGTCCACAGCTGCCTGACATCTTGTTGATGTCTTTGTACCTCATTGTGCACATATTTCCTGTCAAGCTGATGTGCTGCTACACAAAGGCTCATTTTTCAAGTACCTCAAAAAGTACCTGACAGTAAATTTGTAACAGAATACAGCCTTGACTAGCAGTTTGTGACTCCAAATACTCAAAATACGTTTGACTGAAATAAATAGTTTTTATTAGGTAACAGCATTCTTGAATTCTCAAATCTGATGAAGGTATTGATTCATTTTCTATAACAGCAGCTCTGACAGCAAATCACAAGGCAAATCACAGGTTTATATTAATGTGCTTGTTCTATTTCATTATAGTTTTTATAGTAAAAACCCCAGTGTCACATCAACGCCAGAAACGTCATTGCTTTCCACATCTTGCAACACAGTGCGGCCTAGAAACATGGCCACCAAGGACTACAACACCCAACCACCACAGAAACTGTTATGTTCATATTCACTACCACCTTCCAACAGCCCATTGCAAAGTATACGCTCAGTGTCACATACCTGTCTATACCAAGGAATGTGATTCAGTGTTATCGTGTTTATGGTTATGACTACTGGTGTCTGGTTTATGTCTTTGTCTCTTGCCCAAGTATCTCTGTTTGTACATTGTCTGACTTCTGCCTGTTTGTTGACTTTGAGTTTCCTTCTTGTTTTGGATTTGTTTGCTATTAGAATACTAAAGAACCTACAACCTACAAGTGTCACCGTCTCCACCGCCGGGTATCCATAAAACCATAAAACGATTTTAAAAATGTGTGTAATCATTGATATGGTGAAGTCTTCTGCGAGGGAGAGTTCGATTTTTGGAAGGAGTCTCCAGTGTCAGCATTTTATAATAATTAGACGGAAATCAACAGATTTCCTTTATGTTTTCCGCCATGAGAAAGTCATCAGGAGGGATCCAATATCCTAGCTCCTAAAAGGACTATTATTGGTTGTGTTTATGCTAGAGGTTGTCAAAAATCAGTTTTTCCTTTATGTTTTCCGCCATGAGAAAGTCATCAGGAGGGATGACTTTTATCAGCAACATGACAAGCTTCATTTTTTTTGTCTAATTAACTTCAAGGAAGGGAAGAAAGGTACGGGAACAACTATTTATAGCTCTTATAATGTAAGTGATAACAGGAACTAACTTGTTTCACATGTGTTTCATGGATAAAAAGTACAATATGGCATTCTTTAATAAGTAAAACATTGTAATAATTTCTGTGATAGAAGAGGAATAAAACACTTCGGGATGTGCTGTTTTAGGAAAATAATCAACTGTGGTATCAGTAACTCCACTTCATTTTGGGGTGCATCACACCATCTCATCATTTACTGTTTTCCTATAACAGCATGCCCTCTCATGATTTGCTCCTTACTTGTCATTGCACAAATACACTGAAATTGAAATCTATTTTCAAAAAAGGCAAATATAAAATCTATATGAACACTGGTGCAGGTATATAGGTAAAATCATACATTAAAAAAAAATTATTGAACGCCATTTTCAGGTTTCCTTTTTCCTGTACGTATAATCAATTTCCTGGATATAATTCAGTATTGACTCACTGAACAGGTGCAAACATCTGTGGAACTTCTTTTAATTGTCCTATATGTATTTAACACCCATTACTTTTTTACTAGCAGTATAATCACTGTTTAATTGTGCTGCACATTCCTGCACTCATAATGAGCCGAGGTAATCTCTGCAGATGCGATGCAGTGGACTGAGGACTCTCGAGCGTAGGCAGCACGTTATTGACATACTCTCCTTTTTCCATTTCATGCCCTCTGAGACCGCAGACTCAAGCCCTGCTGCTCCCCAGATGACTGCCTGGCCTCTCTAATGTCCGAGGTTTCTAAACTAGGGTGCGTGGCAGATTGGCCACAGTTGTCTGAGGAAACACGAGCTCCCCTCTCCAAAATTCACATGGCTACGAGGGGTGGATCAATAAGCTAAAGCGGGGAGCTATTGACACGTTAAACTTGGTAGCAGACAGGGCCAACACACACCCGAGTGCAAATGTTGTGCCCTCACACACGTACACACACACACACACACACACGAATGCTGGCACAAGCAAGTTATTTTGTTCCATCAGTCTCATTATGAATCTGCCTTTTCAATAAGTATTTCATATGAAAGTATTTTATAGCAAAGTCTTAAAACTAGACTACACAATTAATACTACAAGCAGCAATACAAAGTATTGAAATGATTTCCATCATATGAATATCACCCACACATTAGCCCCAGTGTGTTTTTCTTCAGTCATTTCCTCTCTTCTCTACTGCTGCGCAGGCCTCGGTGCTCCTTCACATTACAGTTTTATAATATCATCATGTCATTTCAATTGCTTTAATGAGAACAGTAATTGGAGGAGCCCCTTGTAGCATACTGCTTTATTTCCCTATCGTGATGTAACAATTACATATGATTTGAATTTTTTTTCTTCCAGTTAAATTATGAAGAATCATCAGAGGAGACGAATGACAGAGATTGCAGCCGTGAAAGCATTGCCTTGTGACTCCTATGAGCCATTAAATTTCTGACGAACCAACAGAACTAATAGTGTAAACGTTTCCCATGATGCACTGCTTCCAGCAGCTCTTAATATTATGGTGGTCTAATTAGTTGGTGCTAAAGCGCCGGACTCCCAGCATGCTCTTCAGGACAGTATTGAGACATGGATCATGTTTGCTGCCACTGCTGAATGGATCTACTGGGGCGACTGAGACCCCTTTTTATGTCTGACAAGCTTTATTGCAGCAATCTCAGTGAAATTTAAAGTGATTTGGCATTGTTTTTACTCACCGTTAAGTACTGACTTATTATAGTTTACACTTTGATGTGCTGCTTCAAAGATTATGACTGTAACAACAACAAACAGAGATTTTTTTTTCTTCTGAATTTTAGACAAAAATGACATTTTACAGTATATATTTACCTTACACAAATAGATCATGAATTGCTATTATGTTTTCTCTTTTGATAAATTACACTGTTGTGTACATCTCCCTTGGGGAAGGCATGAGTGTATAACTTAGAAATAAATATTAAAAAATAAAGGCACTTGTATATCTTTAATATAAACAGCTTCCTCTTTCTTTCAGCTAGGAATTTATATTGCTGTAGTAGCTCCTCAGCCTTTCCATATGTTTCATTGAAATTCATTTTGTTGGACCTATCAGGTGACCAGGGGGAAAATATGCAGGCGCCCTTGTAATTTTCTCTGCATGAATTTACATATACCACAATAATGAGAAAACAACACAAAGAAGGGTAAAAGTTTCCTCAGTAACTTTTGATGAAACCACCTCTCGCTAAATGTGTTCCTGTCTAATTAAAAGCCTTTCGGCTTTGTTGTAGCGTTTCAGAGAACATCTCACATATGAAGAAACAGGACTGAAACAGAATAACTAAAATGTCTTTATGTTAGACTATGAACTGAATAAGCAAATCATCTGAATGCATTCTTCATGTGTTCTAAGCTTCACATCCATCACATTCAATATAGTGAAAGAAAGGGAAACATTTACCTGAGATTTGTTAGCACTTATTGGCAATATAGTGGATCTGGGTCCAGTCACAGCAACCCAAAGCAAAACCATTATACAGTCAGGTCCATAAGTACTTGTACAGTGACACAATTTTCATAATTTTGCCTCTGTACACCACCACAATGGATGTGAAATGAAGCAATCAAGATCTGACTGAAGTGTAGACTTTCAGCTTCAATTCAAGGGGTTTAACAAAAATATTGCATTAACAATTTAGGAATTATAGCCATTTTTTTTACAGAGTCCCTCCATTTTCACAGGCTCAAAAGTAATTGGACAATTGACTGATAAGCAGATTCATGGCCAGGTGTGGCCTGTTTCATTGTTATTTCATGACAAATTAAGGAGATAAAAGGTCTGGAGTTGATTCCAAGTGTTAAATTTGTATTTGGTAGCTGTTCATGGGAACTCTCACTATGTGGTCCAAAGACATGATGATGCAAGTGAAGGAGGCCATCATTAGGCTGAAAAACAAATCAGACCTATCAAAGAGATGGCAGAAACTTTAGGAGTAGCCAGGTTTTGTACATTCTTAAAAAGAAGGAATGCCCTGGTGAGCTCGGCAACACCAAAATGCCTGGAAGATCATGGAAGACAAAGCATCTTAAGGGACTAAACTCAGTTTATGCCAAATTTCATGCAGTCATTGACTGCAAAGGATTTGCATCCAATATTAAAAATAATTCTAATATTTATGATTATGTTAGTTTGTCAAATAGTTTGCAAATAGTATACAAGCCATCTATAGACTGTCAACAACCTGTCAGGTGACTGTCTTCAAGGCTATCACCAGCCTATCAACTAATTCTAAACATGTCAACAATTTTTGGTTGTTGATGCTCAATAGATAATTTATATTTACTCATAGAATGTCCCTACTAAAAATAGTAAATGTACAGTTACATAAAATTCCTTGGTACAGAGTTCCAGATAAGCAAATAATGTGACTGAATGATGACAACAGTTACCTCTCAATGCTTAACCATTAATGATTAGTTTATAGCTGTAAATAAGATGATTCAGTCATCAAATGATTGTTTCGTAGTGGTGCGTCACGTTGCGATTTTTGTCTAGCACCAGGTGAGACACTATTTGAAATTTGATGTGGGGAAATGCATACTTTTTTGTCCATTTGGTTTTAAACATTCTGTTTTTGTCATCATTTTTTTTTTAAACACAAGCCATGTTTGTAGATGGGCTGTAGAGTATCTACTTTATCCAAAATAAGAAAATGTATATCCATTCTAACCAGAGTATAACTTTGTAAAAGAAAACGTGTAGGGGCTGAACAAAACAACAGAAATACACATGAAAAAGAAGATGTTTGCGGTGACTAAATCACATCTACTGTATATCACATTTATAAACACAGCTGCAAATGTGAGTTATATTAAGTTGACTGCCAACTAGAGGCATGTATCAGGTATAAAAGAGGTCTGAGAATTAATACTTTTCTATGTGAAATTTTAAAGCAACATGCGGCACCTAACAGGGTGCCAGTAGTGGGTTGCTTATCTGTCAGTCACAAAAACTGGATAATTATTTAATGTTTCAAGGAGAACAGTGTTTAAGGTCATGGAATTGTACGTCAAATAGGAAGAGTTGTCACAAGTCAAAGCTCACTGACAGTGATGGATGGATACAGAATAAACTATACACACATTGGTAAATAGCCAAAAGACTACTTGGTGGGTGGAGAACAAAACCTGGACCCCTGAACAATGGACAAAATAGTAATATTGTGTTTTGTGTCAACCTTCACTATATTTCCTACATGTAGACAGATTTACATTTGAAGGAAGTTAAGAGATGCTTCAGCCCACAATGTCTGCCACCAACTGTCACGTACAGTGGGGAATCCATAGTGGTATGGATGGCCATCTCAGTGAAACCATTAGGTCCAAAGATTACTTTGCACAGGCCACCCTATGGTGTAAGCAATCATTTCTGATGATGTTTTAATATTCCAGAATGATAATGCCCTCATATTGCCTCCTGATTTTGTATATTTGTGCAAGTTTGTCACACTAAATAGTTTCAGTTCCTCATACAAAATGGAATATAAGTCAAGGAGAACATGAGGAAGCACAGAATACAGTTTTTAAATAATCTTTTAATTTTTGGAGGAAAAAGGTTACGCAACACCTATATCACCCATGTGAAAGAGTAATTGCCCCCCTAAGCTTCCAATAACTGGAGATCAGTCTTTCACATCACTGCGGAGGAATTCTGGCACACTCTTCTTTGCCGTATTGCTTTAATTCAGCCACAGTGGAGGGCTTTGGAGCATAGCTGCCTGTTTTAGGTCTTGCCACAGCATCTCAATGGGGTTCAAGTCAGGACCTTGACTAGGCCACTTCAAAACCATCATTTTGTTTCTTTTGAGCCATTCAGAGGTGGACTTGCTCTTGTGCTTCGGATCATTGGGTTACTGCATAACTCAGTTGCACTTGAGCTTCAGATCACAGACTGACGCCCGGACATTCTCCTTTAGGATATTAGCGTAAAGAACAGGATTCATGGTTCTGTCAATTATGGCAAATCACCCATGCCCTGGAGCAGCAAAACATCCCCACACTACTACACTACCAGCACCATTTTTGACTGTTGGCATGATGTTCTTATTGTGGAATGCTGCATTAGTTTTACTTCAGATGTACTTGGACCCAGGTCTTCCAGATAGTTCCACTCTTGACTCATCAGTCCACAGAACATTATAGTAAAAGGTTTGGGAGTCATGAAGCTGCTTTTTTTTTTGGCAAAAGTGAGGTGAGCCTTTTGTTCCTCTTGGTTATTAATGGTTTTGCCTTGCAACTCTCCCATGGATACCATTTTCCCCTGTCACTTACTAATAGTGAAATCATAAACACTGACTTATCTGAGGCTAGTGAAACCTGCAGTTCCATCAATTTGGATCTGAGTTGTTTTCTGACTTCCTGGATGAGTTGTCAATGCCCTTTTGCAGGAATTTTGGCAGGCCAGCCACTTCTGGAAGATTCACCACTGTTCCAAGTTTTCTCCATTTGGAGATAATGGCTCTCACGGTGTTTTGCTGGAGTCCTAGAACCTTAAAGCCTTTTGTAAGCCTTTCCAGCCTTATATATTTCAAAAACAACTTTCTTTACTCATTTCTACTGGAATCTTTTTTGACAGTGGCATAGTGTGCTGCTTACTGAGATGTCTTAGTCCACTTGACATTGCTGGAAAGAGTCTATTTAAGGTTTTGGTTAGATTCAACAGTGCTAGCAGTAATCATGACTGGGTGTGTCTAGTCTAATTGAACTCATCTATCAATTAAATTGGTTAGTTGAGTTACTAAGGCAGCAATTACTTTTGCACACAGGGCCAGTTGATGATGGTTTTTCCATCAATAAATGAAATAATCATTTAAAAACAGCTTACTCAGGCTGTCTTTGTATTCTATTAATTTTTTTTAATGAATATCTGAGCCAATTGTAGCACTGTACACTCCTAAAATTACTCAAGAGTGGTTTTGTAAATGTGGAAGTCAAGTGCCATGGCCTCTCCTATCACAAGATTTAAACATCATTGAACTTTTATGAGACTTTCTAGATCCCAGACTACCAAAAGATATCTACCTATGGATATGAAAGATTTCTTGGAGATCAACATCTCACTACAAACATACAAAGTCGGTACTTGTGTGGTAGCAGTCCAAGAAGGATAAAAACTGTTCTGTCCACCACCTGTATATTTACGCTATGTCATCATTACTAACTGTCATGAAGTGGGAACATTTCCTCAAGTGTTCCTCAACTTTACTGTATTCACAAGTTTTCTGGACAGAGCAGGTGAAGTTTAGAGAGACTTTTACCAGATGGTTGCAGAACAAGGCCTGTCACTCATGAAAAAATATTGATGGGAAGCTTTCATATTTGAAATACAAGAGACCTGGGGTAAAGAACAGCCCATGTTTAAAGACTCAGTAAACCTTAACTAGTCACAAAAGGAATCAGGAATTCTGACTGTGGGAAGCATAATGTCAGTAAAAACCTATAAAATGAGCGGTATAAATACTAAATGCCCTGTAGAAAACCACACTATGACACAATAGAGGGAGATTAATGAGACAGATATGCACATTTAATAGTAGCTTATTTTTTATGTCTTTATTTATAACTCTAGTGACTGGCTATCATTCCATATGAGCAGTTCAACATCCTGCTTTATATTATGAATAATGACTGGCATGCTCTGTGCACTCTCCAAAATGCAAGCGGGGCATAACTGACAAATGCTACTGCTGACAGAAGAGACACCTGCTTAAATACTATGGCTTATTCTGTAGAATTCCAACAAAACTTGCAATACCTTGTTTGACAAGACTTTAACTGTTACTAATGTGCGTGATATGATGAAATTTAAAGTGTACAACTGTTCTTATGCAAATCCTTACATTTGGGTCACTTCTACTTAAAAATGACAACGTACAATATATGAAAACAAAAACAAAACATGTTTGAATTTGAATTGTACTTTAGGCTGCTATTAAAGTCACATACGTTTGCTACCAGCAATGATTGGAAATGCTACATTTATACCAGAGATGGACCAAAAATTTATTTTATTATGTAATACAAAACGCTGCAAACTAAAAGCATGTATCTAAATAAAATGCAGCTTTGTACAAGACATTTTCAAGAAATTTTTTTAAGGCTAGGTTATAGTTTCATCTAACTATGCATACACAAAATGTCTGCCACATATATACTGTGTTCACGTGGTGCACTGACTGTGCACGTTCAAAATAATTAATGTGACATAGTGAAATGTGAAGCAATACCTGCAAACGACAGAAAGTTTTAAAGAGAACCTACAGACGTCACATAATACAGCTCTTGCCTTCTGTTGTTTTTGTTCTCTGCCCTGATGAAAGCCATCCAGGCCGAAACATTGGCTTTGCTGTTAACAAATATGTGTCACAGAATAGTTCACCAAAGTTTTGGCTCTGACATACCTTCTAGTGGATGCTACTTTTGATACTCCAGTTGTATATAAGCTACACAGGCAAGTAAATGAAAGATGCCACTTGCCTGCTAGCTAGCAAAAAGTGTGATAAATTCAGAACATTACTGATCATGTGAAATGATCAGATCTTACAAAAACCCCCAGTAACCACTGTAGTTGTTTTCACAACGTGAATCAATCAACACACATTGCGACGTTATCAACTGCTCCCTGACGAGTCAAGACAGTTTCTAGCTGTAGAGCAGCTCTGGTGCAAGTTCCTTCATTAACATTTCCATAAACATAGCTTCATATTACAAGTCACCATATAAAGTAAGTCAAAAGTACAGATCAGAAAAGTATTTTGATACAGATTGCATGCTTTATTTTAAGGCAACAAATACAAATTTCAAAATAGTATTTTCTAATTGAAATACATGCCATCAGAGATATGCAACAGAATTTATACTTACAACCGAGTTCTGTGATCAAGATTGTGATTAACCCTTAAATATACTTTCATAAAGAGAATCATTTGAATAAATCTATTTTTAGTGCTGAACTAACCTTGTACCAGAACTTAAAGACCTCTTAAACCATATGCTTTATCTGCATCTGCCCCATTGTCCTCTGTTGTGCTGTGCTAGGGTTTCAGCTGCCCTGTAAGCGATGCTACAGTGGGACAAAGCTGTACTGCTTTCTGAAAACATCCCTGTACTAATGGACAACAGGGAGTGTAACCTTCTCTTCTTCACCAATGTTTGGTCAAGTTACCATAGCAGATATCCACGTGCCAGATGGTCCACAGTTTCTCCATTAAAACCTCTCTCTCTCTATCTGTCTCGCCCTTGAGAGGACAGACTCTAGAGTATCTATAGCCCAAGGCCTGGGGACCTAAGCCTCAGACGATTATGAGGCCGTGCCACCTTAATTGCTGCACTCATGCTAGGAGAAGTGGCCAGCCCCAACAGCCCAGCCCACTGCATTATTCATGCTGGAGACAAGGGTAGCACTTACAGTCAACAGAAACAATCCACAGCACTGGGTGATGTCACACCATAGACGGCACCAGTCAGACGGGCCTGGGTCTAGGTTCTGGGTGCTGTGTACTTGTGTGTGTGTGTGTGTGTGTGTGTGTAGTGGGTGTATTTGAGTAGGGAGAGGATCAGCTCATCCATCATAGCCACTTATGAGCCATAGGATCCGCTGAGTGCGAGAGCTAAATCACGTTAGCTCCCGCTGCACATACCTGCTGCCTCATTAGGTCAACCGTGCCGCACGCAAGCTTGCAGTGCATCCTGTGGCTGCAGTTAGGAATTACTGTGCTATATTTAAACTTGCTCACAAAGAACACATCAAAACCGGTACTATATTGTCATGAATGCAGCAACTGCAGTAGAAGAATTAGCAGCCATAGAGTAGGCAACTGGTTTGGAATTTTTTTTTTTACTTATTATTATTATTATTATTATTATTATTATTATTATTATTATTACTACTACATCCCTACCAAAAGACCTTCTCTGAGTCATCAGTCAAATGTCAGTGACAGTGTAGTCTGACAGGTTCTGACTGGAGAGCTTCTCTAACCGTAAAAGCAGTGATTAAATATCAGGACATCATTGTAAGAGGAGAAGACAAAACACATCTCTGACAGGCACTGCCACAACACTAAGCCACAGCTCAACCTCTTGAAAATGCATTTCAGGTTGTGGAGAATAGCTTAATGCTATTGGAGCTCTGTCACTTTGGCTGCAGACTGACGAGATGAAGTGTTTAGCACTCTGGCCGAGGTGTTTCATTTCTGACAGCTGAACCACAATCAAAACCCCAGCATGTGCAAGATGACTGACAGCTTTTAATGAACAGAGCCTAACAGATGAGTGGGGCAGAAAGAGAAGAGAAACGGAGACAGAAAAAATGTGTGAGAGTGCATGGTATGTGCTTTGTCACAACAAAATAGATCTGTTATGAAGTTTTTTATATTTACTTTGGCATATTAAGAAGCTGAAGGCGGTTTCTAGTTAAGCATGGTAAGAAGCTGAAAAGGAGCAGTGTCTTAAAACGGTAGCATGACAAGTATTTTTTTTAAACATTATTTACTACACTGTATTGCTGTAAGACTGCAATTTTAGAGTAGCTTCCACCCACTCTAGAAATTTCACAAAAGCATCTAGAGTAATAACACTGCATATACAATTGTATATTCAGTTATGAAACACAGAGGAATAATGTGTGTATCAATCTGTGTATATGCATTTATGCATCTGTTAAGGGGTTATGTTTAGATGTAGAAAAACTGCAGCTGCAGCAGTATCACGTTTCAGACAAATTAGAGCAAATCTGGTCCCAAAGACTAGAGCATTACATCAACGTCATTACTCCATTTCAGTCAGCTGCTCCACTTTACCCAACATGAGCACAGAATGCCCACACAGGTGACCAAAGAGACAATCAGATATAACGCCACACGTCTAGAAATATATTTAACTACCAGCATGACTTAATTAACCTGAGGAAAATCAAATATACTCTGGTTTTAGCCATGGCTTCTTTCATCTTTGAGTCTTCTGTGGGAATCTTCTCATCTACCCATCGTTTTTTCTCCATATCTGGGTTATTACCTGGGATTAATGAAACAGGAAAGAGGATTGTAATCATCAGGAATGTTCTTTTTAAACATGATACTTTTAATATCCTCAAAGAGGGTGCAGGTAATCTAACTCAACCCTAGAAAACAGCTGAAGATGGCAGGGAGATACAAACTACAGTGCAGTAACTGAGAGCCAGCACAGTGAAATAGAGCCATGGTGGTAGTATTTAGGTGTTTGTGTAAAACCTCCCTTAGTCTCAGCCATGTGAGCTGAAAAACTGCAGTGTACTTGATGAGTGTAGTCTCATCTATCAGCCAAGCTCTGATGGTGGATGAGGGTTACTCACATCCTGTGAGATGATCTGGAGATGAGTATCGAGCCATTTCCCAAGTAACTAATGAGGGAAGAACAAAGATTCTCACTTTGGTGGAACTGCAGCACGCCGGTCATGTCTCACTTGAAATGTCTTTGAATTCATTATTGCTTAATGGTTTGGAGTGAGCATGATGAGGGTGAAACCTGAATAAGCCTGTAAAGATAGACTTTGAATACTGGGAATAGGTGACCCACTGGAACGATATCCCTCATAGAAGGACTGTGGCAAGTGATTGCTTGCTTTAAGAGGAGACACATAAGCCTCAGTGTTTGTGAAGAACATTACCACAGGAAATAATACCATATATCACAGGTTACACCAGTCTTGAGGGTAAAAACTTTGGTCACAACAACAGGTAGTTTTAAATCTCTGTCAAATATGAAAGCATGTTTACATTAGTGTAAGTGGCTCATCTTAACTGCTTAAATGACCCTGTGTGTGAGTCACTTAGTGTAAATGCAGACTTGCATTTACACATCACATTTATTCACTTGGCAAATGAATAAACATATTTATAAGTCCAAAGCGACTTGCAATTAAGATAGCATACAATGAAGTTGAGTTGGTGAAGTTTAGAGGTCAGATTTCTATTCACCTTAGTTAGTACCTACCTAATAATGTATAGCCTACATTCATTCATTCATCTTCAGTAACCGCTTTATTCTGGTCAGGGTGGATCCAGAGTCTATCCTGTGGACAGGCATGCACCCTGGATGTTACGTTAGCCCAGCTCGTTCACTCTAAGGGGCAATTTAAGGTAGCCATTCCATCTTCAATGATTTTGGGTGTAACCGGCACAGAAACAAGGAGAATATGAACACGGGAAACTCAAAACAGAGCTCAGGATTGAATCAGGGACCCTCGAGTTTTGAGGCAGCACCACTGTACACTGCACCACCATTCCACCCATATAGTTTGCAAGTACTATTTTTGAACTCTACCCATAGACACTGGACCTCGTTCAGCTGACATATAGGGCGGAGGTGAGCTTTATCACTGAGACACATATACATATATATGTCATTACATAAGGTTCCTCACTCATCACTGCAATGATTGGTCAGGTCAGACTGAGCTGACATCCTCCTCTAAGGACTTTGGAAACAGATTGTCCAAAAGGGGTGAATATGGATTGGAGAAAACTGGTGAAAAGGAGTAAATGCATTCTGCAGAGGGAGTCAAAAGACTGTCTAAATCTGTTAGATGATTCAGAATGCCTTAGATTTAACTGTCAATTGTCAAATGTCTTTTGCAGCTTGAGAAATATAAGCATTAACCAGCAAAGGTTTTGTCACTCTGGTTTTCTTTTCTGATTGGTTTATCCATTATGTTGTATAAAAGTCTGTTTTTACTTTTTTCCAAATCAGACATGAATAGAATATAAATAACATTCAATAAACAAAGTAGGCATTTATTTCATAGCTACTTTTATTTTAAATGATACTAAGAGAAAATGCAAAACGATGCCACTGATTATTACTTATTCTTTATTCGGGGTGATTTCAAAAATGGGTTCTCACACCAAACACAAATAAATAGAACATATGCACACACACACACACACACGCACACATACATACATTGGCTGGAGCACTCCCGTTTTTGTGTTCTGTCAACAGTAAGGCCTGAGGGGGCACTCTGGGATGACAGGTGGAAGGAAAGAAGCAAAGAGGTGGGAGGGATAGATGGAAACTGGTGGGTCTAGGACTGCATAGTTGAGAGGCCAAGAAAATACTGGCCATTCTAGCCATCTTTAATCAATCTTTATCAGAGAAATGAGTAAACACATACTGTCATTCATGTCATCAAGTTAAAGGCATGCAGACAAATCATAATAACTATGGTTTATGAAGCCAATTTATTTAAATCAAAAGTGACAAAAAAGGCTGTGTGACATGGTTTGTCACATTATAAAGCTTTTTTATGCTAGTACAATTTTAATAAATTTAATAACAACATTATTACATTATTACACATACCTTGAAGCTATGATTCTGTCTGACAGTTCTGTGATTTTGATATGATATAAGATATAAGATATAACATTTAGTTATAAATAACTTTTTTTATTTAGTTTTTATACTTTTCAGCTATTGTGAAAGTATAAAACAAAATCTCACATATATATTCAATGGCATTTAAATAATATTTAAAATAAAAAAAGAACCTTATCATTCCAAGGCCTATGCAAATAACATATAATGTAGGGTAATTACACTAAGAGTATTTCATATTATTGAGAAATGGAGCCTAACAGCTATGCAAATCTGATAAAATGTGCACTGTGTTAGCCTTGTCTTTGGTTATTTATGGAGATATTGCCTATATTTGGGCCGTTTGATGTGTTATGAGATCTCAAATACACTTTGTGGAAGCAATATATGAGAAACGACTCTAACAGAAGAAAGTCAGTAATATCAAACGGCACATGCAGGGATTGGTGACATCTCTTTCAACTACATGAGACTAATCAACTTGCCATATTTAAGTTCACATATAAATCTAGTAGCTTTATATCGAAGTCATAGCCTTTATTCTGTATCTGGTTACTGCAGCATGCTTTGGGTCTTTCTGCTTTTTTTGCAACTAATGCATTTTCCTCCTGGGCCGAGCCAGGCTGAGAGTACCAGGCACCTTCATGCAAACGTGCTGAAAATGGATGCCACTACGCTCTCGGCTTAATCCAGATATTTCTTCTTTGACATTTTTATGGAAGGGCCGAGCAGAAGAGTATTGAAGTTGAATTACAGTGGAACAAAACAGACCTCTAGCTACAGTAGCTAGGAATCTGAGCATGGAGCAAAAGCACAGATGTGGCAGATCAGGTTTCAGGGGAAGCTGAAGCTACACTGGCTTGCAAGTCTCTACAAATGCACGCGGTTGGAGAAGTTACCAAAACTTTCCGCCAGCCGCAATGAGCTGAGATGACACATGCTTGTCCATAGTAGTGGTAATAGTGCTGATGGTGAATGACATACATCAATTTTGGATTCTGAGGATGAAAATGTGGCCATTTTCCACTCTACATGTTTAAACATGGATGCAGAACATCACAGCAGTGCAGACTGACAATCTCATGGGCCAGTGTGATTTCTCATTCTCGCCATTGCAGTGTAGTCAGGACAAGTGGATTGACCTCTTTTTGTAATGTGAGATGGTGTTGTAGTGTGGAATTCACAAACTTTCATCTCTGTCGTCAAACCCTTTCATCACCATAGACTCAAAGGGTTGACTTGTTGCCGGTTCAGGTATAAACACCACTGATTTAATTCATAACAAGCAGTATGTTTATATGTACATTGTAAAATGATCATTTATTTTGTGCCTTTCTTCTCTTTTATTATGCTATTTCATTCACATTCCGGGTTCATATCCATCAGGTTCATTTGAAATTAACTTCACCTCAAATTGCCAGTAGGTTGATAGGTTGGCTTGAATACACAGAAAAACATGTTGACCTGTGGGTAACTGGTTGCCTCTGAAGGCATCGATGGTATTTAAGGCATACCATTTCATCACACTTTCTCAGCTTGACCCAGGCCACTATGTTGATTTTGAACTCATCTGGCAGTGCACATTTCAGTGTAATGAATATTTGTGCTGGGAAGTGAAGCGTTGAGCTGGATGACTCAGGTTCATCCTTTAACTGCATTTGATGCTGTGCTCTGTTGAAATGTCTCTTGATCATCACTCATCGAAGGCTTGCAACACACCTACAAGGTTCACCTGCAGCCAGCTATTCATGCTGACACCTTTTAAAACTGACTGATGGCCAGTGCACTCATGCACACACACACACACACACACACATGCACGCACACACACACACACACACACACACACAGAAACAATTGCATCAGACTCTGCAGTTACACACATGCGAATATACAACATAGCACTCATACACACATGAACACGTACCTGCACACACACACACACCTGACTTTGGAAAGATGAGAATTAAAAAAAAGGTGTGAAGTTGGCTACAGCTGTGAATTTCCCCGTCTCGAGTCTCGAGAAGTGCAATCATTTTCTCATTAGCCCTTAATTCATCTCTTTCTCACTGTCGTACTGCAGGGCTACCATAGAGTTTATCTGAACCCTCTTAATTACTGAGGGGACCCTTCCTCAGAAATGAATCTGGCTCAACAGCTCCTGCAGGGCAAAAACAAGCTGAACACAAACAGCTTTTGTTTGATTGTGTTTTTTCCGCTGCACTAAGATTGATGTGGTCATTGAAAGACTGACCAGATCGATTTGGCTGCGTTTTGCTAGGCCATAATGAAGTCATTGCACTGTGTGTTTTCATAGAGTTAAATAAGGTAGAGACAACTAAAGAACTTGTTACTCTCAGAAATAGAAAGCTGAGCCTGGAGGCCATGCAGTGAGCTGTAATAAATGCTCTCAGACTGTCCATTCCTTCAAATAACTACATTTCCTGTGAGGATTGGTTTCAAGATCTTTGGGCTAATATACATTATTGATCCATGCATCTTTTTAATCAAACATACATTAAATGGACGAGTTCTCTTCACACCTCCGGGTCATACTTTTGTGAGAGCTTATAAAATGAAAATCACTGCAATAAAATGTCTCATATAAACAGCGGCATTTCAGATATACTTCAAGCCAAGGGGGTTACCCAAATTGAGTATATTCGCAACTAGATGTAAATGACACTGGTTTAATTGCAAACAAATATGAAATTAATGTAACTTCAGTTTGAGGCTTTCTCAAATTTTAAATTTACATCTTACATTTACAGAAGACATTCTTATCCAGAGGGATTTACAGAAGTGCATTGGAGTCTCTGTCAACAAACATATCCTCACGCTAATACAAATAGGCATTGGGCTAAGAATACCATATGGCTAAAACTCTGTTACATAGGAATCAGTACAGAAAAAAAGAACAGTACAGTTTAAAAACAAAAAAAAAAGCTGTATATATTTAGTGTTTGTTTGAGTGTCAAATAAATTTAAATGAAATTTACGTATGACTTAAATCCCCACACGCTTTTGAGTGAACTGAGTTGCACTGATAGTATAACCATATATTCAGAGTCATATAGAAGGCCAGATACTCTCTATGATTTAAACCTTTTAAATTAAACAAAATGAAGCTAAGCTGCCCTTTGGAATAATGGTATTTAGGACACATGTAAAGTGCCCATTGCTTGAATGTCACATTAAAATGAAACTGATGGTGACATTGTAATCATTAGTGGATCTTTAACGTATTTCTCTAGGCTAGTTTATGAAGCACGTATTACAGCAAAGAGGCTATCAACTCAGCTTTTATGTACTCATATATTATGAGCTGCTATATTCAGTGCTCATTGTTTTCCAAACACTGCAGATTCCTTGTAATGGATTCCAATCCCTCATTTAGTTCTATTGTCACTTGCAGGGGTTTGGTCTTACTTTGGGCGACATCTTATTGAGTTAATGGCTGCTGCTAGGATCCATTCCAAAAGCTTTAAATTGCAAAACCATCAATCTAGTCTGGTGTTTCTCACTCAAAGGGAGTCATCAATTAGGAGGCTGGTGCTCCCTGTATTTTGGCCCAGACCCCATTCTCCCCCTCCTTGCCTACGAATGGCCTGTCTATTCTGAGACTGTGCAGAAGAAAAGAGAGAGAGAGAGAGAGAGAACACATGAGATGGGTTTTGGTAATAATAATGTGCCCTCAGGCTGAGCTCTATCATTCTCTCTCTCTCTCGCTGTCTCTCTCTCTCTCTCTCTCTCTCTTTCCCTTAAAATAAAAACTTAATAACTAGAAGAGCTATAAATGATCTATGGGTCAGCCTTTTTGTAAAACATGATTACACTGTCCATTATAAAATGCACTATTTATGGTATGGACATATTCTTTTGAAAGAAATAAGTTTTCCACAAACCAATAAAATATCAACTAGCCTTGTTTTGAGAAACTTTTAAGTGTGATGACTTCTGTAGGAAGAGATCCACTACATTGAAATTTGGAGCAAAGAATTTAAGAGAAGATATTACATTTTCCTTTACCTATACTTCATTCCTATTTAACTGACTGCCTTGTTGTTGGACCTTTGCAAGTTTGCTCTTCGTCGGTGCTCTGAATAAAAAGAAATCCACTCACCTTTTATACTCTCTATGCTTGTGTAAACCGTGTAAACTGTGATGTGACAAGTCTAAATCCTAAATCCTACACTCATCAAGCTATGCTAAAGATCTGAGTTGTTCGCATTAAACCCTGATATTAGTTTCAAGTAAGCTTAAAATGCCTGTATAGTAGTATATGGTTCCATACTGTACTTCTACCCATAAAGTTTAGCTTGGAGAGGGGGTCAAGTGTCCAGCATAGTGGAGTAGTGGAGGTGTCCAGTCCATCTCCACTACTCCACCACTCTTCCCTGAAGCAGCATTTCCTGGACTGATTTGAAGTTTTGTTGTTAAATTGTTTATTTTTTGACAATATCAAATCCATTTAAACACAGAATCATTAAAATATGTATTTTTGTTTGTTTTTAAATAATTGAATTCTTTAAAAATAGCTAAAACAAACAAATAAATAGACAAACATGCAAAGAAACAAGCAAACAATAAATAAATAAATAAATAAATAAATAAATAAATAAATACACTTATAGCTTATAGCTATATATAGCTTTAATATTAGAAACTTATAGCAGCAAAAATAAATAAACTTACAGCAATAAAAACAAACAGAAAAACAAGAAAGCAAACAGACAAACAGACAAACAATCCAAATGCATAAGTAAATAAATGCATAAATAAATAAATAAATAAATAAATGCATAAATAAATAAATAAATAAATAAATACACTTATAGCTTTATAGTTATACCTTATAATATATATATATTAAAAACTTATAGCAGTAAAAATAAATAAACTTACAGCAATAAAAACAAGCAAACAAGCAAACAAATGCATAAATGTATAAATGCATAAACGCATAAATAAATAAATGAATGAATAATTAAATAAATAAATAAATTGTACTTTGATGTATTTTTCTACTTTATTAAAGTGGGCTGCTTGTCATTTCCTCAGTGTGAGTAGGACATTCCGTGCTGGATTCGGTCAGATGTGTCGTGAACAAGCCCCGGCTCTCCCCCGCTGCTGCAGGTGGCTGCAGCTCAGAGCCCGAGGCGCTTCACCCGCTCAGTCGGCTGCGTGGCTCCGGGCGGCGGAGGAAATTAAATTAGCGCTCCGTCCACGCGCTCGTGTAAACAACACAAAGCCAATGACACGCTTCATTACGCCGTGCGCGTGGACATGAGAAACAGGCATAAAGGAGACTCTCTCAAAGAGAAGGCGCCTTGTATGAATGATGCCACGCTGCATGCTGTAAATAAGAGAACAGAAAATATAAAGGAAAACAAATAATTCTCTATATGCCTGCACTTAGACTGCAGACATCCATCTCCCAGTCTCTCCTTCCATTTCCAGGCTCCAGTGCTTTCCTTCTCTCATATTATGTGTGGTAGTTTTTTTTTTTTTTTTTCTTTGTTCGTCCACCTCTGCCTGTCCTCTCATGTGTTTTGGAAGTCGGTTGTCGGTTGCTGGATTCACATCCAAGTCAGTCATTTACCGTTGTAGCACATGGCTGACAGAACAAACAGTGTCAACAGATGTGTGATGAAAGAGTGAAAGAGTGTCTGGAGAAGTTTGCCACGGGGCACAGCGTGAAGTTCAAAACAAGTCAATGCGTTACTCAACAACAACAGGCGGTTGCTGAAGACACACACACACTCACACACACACACACACACACACACACACGCACGCACGCACACACAAATATGAGAGTAAGTTCATATGACAGAGTAAGTTTGTGATAGTTTTAATTCAAATATGTAAAATGGCGACGGATAGCTTTCGATTATTACTATTTATTTATTTATTCAATCATTCATTAATTCATTTCTTGTTGTTGTTATTATTATTATTATTATTATTATTGTTGTTGTTGTTGTTGTTGTTGTTAGTGGTGGTGATCATGGTAATTATAAAAATGCTTTTTTTCATATTCTTTTGATTAAAAGCCAAATCAGCAGCTAAAACTCAATTTCTACAACCTGTCGGATAATATATTTTATTTTTTATTTTATTTGAATGTATTTTAATTAGGAAAAAATACTGTTACTATAGTATATAAGCTTTCTGGACATTAGAAATGCATAATACATTTACTTTTGTAGTATAATGACACTATTATTATTATTATTATTATTATTATTATTATTATTATTGGAAAAATGTGACAATATGACTTTGCAAATCGACACACCATTCACTATTCCGTCTTTACTCCTGTTCTTTCCCCGGTGCTCTCTCTATTCTCTGCGAGCAAAATTCATATCGAAAAGGTGTGTAAAACTATTCATTAATGCAACACTTTATCTATTTCAAGTCACATAAGACCTTTTGGTGTTCTCTTATCCGCTGAGGACAACCCCCCTTTCTAAACACACACACACACACACACACAAACAATGAGGCCGCATTACTAGATGACGTATCGGAAGCGGCGTGTGCGCGCGCATCCGCGCTTTCTCCTCTCTCAGTTCGCTCGTGCACTTCAGGCGTCTGATCAGTCCAGGAGGCGCCAGTGTCTCCCGAGGGAGCGGCAAAGTCAAGGACTGTAGCTCGCCATGCAGAATACAGTAATTCAATCTGCTCTGAATTCAACCTAATTACAGGAGAAAGCACAACAGGCAGGGGGAGCGGACGGGGGCTTTGACAGGCTCATCAGCGTTATCCACATCTTTCACTCCCTCACTAACACACATACACACACACACACACACACACACACACAATGGCGTAAGAAAGAGTGACACAAGACAACACAAGCACTCTGTGAACATTTTATCCTTAAAAAAAAAAAAAAAAAGAAAAACAGAAAACATGGCTGGGGGATATAATAAAAAGTAATTGGCATTGCTGATGATAACTGTTGATATCCGTTTCACTCAATGCATATAACTTTAATTAAAAACTCAGCAGAGACTCTCTGAACAACCTACCTGTAAGATCTTCTGTATCCTGCACAATACTGTAATATGAGTGAACAACAAGTACAAGATCAGTAATCACAGTGATGATGGTGCTTCTTCTTCTTATTATTATAATGATGATCATCATCATATTAATCATAATTTATAATAGCAATTATTACAATTTATTATAGTATTAATTACCATGATATTACATTATTGCAAATATCTCATTAGACTACTTTTTGATTAAGTTATGTAATATAATAATAATAATAATAATAATAATAATAATAATAATAATAATAATAATGACCACCATCATCATCATCATCATCATCATCTCTAATAAGAGTAATTATATTATAGGATTATATTACATTGAAATCTTATTAGACTACTTTTTAGGTTATGTAGTAGTAGTAATAATAATAATAATAATAATAATAATAATAATAATAATAATAATAATAATAATAACCATTATCATCTCTAATAATAGTAATTATTGCCATATTATAGTATTTATTACCATAATATTAAAATGTTCTATCTTATTAGACTACTTTTATTGAAATAATAATAATAATAATAATTGTTTTTATTATTATTGTTATTATATAATTATTAACAATTATTACCTTACTAATAGTAATAATGACCTATTAATTATGCTCTGTAATATCACATTGTTGTAATTATCTTATTAGACTACTTTTATTGTAATAATAATAATAATAATAATAATAATAATAATAATAATAATAATAATCAATAGTGATGTTCTTTTGTTAGGTATTTTGTCAATACAGAGAGCAGGAGAAAGTCAGATGGTCAGTGTGATAGAGATGGGTAGTCTGGTGCAGTGAGAAGAGGTGTGGGCTCGGCTTGTATCAGGCCTGCAGCTGCGAGAGCTTTCCTTTCAGCTCCACGTGTCGAGACCGAACTGAACTGAACCAGACTGGCAGGTGTTTCCGCCTACGTCATTCCAATAGCTATTAGACTGCTATTCTTTCAGTGCACACTTTAACTATTTGCCAAGTAGAACGATTGCAGCTTTTATGCACCGTTCTAATCGGCATTTGTCGGTATGGCCTTCCCCTTAGACCTATACAAGCTGATCCCTGTGGCAATATGGCACTTATGTGCAAATCTCAGAAAGCTGACTGAAATGCACCATGCGAGAGGGCGGCGGGTCACCGAATGACGACAGCAAAAACCGTGACAAATTTTCATTGTCTTTGCGGTGGGCACTTTATTACAGAGAGAAGCGCCACGGCCCGGGGCCAACGATTCATCACTGCTCCATACACACTCCTGCAGGGCCAAGACAGCGCCCACGGGCCACCAGTTATCTGCTTTATATCTGGCTTTTGTAGCTGCGATCAGGGGTTGTGTGTTTTTTTTTTTTTGCAAAGCAGTAGTGTAACTTTATGAACAAACAAGATAAACATATGGGGGGGGGGGGGGGATACATAAAAGAGCTTCGATTCTCTGACACTGAGAGCTATGTGACATTGCATGAAGATCTTTGAGGTAGACCTGATTTTTGATCCACACACACACACACACACACACACACACACATACACCTTGTCTGCTTTGCTGCATAAACAGGGCAGTAATTAGTGTGATTTTAAAATGGACTGTTCAGTGCACATAGCCTAATGAAATGAAACAAGTTAGGTAGGCGCGAATTGTCAGTTTCAATAATGCGAGCGCTTCTTAGTATTCAAAATAATGGCAACATAAACGAATTAGTAGATAACATTTGCCTCCCTGAGAAAAAAAAAATGGATTGTATTTAGCATCCAGTGATGTCGAAAACATCTCAAGAACGCGGTGCACGGTTGTCCTGAAATTAAATTCAAGTCAATAACAGAGCAAGAGAGAAACACAATTAAAATAGCAGCGCGCTTCTTTTCGGCACATTTCATTTAGTCGGATAATAATTGCGTTAAAGTATAGCATTCAGACAGCAAATGGCTGCTGAAGTAGTGGTAGTAATTGTGAAGGGAATTAGGTCTACAATTACACACAGGCCAATGTGTACACATAAAGCGACAAATTTTATACATACACACACACACACACACACACACACACACACATATATATATATATATATATATATATATATATATATAT
>CM075009.1:17757639-17760913 GCA_037576675.1 Pangasius sanitwongsei | reverse complement strand
AACACATAACACAAAGTCAAACACCACAAACACAAACTGTTATATAAAAAAAACTATCTCTATATTGCAATTATATATATATTTATATATATATATATATATATATATATATATATATATATATATATATATATATATATATTCTAACTCTATTTTATTCTAAAATAAGCAGTGGTGTGTATGTGTGTGTAATTGATCTTTGTGGTCAAGGCATAAAAACAACTGTTTACGCCACAAGTTTAGTGTGAAACGTGATGATAAATAACATTTCAATGTTCCTGTGCAGTGATGATGGCTAAAGAGAAACCACCCATCACCGTGGTGGGAGACGTTGGAGGTCGAATCGCCATCATTATTGTAAGTATTGTTCAATCTTTCAACACACAAATCATGGTACTAGTGGATCATTGTTGTACTGACTGGCTATATGTCCACTTAAAAAAAAAAAAAATGGTTACTTGTTTTTTATTTTGTTACATTTTTTTGGATTGTCATTTTTTTCCCCCCAGTATTTTTTTTTAAATGCACTGTATGTGTAATGGCAGAGTAACACCACTAAAGGGAGACAGAAAAACACAAGATGAAAGATTTTCCCCAAACGGAGATCCTAGAGGTCCATCGTGAACCGAATTAGCATTCATTAATTCATTGTTTATTAAGAATATAAAATAGAAAATATGCAATTATACAAATCAGAAAGATCCTGTTGGTGTTTTCACAGCTCTAGAAATTCTGGAAAAATAGGAAAATGCATAATGTTTTAAAGTAAGAATTGCAGCCTCCATAATATCATTTCTTGTTTTCTTCTTTTTTTTCCCTTAATGATACTGTTGTCAATCAAAATCAGTCATGGAAAAAGTCACAGAAGGTCCAGAAAGTAAAAAAAAATACCTCTTTGGGTGGGGGATTATAAAAATATTATATAATGTATATAAAATCTAAAAATTATGACATGTAGTAATAATGATTATAATATATACACATATAATAATACACACACACACACACACACACACACACACACATATATATATATATATATATATATATATATATATATATACATATACATACATACATACATGCATACATATATATATATACATATATATATGCAAATACATGACACGAAAACTATAAAGCGCCAGTGTGACATCACCTATACGCCTTCATGATACAATAAGGAGCACTGACCTTCATCCATAGCAGACTCTCAAGACGCTCAATGCTGGAACAAGAACTTCATCACATGGGACACTATGAACACCCACAAGGCGAGAAGATGTGATTAAAGCCTATTAATACAAGATCCTAGTGCAATATGAGACATTACGCAATATGTAGCATTTTAACGCACCTCGGAGTCACGTGGTTAAACACTGACCTGCATTATTTTAGGTGGGAAGAAAAAATCCAAAAAGTTTACCTGGTTGGATTTTCAAGGACTTTCAGAAACAGCTAGACCCACATATGGAGGATCTGGAATGAATCAGCACACAGAGTTATAAAGAGCCCAAACCCATGGCTTCGTGTTGCTCAAACCCGTACCTTAAATGCCTCCTCACGCTGTCTTACTGAGGAACCAACATGTTCTTTTCCTATTGAGACACACAGGAACGCTGCTTATTGATACAGCCTCGAATTCACAAAATTGATTTTTATTCTTCCCCCTAGCCAGTTTGTACGGCAGAGAAATATTTTTATTCGTGCGAAAGCTGAAATAAGTGCGTAATAAAACGATGATATATTAAATTCGTTTCCCCCGTGTTGAGGTTTTATTATGCGTCATTTTTCATTTTTATTGAATTGAAAGCGCGAATCCTCCGTGTTGCTTCAGGCGCAGAAAGGTTAAATTATTTGTGCCAATCAGGCAAGCCTGAGTCTCACTGAAGGCAAGTGAGGCTGCTCTATAGCTTTACAACCCATAGGCTATCACATATATCAGTGCAATTTGATTTCATTTGATATAACAGTCGCCTGTCATACCTAAATATTTCCGCGTATATTACTGAATCATTATACACATGATTTTCATCAGATGTCAGATTTAACAAAATGGGTTTTCTTGCTAAGATTTATTAGATGATTGGTTCTGATAGATAGATAGATAGATAGATAGATAGATAGATAGATAGATAGATAGATAGGCTATATTTAAAGGGTTCTTTAACAGTTTAGGAAATTCTGTTGTTGTAAAGAGTTGTATAGAGTTTTGTGGTACACACAGCCTCAGGTTTCCCCAGAAGGACAACCAAGAAGCCAGGGTTCTATAGTTTGCCCATTTTTAAAGTTAAATTAAAACTATATTGGCTGTTAATCTGTTATTTTCGTCTGCTTGGGTCCGCTGTCGGATTGAGAAGTGGAGAGCGTATGGAAAAGAGGAGCGGCTCCTTTAAGAGCGCATCTCCGTGTCCGTCCACACGTCCAGCCAATAAGGAGGAACGTGGCAGAGTTTGGGCCAGAAGGGGTGTCTCACCTGCAGAAAATCACTTGAAGAGGAACAGGCCATTTTCCGCTTTCTACAATTAATACCCACGTATCCGACAGTTAACTCTTCACTTTAGATAATCCTGATGTGCTGAAGCTGTGTTTGAATAAGCCACGCGATCTTCTTCTCTGAGGGTCTCTCAGTAGTTTTTGCTCACGGCAACTTATCAACTCGTCACCGGGAATTAACGGTTAGTAAGGATACATTTTTTTCTCGCTGTGATCTTTCTCCAGGTTTCGAAAATGATCCAGGCGAAAGGCAAGAAGTTGGTGGATAATTTCAACTGAAGCCTTGTCCAGAGTGTCTGACAGATGCCATGGATTCGCTGTGATTTGTGTTAGGCTACAAGGCCAGTCAGTTCCTTCCACCGAATGGCTGCAGCGCACATTTTTAGGGTTGCGAACATTTCGAGGGAACACGTTTGCTAAAAAAAATAAAAAAAAATAAAAAAAATAACAATACGCTTTCTACATTGGGAATTACGCCCCGAAGTGAAGGAATACGTCCAAACCGCGACGCTCGATCGCCGAGGCTTTTGCGTCCATCCAGACCGAACCCGCGAAGATGGAGCACACGGGCATCGAGGAGGTGAACCAAACGCACCAGCAGCACGAACCCATCAGCTTCGGCATCGACCAGATCCTCAACAACACGGAGCAGCCGAGCAGCTGCATGGTGCCAAGCCGCGCGGGAGACGCGGACTACCAGCTCGCGCCCAACGTGTACACCAACGGGTACGGCGGCGTGTACAGCCCGGCATGCTCCATGGCACCCGGCCTGGCAGGC
>CM075009.1:17740139-17752639 GCA_037576675.1 Pangasius sanitwongsei | reverse complement strand
CTATCATTTCACTATTTAGCAGTTTGCTTTCTAATGTTTGCATCCTAAAAGAATTTAAACGGTAAGAACGTAAAGGTCAGATGTAAAACCTAAACCTGACTTAATTTCTTTATATAACTAAAACAGATCCAGTGTCAGCTCTTGTGTCATTCTTTCCAATACGGTCAGTGTGAATAATGTGAAAGGTCTTTTTGAGTTCCTGTCTGCCTGCATCAGCTTGTGCAGGAAACTTCTGTTACACACGAGCGTGTCTGAATGCAGAAGAGCTTTTTTGGTGAAAAGACTTTACAGAAGCCTGGAGCTCGGTATTAATCCTACACTGGTTCAGATGTCAGACTGCTAGCTGAAAACCAGTAACGCTCCAAGTAGTATCCTCACATCACATTTTCCCCTATACGACATCTGTGTATGTCAGTTATCTGTAGGTCTAATGTAATATAAAATCAATTTTTATTCCTGGCTGTGACCACACTTGCCCAGTTTGAAACACTGTGTAATCATAGACCATGGCCAAAACAACCAGCCCCAAAACATTAAATATTTCAATATTTTCCTCAAATAGCTTCTTTATTAGCTGCTCCAGAGTTAACATGAGAATGCTTTTGGGAAACTCAGCCATGAACCAGTAGGCTGTCTAAACGCTGAATTTCAGAGCAATTATATAGTGCATCTGACGTTTCTAGGTTAAATTACAAAGCTGCTGCACTCTCACCACACCCCCATTGCAGATGTTTTGCACCATTAACACACGTCAAGGGTTTCTTTAAGGGTTCATTTCATAATTAAGGGTTCTTACCCCCCTAAAAATGCTCTTGGAAACCTTTCTGATAGAGAAACACTGTCGTAATGTTCTACATAGAATCTTTAAACGTTGTTCTATTTCTGTTGGATGCCGTGCGTGAACACAAACAGTAGAAAATATTTCAGTCAATGCCAGTACAGTTCTGTTTTGTAATTTGACACTTTATCATATTATGCACTAATTTAGGTGTTCTAGTACAATAAGTATATCAGTTCCTTTTCCAGACTTTTTTTTTTTTTTAAAGACTTTTCAGGCTTTCAGTGCAGGGGGTATTAAAATGCTGAAATCCACTCGATACATTGCATGTTGGACACGATCAATTATTCGGCACCGCATCATTTTTTTTAGCTTGATGTATTGATAATGCATACATTATTTATTTATTTATTTATTTATACATTTATACAGACCTTTTTTTTGCATTTCTTTATTCTGTAGGGCTACACATATTGCAGTAAATATGTACATGAAAATAATAAATAAATTAATATACAAACGAATAAATAATAAATAAACTAAATAATAATAATAATTTTTTTACCAGAATTAAAATAATTTTGGGGGGAGGAGACATTAATTTTACCTGTCTCTTTTTGTGCACTTGCACACACACACACACACACACACACACACACAGAGAGAGAGAGAGAGAAACAAACATTAAGTGTGAACTAGACACTAGGTTTAGATGTAGCCAAGCTCATATCAGTTACTCGCTGCTGTCAGTGAGCAGGCCCGGGTGTGTGTGCGCGCTTAACCCCTTAACACAGTGCACTGTTGATAAACTTGAACAGGCTGTTGATAAGCACGCAGAAGGCCTTGCTGTGCCTGGGGCTCTCCTCACGTCTCTACAGGGCTACAGGGCCTGAGAGCCTCATCTGAAAGAAACTCAGTCAGGTCAAGTTAGCAAAGCAATCTAACTTTAGTTCACATGTCTATGTCAAACTGTGTGTGTCCAGGTGAATACACTGCTTTACTATCCACAAAAACAGACCCCAGGAGCAAGCAACAGGGCATACAGTGTGTCTGAACATCCAGGGATCACATACAAATGCTAACAGCTAAGGTACAGTTTCAGTTAGTGCTAGCATTCAGACCTTTTCGTATGACTTAAAGACTCACGCACACATTTCTAATGAGATTGTAGAACAAATATTGTAAATTAGTGCCAGACTTTAGTCTAGTCAAGCAACCAAACCATATATATTAAGTATATAAGTAGATAAATATTATAGTCATACTGAAAAGGTTTTCGTAGACCTATTTACACTGTCAAAAAGGGAGAGTAACTTTCCTTGTCGCTGGGGTGGTACCTTCAAAGGTACATTTTTTTTTTTGCCTAGAAAGGTGCATGAAGTGTGCATTTAAAACTTTACTTTAAAAGGTAATACCTTAAATCTTTTTAAAGGTACACTATATTCACACATCCAGGTGAAAGATACATATTAAAGGTATGCCTTTGTATGAAGGTGTTACACAGGGGACGAGGAAAGGTACTAATTTTTTGTGAGTGTATGACATTTATTATTTATTTTTTATTTATTTTTTATTTATTGGCTACATACATACATACATACATACATACATACATACATACACAAGCTTTATTAATTAACAAACAGTTTACTGTAGGTTGCCATCTGATATTTTAAACACTGCACATCTGTGATATTTTTAATACTGCACATCTGTGATATTTTTAACACTGCACATCTGTGATATTTTTAATACTGCACATCTGTGATATTTTTAATACTGCACATCTGTGATATTTTAAACACTGCACATCTCTGATATTTTAAACACTGCACATCTGTGATATTTTTAATACTGCACATCTGTGATATTTTAAACACTGCACATCTGTGACTTTTTAACACTGCACATCTGTGATATTTTAAACACTGCACATCTCTGATATTTTAAACACTGCACATCTGTGACTTTTTAACACTGCACATCTGTGATATTTTAAACACTGCACATCTGTGAGGTTTTAACACTGCACATCTGTGTTATTTTTAACACTGCACATCTGTGATATTTTTAACACTGCACATCTGTGTTATTTTTAACACTGCACATCTGTGATATTTTTTAACACTGCACATCTCTGATATTTTAAACACTGCACATCTGTGAGGTTTTAACCCTGCACATCTGTGTTGTCCGTGTTTTACAGCTGCTCTCTCTCCGTTCTCGGTAACGCGGAGGATCGGTCACCCGTACCAGAACCGCACGCCGCCCAAGCGGAAAAAGCCGCGCACGTCGTTCAGTCGCGTGCAGATCTGCGAGCTGGAGAAGCGCTTTCACCGCCAGAAGTATTTGGCCTCCGCGGAGCGCGCGACACTCGCTAAAGCGCTGAAGATGACGGACGCGCAGGTCAAGACCTGGTTCCAGAACCGCAGAACCAAATGGAGGTGCGTAACTTTCATTCTTTCATTCATTCATTCTTTCATTCATTCATTCAACGCAACAGTTCCAGGGCAAGTAGACAATAGTGTCTATTATTCAGCACAGTTTCTAAAGAATAAATGAGTGAACTAAATAACGAGGGAACTGTTAAGTGTTAAAAATGTCATGACATTATAAATGGAATGCATAAAACCTTTTATTAAAAACATCCAATTACTACAAACACTACAAGTAAATAATTCACCAAACATCCAAAGATATCCCCCCAAAAACAAACAAACAAACAAACAAACAAACAAACAAACAAACAAACAAACAAAAAAATTGCTATAGGCCTACTAAGGCAAATAATATTGGCTATGGTCGTCATATTTTTCGCTATGTTCTCTCTCTCTCTCTCTCTCTCTCTCTCTCTCTCTCTCTCTCTCTTTTATTTAATTTTTTTATACAGTTCCAGTTCCATGTTTGACATGGACAATAATGAGGGAGCTTAACACCGTGAACAAAATTGATCAGTTTAGTAGATATATATTAGGGTATATATTGAGGCAACCTTTTCATTTTTCACATATAATCCATATATCTGAAGTTTTTTTTTTTTTTTATCTGAAAAAAAGCACTAGATTTTACACTGATCTGTTCCAATCTCACCCCCAGGTTGAGCTGTTCTTTTTGTTTGTTTGTTTGTTTGCTTTTTTTTTTTTTTTTTTTTTTTTTTTACACACTGATTAGATTTTTCAGTGGTGCCTCCAGCTTTTAGGATACAGAAACAAATATTCAGCAACATCCTAAAAACACTCATGAATACAAACCTAACTGAGGGTCAGCTAATATTTATTTAAGCTGTCAGGTATTTGCTCAGTTAATTCAGCCACACTTAGCAGCACTAACCCATTACTATTTCTTTAAGAAAAAGAAGCATTAAGTATGAATGTAGAACATGCTATGAATGTAGAAAATTCTAGCATAAAGAAGTGATAGGATGATTTTACAGTTTCGGCTGTGAATCAGAATCAGAATCAGAATTAGCTTCATTCGCCAAGTGTGTGCGCAGACACACAAGGAATTTGTTGTGGGTTTTTTTTAAGGTGCTCTTGGTACATACATGCATACATACATATCTGGCATGAGAACAGAAAAACATTTAAATAGTAAGGCTTAACGATAAAAAAAAATAGTAATGTGTATGAATCTGGAACAGAAGATTTCTGTGCAGATTAATGCATTATTTACTCTATAAACAGTTGTGTAAATAAGGAGATATGCATATGCATTTACATAATACTTGAGAAAGAAGCAGTAATTAGAGATGGAGGATAAATTACAGAAATGAATTACAGAACACAGGTAATGATTCCTGTGTTAGCTGTTTAAGCTGGAGATGGAGATGGAAAGTGCGTATATAACTATTTCAGCCTGTTTTGATCTCTCTAATAACGTCCTAATAAATATGGAACAAATTCCTCTTTTCCCTATTCAAATCATAGTACATAAAACGATAAATTGTCACTAAATTATAAATCTAAGAGTTATAAGCTTATTGTTATTATTAGACAGACTAAAAGACCTCCCTACTTATGTAAATGAAATTGTAATTTTGGATATACTGCCTTTGTTTGTGAACACTAGAGTCAAATATCTGCATATGTCTCACTAGCTTACATGAGGAAGTGTTGACCTAAACATGTGCAATGAAGTGGATGTAGGGGGGAAAAAAACACTTTAAAGAATCACAAAGTGCAGCTTTAAAATTTAATTTGACATATGAGAAAAGTGCTGCAGGATACAAATGTAGCCTATGTAATGAGAGCTATAAAGAACCACGGCTTTTAGATTGGAACCATTTGTTAACATTTGGGCTCGATCAGACTGATCCCCTGCTGGCAGTAAATGTTTGTGTTTCTTCTGCACCATGTCAGACAGCTCTCTTGCCAAGAGTGAGATTCATTGAAAAGGGCATTTTGTGTCTCCTGGTAAAACAACACTTTGGTTTTGCTTAGCTCTGCTAAATGTTTTCCCTTCATTTTCTTTGGACACCAATTTCCTTGACCAAGCAGAAGTGCTGCAGCTCTTAAAAGCTTACATTGAAACTTGCTTTCTAGTGCATTATGGAGCCCATAGGTCTGAATAATTGAGTGTATGTCCATCCTTTCGCTTTAATCCAATCAACCTGTTGCTGTTGGCTCTTTTAGGACAAATGAGTGTGCAATCTAATTAAGGGCAGGCTGACTTACCTTGGTTTTTATCAACGAGCTACAGTGAGCAGGCGAGCTGCTGCTGAAGCTGATGCATTTATAATGAAGCTGAGTCATGGGCTTTAAAGAATTAAAATAGATTAAAGCCATTTTGATGTGTCAACTCAATAATATATCCTTCTCTATTTCATTTAGCCATTAGTGGGATCAGTTGTTGGCTACTTAGGTGAAATTAGTAGGCCATATAGTATGAATTTATCTTACATATAGGGAAATGTGATAACTTCTTTTCGCCTTACAAGGTACAAGGTATTCGCTATATTACCGTAAAATACTTTTTCATTCAGATATGTGGAGCAAATACATGGAATAAATATTAGCAATAATAACAAATATATGACATAAATTATGTCTTTGACACACACATATCATGTATTGAGTATTACATATATATAATATATATATATATATAATATATATATATATATTTGTTATATCATATTATATGAACTAATATAAAATAATGATATTGTTTTTATCACTTGAAATAAAAAAAAATAGTTAAAGATATAAATCGAAAAATATTTTTTCGTGTGTTATAGTTTCAAATCTAAAATGAGCTTTTATCAGACTATGATACTGTATATTCTATATATATACAATGTGTAGTGTACTGCCATCAGATTCACTATAACAGTAGCTTAATGGAAGCTGCATGGATATTACAGCATTTTAGATCAGCATTTTCTTTGGAAGCATCTCCCAGCAGGCAGTTTCTAAATTATTTACAGTATATGGGGAGCGCTTGGGCTAGACCCTATGTATGTCATATAGTTACCTATGTAGCCTTTCTGATATTGACCATGGCCAGAAATATTCTCTTAATGTTCTCTTAGTCCACCAAAGTAGACACCACAGCATATTTTCAACATGTTCACACCCTCGTTGTATTTATGTTTGTTTATGCCATAAATATATTTCTCATAGGTTATTATTCCCACACTACAAGAAAATGATTTGGTTTACGTACCGTGTCTCTATAACATGTACAAACAGGATCTAAAACAATCCAGAAAAAAATCTACGTCAAACGATCCGTTGAAAGAGCTTTCTGCAGACAGCTACCGTGGACGTATTCAATTCTAAAGACGGACATTGCGTAATGCTTCAAAACAAATCCTGCATGTAAGAAAAATATTATCAACTAAAAAAATAGCTCTCATTTATTCGTTTAATTTGAAATCAGGATTTTGGTCAAGTGTGACCATCATTTCTAATGAAAGGCTGATGATAAAAAGGAAATTTGCACATATTTTATTTAAAATATAAATAATTCAAATGCTTTGTTTTTTTTTTACTCAGTTTATTAATGTAACCACATATATATCTTGTATAATCAATATAAATGCATATATCTCTTAATAATGTTGACCAGTGCACATCCTGTTCTAGTTTTAAGGCCCAACAACTTATTTTCATTACTACCTTTTACTATTATCTATAGCTATATTCCTTTTAGTGCAGTAGTAAAGCCATGACAAGTTAGCCAAGAGAGTCAGCAATCACACACAATCTGCAACTGTACCATATTTTTGTCCCTAAAAATATGTAGAAAATACATACTGTAGTATTTGTGGACTGTGACAACAAAAGTATTGGAAATATTCTACTTTGTCATTGCTATCTATCTGTTGTTGGATTGGTTACACCACTGCCAATCATTATTATTTTCTTTTGATTGGTTGGTTGTTTGTTGAACCTTTATTGTTCATTTTTTTAAACCTTTATTTAACTAGTGTAGTCGAAATAAGATAAAAAATCTCTATTACTAATGAGTCTGACCAAGAACAGAACGATTCCACAGGCAACGTTCAAGCATAGGACATAAATTACACATAAAGTAGTGCAACTTCATTAAAAACAGGACAAATCATACTGAAACCAACACCTTTAAATAGTTTAAACCTGGCAGTGAGGATGATTTCAGTTTCAGATGTTTCTGAGGATGGGTCAGGAACTATATCTAAAAGATATCTTACTGAATTCACATCTCACTAATGGCAAATCAAAATGAATGTGTCTATAAGAATGTAGATTATATGTAACGCTATTTGTTTGCAACAATATTGACATATATAAAGGGAGTTGTCTCTTATCTGACAAGCCTACTGCGATGTGAGCAGTAAGTTTTGTAGTGATTAATCTATTTGTAGTTAAGAGTACAAATATATTCCTATATACAGCACTAGCCGTTCTCCATGTGGGGTCCAGGGAACCCCAGGGGCCTGTGAAGTGTAGCCAATGTTATGTTATTATAGTTTTATATATATAGTGCTTTGCAAAGTCTTAGGCCACCATTTTTATACTAATGTCTAAAATGCTTATTTTATGATTTCTGCATTATTGGGTCAGTAACAAAAATCATTTGAGATTTACAAACATTATTCTTCCAACAAAAATCCAAAGTGTTTGAAAAGACCACTTTTCAGACATAGTGAAGACTGTCTAGGATTACCTGCAAGTGCATCAAAGTCAAAGTACTGCTTTTTATGTAGAAACATTTCATTTTTAAGGCTGTCCGGCATTTACACATGCCTAAGACTTTCGCACAGTGCTGCATTTATTATTGAATGACTATAGTTATTAGTGTGTTTTACCAGTTACTTAAATATATTTGGTTTAAGCCACATCCAAGTAACTCAAAATCAAGTAAGCTATAAACCTATAAATTCTGTTAACTTGAGCCTAATGTGTTCTGCTGTTGGAAAGTTCAGGAATCGAAATTCTCTCCAATAAATAGTTAGAATATTAGTGTACATTTTCAAATGACGCCTAATGACGCAAGTGCGCCTAATATTGATTCATGTTCAGAAAATACATGTGCTGGGCTGGTCCATAAAATTCCCTTTTACAGTTAAAGGGGTCCCTGGCTGTAAAAAGCTTGAGAACCCACTGGTTAATGCTTATTAAGTGAATATTAAGAATGAAACAAATACTCAGTATTACAGACTATTTTTTCCGATCTGTACAAATCACAAAAGTTTTAATGTACAGACATGTTCATTGGGCATGTTTGCAACTTTTTAAAAACATGAAACCATGTCACCATTGCCAAATTGCCGCAAATCTGCGATACGTCTGCATAAATTTTGAAGACTACACGTTGTGCTAGAAGTCGTATTTAAGCCTTCTCTTTGTCTCTGCTCGCAGGAGACAAACAGCTGAGGAAAGAGAGGCTGAGAGGCAGCAGGCGAACCGTTTAATGCTTCAGCTCCAGCAGGAGGCTTTCCAGAAGACGCTGAGCCAACCCCTCCAGCCCGACCCTCTTTGCCTCCACAACTCGTCTCTGTACGCACTGCAGAACCTCCAGCCGTGGGCCGAGGACAACAAGGTGACCTCCGTCACCTCTGTCGCTTCCGTGGTCTGACCCACACCTCCCCATTTGTATTGGCTAATGAGAAAGGAAAGGATTTTATAGCCAGGGTTTAATAGGATTATGGGACGCAATTTAGGGGAACATTTGGGTGGATCTCAGACACACATTTGGACTGGTTTCAGGAGCCTCAGTTCTAAGCCATAAGTTAAGCATATTTATTTTGTAAAGCACTAGCAGAGATCTCACAGCATTCTGTCCTGCTCTTTGTGTTCTCTTCCAGTCATATATGGAAAGAATTGAGTCATTTAAATGCTTTATTTTATATGATGGTGTGGAATCAGCTTCCTCTTTGTAATGAGATAATACTGACTTGGAAGAATTGTGGGGGAGGTCAGTGACAAATGAGTGTGTTGCATTTCTTCATTCCCAAATGGACTGTAATGGAGGTTGAAACCCAACACACTCCTTTTTTCCTGATAAATATTGTTACTCCCACCTGAATCTGGTCATTAGTTCATCGCTTACACTCCGTTTCTACTCCTTTTCCTTCAGCTGCCCGTATAACAGAGGGCGGCATCCTGTTGTCTCTTCCAACCCAAAAGCGTGGATGAATTTCGCCCATCAAGACGGCTGTTTGTCTACGTGCCATCTGGCATCAACGAGGCCGACTCAACCACTGACTCGTTTGTTCTTGTTGTTTTGCTTTGAGCTCCGTAAGATGTATTTGTGATGCATGTTCACCGCGTCTCTTGTGTGTAGACTGGGACTGAAGACCTGGAGTTCTTCTTCACCTGAACTTTGCAAGCAATTACAGAAGTGCTCCCTCTGTATTCTTCATGATATGACATTCAAAAGTCGTTTTATATTAAACATGAGTGTGACTTCTAAAAAAGGCTATCATTTTGAATCACATTCTTACTGTGTCTACCTCTGTCCTCTGCTTAAAACTGATAATGAAAACCAACAGATAATTGAGCTGATAACTGAACTCAACAATACACTTACTCTGTAATGTTTTCCAGCATCGCTGTCTGTAGCTAGGAGGCTTAGAGTGGGGTTGGTATAAAACCTGATATGGCAAGGTGTTTTGCTGCCTGTGACCCGTGTCCATCCAGTGCATGTGTGTGCTGGTAAACAAGTATTATCATCCAAATTTAAAAAGGAAAAGAAGAGTGAGTCAAAACAAAACATTTCCTCTCTGGATGCCACAGCACAGCGCTATCAGGGTTAATCTCACGAGGAGGGGTGCAAAGCTCCGCTGTATTCTCTGCACCAAATGAGCCTTCACACTCCACACTACACATGGCTGCCTCTCCCAGGAAATGCTGAAGAAGTAAACTGATTAGAGGAGTGTGTGGTGTGCAGTCCGTTGCCCACAGCAGAGAATTCACAGCAACATAAATCACAGGCTGCTGCCTGGATTGGAAAACAGACTACATTGAATAGGAATGTCAGTGTTATCTCTATAAAAAAATCCAGCTTTCTGGGATTCTCCTTTTTTTTAAACGCTATTTAATCTTGATGAAATTATTCACTCAATTAATTCAGTCAAAATGTTTAAAGGTTAACATATGAAGGTTTGTCTGATTAAAAAAAAAACTTCTTTTCAATTATCTTTTCTCTTCTTCCTGATTATCTTTGCAATGTTCAATTTTAAATGTACACTATTAGAAAAAAAAGAAAGAAACTAGAACTCTTAATGATTCTGTGTAGAGCCCAGTAACATGGTGTTTCCTTATCAAACAGGCTTCCAAGTAGATCACATTTAGAAAGCTAAGAAACTCTGAAGAACCCTTTTTTTTTTTAAGAAATTACTGTATATTCATTTTCATTTTTTGTTAATATACAACTGAACAGATTAGTTTTTGGCACTGACTTAAAATGTCAACATCTTTAAATGCTAAAAAAAAAAGTTGAATATTTGGAAGTCTACACTTTTGATTTTATTAATATTATTTGTAAACATTCCATTATTCATACCCAAATCCAGCGTTTTTTAAAAAATGATTTAATGACAAAAAGCACAAAGCCTGTATCCTTTCACATTACTATTTCCTGTTACTTTGGTGAGAACTCATTCCAAAGTCCAGTCCTTTTCACGTCCTAATGTTATTCAACATCAGCGGTCATCTGTACTTATAGTATAAATAAAATAAAATTCAATTAAGAAAATTTAATTTAAAAAAAAGATAAATGTTTCCTTAACCTACTAAACACTCAAGGGTGTTTCCAGGACATGAATCTTTTACAAGAATATTTTCTTATAAGAATATTCCATCCAGGATCAGGTTTCATATTTCCTTATTTTCCATCATTATGATGAGTGTTGAACCCAGCACACTCCCCAGTGATCACTTAACACCTACAGTCCAGCTGGACGCAGATAAACACTGGAGGTGTTAATTCAGCAGTTGCGATTTTACGGCATGTTTGGCAATGGCTTATGTTTTATCAATGGCCTGATAATTGTATAATGAATTGAAATTTGCTTATTTCATATGTACAAATAGCTATGAATTTGGACAATGTGTCTAGGTAGTCAAAAGAAATTAAATTCAAAACTTTTAAGACATCAAAACATGAATTAAAGAAGTACCAGGTGCTGAAAGTAATGTTTTATGTAGACCAAATGCATCCAAAATCAGAAAATTGTATGCATGAACAAAAATAGATGTGTGGTTTGCAGGTGATTATAGCTATGTCCTCAACTGTTTTCATGTCAACAACTGAATTGTAGCATAAAGATGCTATTTATATTTCTTTTTTTTTTTAAAGTATCCCTTTTGCCGAAACTCACGATGATACATAAGTTCGCTTGCACAGCTGAATGAAAAAGAAAAAAAAAAAAACAATCAGTCTGCCTTAGCTCAAGCTCTGCTCTGGGTTTGTAGTCAGATTTGATGTTGTCTTGCTTGGTTTAGATTCTGTCAGTGTGTGCAGACGGCCTGCTGATACCTCTTTCACCCCTATTTCCTCCTTTAGCCCTCAACCACTTTCATCTCGCTGTCTTCCTGCCGCCGTTGCGACGTGACTTGGATCCTTTTACAAAAAAAAAAAAAAAAAATCCTTTCGCTCACTGTTTTCAAAACCTGGTATTGTGTTTAGCTACAGGTGTTGTGAGCTTCTCTTTATCCCTAAAGATGTGCTCTTTTTTTTTTTTTTTTTTTTACAGTCTACACAATGGTCTTCACAGTTTTCCATAGTCACCACACAAAGCAGTCTAAAGTAGACGTTCATGTTTACAGACACTGCAGGAGGAAATCAGTTCAACCTACAGTATCTGGCCTAGTGGTGGAACGCTAGTTTAAAAATCACAGTATGATAAGCATAGAATCCAGTCTCCAGGTTATTTGGTTACGGCAAAGGCTACTGTTTTATACACACATTTAAAACCATCACACAACCTCCAGTAGTACAATACTGCTGAACTATTTTTTCCTTTTTTCCTTATCTCGTATGTTTTTACATGATCCTGTTTTTAACCTTAGAGGACACACCCCAGAAATAATTTTGTCATTAACTGTCCCCGTATACTATAACATGAAATTAATAATAGTATTTAGCACTTCTAGAGTGACCCCTTGTGCTTCTTGTAGTACCTTGGTTTCTTTGTTTGATTGATTGATTGATTTCATAATGTAGAAAGGCAATTAAGGAAGAATGAAATTAAAGGCTCATCACACACTGTAAAAAAAAAATGACAGTAAACTGA
>CM075009.1:17702592-17722593 GCA_037576675.1 Pangasius sanitwongsei | reverse complement strand
AAAATATTTTTTATTTTTTCACCGCTTTAAAAAATTTTCCAAACATTAATATTTTTTAATTTGTTTTTCAAAAAAAATCACAAAACCACACGCAAAAATCCCCCCCCCCCCCCCCCCCCAAAAAAATAAAAATAAATAAATAAATAAATAAAAATAATAATAATGATAATAGTAGTGTCTTACTATTTAGAAGCTAGGAATGGAAAATTATTTATGTGGAGGACAGTTTTCTTTGGAATTAGTGTGGTTTTCTTATTTGCTGGTTTCATGATTGCTGATAGCAAAAATTATCGCCTTGTGATCCAGACTGTGACCTAACGTGTGCAGCCTATGAAAGGCCCCCACCATGTCATGCTTGTTTGCTAGCCATTCTCTTCAACTTGAGTGAGCCAAATAGTCCTGCCTCTTCTCCACTCATAAAACCACGGCTACATACATAACCTGCCATTCTACATAATTTAGTTAGAGGCCATATATCTGTTGTCAGAATATAATCTGTTGTCAGGGTTCATGTCACACATCTCGCCAGGCACTAACAGACGTTATAAGTAGACATTATTATGAGTCTGAGAATTACTCTTAGTGTTAGGTGTTTCTTATTGAGGATGAGAATCAAAAGTATTAATACTGTCTCCTATTGAAGAAAAGAATCAGGGTGTTAATGAATTACTCATGAATGGCTCACCATTCATGAATGGCTCACCATTCTGATACTGCTGTCTGCTGAGAGTCAGAATTACTCACGGTGCGAATATTTTGTACACAAGTCTTAATGTTGCATTAATGCTTAATGAGGATGAGGATCACTTGACCTCAGCACAGAGCACACGGGTTTTGACAAAGCAACATTCAGTCTGTAAAATCTGCCAAAGGTAACCGTGAGCTCCATGCTGCCACTTCACAAATTTCCACGAGCAGCAGTCCTCTTAGTGCTGCCTAGGAGGTAGCTATAGCACACATCAAAGGGCATTTAATGGTCACCTCTTGATCTGCTTTCAATTATGCCTGTGCCATCACTTCCTTTACCCAATGGGCTATACTGTCTTTAGACAGTGGAATCCCTTTATGGCACACCCCAAAGCACACAAACAGTTGATCAGTGACTTGCCAGCTGGTAGTCACTACCCCATTGCGCTTGGGAGCCCTCACCAGACACAAGGCCAGATAGATTACTAGATTTATTGCAGTACTGCTCGGTTTGCCCTCAGCGTGATGTTTGAACTCTGATCCCCAAAGCAGACACTGTTGGCTTTTGCAGTATGGCTACTGCCGACATCCCTGCCAGATGTAGAAAGTCTATATTTTGGTAGTGTATGGCATACCTTGATGATTGAGACAGCTCTGTCTACTGTGCCTATGAACTGCAGAGTAATTGACTTTTAATCCTAGAGCTTCCACATTTTAGATCAAGAGCTCTTTCTGGTTTGTTGCTTGCTTTTGGAAATGTCCACACAGCAGCCAGTTGTCCAGATAGGGGAGTATGCATAGACCTCAATGTTGCAGGGACTCTAGGGCAACTCTCATATATGGCAAACACCCTGGGTGTTAAAGCTAGCCCAGAAGGAGGGAACCTGATCCGATATGTCATGTTAATGTTTAAACGGAGGAATTATCTGTGCTCCACGGCAATTGGAAAGTGGAAACATGCATCCTTCAGATCTATAGTTACAAACCAACCATGTTTGTTTACTACTCACTGTTGCGGTCTTTGAAATCCAACTCTGTGGGAATAATGTACCGTTGCAGACGAGTGCCTAAGGGCAGTCTGTTGCATCATGTGTTCTGCTGTTGTCTCAGACAGGAGGAGTCAATCATTTAATGCTTCCTGGGCCTGTGCGCCAAAGACCTGTCCTGATACCAATGGCAGCTGACACAATGTGTTTTTATCAGGCTCCCCCAATGGCAATTGTGCCAACCAAACTTGTCTCCTCTTCTGCGTTTACAGTCCCAGTGATTTGCCACACCCTGTTGCCATGACTCCCATAGCTTGAAGGGCTGCCTGTAGGATCTCTGTGCCCATTGCTGAATGTGTTTCCAAGTAGCAAGTGTGGCACTATATTGATGATACAGCTTACATACTTCTGTGTATCATATGCCTTCTCATGTCGGCTCTATATCCAGGCTGCAGGGGCCAAACGGCTTTCGACTGGAGGCTTTGTGACATAGGTCCCAAACAATGTGGGTGTTGATCAGCACCATCGTCCAATTCCAATGGGGCATGGCAGAACAAACAACTTGCCATTTCTTTCTCTGAAATACACAAAAGGTTGGGATAGTAGGGGCCTTTTGGTGGTTGCACACTTTACAAAATGGTAATGATATGGTGCTTTGCTATTACTACTCAGCAAGGAAATAAGCAAATGGGAAAAATCCAGTATTTCCTAAGGAAGCTGGCCTGGTGGTCAAAGATGAAAAGACGTAGAATATTTTCCTTACAGATCTTATACTTTTGTCTAATACTTTTGGAAACAAACCTAGTCCATAATTGCACAAGTGTTTGAAGCATAGAACTATATGTCTAGGCTCCAAAAACATCTGATCTAAAGGGTCATTTGTGGTTTATTCTGAAAAACTAACTAGTCTGAACACCTCAAAGCTGTCAGAGTAGTTGATGCTCTGGATCTAAAATAAATTTGCCAGACTTCATCCTGATCCCCAGGAACCCAACCATCCCAGTACACAGTTGCATGTTTGGACAAACTTTTTGTTTGATGTTATGTTCCATGGAATAGATTTTACTGCTTGTTTTAATCAGACGTACAGAGATGGATGGTGTAAGTGACTGTCTATCACATCAATATTAGACTTTTAGAATAATAAAGAACAGACTCTGTTCTTTATATATATATATATATATATATAACACACACACACACACATATACTTAAGCAGAACACATGTGTACCTGGTTGCGGGAACTACTAACTATGGAAAGGTTCCTAGATGTCTGTTAGATAAGACAAAGATGTTAATTAACTGAAATATGCACTTAATGTCATTACTTATTGAAATTAAGCGGGAGTGCCAAAAACTTGACCATACATTCCACTTATAGATAAGCAATTTCTGGATTGTGGAAATCAGCCCCAGGTCAGGATTGACCACTGCCTGTGGCATTTGGAACACCTTTAAAACTGTCTGTATATAGCCGCGTACACATACACATACCTACACAGACACCAAACATCCACACCAGTTAGTTTCCCCCCTCTTAACTAACCTGGTTTCCTTTTTCTCCTGGTAGCCTTTCACTTGACCTAACAATAAAAAGGGCAAGTTAGTGCCTTATTTGCTTTAGAAAAGCTTGTCGTGAGGAGTGCTAATCCCCTGGTACAGCCTGGAGCATAGTGTCTGTGTGTGTGTGTGTGTGTGTGTGTCTCCGTGTGCAAGCACCTGCTTATATGTGTGTGTTCAGATAACTATAAAGTAATTCTGTATGTTTTAAAGAGGATTTTAAAAATACTGCCAAGATTAGACACTTCATCCATCTCTGAAACACACACACACACACACACACCGATTTCCGATGGGCCACTCCTCTGCCATTAGTCCTCATTAGAGTTTGGTGTTTGATGTTTCTGCAGGCCCTGAGGACAGCGGAAACCCAGTACTCTGTGATTATAATGCATCAGACAACTTTTTTTCTTAACACTCAACACCCTCTGCTGTATGTCCATTGAGCTGGATTACTGTTCAGACCACTGCGGGAAAGTTACACAAGATTCCAAAAATGAGCTTGAATGAACTAGTCTCACTAGTTTGGACATGTATAGCAGCGATACACTTTGAGAGATCTAAAACAGGTTTTTTAGGGTACAGGGCCTTTTTCTCTATGGGATCTCTAAGCTGACATTGGTGACTGGGTTCTCTTATGAGAGATTTGATGAGGAACAGATGATGAATGACGTCGCTCTTTCTGGACAGGTGGGAGACTCATAAAATGCTTATCAACTGCTGGAGTAAAACTGCTGTCTGGTTATTACAATACTCTTCAGGATAACTGAGCGCTAATGCACATGTCACGCCTAATTTTAATATGACAGCATTAGAAACCTAATAACAGGCTTCACTAAAACATTCTTAGTTTTAATGAACCCTGGTTAGTTAACTCCAAGCCATCATAGATTAGATATTAACACATCTTTAATCTTCAAAGGCTAAACCAGTTTCCTTGATTTGCACATAACCGTAAAATAAGCTTCAGAATCAAGACAGATTTATTAAGTTATTGTAAGCTAGTCAAGCGGATTATTCAGAAATTTTTGTTTGTGGCCTGGCAAGCAACTAGCAGAAGTCACTTAACACCTACCAATATGGCAATAAAAACTTCATTCATTCGCTACATGTATAAATACATGCAAGAAACTTTTGCCCTGTGGTTCGGCATTACTATATAAATAAGCAGGTCACTGCACTTTAACCCTACATCCTTCACAGGCACAGTACCATAAATCAGGTCCATGATGATAGTAATGATTCCCGTCAGTGTTCCCAATTCCTGGCTAGAAACAAGTTCCAAAGTTTTGATCTCAATTACAACTTCCAAAAGCCTACATGAATTGGCACTCAGCAGTGTCAAAGAGGACATACCCATGTGCCTTGGCTCTGTGTATGTGTGTATATGTGTGCAGGATGGACGATTACATCAAATGCTGGCATGCTAGTGATTAAGTGTTGTCCCCTGGCATCTGTAATCAGCGTCTGGTGCAAATTAAAAAGCTGGCTGCGCTCTCTGCCTATCAGCTGTCTCTGCTCCACAGCTGTCCTCTCCCAAGAAAAAAAAAACACCCAGCTTTATAATGACTGCACCACACCAGGCCTCCATGGCCCATAGCCAGCACTGTAAGAGCATGTGTGTGTGTGTGTGTGTGTGAGTGAGTGCATGGGCATTTGTCCTTTAATTTGATACCTTTTGATCTCTGACACAATGTAATACCTTTTGATCTCTGTCATTCTTTAAAGAGGGAAGAAAGGGTTTTTTTTTTTTTTAGACGTTGTGGTTAACATGGTAGTTTAGTCAAGAATTAAGATAAGATATAAAGACTTCTATAATTAATTCTCATGCTTTTTCTCTTTTCAATTCCCTGATCTCTCAGTTGTAAAAACATGGCTCTGTCCATCAGTGAAACCCTGCAATCAGAGTGGATTCCAGGCTGTGCAGCATGTATAGACAGGCCATTACTTGTGTAATACAGGGTTGTGAATGTGCCATCCTTTACTATGGGTAGACTTTGACACCTTGTGTAAAAAAAAAAAAAAAGAAAAAAAAGTTGAATAAAAAAATGAGCGAGTTTTTGTAATCATTAGATTAGCTACAAATAGGACAACAATGGCTACTGTACGAGAATATTGACATACACTAGCATTCAAAATGTTGAAATTTGAGCATTTAATTCTCAGTATTACAAAATCTATTTGTTGCAGATGTATACATGTAATTATTCTAAATCATTCCTATACAAAAATAGGTTTTAAAACATTTGTCGAAAGTGGAAAATAACTAGATATATAAATAAATAGAAAATATGATAAAAAATTATGTGCAGCACTGCAGTTGATTTCATGCCAGAGAAGTCCGTATAGCATCAACATTTAATGTATAAAATGAATGTCCACAATGCCTCATGTTTAAGTTGTGATCAAATCTTGAGGTGGATACTTTGTGGAGAAATGACTATGCATTGATAATTACAGTGTATATATATATATTTTTAATCAGTTAATAACTTGTTTAGTGGTTGTGCATCCAATATTCACTACTGGTGATCTCTGTTTCTCTCTCATGTTTCTGTGATTGTGATCATGTGACCTCTTTCACACTCTGGGGCATTGGGAAACAAGGATCCCGACACTGAAAAACAACTCCTTTATGTCTTCTCTTGGCATGGAGTCCCTACCCTCTTTGCTGCTGAGCAGTTTGGGCTTGTTCTCTCCTGCTTGGAAGCAATAAAAGGATAATTTGTACCCCGCCATATTTGTCAGAAGGTGCTGTCATGTCATTAGTAGAGAATTCTGTGTCCTTTTTCACTTTAATCCAACTCCAGTACCCTTGCTTGGGTTGACTGGGCCATTAGTTAATAGAACTAAATAAAGCCTGGTGCTGTTAGGCTTAGATTGATTTCAGTGACTGATTCCTGGCAACAACACAATGACAGTCCTTGCCATTGGGGTTTTCTCAACATAAATCAGGAATCAGGTTGTTGAGAAAAGGACTGATGAAAGATCAGCATTATTTGGCATTTTTCCTTTGCCAACATTTCAATCACTTATCAAATTTGTGCGTTATATTCTGTAAAAAACACTGAGCTGCTGAAATAACATTGAAAGTTAAACTTCAGGATAATACTGTTTTAAGCAGTGAATCATTTCATACTTAAATTAAAAACCTTTTTCTGCATGTGCTCGTGTCTCCCAATAAAGAGAACAACATTACAGATGTATGAACATACACAGTATTATTGGTTATACATAATGGAAGCAAACCTTCATACACATGAGAGCTGCACTAAGGACTTTCCTGAGAGCTGCAGACAGATTTGGTTGTTTGTTTATTCACAGGATGCAATAAAGGGGAAAGACAAGACTGCAGCAGGACCTTCTGGGAAGACTCCCAACAAGCCTAGCATAAGTGAGGTCAAGAACAAATTAGCAACTGCTGCTAAAGAGGTAAGAAAATACACCCATTCATACTCCACCTGTCTCGCTGTTGACTACATTAACCTGTAATTAAGACAAGTTGTCAATTTCTTCCTCCTGAAGCAGTTTATTTCCTCTGACTCTTTAATTTTCCCTGAAGACGTTTTACTCAAAATGAACTTTTTTTTTCTTTTTTTTTTTTTTTTACGTTACATACAGTAGTTATTATAACAAGCCAAAGGTGTTAACTTTGTCAGAGTTTTGACTTACATTTGACTTCTCAGCTCTCACTATGGTTTGTCCCTTTATCTTTATCAGACTGTCTTAATAAGATTAGGAAGATTAAAGCAAGATTAAAGCTTGACTGATTCGATGATGTTCCAGGGTGATTCGGTTGTATTTTTTAATTACTAAAAAAAGCTACAATTTGAGACTTCACAGTAGAAATTGAGATAGTATTCACAGTAGAAATTAAGACATACTTCTGGCACAACAACACCAGTGTGCATTGTATATGGTCACGCATTTATAACTGATCTTTTACATGATGTTTATTAGCATCAGTGACAAATGGAAGCTTCTTATCTGTGAATCTCAGTATATTCTCTTTTGGCAGGCATTGGGCTCCGATTTGAACTTACTGTAAATGATGTAGCTGCTAGGACTTAGCCAGTGTGATAGTCAGATGTTAATAATTCTTTTTATTATCCTGAGACTCAGTGACCATTCTCTCTCATCTTCATGCTGTTGAGATTGTCTCATCCCATCGGCCGACAGCCAAGTCAGTTCCTCAATCAGCCTATCAACAAGTGATCAGAGCTGACCTCCACACGTACAGACTTTTCATGTAGAGATGGGCATTGATGTCCCTGGCCAAATGAGCTCCAGAGAGGATTAGTGTGAGGCTGATGATGATGGCTGCACGTGGAGAGTCTTGTAATCATGATAATCATCCTCACCATCACCTTGAACCCCTAGAGTCCAGCTGATTAGGTATTGAGTCATGACTATGAAGTACTGCGCTGATTTTATCGACCAAATCTCTGGCACTATGTAGAATATGAGCATGAGCAAATTATTAGAAAATGTTCCTTGCTTGACCTTTGACTGTTTTCTTTTTTAGATTATCATAACAGTAATAAAGAAGGAAAACGTTTGGTTTAAAAAAGTGTGAATATAGCAGAATGGGTACATGTAGATATGGATGTTTTAAGTTGTTTACATGAACAGTCATGTAAACTGAATTAGAACTTAGATATAGCAAAAATATGAACTTCCAACACCCTGCAGTTGAGCCTATTCGTCAATAGAACGATGATTTGGCCAAGATTCAGCAAGATCTCCAAGCTCAGTGGAGGAGCGAGGTGCTGAAAATGACGCTATTTAAAAATGTTTTTCTCTGAACAGGGCAAGCCATTTCCAAAAACAGAACAGAAATTTGAGAACTACGCCAAGAACGCTTTAAAGATCTCCGATAAACAAGTAAGTATCACCATCCTTATGCCTTCTGGTTAGCCATTTAGTATTCACAAGCTAAATAAAGCTCATGTAGAGGTGTGTGTTTAAGAACTAACAAAACTCACTCGAAAGACCAAGTTCCTTCCACTTGAAAGATGAGTAGGCTCTCAAACCCACGAGTACAAATGCATTAGCATCTTGACTTTTTGCAGCATAGGGGCCACATGCTAAAGAGCTTCTGACACGGCCTGTTCCTCCCCCTGTTCGTTCTTCTCGTTGTTTTGGTTCTCCAGAGCTGCTCGCTGCCTGTGGAGTGGCCGATGAAATATGCTTAAGACTGTACCTCTCACAGCAAAGAGAGAAGGGAGCTGCCAAGGCTGACGTCTCTACTTATGATTTAGCAGCCTCTCTCTCTCTTTCTCTCTCTCCCCTCCCCCCCCTCCCGCCCCCTGTGTTCTCTGTAAAGTGTTTCTTGCGCTGTCTAATGAAGAAACTGGATAAAAGTATGCTTTTGGTACCAGGCAGTTCAGCAGATTCAAGGCCTCACCGACTTGCTTCTAGATTAGAGATAATCAGTATTTGGACAGATTTTCCCACTTCAGGAACAAGACAAGCTTCTTATTGCAGATGACTGTATCAGTCATGATAAACAACTGTATTAGATCATTACCAACTAGACCTACAGTAAAACACTTTGTTTTATTTCCAAAAACGATTGCTGGCTAGCAGAACTCTGACTTAACTGTAAATATAATTACATTTAGGTCAAATGAGTACATCCTCAGACCTATTGCAAAATCATGCATGTATATACATGCATGCATCCTTGTATTAAACTATGTATATATGTAGGAGATTGCATGCTTGCGTGTATCTGTATTTGTGTGTACGCACGTGTTCAAAGTAGGGGGCCCTTTGAGTCAGCTCCATTTATTTGTTGTGAGGATGCAGTTTGGCCTTTGGGTAACAGAGCATCCATTACTGCAGGGCCCTGTTTTCCAACTTTGGAGCAGAGCAGGTGTACTCTGATGGAGAGTGGGAGGAGTGTGTGTCTATATGTGTGTCTGTGTGTGTGTGTATGTGTGTGTGTGTGTGTGTGTGTGTGTGTGTGTGTGTGGAACCAGCTCTGGAAGCACTTTGGTCCAGGCAGCAGGCAGAGATATGAGACAGAGAGAGGCACTAGTCATACGTTCTGGTATGTCCAAGACCAGTGGGCCCGCCCCTTCTGTCTTTCAGCGCCCATTATCCTAGTGTAACGATAATGTGGGTCTTTTTAGACTAAACTGAGTCATGCTGCTCTAATTATTAAGCATCTTAATGAGTCCCCATATGAGAGGGACCCATTTCCAGTCTCACTAACTTATCCTTTCTTTCTCTTTCTTCCCCCTCATCTGCCTCTGCCTATTTTTATTTGCTCCGCCCTATCCCTTTTCTCTCCATTTCTTTCCTTGCAGGTGATCAAAGACCTTTGGAACTTTGTACAAACACTGAAAAAGTAATGGCAGCTTTTTGCGACTCTACCCCCTTTTGCGTCCCCCCCACCCCCCACCCCATGAACCAGAGGACTATCCAGTGATGGCCTTCAGCTGTGAATTCTGGCTTCTCCCACTCTAATGGAAACCGTCCACTTTCCTCTGTGTGTAATGAGACTTTCAAAATAGAAAGACACTGAGTATTTAAAGAGAGCTCATTACTCTGTGTTATTCTAACAAAGCCCTCCAATGTGTTGTGGATGTGTCGAACATAGGATCTCCATCAATGGTGGTAAATATTGTATGACAGCTATGAAGTAGCTAGGGTAATTTGTGTTGAAATACATCTGTGGGGTTAATTGCAGTATAAACAACAATTTAAGAATTGGAAGAATATTACTGAAGGAATCTCCTGGTGTATCTGAGCAGGTTAGCCTTTTGCTTCTCGGCAGCTTTTCTTGGAATAGTTTTAAAATGCCCGTCATTTGCTGTAAATAGTGCTATTCATTTTAATGTAAAAACATGGCAACTGAAATCTAGCTGAAGATTGCGTCTGCTTCTGAGTATTCTGTCTGGCGCAAATGTTCCGTCTGACTGAGGATTCCATCTGGCTCACAGTAAGCCTTGTAGCTCCGAAAATCCCGTCTGGCTGCGCTTCTATAGCTCTCTGTAAGGTGGAAATCTTGGTGAGCCAAGGTATCTTTGCCTAGGTACTGTAATCAGATAAAGTGATCTTTTAAGGGTTTCTAGCGATCTGTTGCCAGAAAATGACAGCAAAAAATATTCATTGGCTTAAACTGTGAAACGATTTCACAGAAGCATTCCAGTTCGTTTAGTGCTTTGAATTCCAGAGTTAATGCTAAAGTCCATTATCTTTTCAGCATTTTTCTAGTATTTCATATTATTAATGCACTCTTGAGTTTGTCTTTTGTTGTACTTCTACCGTAATATTTTAAATAGGATTACTTAATCCTTTACATCTTCTAATTGTATTTGTTTAATGTTGTACTTACTCACTGATGTTTCAAAGGCGGTTTAACTGTGAATGTTTAAAGAGTTTTAACAGTTAACATGGAAGGGAGCAAACATAATCTGAGTGTTACCTATGTGTAAAATACCTTAGACCTTGAACCATGGTATTCCTAATGCATTTGTGTAGTTGCTTTTAAGCCTAACCTGACAATGGCACATTTTTTGTCACAGACATGCAGAAGCACAACGATTCCCTATAATCTTACAGCTTGAATCCAAGTTCCTGTTGCCGAGTAATTTGGCACAATCTCTGATCTGTCCAAACAAATTACAGTGCTATAAAACCAGTCTCTCAAATCATCTACGAATCAATAGTCATTGCCATGTTTTCCATGTGAGATACATTATAGTTGAGAGTCTTCAAAAAAAAAACAAAAAACAAAAAAAACTGCATTTTGCAGTTTGACTTATCCATGTTTTTTTTTTTTTTTTATTTACATATACATATTTCATTGGCATGAATGGAATAAATAAACCTGTCCCAGACCGTGTCTTGTTATCTTTGTTGTGCAGGCAGGTTTTATGGCCACTGCAGTTCACATAGTTTGCCTGTGCTGGCACCTGGCTCGCACCACAGGCATCTCACCCAACAGAAACCTTTTTTCAGGGTGGCCATGATGGATCCAGATTGGGATGAAGTTTACTTCCTTAATGTGCTGAAACTCCTTTTACACTTACTTACCTAAACATACAATTCATTACTCAAATTACGCTGTGAACAAGCTGTGAATACTGTGCTATAACACAGCTGGCCTGAGTTATGTTACAGTCTATGTGGGTTTTATTGCATAATTTCTCATGTGGTTTTGCCTCCATAAGTGAGATGATCTACATCATCATGTAGTCACCACGTGGTGGCGATAATAGCTTGTAATGGTGGTGAGGTATGATTTATGTCTCCTAATGTAGCTTAAGTATTAATGACCCATTACCTAGATACACATTCTACCTACTGGCCTGTTAGAGTTACAGACATATTCCTGTATCTCTGAAAAAAAAAGTGAGCTCAGCTTGTGTGTAGACATGACTCCTTATAAAGCCACAAGGTGTATGGAATTTCCCCTTCTTCCTCTTGCACAGGGCAGACATGCTGAGAAAACATCAAGGTTCATCAAATCTGATTCACCTGAAGTGCTGTACATTTGATACACTGTCTGATTTGTAAATGAAATTGGCAGCAGGATCATTCAATATGGTAAATACTAAAAAGTCAAAAAGACATTCAAAGACCTCATAAGATACATATCTGCATGTCCCAGATCAGACAGTAAGGTGAAGTGTATATATATATATGTGTGTGTGTATATGTGTGTGTTTAGTAATATATATATATATATATATATATATATATATATATATTACTAAAACTATGTCATTATCCAACTTTGAAAAGCACATTGTAATTTTCTTATATAATCATTTGTGCATAAATAAGTGAGTCATTTTTGAATCAGGTTGTTTTTTTTTTGTTTTTTTTAAATAAAGTGAGTAGTTTTTTCATCCGATGTATTTACAGTGTACCAAAATGTAATACCTCTAGGACCATGGTGCAGCACACAGCAATGCAGGAACATGGTAAAAAGGACTACAAGTTCATTTTGAGTAACACAAGTACGTAAAATGTGCATGCAAGTGAGTGCAGCACACTTACAATAAATACAATAAATACAGCACTAGCTATACAGTACAATAGGAGCATTGTGTGGCTGAACTAGATGGCATAATTTACAAAACCTAAACAAAATAAATGTATAAGTAGACCTAAATAGTAGCATACTAAGGAGTAGCTGAAAAGCATCTCAGAATGCACGACACATCAAAACTTGAGGTGGATGGGTTACAGCAGCAGGAGACCACATCAGGTTCCACTCCTGTTCCTAATAAAGTGGGCAGTGAGTGTAAATACTTTTGTCTTAAGATCTTGTGCTGTCCCTTTTCTAATTAATGTAAAATGTGTGTAAAGCTGCACTGTTGCGCATACAGTTTTCTAATTTACCGTGTTTATTATTAACATCATGTTACAGCTGTATTTGTTGACCTCACGGTCAGGTTGGTTCTGTCTTGTCATGACCTTTGGGAGCTTTTGTGGTTGGTCGTGTGGGCTGTTAATTGTTAAAGGTTGGAAATACTTTACTGTCCCAGATGCTCCTTCTGAAACTCTGTTATGACTAAATATAACCCTGTTATTTCTAAAAAAAAATCAACACAGCCTCAATAGAGTTTTGGGCTCCTGTCGCTTCTGATGCACTGCATGCTGCAACTGAGGGCAGTTTATAGGATTAGAACCTGTCTGGGGAAAAAAGTGTGTTGGCTGCTTTGACACTTTTTGCATCATCTTGTGAGGGAAAAAAATTGGACATAGTCCTAACCATCTCATCTCATAATAATTGGACAAGGTGACAAGAGTTGAATTTGCAAACAGAGAGTTCTTTTCATCTACAGCATAAACTGTATTAATTCCAGGGTGGTTTTTTTTTTTCTCAAATGTTGCTGAACATCCAACAGCATCAAGGCAGATTTATGTGTAACCAAAAAGTTGCCTAGCTACAGACAGGTGAACTATGGTGGAAATGTATGTGAGTTGCTCAGGAATTCATTCTTAGCTGCGAAATGAAATGAGTGTCATGATTCCAAATCTTTTAATTAACAAGCTTGACCCAACTTCACCTCTGTGCCACTTTCAGTGCAATACGTGCAGAATAATTAATCCATCAGTCTCATTTGTCAGAATACTTCTTCTTTCTGCTGGCAGGGAAAGGATTATGCAACCTACTCCAGAGGCCTACACACATTACCTGAGAGAGTTCACATCAGCACAGGCACAGCAGAGGACTGGGGGAAAGCTAGTACTGGCCCGACAGCTGCACAACATTAGAACAACGTCGTATTGATGGACTCAGAAGGTCTAGTTTGTTGCTTCTGGAGTAGGCTATACAATATATGAAGCATAGGAAGGACATGCTTTGAGACTTTTCTTCATAGTCTGGGCAGTCTGCCCCGAAAGCACTGGAGCAAATCTTTCATGTCTGTGTGCATCCCACCCTACCACATCCTATCAAGAGCTAGCAGTGGATTTGCTTTCATTCTCAGTGGACTTATTGTTAAGGTTTAGTGCTTTCACCTGAATCTGAGTGAGATGTACTGTCATGAACGAAAATGCATGAATGAAGTACTTTGCAAATGTTCCAGCGATCATCTCGAGGGAGCTGCAGTGTGCAAGAGCAACATGGCTGGATGGGGATTTCGCACTTCTTGGACCATGTAACAAATGCATACGTGTTAAACCCTAATAATCCATCTATACGGCAGATGAGTCTGTCTGGGTAAAGGTGGAAAGTGCATGTTTTTGCACGTGTCTGTGTATATGTAAAAGGTGTGTGTGTGCGCGTGTGCAATTGTGTCTTCGAGTACAATCTATCTGTTCAAACTGTGTGCTTAGCTGTTGGCAGTCACGTACATCAAAAATGACACGTTAACACATCGCCTAGATACAGTGTAATAAAAAAGCAAGGAAACATTTCAAGCATTTGTGGAGAGCTTTCGAAATAGAAGTGGAACAATACTGCAGCCTGAGGGGGAAAGAACTGATCATGCTGGTATGTTTATATTAGTCGGAGAGGAAGCCATCATTGTCGTTGTCAGGGATTTCTCTTTTTTTCATGCCTCAGCTCTCTGACAGTCTAACCTGTTCTAATCTGTTAGGAAAGACACACAGGACCCTCAGTCACCCAGCTGATCTTTGTCACATTAAAGCAGTGGGGCGTAAAATGAAAAACTAAATATTGATATTAAAAAAAAAAAAAAGTTGAGGAAAAACATCACAGCTGTTTGATGATTGCAGGTTACGGGCTTCAGTGTTTTCTCACATGGCTAAAACAGACAAGCACTGAGTGTTGGTACTGCTGGCTGTATTAATATGAGAGAAGGTGCGCTTACTTCGACAAGCACTAACACGCGAGCACATTACCTGCACGGCTGGCTATGGCAAAGATGTATGTTGCATTCCACGACCCATGGTAAACCTGTGCTTATTCTTCAACGCCCCTTGAGACTGAGACAGGGACACATGAAGCAGGACAGATCATAAAGGGATAGATTCCTGGATCAAGCCCGCTGTTATTAATAAATAGTATAAGACTGAATGTTTAATTCATACACACAAGTCCTGAGTGTTTAGGATTTATGCTTCGGGTTCCATGAGAGCCCTGTAGAATGGTGTTTATTCCTGGTTTGCATAGTACACTATGTACAATAAGATTGTCAGTAACATAGTCAGTTAGAGGATGGCATAAACACTCAGATCGGATTTGTGTGGTTAGTTTTGGGTTATGTCAGCTCAAATTTAAGCAAAATGTTTAGCGGTCATTGAAGAGCAAAGTGGCTAATAATCTGACTGTCTTCGTGATGGACTTCATGAACCCAGGAGAGGTTGGAAAGTGCCCTTTATAATGAGCAATATTAGGGTAAGAAATGAGAGGAAAGAGGACTCATTTACCTTTTAGAGATCTCCTTCGTAAACCCCCCTCCTCTCAATCCCTCTCCCTCCATTCTGTGGCTCTCCCTTCATTGTGGCCTCAGTATTCAAGGTCATGTTTCATACACAGAACTTTTCGCTAATGTACCTCTTATGAAATGGAGAAGCTAAAAAGCGCAATTTGTCACTTCTAAACATCTCCCGAGTGGAAAAATGAGATTTTTAAGGTGATTGTTACCCTTGAGGTTTACAGCAGTGCTGCACTTCAAACGCATTCTCTCGCCAGGGTTGCATAGGGCACCTGTAGAATGATTGGGCATGGGTCAAGATTTTTTTTTTTACTCTGCACTGGAGCATCTTATCAAGATGAATTGAGCCCATTTGCAGCTAAATGGTCTGTGTCAAACCGTGATTTACAGCCTTTTTGTGCCAACATGATCTCCTCTGTCTATCGTCCAGGCTGATTCAGACAACAGATGTGTGTTTGTGCTTTTAACTGTACAATCCTGCAACAATATATGAGAAGCAGAGAATCAGCCAGCAGTGTCATGTTAACAGATTGGGACTTGAAACTAAACTACAGTTCAAATCAATCACAGTCATTGTAGTGCACCTTTGGAAATGACAAACCTACATCAGCCTGCCTAATATTGTGTAGGGCCTCCATGGATCTGACTTGTTTGTCCAGCATATCCCACAGATCCATTTTGCCCATGAGATCTTGGCAATTTGTAGGCCAAGTCAACACCTTGAACTCTTTGTCATGTTCCTCAAACCATTCCTGAACAATTTTTGCAGTGTGGCAGGGCACATTATCCTGCTGAAAGAGGCCACTGCCATTAGGTAGGTTGTCCGTGTCAAAGTAACATCCACATGAATGCCAGGACCCAAGGTTTCCCAGCAGAACATTGCCCAGAGCATCACACTGCCTCCACTGGCTTGCCTTCTTCCCACAGTGCATTCTGGTGCCATCTCTTCCCCAGGTAAGCGACACACATGCACCCAGCCATCCACATGTTGTAAAAGAAAAGGTCATCAGGCCATGGTCCAGTTCTGATGCTCACATGCCCATCGTAGGTACTTTCGGTGGTGGACAGGGGTCAGCATGGGCACTCTGACCAGTCTGTGGGTACGCAGCCCCGTACGCAGCAAGCTGTGATGCACTGTGTGTTCTGACACCTTTCTATCATAGCCAGCATTAACCTTTTCAGCAATTTGTGCTACAGTAGCTCTTCTGTAGGATCGGACCAGACGGGTTAGCCTTTGCTCCCTCTGTGCGTCAGTGAGCCTTGGGTGCCCATGACCCTGGTGCCGGTTCATCGGTTGTCCTTCCTTGGACCAATTTTGGTAGGTACTAACCAAAGGCACACTGGGAACACCCCACAAGACCTGCCATTTTGGAGATGCTCTGACCAAGTCATCTAGCCATTACAGTTTGGCCCTTGTCAAAGTTGCTCAGATCCTTACGCATGCTCATTTTTCCTGCTTCCAACACATAAATTTCAAGAACTGAGTGTTCGCTTGTTGCCTACTATATCCCACCCCTTGACAGGTACCACTGTAACAACATAATCAATGTTATTCACTTCATCTGTCAGTGGTTTTAATGTTATGACTGATCAGTGTATGTTCTGGGGAACAGTGTCCAGCATCTCAGTTTGATTTGACCTTGACCATGATTTGTGAAATATTCAGTCCAAGAAACAAGTAAATACTGGTCGTGGATATTTATTGCTCTTCACAGAAGTGTCCTCCCTTTGCTATGTGCAACGGCAATGGCTTAATAGTATTAGGTCATTGAAGTTATGACAATATGGCAGTTGCTGCACCTCCAGGTCAATGAGGACAGAAAAGCTAAGGCTTTCACCTAATAGATGGGACCAAAACACTGCCACTACTTAGAGTTAAACTCTTTCTTCAAAGATCTGTCCTTATTATTCACCAAAGTGTAAGGTATGAAACCCTGTAACTCGCTGTGCCAGCCTCTCTTTCTTTGATATTTGAATTTTACACCTGGTATGGGCACCTTTTGTCTTTTTCTTTCAAATAACATCTGCAGCTAGAAACCAGACAGGTAGTTAGAGTGGATTGGTCATGGCTGACTCTCTCACTCTCTCTCTCTCCTTCCAGAAAGCCCAGAGGCTAGTATTTCACTGATTACAGAGTAGCCATGTGAATGGCAGTTTGTGTATTGTCAGAACAAAGGAAGCGCAAGCTCTAAGGAGGTGTTAGACAGGGGAATGGATTGGACCGACCCATTAGGTGTTGGGGGGGGGAGGAATGGATTAGCCTATTGCGCTAGACTTGGCCTACAAGTTGGGACTAGCTTGAGGGGCACATTTAACTCTACATCCATATACACCTGCAAGCAAGGCTGTTTACCTGTGTGTGTGTGTTTGAATTGAATTTAACTGGAAAGAGAGAGAGAGAGAGAGAGAGAGAGAGAGGAAATATCAAATTCAACTGAGGAACCAGGATTCATTCAGCCCTAATCAGGTCTGCAGGACCAAAGCAAGTCTGTTAAACTGCAGTACATGTCTTGATACAGATTTGGACAAGTTCTGTTTATGGTTACTTGAGATTTAATTTTGCACATCTGGACATTTTAAATGCTTAGCTTTAGCTTCCAGACTGCTTTGTGTTGTTTTAATAGAGATGCAGAAAAAAGTTAAAGGCTAAGCAAGAGTAATTCAGCATAACCGTAAGATGCCATCAACACCTCGGATGTTTAAAAATGCCTTTAAGTGTCCTTATTAGTGACGACAATTAGGTAATGACAGCAATGAAAAAAATTGGGGGTTGGGGGTCAATTAAGCATGGCGGTATTTTTTGAGACATCATGTTAACCCCCTTTGGCCAGACCCACCCATTTCTGAATTCTGCACTCTTGCATCATTATAACGCAGACCTCATCTTTCAGCAGCTGATGAGGGCTGATGAGACAAATGAGCGTGTGTTATTAGTCGCTGTTGCCTGGGCTCTTCAGCCCTGATCTGCCAGACAGGCTGAATGTGCCAGCGAAGTCGGGAAAAAAAGCCATTCCCGAACCAATTACGCACCCTCGTTTTTGAGATTTCCCCTTATTGTGACAGGCTCTCTGACAACCTGGGTCTTTAAAATCTATTAACCTCCACAGCAAAATACTCTCCGCAAACAGCTGTGGAATAATTAAGGAACGAGAAGTGCAGTGAGGCATGCAAATTGATGCAGTCGCAAAAATAAAAACATATGTTAGCGGTGAGCAGCGAGGGAGCTGTAGCGAGTGTTTATGATGTTGGACAGTGTTCGGAGAGCAGGAGAGGAAATATCATCATTAGCGGCGTGCTGTGCAGCTCACTCATAGGCCTCTGTCAAGGCATTCTATATGGACGCCAGTATTTGCACTGGACTGACAGGATAATTATCAAAGTCAGCAGCCAAAGCAGCCTCAGTGCAGCATGCCCCTTCCTTTTCCACACCCACACACACACACACACACACACACACACACACACACACACTGAAACACACTGGCTTTCAGGCTCACAGACAGCCATCTTTACACTCACATTCGAATGGGGGGGGGCAAATGCGAGCATGTACACTCACTTCCACCTACTCCTGCGCAAACACTTCGGGCCCACCCACACCCACTTATTTCTTCACACACACTTACTTCCGTTCCCACACACACACACCTAACCAACATCACCCGCACCAAATACCACGCTTTAGTAGTTCTAAATTGTTCCATGCAGTCAAGTTGTGACAGAGACAAATTAGGACTATGCACATGTCCTTAAAAGCAGTGTGGCAGTCTTAAGTGACCCTCTCTCCTGCACACCTTCTCTGTCACGCTCCGGAGGGTCGTGACCCCTGGTCGACCCTGCTCGGTGCAGCTAAAACTCTTACACCTACATAGGACACTCAGTTTGAGTTTTACTGCTTTCTTTACTGCTCATGCGTGCCATGTTCTCTAAAGTTACACCTAGTTTGAGTCCTGCCAGTACTGCCAGTTTTGCAGTGCTTTGTTGAGCTCTCCGCAGGAGTGCGAGAAGTCAGGTCCGATGGAGTGGGTTGTGACGAGACCTAGAGAAGATGAGGAGCGAGAAAGGAAATGCGTCTGACTGTCAGAAAGGTCCCTGGCTACAGACCATCCAGCAAGGCCTCTGCCTCACCTTCAGATTCAATAAGATGCAGATGCCACCCCCGGCTCCCCCCTCTCAGTCCATATGTTTGTGTCAGAGATGAAAGAGGAAATAGGTGGGAAGCTATGTGTGTGATAGAGTGAGCTCTGACACTAACATAGTATATTGGGCCTTACTTATAGAACTGTGAAGTTGTTTTGTCAGGTTTAAAAGGCCTTATAAGCCTTTGAACAACTGAGTGTGACTGCCCCTTAAAGATTTCTTTTTTTTAAAACCTCTTTTACCTTCTTCATTCAACTTTGGGAATGCCAACATCACAACATTCCTGATGATCACCAAACCAATTTGCTTAAAAAGAGGAAACTAAACACTTAACACTTTATAGCCTTAAATTCATGGTGTTCTTTAGCCCATTATCTTGCTCATAATAATCACAGTCTTTTTGTGGCACAGCATGGCTTTAGTTAATTGTCTTGACACTTATTTAGGATGCAGCATTATTCTGATCTATCTGATCCACCTTTTTCATATCTCATTTATTTTCTGACCAGCTACAGAACCTAGTCAGTGAAAAACTTTGGGATATAGTACTTTTAACGAGTTCCTTGGTTGGGGGGGGGGGGGGGCCCCCGGGGGGGGGGGGGGGGGGGTTTGGGGGGGGGGGGGTGGGGGGGGGGGGGGGGGGGGGGGGTGGGGGGGCGGGGGGGGGGGGCGGGGGGGGGGTGGGGGGGTGGGGGGGGGGGGGGGGGGGGGGGGGGGGGGGGTGTGGGGGGGGGGGGGGGGGGGGGGGGGGGGGTGTGGG
>CM075009.1:17652701-17695174 GCA_037576675.1 Pangasius sanitwongsei | reverse complement strand
TAGACTTCAAAGCACTATTGTAAGTCGCTCTGGATAAGGGCGTCTGCCAAATGCCATAAATGTAAAATGTAAATGTAATATGGCAGCATTACAATGCATAGAATCATGCAGAAACAGGTCAAGCGCTTCAGTTAATGTTCATATCAATATTTGGAGTTGTCCAGTTTAGGTGACTCTCTGCAACACTGTATCCTCAGATTCTTGTTTTCGGCTGACAGGAGTGGCACCTGATGTGATCTTCTGCTGTTGCAGCCCATCCACTTCAAGGTTTGCATTCTGGGATGCTTTTCTGCTCACCACGGTTGTAAATGGTGGGGTTTTTTAAGTTACCTCGAACTTCCTGTCACCTCGAACCAATCTAGTCAATCTCTTCTGATTTCTCTCATCAACAACGGAATTTCCGCCCGCAGAAATGCCATTTACTGGATTTTTTGTTGTTGTTTTTATCTCACCATGCTGTTTAAACTCTGGAGACTGTCGTGTGTGAAAATCAGCAGTATCCAAAATACTAAACCGGCCAACTGGCACCAACAACCATGCCGCTGTCACAGTCACTGAGATCACATTTTCCACATTCTGATATTTGATGTGAACTTTAACTGAAGCTCTTGATCAGCATCTGCATGACTTGATGCACTGCTGTCGCATGATTGGTTGATTAGATAACTGCATGAATGTGCAGATGTACAGATGTTCCTATTAAAACAGATGAGTGGCTCCTGTTAGAGCAAATGAATGTATTTATCATTGTAATCTCCTGTAAAACTGTTCAAAATTGATTTATTAAAAGAACCACCAAAACAATTTGAAAAGTTTTCCTATATTATTATTATTATTATTATTATTATTATTATTATTATTATTATTATACACATGTAGCATATTATTAACAGTGTAACATTTTCTTATCGCCATCATAGTGATATTTTATAATGATGTTATAGTCTACATGTAGCACAGATGAGCAGTGCAGATCTAGGCCATGAGTCATTATCATTATCATTATTATCATATTTCACAGAGTTTTATTATATTATGCCACTGGAAATTAGCTAAGTACTTTGTGTTTCATAATTATATGAAATCTTAATTATTTAGAGAATAACAAGTGAGTTTTTTGTGTTCATTTATTATAAATCAAATATTTGAAAGACGATCAACCTGGAGTCTATTAACAATACTAAATTTTTTCAGGTTTAAAAAGTCAGTTATGCATTATCAATCTAAATAGTAAGCAGATATATTGTTAACAAACACTATGAACTGACAACTAAAAAAATTGTATTGATATAATTTGCATTTTGCTCTTAGGACCCTTCTAATTAAAGCTTAGGTCAATTTTATTGGCCATTTGCACACATTTGGCACAGCATGACTGTCAGCAAAATGACTGAAGTGTGTAATGCTAATTGACATAACTGACACACTGGTTATAATGTAAGTGATGACCTCTTTACCCCTCCTTGAATACAGGAATTCACAAGGCCATGATCACTTACTTCAAAATTAATGACATAAAAAAGACATAAAAGCAGTCTCCATAGAAAGATCATTACTGACACTGTTTACAGGCAGCTGATATAGTCAAGAATTGTTTAAAAAAAAAAAAAAACTGTATAATGATGTAGCAAATTTAAGTTCAATTCCCTCTTTCATCCCATCTAGTACCTCTAAGGCTACTTCCAAACCACAAACTAAGACAAACTAAGACTAGTAACCATAATACTAAAGAGCATGTCAGATTATTACACGCCTCTGTGGCAGAGTTCATCCTGACTAGGCAATAAATGCTTTTGGGCAAGTATTTTTTTCCGAATGACAGACCACTGAATCTGTGTAATTAACCACTGTGTCCTGTTACTGCTTCATGTCTCTTCTGTACTTCCACTCAACAGTTGCTGTTACTCATTATAGCCTGTAATTACCCATTCACCTAGTCTCACTTTACTATAAATAAAGGTGCATAACACTATAATCACTATATAGAGACACTTGATAACTGTTGCTAAAGGCAAATAGTGCTGATATTAGCTAGCTATATTTGGTGATATACTGTGACACAGAACTTAGAATTATTTTATATCAAATTCAGTTTATTTGGAGAGATTTCACTATATTTCTTAGTTTATATCTGGTAATAAAATAATTTAAAATCATTATTCTATAGTGTTGGGTTGAAGACCACCCTAGTCGAGAGCAATTCAAGACCAAGACCACAGCCAAGTCAAGAAACATCTGAGTCAAGACCGAGTATAACAGGGGGGCAAGACCAACATGTGACCAACACCACACATGGCCGAGTCCATGTCAAGGTCAAGGCCAGAGGCTCATGAGGGGTTAATTTGTTAGTTGTAGTATCTTCCTAACTTGACATGAAATTTCTTTTAAATTAACTAAAATAACACATCAACTTTGTTATTATCATTCTGTACATATAAGTACACAGGACATACATAGGACATGTTAAGCATAGCCCATTCTTCTAGCAAGCACTCTAATGTAACCCTACAACACAGCAGGTAAGCAAAATGCATTATAAACTTGAATTTGTTTTGGCTAATACAACTTTCTGAGACTGAATACAGCTGTGAATTACAAGTAGTTGAGATATATTATTTTGAAACATGAAGTCACTTCAAAATGTGCATAGCTCTATTGATGAAAGTGACTTCACGTATCACAGCATCATTTTTAGGTGTTATGTAACTCTACAGACATTTACATTTTGTACTGTAACAGGAACATTACAACTAACTTGTTCATGGAAAAGATGTTATGGTCTCGGGTGGTGTTAAAAAAAATATTTCGAGTGGTTGTAGCCCAAGACCAAGACAAGACCAAGTAAAATTTCACCCAAGTTTATGACAAGACGTAGACCATTGATTTGTGGTCTCAAGACCAGTCTCGAGAATCACAACACTACAATTCTTATATAAAAGTAATGGCTTTCTTGAAACTGATTGGTCAGAAGGTGTAAGCAGCTCTGACAGCAGTTCTAGCTGGAAGGCAAATCACATGTTTATATAAATGGGCTCAGTTTAATATGTTGTCTGATAATCTAAGACTAATGATAGATGGAATGAATCCGTCTTTCCAACAGAAGTGTTGTTATTTAACATCGTTATTTCTGTAAGGAGATGTTTATTTAACAGTAGGTTTTCCACCATGGGAAAGTGTTCAGGACAGAGGACTTTGCACTTTCCAGTTTCTTAGCAACGTCATGCTATGTTTTTCTTCTCATTAACTTCAAACAGAGAAAAAAGAGAGGCTGGTGTGAGAACGACTGTATGCTTTATTTTCCTACAACAACACACCTTCTAGTGTTTCATTCCTTACATAATGACTGGCTGGGTGTACACCTGTGCTACGCAGCTTTAATCATGTGATGTTGGCTAACTTAGCATTCAGCAGCCTCGTCAAATCTTTCCAGGTTACCATGGCAACTAGCCACTACCTGTGACTATGTCCAAAACTGCAATGTAGCATAATAAATAATATGCTAATGTAGTATGACATCTTATGGTAACACATAGTGGTAGGGCATAATATGGTGATATTTTAAATGTAAATTGTAGAACTCTCACACTCATCTTGCTGTATTATTCAGGATATTTTACACAAATTTGGTTAATTTGATTCCTCTGAATTTTTGCTCTAAAAGTCTGGATCATTTTTAGGGAAACATGCCAGCTGACAAGGATGCAAGTGCTGAAGGAGCCATTACTGCGCTCTCATTTCAGTTGCCTCCTCCCCCCACCCGGTCTATAAGAGGACCAGCTGTTCTCCATACGCTTGATTCAATTGCACCAGCAGAGCAAGAGCTATTATACTACCATCCTGGAGGTGGTCTTCTGATATTCTTGGAAATGATAAAAAAAAAGACGCCATAGATGGTGGGGGGGACCATTTTTCCATCGAGCTTTTGCCTCTGTGATGAATCTGTGATCTAACAGATTTAGTGAGGGAGGAGGCAATGGAGGAGAAAAAGGAAGGTGAGAGGATAAGTGGAGATTTGAAAGGGAAAAACAGAGAGAGCTGGAGCAGAAAAGAGAAAAGGGAAGAATAAGAGGAGATCCCTAGAGAGCAAACCAAGCTGAGCTCACATGCCTGTGGCCAATTAAACGTCAAGCCTATTGTCGTAATACCACGCACACACACACACACACACACATACACACACACTGAGTGGTCAATGAAGAGAGGCTGGATGAATAATGCACCAAAGAGTGGGTGTGGAGTGCTTATGAGGGAGTGTGTAAGCGTGCGTGTAAGCGTGTGTGTAAGCGTGTGTGAGGGATCCCTCCCCCGTCTCACTATGAGGTCAGCAGGAGAACGACGGTGTTGGGAGAGAAGACAGAAAACCGGTTGAAGGAGAAGAGGGAGCTGCGGCAGAGCAGGAAGTGGAGGAGAGAGAGACAGAGAGAGAGAGAGAGAGAAAGAGAGAGAGAGAGGGAGAGGGAGCTGGAGGAATAATATGCTGAGCAGGGAGTGAGGGCTGCAGTGATGACGGCTATGCTGAGTCCTAAGATCAAACAGACCAGGAGAGGTACAGTATGCTTCCGTTTCTCTCTCTCTCTCTCACACACACACACACACACACACACACACCATTCACTCTCATCTTCCTGCATCACCAGTTCAGCTTGCATCATTTAATCACGCTGAGCTGCACTGCTGATGATAAAATCCTGCTCTGTTATACTCGACTCATGTTGCTTTGATGAATCTGTGCTTTTGTCATTATGTTATTTGACACTGGATTTATGTGATGATGACATTATTCATGCTCTCATACAGTATACTAAGCATGTAGTAAATTCTTTCTCATATCCTGCTTATTTAGTGCTGATTAATATGTGCTCTGTGGATATGGAAAGAGAAATCTGCAGTTAAGGTTAATATGCATGATATAATGCGTAAAGCGTTAAACTACTTAATGTACAAGCTTAATGTAAAGGGGAACAAAATATATATGTCTTGCCCATTATGGATCATTTTAAACATGGCTAACATAAATCCTCCACTAATTACACAGCGACAAAAGATCACACTTACATTTTTAAAGCGGAAATAATGGCCAAACAGCTTGTCATTACATAAGAAGAAGCGGGAAAGAATACGAAACAAGCCTTAATTTAGAATCTCCTTGCCTCAGTTTCATTGTGTGGTGGCTGACCATGAATACACAGCCGAGGTTACACCTCTCAGCAGCTGGGCACATCCCTCCTTTATACACACACACACACACACACATTTGTCTTACTATCCTTGTGTGAGGACCTCCCACTGACATTATTATTTATGTATATAATGCCAAGCCTATACTTAAATCAAACCTTAACCTTAACCTTAACATAAGTAATGCAAAGGAAACATTTAAGCTTTTTTTTTTAAATAAAAGCTGCAGTTTTGTTTAAAAAAAAATCCCCACAAGGACAAAACTATAAGATATTCCTATCTTTGTGGCATAAGGTCCTCACCAAGATATTAAAATATGCACTCACACACACACACACACACACACACACACAAAACAGGTCTATCTTCATTAACCATCAGGAGCACAGTTTCTGGTAAATGTACCGAAAATGCAGTGCAGGCTGTGAAGGTGATCTGTATACGGAATAAGGATGACACTAAATTTTACATACAAAGACTAAAAAAGCATATACACAGTGCAGCACACATGTTTGGAATAAGGTGGTCCAGTTCACACCTGAAAATTATTATAAATACAAAATGTTCTGTATTACTGCTGATGCAAGAGGCACAGCGTTAAATCAAACAGCTTTTATGTTACCGCATGCTAGTTATATCAATGGAGGAATAGTGCTAGTAAGTTAAGGTTTGACTCCAGATTTAGACATAATGATTAATATTAAGGCTTCGGATCTTTCCAGAAGACGGCACCAAACGTTCCAAACAGCAGTAATTCCATAGCAACAGTATCTTTGATGATTTCTAATAACACCATTTGCTACAGACAGATTTCCAAAATATGCCTGATCACATGGTTAATGCCCTAATTATGATTACAACAGTCTTAAAGAGGAAAATGGGAGTATACGGATCGTAATTCTGATTGTGCTGCTCTGTGCTAAAAGGGATATTTTATGAACCACATCCTAGAAACACCCATGACAGACGGGGAAGGTATGAATCATCACACCAAGAAGTCTCCAAAATGAAATACTGTGCTGCGTTCAGCTTGCACACTGACTTCCAAACTGGCTCAAAATTAAAAAGGCTACATTTACCACAGTGCAAACAGCCCTGCCACAAATTTACAGCCAAGACAGAACAGTGAGGAACAGATTACATAAAAATACATATAAATCTGTCACTCTGTATTGTGCAACAGTTGTAAAATATGTTTCTTACATCTGCTTTAGAAATAGGAAAATATGCACATCAGCAAAATCTGCACATTAATCACATCATCATCTGCTTATGTTAAGTTTTTATCCATGAAATGAATAAAACACCCTTGATGAGCATTTGCAAAATGTTGCCACAAGATGACTAGCATTAGAACAGTCCTCAACATGTAACTGTTCATAATCACATGGTAAAATATTTTAAAAAATTACTGAAATACTAAAATGTTCAGTATTCAATTTTTTTTTTTTCCCTCCGTGATTCACCACAACTGATATGCAATGTGCTAAATCCTACACACAAACTGCCTAAAGGGTACTCAGCACATTCGCTTACTGAAGTGAAGAGCAGGCTACACTACACTACACACACATGCGCACACACACACACACACACACACACACACACACAATGAAATTACGATCAGCAATGCATCTGCTTTATTGATTTTTTGATTTTTTTTTTCAGACCAGAGGCCAGGACAACATTGTCTGGTTTCCTCAAACTCATTCTGTGCAAAAGACAGAAGAGACATGACTTATAGAAATATCAACACATAATATGTTAATAAGGCTTTTTTCAGACAACTACATTTTAAATGTTCTCAGTAAATGCTTAAGTGATACTTGTGCAATATCCAGGTTTTTATCAAAGCCAACACTTCCCGAGACACATGACTTAGAGAGTCAAATAAAAAGGAGGGAGGGAAAAAAAAAGATTTTCTTTTAGAAAGCTACACGTGCATTGATCGAGTGCCTAAAGCCCAGAGGCAACAGGCACACTGGGTGCAGGATTGATTTCCATAAATTATACATGATGAGTCTGTCCTCAGAGCCCCTGTGGTTCAGGAGAGTGCAGCCCTTCAGTGCTCATAACTGCAACAATTCAGCTCTCATCTTCTCCATTAACTATCATATCTGGATATGTCTCTTTTAATGGCTTATTCTATGGTGAGTTCTTAAATGCCTGTATAACAAATAGAGTGGTGATGATATATCAGTATGACAGTATATCATAATAAGAAAATCTGAAATAGTTTTAACCTTAACATTATGCTATACTGGTAATAGACAATGGTGCTTTTTTGGCTCTTAGATAAACTTCATTTCCAGTGGCATTTAACGCCATATAATATGCTGAATTGTATTTTATTTTACCGTTACCAACATTTTAGCCCCTAACATACAAAAAAGAAACCGATTTGTGTTGGAATTAAATGAAGGAAGCATATATATATATATATATATATATATATATATATATATATATATATACAGAACATTTCTAACATACAATTGTGACAAATGCAACAGTTGATTTTCCTGTAGAAACTTTGCTTCGTGCTCTGGTCTGGCTCTGGTCTGAAACAGATGTATGGCCCTGAGAACAAGAAGTATGTCAGACATATTTTTTAAAAAAATGCCTTGAGCAAGCATATGCCTGTTACACAGGAGGAACTTCTTAAGCAGTCTAGGCATATGTCATATCTATAATTTAAAATAAATAGTCAAGGGAAACAGGTGTACGGCTCCCTGTGCACTCTGTACCCCCTCCATCCATTCTGTCGTCCCTTGGTTATTCTCTTTTTCTCTGCTGTTTTAGCAGTGCCTTTGTAAAGTCACCTCCTGATCCGCCAGCCTAAACCAAGGTAGAGGGCTATTTCTCTTGCTCCTGCACAAATCTCAAGTGCTCTGCCTGAACTGGTTCCCCCGCTTGTTGTACTGTGAGTTGTTTTTAAAAGGGACAATTTTGGCATTGCCCTCAGAGCCCCCTGCCTTTGAGCTCCACTGAATAGCTCTGTGTGTTAAGCAAATGGATCATCTTAACTTTTTGATTGAGTGAGCAGGGACTAAAGGCGACTGGAAACCCAATCCCCAGGGATCTTAACTGCTCCAAGAGGTTTGGCAGATAGCTCCCCCTGGGAGGGGTGAGCCTGAACAAAGGTGCCCAAACACTGAGAGGGTGAGAGAGCGAGCGAGAGAGAGAGAGAGTGTGTTCAGGGTGGTCATGGGAGTGATTCTCACCATTTGTGTGTGCTATTGATCAGTCTTCATATTTTTCTCACAACCTCTTTTTTCCAACAATGGAGTGATCAAATGTGTTTTACTAAAATGACCTCTAACTCACAAATAAATGTGTATGTACTTAGCACCATTCTGGTTAGATTCTGGATATTTTTCTTCAGTTGTGTCTTCGTGGCTTTAATGTTAATATGTTCTTTTTCATCCCAGCTCTCCTTGTTGTTGAGACAGAGACATTTGGGAGTCATGTTCGAATACAAGGAAAAGAAAGTCGCTACTATATCTGCATGAACAAGAATGGCAAAATCATTGGCAAGGTAAGAATTTTCATTGTCTGCCATTTACTGAATTGAAACTCAGCATCCATCATATATCTTTCTCAAAAGATATATGAAATTATCTTTACAGTTGCAAAACAGTTTTATCTTCTCCTGTTTAAAAGCTAACTAAAGAGGTTGTAATCTACAGTTTGATATAGAAACTCATTATGCTCTCAATTACTGGCCTCAAAAGCCAACCAAAAGCTATTTTTTGCTGTGTGATCACTAGGGGGCGTCATACAGAGTAGCCTAATGATGTATGTCACACATGAGGCCACTGAGTGACACAGCCTTCCCTACTTAGTGAGTCACAGTTAAAACGCTATCCTCACAAACTCTTCCAGTCGTCTTGCAGGTGATTAGCAAGTCGGTGGAAATGTTTCTTTCGTAGAGTGGGAATACAGTGATGATGTCTTTCATATCATATTGCTGTACTGTAAAGTCGATGACATGACATTTCCAAAAACCCAAACAGCTGCAACACTGGCAAAAGAGTGAGCCAGTGTTTTATGTTTCACAGATGTCTGGTTAAATCGAAGTGGGTGCTTGAGTCTAGTGAAAAAGTATCAAATATGCACATTTGAGATAGAAAGGGCAACACCCCTTTCATTAATTCTTCATTTTCTGGCTTGTTTGATGCCATCCATAAGCATGAACAGTAGCACATCCAGTCTCATCTTCTTGTTTTCCACATGATCTATAGGTGATTTGAATAAATAGTACATACTGTACTTAGAGTAAGAAACCTTGTTATAAGACTGAAAAATGACAACCTCAGACATTCAGACTGTAGACAAGGGCTGAGACCAAACGACCCCAGAGTTTGGGAGTTCTCCATATTCCCAGAAACAACACCTTACATTACAAGTGCTTTACTGGAATTTTAAAGGAGGCTACTTTTCTATTCACTTGAACTGATTACAATGCGGAACACATTAGGTCATATGGAAAACTTTTTTTTTTTTTTTTTAACCTCTAACCCTAACACCTTTCTATTGCAGATAGCTTTAATACCTCACAAGTAAACTCAGCTGACGGGTTTGGGAGAGCTGCTCAACAGGTGGGCTTCATCTGACATGTTATTTTCTCTCCCCTGCAGCTCAATGGGAGTAACCCAGAGTGTGTGTTCGTGGAGGAGTTCTTGGAAAACAACTACACGGCGTTAGTGTCTGCCAAGTACAAAGGCTGGTACCTGGGCTTCAACCGCCGGGGCCGGCCCAAGAAAGGCTCACGGACCACACAGACACAGCAGGAAGTGCATTTCATGAAACGTGACCCTAAGGGCAAGGTGGACCCTCAGGAAGAGTTCCGTTTCACCACTGTAACGAAACGGACGCGTAGGGCACGGCGCTTAAGGCCAAACCACAAAACAAACTGACGTGACACGGACCAAGCATGCACTCTTCCTTTACAGACATCAAACTTCTTGCCTTAAACCAGCATTAAAGGTTATTGTGATTAAGCAGCAGGAGAGGAAACCTGAAAGATGGCTACAGGACAAAAAAGACAAAAAGCTTAAAAAAGTTCAAAGATGTTTTATTTTTATATTTTCGGATCTCTGAGTCTCTCTTAGGTGTTGAATGTCTCTGGGTTATCATTAATGTTATATTGTGTCTGTTACTCTCTGTTATTTATATTGGACAAACTATGGATGACAAAAAAGGAACTGTGGTCTCCCACTTTGACGAGTTTACAGCAGCAGGCATCCTGTTGAAAAGGAGAGATTTGACTCCAATACCCAAGAAAAACTTCTATATTTCATTTTGAATTGGCCCAGACAACAAGGATCTGTTTTTTTCCCCTGCTGGAATGGGCTATCATTTAAATGCAAGAGGAGCATGATAACAGGGTCACTTTGCAGGACTCTGTTCCAGCTTCAGTACAGGCCAACACTAGCTTTGAGTGCAATATTTTGAAGAGCCCTCCATGAAGCATCTCATTGCCTTCATTTCTGGTCAGTGATTTTTCTGTGAGAAGTCTGAATGTTCTCTCTAGGCCTGTCTGCGGGTGAAGTGTGCTTAATCACACCCAGCAATTGTATGATTCCTTTTACATTTTTGTGCAACCTGTGATTCAGCAGAGCACAACATGCTTTGACTAGCCAGGCATCAGCATCAGCTATGGCAGTAGTGCTTGTTAAAACAAATGAAGAGGAGCTTGGAGTTGAAGGGACTCAAAGAGCAAAACATGTTGATTTGATGAGAACCTTTTGACCTTTCTCGCTGTACTTTGGTGCAAGGTTTACAGAAATGCACTGTAGTGACAGTGGGCCTGATCTCAAACATTAGCACACACATATGTACTTCTTTTTTATTTCAAAGTGTTACAGGAATTCATAGTACTATACGGTAGTTTTTGAAGAATTACCACAAAATCTGTTATAAGTCTAACGGTGATTTTTTTTTTCCCACTGCCAATTTAATGTGCTGTTCTCAGAGCCTGTAAAATGGTAATTTCTTTAAATCTATCACTTTATAGGAATACCTATCAGGTTATGCTGTATTCCAGATTTCCATTTGTAAACTCCTTCTATGATGGTTTAGACAACATCTTGCTGTACATGTACTTATGTCCACTAAGGCTTTATACCTGACCATTCTGAATTGACCTACAACAGGGACGGTGGAACACCTTTCACTAAACTCACCTGTGCTAAGGTTTGCCCTCCATATGGGTGTCGCTGTAGTGTAAACAAATCTATATACTCCTTTGTCACATGACAGGTTTTGTAAGAGATACTACTAACAAACATGACACATGTATGGTTTAAAAAAAAAACGTATGCAAAAAAAAAAATAATTTTATGACTATTATAAAAAATATTTATTGCCTTTCTCTGTAAATACAACCTGATGAATTTATTTGACCTCTTAATAAAAATAAGGACTATATTAAAAAAAACAAAAAGGAAAAAGAATGGTTGTGTTTTCTTTTAAGTTTCAGCTGCAGATGCTTCAAAAAGTTTTGTGTTTTGCTCAGAAAACCTCTAAAGACTAATACTTTATTCATTCTGCCAAGAAACAATTCACTGCAAAATATTTTTAAATTTGTAAAATGCTCAGAAATTTGCTTAACAGTTTAACATTCATCCATGTGCACACCTCCCTTATTTATCTGTGACTTGCATTTTTCCAACTACATCTTTCCATCTCCCATATGTCAGCAGAGAAAAGGAAGAAATCTGGATTTTCATAGATGGTTGTGGTAGATTTCAGCCCAGAAGTAGGTTGCACACACTTCTCATCCTAAGAAGAGGCTATGAATGTGGGAATGGATGTGCTTGGATAGGACGCTTTTTGTCATCTGAACTGTTAACAGGCTATGAAAAGGTGAATTGCACTTCAGAAATGAGCAACAAGGTCCAGGAAATGTGTCATAATTAAGTTATGAGGCGCATAAAGACAGCTAAGAGATTCTCAGACAACACGAGAATTCAAGGATCGTTTAGACTCAAGGTTATGTCAACAGATTCCCTCCTCGCTTTTACATATTGCCTCTTTTTATGAAATCAATTAGAACCAGAGGGAGTAGAGGAATGTTCAAAGAGAATGTTCGGAAAGGTATTAAGGTTAATGGAACTATTCCTTTTCCAAATGGATTTTCAAATCTTCTGGTATGAAATCTTGTTCTGGAAGACATTACTTTTGTGGAAGACAGTACCCTCATTAGACTGACTACATTAGCCTCGAGAGAAACACTTATTTTTTCTAGAGGTCAGTGTGTCAATAACTGACATTAGTACTGATGCACGCTCATCGCACTGTTCACATATGGGTAGCACTGATGTACAAAACGTTGCAGTTCAGTGTCTGGAATTTTCAAGTATTTCTTTCTATTTGTGATCTTTCTCACTCTATTCCTCTCACACTTAGTGACTTCTTTTTGGCAGGCCTTTTTGAGCATGTTTCTTTAAAGGAGGAGGAGAAGGAATGCAGGATAGCATGTCTTATAATGTTGTATTCAGGAATGGTGTTTACAGTAGCAGTCAGTCTGAAAGATGGCCGTTTTGAGTAAAAAATGCCTTTTGTTTAACTTCCCACTGATGTTATCAGATCTAGCTCTATACAGCCACCTACAGCGGGTAAAGACTAGAGGACACGGTCTGATTTAAATGTCCAACAACCTCTCTATTTGACTCCCTATTTTCCTATTTGTCTCTCCTTTTTCATTCTTTCCTGAGGTGGAAAGTGGACTGATATGTAGTACACGGCCTTCATTACTCAAAATAGACGGCTGAAAAAATATCCCATCATTTTCACACAGACAGCTGTCTGGACATTACAGTTTTAAAGAAACACTCAGAGCGCCTTCACTTTCTGGCAAATCCATTTTTTTTTTGTCTAGCACATTTTTGATGAGACAGGGTGGAAAGGAGGGCCCATGCAAATGCTGATAAGAGAAAAAAAAATGTATTACCATTGCTGTAAAATGTGTACACATCACCAGGATCTCATGGCACCACGCTATCGAGATCAGGATCAGATTAACCTCATACTTTAAACACGAGTCAAAAAAGCGACTGTAACAGACATGTTTTTTGTCTAAGGATAAGACGCAATCCTAAAAGTATCTGATATCCACGTAGATGGAACCATTCTGCGATGACAGCACTCAAGAAAGTTGAATACAGACTTTTTAAGAGTCCAGACATCTGAAAATTAAAGAACAGAGAGCATTCAGTGCAGGGCTCCCGCCAGCGCCTCTCCTCTGGCTTAACCTTTGATCAGTGGAGGATGGCCCTGGAACAGGCCCAGTATGCTGAAATGAAACATAACATCCCTCTGTGGCACTCCTCCCTTTCAGGACGATAGCTCTGTGAACTCACTACTGCCGACGGATGCCTATTCATAGGCAAAAGGAGGTTCTGACTCCACTGCGGGAGGTTAGAATAGTGAAAGGTTGCACAGGGACCTGGCTTTACTATCTTTCAGCAGGCTGCCTTGGTGCATCGTGTGTATTTTTAGAACAATGTGCAGTTAAGGGCCGCTTTTTGGAAAAGCTCATAAAAAATGTTTTTCCACTGGTCATGTCCAAAGTAAACGAATTAACACTTGTTTTCTCTGTGGAATGACAGGCAGAAAATAAAGTGTGTATAATAGCACAGTGGTCACTGTCTTGCTGAAGTGTTCAGTGGCTCTGTCAGCAATGGAACGAGTGACAGATGGACACAAGCCCACTGAAGTGCACTCTTCAGCAACCACATATTTAATGAAAGGGCCATGTCAACAGAAATCTGGTGGTCCAGCCATTCCATAGACAGAACAACTTTGTCTCCTTAAATATTACTTAACTCCTTCTTGAGGTTGTGAGGTGCAAGAAACATGTAAAACCAAAATAATGGTTGACCTATAATATGGTCCTAACTGTCACAGCTCGCTGTGCGTTGCTTTTTTCCCCTAAAGCACAGACACCGCAAGCTTTCGTCTCCCCAGTGAAATGTGCGACCGCACGCATCTGCTCCGTTTTTACTCTGGGACATACAGAAGTCATTTTGTGATTTATGTATAGCTGAGGGTTGTTTTTATATGGCTACTTTATGTTCCAGGAGCGTATTATAACATAATAGTTTAAATGGCCAATTTAAGAGTGAGATGATACAGGTTCAACTGAGGAGACTGAAAAGACACATGAACAACACAATACACACAAGGAAATAGTGCAGAGGATATAGAATTCTTTATGTATATTACTGTTACTCTTCCTTTACCCTTTTCCACTGAACCATTTTGATTTTAAATGTTGCATGGTTTTTGGTGCATGCTCAGGATTGGCATCAACAGTGCCTAAAGGTAGATGAGGTAGAAGAGGGTAGCAGCACTGTTTGTGGCTGACTGGTTATGTACACCATGTCACACAGTATGTGACACCTTATACACAAAACACTCACAGCCCCTAATCTGACGATTTGTCCTATTTTCTGTGCTACTTTATTACTGTCAGCTTATAAAAAAAAAAAAAAGGGCCTGCAACATAAAACTATAGGTAGAATATTTTGACAGTATGCAGCCATTTTTAAAGTAACACATTAAAAGACTGTGGATCTTTTGTTGTTTGAAAATAGAGAAAATGGAGCCATGGAATGATGAGAAGATGCATACGCAAATATATTTTCAGCCAGTATCATTTGGTCCTAGCCAATATAATTTGGTTATCCAAACAGCCAATCAGACAAAGGCGTAAATGTACAGTGTGCTGTGATGACATTGTTGTGTGCTGAAATGATAATGCAGCGGTTTTTCCTGTTGTCTGACATAGACTAGACTGGAAGATAGACTAGAACTCCAGCTTCTGCTGATTGCTATTTGGGCCAGTTCATGTTTTAAAATGTGCAATGGAAAAACTCTGTGAAGAGAGGATTGGGGAGAAACTCTAAACCTTTATTCATATCTCCACATCTTGAGAATGGCATTCACTCAATAACTTGGCAATAATTTTTTTTTTTTTGGTTGTTGTTATATTAATCCTGAAACCCAGTACAATGTTTTTTTAAAATTTTGCAGTGGCTATGACATTAAGTTGTAAAATAGTAAAAGCTTTAATTCAACACGGTTTCAAATTAAATGAAAAACCTGAAGAAATGAGTGGAGAAGCAAGAAGAATAGCAAGTGCATATGCAGACAGGTGTACTGCCTGATAGAATTAAGCAATTAACGTTGTGCCGTAATTTGTGGCATGTATACAAATGCTGAGCAGACCTAATTGACCTTGATTTTGGATCAAGATGGCTAGAGGAAATGATATAATGAATCTGAAAGAGGGTTCATTATTGGAGTGCAGAGACAGGAGCTTCAGTCACAATGAAAACAGTGACTCAATTGACATCTTCATTTAGCTCTACGGGAAAGTAAACAGGGTTGGAAACTGTGGGTGAAAGTACACATTCGATGACTGCGATGACTTGTGAATTGGTGCGATGTGTAAGGAAAAATAGAAGAGGAATTGTTCTTAAGGTAACTGAGAATTTCAATGCAGATCAGACTATGTGTCTGCAAGAACAGCCTGTTGACTCTTACACAGAAAGGGATACTATAGTAGGGCTGCAGTAATTAAACCACTCATTACAAAGACAAATGCAAAAAAAACCCCACCAGCATTGTCTACAGAGATGTGGGAAAAAGTGGTATGATCAGATGGGCCATATGTCACCATATTTTTGTGAAGGAAGGAGGCTATGTCGTGGGTGGTATTTTTCTGGCATGGTTTTGTCCAATAGTCTGCTTAGAGAGAGACGGGTCACTGCAAATGAATACAGTTATTCTGAATGATCACATTCATCCTATGATGAAACATTTCTATCCTGATGGGAGTGTTTTCCAGGATGACTCTGCTCCCATACACAGGGCATGAGAGCTCACTGAATGGTTTGGCGAGTATGAAAACGGTGTAAATCATATGCTATGGCCGGACAGTCGTTAGATCTTAGCCCAATTGAGCACCTATGGGAGATAGTGAAGCGATGTGTTAGACAGCTCTCTCCACCTCCAACATCAAAACTCCAAATGAGGTAATATCTTTTGGAATAATGGTGTTTATTCCTCCAGTACAGTTCCAGAGACTTGCAGAATCCATGGCCCCTGCAGCATACCAGAGCAAGCGATGACTAATCGGGTATAGTTGATAAGTTCTGTTTATTTTTGCATTTCAGATTTTGTTAAACTGGGCAAGAACAATTCGATCAATTCATTTTTCTTCTGTTCAATTTTGGACTGTCATTTTGACAGATCTGTGTCTATTTACTCTATGATCAGTTTTATCTAGTGCGTTAACCTATACAGGTTAGCAGTTATCAGGTGTCCTTGGTGTGTTTTTCTGTGCTTTATGCACATAAAACTCTCAGGCAAAAGTGAGTCAATCATGGTTTCTGCTTTCTTTATTGTATGCATTTTATCTATAGATCTATTTTTATCCTGGGATCTGTTTACGGTTGCATACTGACATAGGCAGGCTAGTGGCTAAGATATGTGAATTACTGTGTTTTTCTGTACATTATGCATTTAAAACTGGTCAGAGTATGAGTGTAATATAATGCACCGCCACTCTATGAATCTGTATCTGTGTAGTGCTAATAAACTTGAAGGTTTTTAATTAAATTATGCATGCCCCTGCTGGAAACACTAGAAAACTGAAAAATAAATAAATAAATAAATCCCAGAGGTAGAAATGCCAGCACTGTCAGTAAAGGTCTGTGAATTCTGGCTCTGACAGTTCAGCTACATCACCGGCGTTCATACAATGAGGGGAACTAAGCCTTCAGACACTTTTGTTATATAATAGACTTCTGGTGCATATATCCACTTAACATTTCTACATATAATATCTTTTGATTTTGTAAAGAAAGACAGTAGAAAAAATATTTGGACACCAGAAATCACCAGCTTCGTCTATGGTAAGAAGTAATTAGCTTTTTGCAGAATTGGGGTTTAATTGTTTGCCGATTCCTCTTGCCAAATCATCTTCAATTCACCAAGGTTATGAGAGTCCCTCTGATGGACCACGCCATGAATTGTAAACAGGATTCTAAGACATCCTGGCATGGCTAGACCATGCAAGGCCTTCTTTAGTTATTTTGGCTGTATGTTTGGGGTTGTTGTCCCTGAATTGACATTCATGGCCAATGGGGTTAAAAACTAATATGTCCTGGTACATCGCTCCATTCATGTTTCCTTTAATGATGTGTTACTATTTGCTACTATTTGCAGAAAAACAGCCCCATATCAGGATGCTCCCACCTCTCACCTTCTTTCTCCAAACATGGCAAGTTGACTTATTGACAAATAAGGATCAGCGTATGTTGTTACAAAAGAGTTATGATGCACGTTTCTGTGCTTCTTTTTTAGGAGGAGTTTTGCATGGGGTGTAGAAAATTGTAGAAAATTGTAATGTATGTGTATGGGATGTAGGCTATTTTATTATGCATTTAATTTTCTATTTTGAATTCTCAAATTCATAAAATAAAGCCAACGTTTTGGTTAATTCTATGAGATCTCCTGTAAAAAAAAAAAAATTCCTACAGCTTAAAGCATACCAAGCATTTATCTGCTATACTTATAGCTCACATTAAGGAAGTGTTGTTCCTAGTTTAATTAATAATTTCTACATCCTAGAGAAAACAATATTTTACGATGCCGTCTCTTCCGCTTCTCCAATGTCCTCTGTGCAAAAAAAAACAACAACAAAACAAAACAAAACAAAACTGTGGACCTTAAAGGGATGTTACTATTAATTAATTGATGAAATCATTAAAAATGATTAATTAATAAATCATGTCATATTTGTGTATTTAATATTGGCCTCAAATAGCATTCCATAGTTTTGTTTTGTTTTGTTTTGTATTTACAGCCTCATACAATTCGGCATTACATATTGTGGCTACATGAAAACTGTCAGACAGTGGCACTGGACATATTACTGATCCTCACTCGCGCCAATATGCACAAGAAATATTGCTTACATTCAAGGTCAGAATTGTGGGTAGCTCATACATGCCTTTGTTTCCAAGAAACGTTGGTCATGTGTCTAAGCAGAACATCATTTTGGTATTAACTCATCACTATACTTGCATAAGTCAACTTTGAATATGGCCCATATTGAGCCAGCCAGGAGTGTAAAAATCAAATATTTTCATAACTCAAATACCAAATTTGCACAAACCTACAATCAAAACAGTTCACTTACCTATTACTAGTGGATTCACTAATACAATAAAAAGACATAACTAACTAAAGAAACAGGCCTGCAGGGAGTAGGGTTTATAGCAAAGATGATCTCATCTTCCATTACCACAAAAACATGATAATTGAATCTCTCTTCAAGAATAATGCTCTACAGGCTAGTGTATTGAAAATGAAAAAAAAAAAAAAGTGTAGTGAAAGAAAAAATTAGGTCCTTAGTACTTCCAAGATAAATTTCCAAACCATTTTCCACAGTCACAGAAATCAGCGTAAAACCCCAGTAATGCCGTGTGTCATGGTTTGAGTTGGTGAATTTAGATGGGAGTGTCACAGTAGTGCAGCAAGTAATGCTGACACCTCACTTCTCCAGGGTCTGGGATTCAGTCTTGAGCTCTGGTTAATGTCTGTGCAAAGTTTCATGTTTTTCCTGTGTCACCTCACCCCAATCTATCCATCAAAAACTAATTTGTACTATGTGTACATACTATTTGTATTATTCAGTACTACTATGTGTACATACTATTTTAATATATTTTCATTGCCCAAAACATGAATATCATGGTGAAATATTGTGGTTACAACAAGCTGTCAGACAGTTGACATACAGGGCCATATTCGATTTGACTTACACACATGTAATGACATGTAGTGTCAGATTTCTGTTTTGTGCATGTAAACTCTCAAAAAACTATGGGATGCCTTTCAATGTAAATACATACATACAGTAAACACAACACTATTCATTAATCATATTGTCCATATAAAGTCTACAGAAAAGATTTTTTTAATCACAAAGTGGAGATTGGAGCATTATAATCGGAGACATTACTGAACTCAATGAGCGACTTTTATATAATTATGATCTACACTTACATGAAATGAGTTGTAGTGAACAATAGCAGATGAGTGCTTGGTCAGCTTTTCCTTTCAACTGTGGGACCATTTTCTTGATAGAACACATAGAATTAGCAACAGCATGGCTTTTTTTTAAATTAATTTGACAAATCAGAATTAAAAGCATGAAAGAATTCATTTGACAAGTGACTTAAAATCCTGATAATATAGTCTACTGCACAAAATCTTTCACATATCAGATTTAGAAAAAGATAAATCGTTTTCCTGATCTGCTTGATCAATTGCTGCACTTCATAATAGTAGATTCAGTATTTTTCTTGCCTGCCTAAGTTTCATGCTTTCTGCTGCTGTACCTCTAAATCATCAGGCAAAAAAGGATGTGTTGTGATTTAATGTGATAATTACTACTAGGACTATTCAGGAAGTAATATATTGTTAATATACTAGACTCCTATTTGATGTTTTTAAATATTTGACATCTTCTGAGGTGAATATCATCATATTAATATTTCTCTTTATTTATTCGTTTTAAAATTGTATCTTTCTTTGCTGTTAATTTGTATTGCACTTGACAGCAAAGAAAAAACATAACCTGCTTTTTAAGCCATGATATTTTTTAGGCTTAAAGGCAAGTGCTTGTCTTTAAAGGTGGTGGTATGCTACTGAAAAATCCCATCTGGAACACGTCTACTCAAGAACCTCTGAATACGGCAAGAAATTGAATATGGCCCATACAATGGAACTGTCCAAGGAGTCTGAATACTGATGTGCACAATTTTGGTGTTAACTCCTAAGTGAATACTATGTCTCCATGTCTTCTTATGCAGTACATCCTTTGTATTTGTCCTCCCATATACAGCCAGCTGGGGGATTTAACACAATCAGTGCTCTCCAACTATGTACTACTCTGCCTCAGGTGCACATACATTCATCTGAGTGTTGTCTGTGGTGCTGTTAGAGTTTCTGTCCCGGGTGCTATATTCACCGTGACAAATTCCCAAGGAGGTGGTACCCTTAGATGAGGCCCTCACAGTTCCCTCTTTAGTCCCTGTTTGGGTTGCTGGAGGAGGCCCTGTAGAAGGCATGCAGGCGTAAGAGAGCCATCAATGTTGCCATGCTGGGACCCTGACTAATGTTTGACCCATAATGCAAATTCCAGGTGTCCAGAATTTGCCTCGTGATCTGGTGGTTTGAATTCTTGGCTCTGAACATCCACTGCAACGTCATGTGATAAGGGTGAAGGGCTTCCCAATGAGATAGTGTACTATATCCTGCACTGCCCATTTTATTTATTTTATTTATTTTTGTTTTGTGGGCAAGAGGTTATGGCTAAGATTACAGAGTGCTGTTTACCACCCACCTGCTGTGATGGTGTGGTCCCTTTTCCAATGTCTGTTTGTAGCATTAATGGTTAGCTGAAGTCCTGGTTGACGAACATCAGGTCTGATGTCAGGGATTTATTTAGCCTGCAAAAGGCAGCGTCAGCTGCTGAGCCCCACATTACCTTCTCTGGCTGTCCATCCTTTGTGAGATCTAACAGGTGGAAGGCTACAGAGAAGACATCATGCACAAAACACTGGCAATATCCCTCCAGACTCAGAAAGGCCCAGAGGGTTTTTTCTTGGATTTGTGTTCAGTCAAGCCCCTCAGTTAATTTACAACAACCTCTGAAAACACACAGTGTGCTTGTTCTGACATTCCCAGTGGAAAACAACATCATTTGGGTATATGATGGTGTAGCAATAATGAGGCTGGAAGGTGATATTCTTGACCTGCTGGAGGATTGCAGGGTCCAATCTTTTGGAGCCAGGAGAAACTGTGAGGCCCAAGGTAAAGCTATACTGCAGCCTTCACAGGCATTCTATGAGCTCATCCATATGTGGTAAGTGTCAAATTCTGCCACCTTGTTTATCCTCCGGAAGTCATTCCAGAAGCAGTGGGGCTGGACCATGGGCTTGTGGATTCTTTAGTTGCAACCAACTGTAATATTTTGTTTACTTTCTCTATAGCCTGTACTCATGCTTCAGATAGATGACAGGGCCACTGCCTGACCACCACTCCAGTTGTTTCTTTGAATATAATACAAAGTTTACCCAGGATTATTCCACGATTGTAAAGGATTTGAATGATTTGATACAGTAATCCACAAGAACCACATACTCAAAGAAGCAAAGGGATAATCACAACCCCAAAGAACCCTTTGAAAACTGTTGTTCACCTAGTTGTTAGCACACATATAAAACTGTTACTGACACGATCTTAGATTTGCTGTTCTGAAACAAGAGCAGCCTTGTACAGCCCTATCTGTTACGCTGGATGGTTTTAGCTAGCAAAAGCCTGTCAAAGAGTGAAGCTTGCTATCCTTTGCATAGACTAAAGCACTTAGCCTTAAATACCCTGTCACAAATGGTTTCTCTGTATTTCCCCAATGAATAAATACCAATCCACTGACATACATATTATTCTGAGCTGGAAGTGATGAGCTACAGGTGGTTACCTGCCCCAGAGCTGGCTTTACTTAATAATTGACACAAGCGGCTACATAGGTCCCCACAAACAAAGATTTGTCTACGAATGCATGTTGTCATGTGAATGAGGAATGATGCAAACCAATAATACTGTACCGAAGCCAGGGGTGGGGAGAGATTGGCTACCCCTGCAGCCCAAGCTTCCTCAGGGAGGTGGTAGTTAAGGCTGGGGGAGCTAGCCAAAAAAATTAATTTTGAGCATCTTGAAGATATCTTTCTGCACATTATGTAACAAGAATGGGCATTTTTTTGATGTGCAATTATGGCAATTGTATTACAGTTATACAACCATATTTCATAGTTATTAAAGATACATGGTAGGTTAGGACCTTCAAACAGTTGAATGACTACTGTTGGCAGTGTAATGCTCTACACAAAGGCAGGGGAAAAAAAAGATGAAAAGCACACTTTGCTCCACATATTTGATTTGGCACAGGTTTTACGCTGGATGCCTTTCCTGAGATGAAACCCTCCCCAGTTTTATTCCGGCTTGGGACCGGCACCGAGAGCACACTGTTGCACGCAACCCCAGTGGCTGGGGTTGGTTCCTTGGCCAGGAATCAAACCTGGGTTGCAGCAGTGAGAGTACTGTGGCCTAACCACTAGTCCTCCAGGGACCCCAGTTACTGCATGACGGATGACTTTTTAAAATGTTTTTGTGTGTGTGCCTGTGTTTTTTTTTTGTATTTACCTTAAAACCTGGTATAGTCATTTTTATTTGGTCTGGGGACAATAGCTTTCTACAACCCCTGTTAGAAAATAAATGAACAATGCTTTCTCCTGCATGATTGCTCTAAGAAGAAAAAATACAAGTGGCACATGGCCCTATTTAACTAACACAGTCTGACAGGAAAATATGAAAAGTGTTCTTGATTTGGAAGAATCTAACATCATACATGGCCTGCCTTTTCAACATTTCACCTTTAAGCAAAAATGATGCTGATGGTCATTCCATATGTCCAGATAGCAGAATGATAAATTATCCCAAAAAAGAGCAGCAGCTAATCTGGTATTTAATGTATCTGAGAATGAAAACTACAATAATTGCTAATAATGTTTTGCAGGCCATAACCATGAAACAGCTGACCTGTCAGGTGACAATAACATAAACAGCTTTTATCGTGCACTTGCAAAGGCTTTGCTATGCCTGCTGTAGGGATTCCATACACTCCTGAGAAATCAACATTTTCTACTGCTGGTAGGAATAGGCTGACATGATATGGCATATAACATGGCTCCCTCACCCCAATTCCAGTCCACGAGGTCCAGAGTCTAGCACAGTTTCATGAAATTTAACTCACAAGGGTTAATATATGTGTTAGATGAGGAAAATCTCCAAATTGTAATGGACTCTGAACCACCAGTTGTATGGCAAGGTGTGTCATATCAGCCCAGGACTGGAATTTGGGAATACTGGTATAGAACATCCTCTCAAACTTGTGATGACCAGGTTTTACTGACCCAAAATGTGTTCTGAGATTGAAAGAAAGAACAACACATGCATTTATTTTTACGCCGAAAGAATGTGCCCAAAAAAAGCATCCCCACTAGACAATATTAGAGATAACAGACTAGCACTAGAACCAGATTCTACCAATAGCAACAACATCTTAGTAATAGCAGATGTCTGTACAAAATGTGGTCCAATATTCTTCAAGGGCCAGACTTTAAATCTCAAACTTTTCAAAAAACACAAACAATTGAAAACTGGGTAGTGAAACCAGTTACCATCATTTGAAACTCAAGGAAAATTGTCTTTAGACTGCACACATATAAACAGTTTATTCAAAAACTTCAATTCAATCAGATTGATGAAAAACTTTGCATGTAAACTTTGATGTGATTTTACAATACATTGTAAAATATTGTATTTAAGGGTTTTTCCTTTAAAATCTGAATGACTGTTTCCCCCAGTTTTGTATCAATTCCCAGTCAGTAACTAGTTCTTCCCTATCTGTAACAGCAACCATCCAGGGAAGGTGGGGCAAACATGTGCTTCCTCTGAGAAAGACACCTCCTTTTCGAACCGCAGCTCATGATGCATCACAGGGCAGTGTAAGACACTTTGCGGAAAGCTCTAACTGCCGTCAACATACAATACATGAGCTCAGAGATGCCCACGATGGTCTAGTGCTGCTGTGATTGGCAGGGGAGAGAGAATGTGCCCAGAGTGCACAGTTAACATTGTACAGCAAATGCTTTTAATCCAAAAAATCAAAGACAGTTTGAATTTTCAGGATATGACACTGATAAGCATATTTTATGGTATTCCACTCCTGCAGTAATGCTTGGACAGATGAAGTAAAAGCAAAGTGCAAGGTTTATTTGACAGAAGCAAAAAAGAACAGATCCAAGCAAAAATGAATTTAATGACAAGACAAGTTAAACAAAATAAAACAAAACGGAGCAAGGCTAAGAATTCAGATATACTGAAGATATCAAGCTAAAGGAGGTCACAGCACCAAAAAACAACAACAACAACAAATAAGGCTGTATAGACTAGGCAAAAACATGACTTTGTAAAGATATGGTTAAAACACTTGCTCTCTTGCTCCACTGATAACATCATTTACAATTCATAGGTCAAAGCACCCCACTGTGAATGAACAAGAACTACAGATGCCCAGAGGCATTTTTAGAGCAGATGGTATACATTGAATGACTTTTTGCTCCTTTAAACGTAATACTTCCTGAAAAAGAAGAATCATTATCTTATCATTACAAGCAGAATTCATATTTTATATTGTATACAGTGGCAATGCACTCCCTGAACTTCACAAATAAAGTCTCTGAAAAAATTTAGTTAGAACCAAAATCTGATATGTGAACAGTCTTCCCATTCTGAGATGTCCATGAATGTCACTTTCATTAACAAGAATGCTTTTTTTCTACCTTCTTGTGTCAGCAGGGAAAACAGATTATTCAGCAGGTGCTAATGGCCCTCTCAGTTCACTATCTGCAAGAGTAAATCACCTTCATCAGAGATCAAAACTAAGCAGTTTTGAAAATAGTTTCAAAATCTTGCACAAACGTGTGAAATAGTATGGGGAGGAGGCCCATCGTTGCTGCAAAGTGTACCAGATTTTCATTGAATTCCTTTAAATGAAGAAGCAAACTTGCATTATGAATCTGAATAGCAACACTCCAAAAGGCAGTTTGGAGATCTCATACACACTCACACACACACACACACACACTACTTGCTCTGAGGTGATCTTTAGGTTTAAACCAAACAGAAGTTCTGGGAGCAAAAGGAGGCAGACAAAGGAAGAAGACTCAGCCCATTCAGGCTAGGCAGGTGTATTCTTTGTTTAATGCTCTTTAATATACACTCACAGAACACTTTATTAGGAACACCTGTACACCTATTCATTCTTCTAATTCATTCAATTTTCTAATCAGCCAATCATGTGGCAACAGTGAAATGCATAAAATCATGCAGATATGGGCCAGCAGCTTCGGGTAATGTCCACATCTACCATCTGAATGGGGGAAAAAATATGTGATCTCAGTGATTTGGCCGTGGCATGAGTGCTGTTGCCAGATGGGCTGGTTTGAGTATTTCTATAACTGCTGATCTAATGGGCTTTTCACACACAACAGTCTCTAGAGTTTACGCAGAATGGTGCAATAAAGAAAAATCATCCAGTTGAGCGGCAGTTCCCGGTCTTCAGACGGAGCCCCCTTGTTGGTGACAGTGGTCAATGGAGAATGGCCAGACTGGATCGAGCTGACAGAAAGGCTACAGTAACTCAAATAAGCACTCTGTACAATTGTGGTGAGCAGAAAAACATCTCAGAATGCTTTTCAAAACAACACGTCAAACCTTGAGGCGGATGGGCTACAATAGCAAAAGACCATGTTGGGTCCCACTTCTGTCAGCCAAGAACAGAAAGCTGTGGCTGCAGTGAGCACAGGTTCATCAAAACTGGACAGTTGAAGACTGGAAAAACATAGCTTGGTCTGGTGAATATCGATTTCTACTGAGGCACACAGAGGATAGGGTCAGAATTTGGTGCCAACAGCATGAATCCATGGACCCAATCTGCCTTGTGTCAACAGTCCAGGCTGGTGGAGGTGGTGTAATGGCATGGGGAATGTTTTCCTGGCACACTTTGGGCCTGTTAATACCAATCAATCATGGCTTGAATGCCACAGCCTATTTGAATATCGTTGCTGACCATGTGGATCCCTTCATGGCCACAATTTACCCAACTTCTAATGTCTACTTCCAGCATGATAAAGCACCATGTCACAAAGCAAAATTCGTCTCAAACTGGTTTCATGAACATGACAATGAGTTCAGTGTTCTTCACTGGCCTTCCCAGTCACCGGATCTGAATCCAATAGAACACCTTTGGGATGTGGTAGAACGGGAGATTCTCAGCACGAAAGTGCACCTGAAAAATTATGTGATGCAATCATGTCAACATGGACCAAAATCTCAAAGAAATGTTTCCAACATCTTGTGGAATCCATGCCAAGAAGAATTGAGGCTGTATTGAGAGCAAAGGGAGGCCCAAACCAGTATTAGTATAGTGTTCCTAATAAAGTGCTTGGTGAGTGTATGTAATTACACTATATGGCCAAAAGTTTATGGACACCTGATCATCACGCCCCATGTCGAACAGCCCATTCCAAAACCATGGGCATTAATATGGAGTTGGTCCTCCCTTTTCTGTTATAACAGCCTCCAACCTTCTGGGAAGGTTTTCCACTAGATTTTGCCATGAGCATTACTGAGGGGAGGCTCTGATGTCAGACGAGAAGGCATGGCATGGAGTCATCGTTCCAGGTCATCGCAAAGGTGTTCAGTTCGGTTGAGGTCACGGCGCTGTGTAGATGACTTGTGTTCTTATGCACTGACCTTGTCAAACCTCGCTTTGTGCATGGGGGCATTGTCATGCTGGAACAGGTTTGGGCCCCTTAGGTCCAGTGAAGAGAAATCTTAAATCTGCAGCATACAAAGACATTCCGGACAACTGTGTGCTTCCAACTTTGTGGCAAGAGTTTGGGACAGGTGTCCACTTACTTTTGGCCATATAATGTATGTAAAGTTTTACTGCATGAATGACAGTGTTTTTGGTCACTATTACTTGAAATGTTTTATTCTAGCAATACAGATATCCCGAGAAATATGGGAAGAAAAAATGACAAAATTAAATGAAAAAAATAATTATTTAAAAATTAATTAAAAAATTTTGTCACTGACCAAATACTGGACAGCACTGCATACATTTCGCTTGGTTTCAGGCACATTAGTGACTTGAATTTGTGTCTTTCCAATCTCTCATTTTATAACTTTACATTTTCTCTGGTTCTTAATGTCAACCTCTAACTCTCATTATGTCTTTCCCTCTTCTCTGTGTTCAATGCTGAAAATCTCTCTCTCTCTCTCTCTCTCTCTCTCTCTCTCACACACACACACTCTTTCGATCCCTCATTTTTATTAAGATATGAGATGGTTCTTTGTTGTGCGTTACGCAGGCCTGTAATTAGTGAATTGTGTGCTGGGCGTTTTTTCTCACAGAACCTCTTCACAAATAATCAGGCCTTTCCCACTGATGGCCAAAGCCTCTTGACTCTCTGCTCTCAGTAGCTAAGCACCATTCCCGCCCTCTCCTAATAACCACCCTGCATTGGCCACACACGCTTTGATGGAATGTCTTTTGTGTGTAAATGCCATTGCGTCATGTCAGTATTTGGTCCAACATCCATTTAGTTTAAGTTCTGGAGAAATCCATTCAATGGGACTCCATACAGCTCAAGACAAGGCATGATGTAGGTGTTTATCAGAATATCATTAAAAATACATTTGAAAGCATATTGGCTAAATGCACTGGCACCCAATGCTTTCAAATTCTTATTCAGTACATATGACACATGCAGTATACCACTTATCTTAAATACATAAGCAGTATACTGCATGTTGTACTGTATTGCATGTACTGCATGCAATATTAACTAAATAAAATTTAGACCTCAATTCACTATGTCAGTACAGTGATTCAGACATCCTCTCTCTCACTCTTTTTCTCTCTTGCTCCATTTCTGTCTTTTGCACTTAATTAGTCTTTGAGTTTATCCATTTACAATAACTGACCTGGTAATGACAGAAGAAAATGGAGGTCATTAATTTGCTGTTGTTTATACATGAGGCCAACATTATTGCTCTTTGTGTTATATGGTTGACCACTTATTTATTTTTTTTCATAGAGCATTCTTTTCCACACAGCGTCCTATCTTGCATCTCACACAATTCATCAGGAACTTCAGCCTTTCATATCAGGTAGCTGCATTATCTAGAATTACAGAACTACCAAAACATGAAGAACATAGAGTTTTTACAGTGGGTTCTTATTACAGGGTTCCCTTGTACAGAACTCACACACTTTATTCATCATCTCAATCTGGTTTTAAAGAAACCCACAATGAGCTGCTTGTTATATTGAGCATCTAAAGTTACCTTTGTTAAAATCAAAGTGCTGTGCTTAGCCTAATTCCCTATGGTGCAGATCCATAATCATTGCGGGTAATTATATGAATCCTTGCCTATGATTTCAAAGACCAACACAAAGAACATTAGACTATAAAAAAACTGACAATGGTGTATGACATCATGGTGGCACTACTAAAATATCCACTTTTACCTGACAGCTTCTCCATGGATGTACTTTATTTAAGATATAAGGAAACCTGAAGAGAGAACAAGTATGAGATTGAGAGAAAGACTGATGAATAAGGAAAGAAAAGGAAGACAGAAAGATTGAAAGTGAAAATGCAGAGAACAGGCAAGCACAAAAGTGGGCAGACCTTTCACCTGAGGTCGAGAAACAGCCTAAGAACGGCTGATCTGACATATGTTTTCATAAGCCAAGACAAGCATTCAGTCATTGTGGCCATTCTCCAAACCTAATGATGTCAAGTGATTCCCTAACAAAATCCCCTTTCTACAACAAAGAATGAAAAAGCTCTGGAAGGGGTAGAAGAGGGAGGGATGATCATGGCGGGTGGGCAGCCAAGAAAAAAAGAGATGAGAAGCCCAAATAAGGAGACAAAGGCCATAGGCAAATTAAACTTGTTGGACCCCCAAAGACCCTAACATTTTCCCCACCTCTGCCAAAACCTACCCCTTGCCACTATCATATCACTCCCCAGGGAGAAGAGAGGCTATTTCTTATTTATGCCAGTGCTTGTTGCCAGAATATTGCTTTTAATTGGTGCCCTGGATTTTCTGTGTATGTACAGATGAGTCAGAGATGATTAATCAACATAATGGAGCATAATGAAGATCTCAGAACAGGCCCTAACTGCAGGTCAGGGGTTGGACAATGTGAACATTCAGCTACTTAGCTTCCTTTGCAACTTTGTGTAAAATCTGTTTGGCCAACACCAATTAGGATGGCTCTCAGAGCACTAGGTTGAATGGGTTTGACATGGAGGGCTGTCTCACAATGTGACAGCTGCCATGAACGGGAACAGGCACATCAGTGTCCTAGGGATGATAATTGGTGTCCCTTGCAACATGCCGCTTCCCAGGGGCTCTGGTCCATGTCCCACTGGACGTTCTAAATGAGAAGAATCAGGGCTTAATGGGATTCCTGTGAGTTTTAAACAAACATAGTACAACCCCCCATCGTTCAGCACACCACGCTAACCAGCAGGGAGTCTGAGAATCACAACTTGAGTCTTCCTACAGATACACAATATTCTGCTCAACACAACCCGCTTCCATCTACAGATCCAACATAGCCTGGCCAACACAACCCACTAATATCTACAGGTCCAACACAGCTATGTAAACAAAACCCACTTCCATCTACAGATCCAACATAGCCTGCCCACCACAACCCACTTCCATCTACAGATCCACCACAGCTTACTCAACACAACCCATTCCCATCTACAGATCCACCATAGCCTGCTCAACACAACTAACGTCCACATACAGATCTACCACTGTGTGCTCCACCCAACGCATTTCCGTATACAGACCCATTACAGTGTGCTCAACAAAACCTGCTTCCATCTAAAGATCCACTACTGGCTGCGCAACACAACTCACTTCCATTTACAGACCCAATATAGTCTACTCAACACAATCCACTTCCATGTACAGATCCAACACAGCCTACTCAACACAACACACTTCCATCTACAGATCCACCACAGCCAAATAAACACAATCCATGTCCATCTACAGATTCATCACAGCCTGCCCAACACAATCCACTTCCATCAACAGATCCACCACAACGTACTCAACACAATCCACTTCCAACTACAGATCCACCGCAGCCTGCCCAACACAATCCACTTCCAACTACAGATCCACCGCAGCCTGCCCAACACAATCCACTTCCATCATCAGATCCATCACAACTTAATCAACACAGCACATTTACATCTTCAGATCCACCACAGACAACTAAACACAACCCACATCTATCTACAGATCAACCACAGCCAACTAAACACAACCGACGTCTATCTTCAGATCCACCACAGCCTACTCAAAACAATCCACTTCCATGTACAGATCCAAAACAGCCTGCCCAATACAACAGAGTTCCATCTACAGATCCACCACAGCCAAGTAAACTCAACACAACCCATTTCCAGCTACAGATCCACCACAGCCATGTTAATACAACTCACTTCCATCTAAATACCCACCCCCTCCTGCCCAACAGAACCCACTTCCACTGACAGATTCACAACTGTCTGCTCAACACAACCCACTTCCATCAATAAATCCGACACAGTCTTCTAAACAGCCCTGTAGCACACACCCATTTTTACCACCACATGCCCAACACTGCCTATGGCTATCAAGCCTACAGATCAACCACAACTTACCCAACACTACCTTGCACCACATACAAATCCACACCACGTTTCTTGTACAGAACAAACACAGGTTATTCAACAGTCTCTCTATAGACTCACCACAACCTCCTCACACAACTCATTTACATACCTACCTAGATATGTAGGCATGTACACTCACCGGTCACTTTAATAGTCATTATCCAAACAGCCAATCATGTGGCAGCAGCACAATGCATAATATCATGCAGATACAGGTCAAGAGCTTCAGTTAATGTTCACATCAAACAACAGAATGGGGGAAATTTTGATCTCTGTGATTTTAACTGTGGCATGGCTGTTGGTGCCAGATAGGCTGGTTTGAGTATTTCAGATACTGCTGATCTCCTGGGATTTTCACACACAACAGTCTCTAGAGTTTACACAGAATGTGTAATGTTTGACGTGAACATTAAGTGAAGCTCTTCACCTGTATCTGCATGAGTTTACTGCTGCCACATAATTGGCTGATTAGATAACTGCATGAATGTGCAGGTGTACAGGTGTTCCTATTAAAGTGACTGGTGAGTGTATAGTGATTATGATTTATAGTGTAAATATGCTATATGTTTTTTTTTTCTATCAAGTACCTCATATAGTCTAGGTATAATTTGATTTGCCAAAGCTAGAATGACCTGATAACAGTTTGGGTTCCTGCCTAGTTTTAAACTATACAAGTCAGGCTTAGATTTTTTTTTTTTTTTTTTTTGAGTTTTGAAAGCAATTGTGTCTTTACTTTGTCACTTTTGCGTTTTATCATTACTACTTTATTTAAATTAAAAGGCAAAGTAAGGGTTTGAGCTCTTGATGGTTTGAGTTTTCACTGTGAAAGGATTACTACCGAAATCCTCAATATTCTTTCAACAACCTGATTAGTGTTGTATAGATTCTGTGGTACAAACTTTCATTGATTTAATCAGTGCAGAGGTCCAGGTGGAAAGAAAGAAAGAAACAAAGAAAGAAACTAAAAGTTATACAGATAATCATCACATGAATGTATGTATTCATTTTCATATGATCACACACACACACACACACACACTGTATGACCTTGTGACTCCTGCCCATGTCTGTTTATAGTAAATGGTACCAGGCCTCTCACCTCTCAACAGAGCCACAACCCCCCCCCCACCCCCCACCATTCATCCCCTGCGGGCACCAGTGGCTTGCTTGGGGGAATCCATCACATACACACAGATTAGGTTTCCTCCTAATGAAACCGATCAACATGCACTAATCAAAACACTGCAGCTGGAGTAGCAAAGGACGCCATGAAGTAGGAGACCTGCCATGACTTTGCAGCTGTCTTCTTTCAAATCAGGAGGCACCATGCCTCAAAAACTGCAAACCTCACCCATAATTTAAGGTTACCTTTGTTCCATCCATTTCATACACTAATAGATGGGTTTAAATGAGAGATGAAATAATGAACTATGTTGTTAAATTTATCAATGTCATTTGTGCTTCCATGAAAAAGGCACATGGTACTCCAAAAAGGACATGTGGTTTATGATAATTCTAGTGCCATAATGCAATATGATTGGAAAACCTGCTTCATTTGTTCTGTTTTTTGTTGGTTTTTTTTGTAACTCTTTGTTGTAGGCATGTAGGCATTTCAGTCTATCAGAGCTGGACTCCATCTGTGAGTGTTCTTGTGTGTGTCTGTGAGACCTTAAAGGCCATTAATGATTCAGCCTGATTAATCATTGTCTTGCTGTAGACCCCACCGCTGGCTGACTTCCTTGCTCACTGTCCTGCCTCTTATCAAGCACTACACTGGAATGTGTCAGCGACCACACCAGGGCTTGACCCACCGTGCGCTACTAGCTTCAAGAGACAATGAGTTCACACATTTTACATTCTCAGATAGGGATTTCACACATGATATTCTCTGGTAGAAAGCACTTATAGGCTTATGCTCTAACCCACCCATATATAATTATGATAACCTAATTCTGACTTTTTTCAACTCACAAGAAATACTAAAAATAAAAATCTTGCTGTGTCTAAGAGGTGCTGTGCTTAAGAAAACAAAGCCAGAAGAATGCTTCCACCTGTTCATTCCAACCTGAAAAAAGTCATTACCATACCTACTGGTCTGGAACTAACTTCTACAGAGCTTAAATTTATACCTGTGTGGCCCATTCCCAATGAATTTACTATCTTGGCAGTACTATAATTGACTAAAGATATTTGGGGGGCATTTAAGGCTACACATTCATTTGAATAAGGATAGCCAAATCACAAGATCCTATCTAGACCTCTGGAAGTCCATAGAAACATTGTTCACTTAAATATAATTCCACTAAATCATTCTGGATACCTTCTGCAAAGGAACTTCAAGCAATGAATTTTTTTCATCAATACATGCAAAAGAGAAACCGGCAACATAAATAAAAAAAATCTCTGAAAATAAAAATCTCTGCAACAGAAATTATATTGTGATCAAGCCAGTGTATAAATGTGGTGCAGTTTTTGGAGAAGGAAAGCAGGAACACAACTTTCTGATACCAGGTACTACAGACTGATTGAGAATGACATCACTACCCAGGTACAGGCCTCCATTCACACAACTATTACTGATGCCATTTCAGCAGGACATCTCCTGCTTCTGCATGGAATGGAACCTTTGATAATTCAGAATTTTTTATCTTGTCCCCAAAACATACAAGGAAAACAATCCTGGACATTTCATTGTATCATGTCCCACAGAAATAATAGCTCAGTTGCTGGATGACATTTTCCAAACTGTTGTTCAGTCTTTTGTCATTTGTTTAAGACTGTTTCCATATTTTCTGCAAATCCTTGAACACTTCAAAGAGCAGTCCCTTTATGATAACCCTCGACATCTAAAGCCTGTAATAGGGATGTAACCAAATACGAATACACTGTTCAGTTTGAAAAGATAAAGGTCTTAAATGAATACAAATTCAGATACAAATGGCTTTTTTTTTTTTTTAGAAAAATGTTTTTTAGAAAACTTGCCATAAAGCTTCAGACAAGTTATGTGCATTTGGATCCTGCAGGATGAAATAATAATAAAAAAGTCACAAGTGCAAGTTTCTTACTTTTATGTAGAGCTTTAAAGGATAGCTCACCAAACCTCGTGGGGAGCGTTACCAGATTTCAGCAAAATTCTCATTCCACCTACAGCTCAAAAACTGCACAAGACTTCAGACTAGCCCATACAGGCATATCCCATTTTGGGCATGTAATGGTAAATGCATTTTTCTTCATTTTCCTCTGTCTTTTTGGGGGAACAAGTTAACATTAATGCGCATTTCTGATTTGCAGTATCTGCAATAAGCAGCCATTATACACAGAACCTGGCAACCTTATTTGTGGGACCAAGTTGCTTATAAATAGGAGATGAACTGTTTTTTGTCAGTGGTTTGCTCCAGTAGCCCAGCCTAAACACTGCCTTAATGGGCTCCAAAAAAGACCATGATTCTACCATATTTCTGTACAAACATTAATTTAAAAAGAATTACTTGCACATTCATTGCACACATTTTAATTTTTTTTCTAAAATGATTATTGTCCATCATTATTAAAAAAAAAAACCTTCTTGGAAAATCATATAGTCATTATAATGAAATAGTGCTAAAAGGACCCCATTTTGACTCGCAGCACCACTCTAAGTTCAATTCTTCATAACCGATTCGGATAGCTTACACAGCAAACATTTCCGATTTTTCCGGAACGTAACAAAAACTGGAGTAAATCTGATAAACTATTATTAGACGGTTATTGCTGTCAACTATAAATAACAGTTTCTTGATTTGGTAAAGACTTCATTGCTTTGAAACATAATTAGCATGCTTACTCAGTCACATTAAATAGAAGGTAGAAAGCTTGCCAGAAAGTTCCACAGGGCATCTGGTAGAGGAGTTGAATAAAGCTGTGTGCTGCAGATTAGGCCCTACAATTTGAAAAACTTTCAGCATAGACCATGCTCGCTTTCAGTTTAAATCCAAATATGAAAACAGATACAAATATTTTGAGCATTACACAGATACAGATGACATTGCATTACAAAGCAGAGGTGTAACTGAATACGAATAATTTTTTTTTTTTAGATTGAACAGAAACTGTGTACTAAAAGAATACTAATACAGATCTGAAAAATAGTCAGAGTATTTTATTTAGAAAGCTTCAGAATATGCTTATGCATCAGGATCCCACAGGATGAAACAAAGAAACCACTCAAGCTCATGGGTACGGTTGCCAGATGTCAACACAATTCCCACTCCAATGACAACTCAAAAACCACACAAAAAAAATGAGACTAACTGAAATGAAACATGAAAATGCTTGAACATAGGGAAAAGGTAGACATATTGTTCTTCTTTTTTCCGTCTTTTCAGGGGAAACAAGTTAACAGCGGTGCAGATTTCTGATTTGCAGTATATATATGCAATATGTGGATATGAGTGGAACCTGGCAACAAATTCCAAGTTCATTCACATTATCCGAATGGGAGACGCACTGTTCTGTTTTTAACCCGACATAAACACTGCCTTACTGAGCTTCAAAATAAAACAATATTTCTACCAGATTTCTGTACAAACAAAAAAGAAGAAAGAAGCATGATTTCCTGTTTTGAGCTGTTGCTCCATATAGCTCATGCAGAATGTGTGCTGTCCACAGAGCTGCATATCTCTGTGGGGCTCTCCAAAAATACTTCATTAATTTTAAGACTACTGTAAAACTTGTATGTTCATTGCACACATTTTTTTCTTAAATGATAGTTCTCTATCTTTATTAAAAGAACATCTTGGAAAATCTTATAGTCATTATAATAAAATGCTGCTTCAAGGACTCCATTTGGACTTCCAGACTTTATAGTAGATTCTGTAAAATATTCTGTATAAAGAATCTTGTAAAATATTATTATTAGATGGCTATTGTTGTAGGACAAGAAACAGTTTTTCAATACGGGAAAGACTTCACTGCTTTGAAACATAATTAGCTTGCTTACTCAGTCATATTAAAGAGAAGATAGAAAGCCTGCCAGAAAGTTCCAAAGGGTATCTGGTTCTGCAAATTGCTGTTTGCAGAAAACAGCAATATTGTTATAATCTTAGAATGAAATTCAGTGTTTTGTAGTGTTTTCAGGGCATAGTGGTAGTGTTAACATTAAAAAGAAAAGGAAAAAAAAAATCCCTTCTGGTTTAAATCCGAATATGAAAACAGATATGCATATTTTGAGCATTAAACAGATACATATAAAGATAAGGGCACTGTGTCATACCACTAGTACACAGTCATTCCAGTGGAGGTGAATTGAGAGCTCTAAAACATTTTCTGGATGCACAATTGGAAAAAGGGCCCACCCACTGAAATTCTCTTAAGATTACCAGAACTTGTGCTTACACTAAACTGCTTCAGATTCACTCTCAGGTAAGAGATATCTGTATGAGTACTATACTGCAAGTATAAAAGTTTTCTGAACAATTTGCTGGGCATGTACACACACTGTAGATGACTTCTTTGGCATCATCATGTGCACAGCTGGAGGGCTCCAACATTTCTCCTATATTCACATTTGATCTAGCCCTGGAATGTAGATGGAGTATGGCTCATCTTGGCTCGAGCACAGTGGCGGATCATCCATAGGGGCAGGTGGGTCCCACCATATATATCAGCCATTCAACAAATGTTAATTTTCATAAAGTCATCATTCACAATGCCATACATTATAAATTCTCTTGAAATACTAATTACCTCTTTTGAGTGACCAATGATTTTAAACAAAATTTGCTATTTGAAAAATGTAAGCCAGTGTTTCACTGAGCTGGTCGACTTCCTTGTGCAATCGTGCTCACTGCCCTATTTATCTCCATAGAGTTATTATTGCACCTAGTGGTCAAAAATGGGAACCAATATGGGAGGTGCTAATAGAGGCCTATTGGGGCAGGAATCATACAGCCCCATGCTTGATCTATGAACATTTTCAGTGGAGGAGGAGCAGCGGACAGTACAGTTAATGACAGGTTTGCCACTTTACATCAGATTTGGCTAGTTATATGCTAGTTAATTACTAAGCAGCACCACGATCTTGTTTTATAGCAAATAATCAGAATTAAATCTAATAAATTTCTGTAAATGTCAAAGGCAAAAATGCAGACTGTCTATGGTGTACAGAACCATTTCTATTGTAACATATACTGCAAATATTGGGAGAGAGACAGGGAGATTATGGAGCAGATAATATCTGTAAATCAGAAACGTATGTGCACCACTGTGAACTTGTTTCCCATGCACAGGCTGAGAAAAAGACGAAAATGTGTCTCCCCTTTTCCTATGCCTGAATTATTTGGGCTAATTTCAGGTCTTTTGTGTGGATTATGAGATGTAGTTCGGATGGGAATTTTGCTGAAACCTGTCAGTCCTAGTTAATAATATTAGCTTTTCTTGCATATGGGAAGCACACCTGCTGGATGCATAACACTGTATGTTGTCGATTCTCACCTGCCTATTATGGGGTTACTCTAAAAATTCACTAGATAGTAGCCTATATCATAAATCAAGTGTGAGAGCCTCTCAAGTAGATTTTGTTTTGAGGCTATGTCGTTATTAATGTCGTCCTGCTCCACCAAAATCTATGGTCACAAGCTGCTGCTGCTTGAGCAGAATTTTTAGACATATAACTGAAATGAGAAGATTCTACTAGATTCTAATAGACCTACAGATAATCATAATCATAATCATGCATAAAATGGTTGATGCGTAATCAACCATTTCAAATATCAGCTTTTCATCTCCTAAGTGAGATAAGTCCTGTCACGTCGCCTTTTTTTTGGACTCCCACCTCAGTACACACACCTGACATAATGAGGATACATCTTGTTAATACAAGAAATTGATACAGAGATATATAAGGTACTGAAATAAATATATAGGAGATTTTAATAACTTGACATTTGTAGTGCTATAAATTCAAAAGACGTGTTCTCAGTCAATAGAATATCAAATTTAGCCATGAATTACATGCACACCAGTGAACATTAGTAGACTGACAGAATAGATGGAGGTAGCATGCATATACACACACACACACACACACACTTTGATTGACAGATCACAGTAGTGGGGAAATTCCCACACTCTGTGCAATTTGTAGTGCACACACACACACACACACACACACTCTCTCTCTCTCGCTCTCTCTCTCTTTCTTCATTCCTTCACATGGATCTGTGCCATCTCTGTCTCTGTCTGAGGGAAACAGAGCTTGACTTTGCCTTCAAGTCTTGATTTGAATGGTATTCGATGAGGTGTGTCATCCTCTTACCTTCTAGTGCCTCTCTGGGTCCTCCTCTTTAGCTCCTTCTGTCCCTTCCTCTCCTTCTCCCTCTCTCCTCTCTCTTTTTTTCACTCATTCATCACTACAAGAGGACAGCTCTCTAATGAAGGAGAGTGAATGCAGGATGGAGGCATTCTCCTCAGCTTTCCATCCATTCACAGCCCGTTCCCTTAAATGGCTGCTGGCATACAATGGCCGGTGTAAATAAAGATCAAATGAAAAGAAGCTGTGACACTCTTGAATAGCGGAGGGGAGATGCTATCTCAACAAGCTGATATCCAAAACCACTCTGGAGGATGATAAAGGCCCTTTGCTTGTTGAAGAGTGTCTCTCTTTTTGTTTTAAATGCAGGGTTAGGTTACAGGGTTGATGGGGAGAGGGCAACAAGGGTGAGAGGATGAGAATCGAGGTACAGATAGACAACAGTGTAGCTAGAGCGTAAAATAGTGCATTCACTGAACAAAGGACAAATTTATACAGAGCCAGGACATGGCACAGAAGCATTTTTTTTCCATACAGTGCCATCATTGACATAACATCCAAGAAGACAGTTTAGATTTCTCACGGCTATACATTCTTATTAGGTTAAGAATGACACAAGATAATCAAAAAACTGTGAAAAAGGATACAGTTAACAATCATAAGGTGCATTAGTGAATTTAAGTGCAAAGTGAGGTAAAAATGTTCACAAATCTACAAAAAACAAATATCTTAATTTTGTACTTTTTTGAGACTTAAAATATAGAATATAAAAATATGTCTAAGTAATAAATATTATTCTCTCAGAACAAGTGATAATCATATTTAAGGTTATAGTTTATCACAGAGAACACAGAGAAATTCAACTGAAATCCTATTTCACCAGAATAAAAAAATCACCAGATATAGAAAGGGAAAAATAATATTAAGATACCAGTGAAATCAATGATTTACACCTTTCCAGATTTTTCTTCCTCCATCTTCTTCCCTCCCCATGTATGATCAGCAGAGTCACAGTCCAGCGATTTTCCGAGAAGAGATACCGACAGCTTGTTCCAAAGAGACACATAGACTATATAGCTTGACGTATATTGCTGTCCTGGGGTTTATCTGCTGCATCGAAGCAGTTAGAACACCAAGAGGACCTCTTTTGATAACAGAAAAACAGCTGTTATTGCCTCTATCACAGCCTTTACTGGCTGAAGGATGTAGATTTGGACAGATTATGATAAGATAAAATAAATGCTACAGGATATTTATCTGTCTTGGAAATCAGGCCTGATGAGTGTTCCATGTACATATCATTCCAGTGCTGTCAGATGTTCAGACCACAGGTATGCATGATTGAACTTGATCCTGAAAAATTAATATTGGGAGGAAAAAAATAAATAAGAATTTCCAATCTTTACCTCAGAAAAATTGCACACTATCATTCAGGATAATCATTTTTAAGAAAAAAAAAACTTATGAGCAGCACGTATTAAGGGGAGTTATTAAGGTATTTTGTTTGTTGTGTATGAATAAAGGTGCTGGAAATGGATTGCAAGACAGCAGAAAAACTGTTTAAGTGTCTTACCCCAGCAATACAAGCTTGAAATGTGATGTACTGACAAACAATAAGTAACACCAGCAGAAATCACACAATTAAAAAGAAGATAAAAATTTCTCTATGATTTACTTGGGCATGAATGTGTCTGTGGGTCTGACTGTCTACGAATGCACACCTGGTCACAAAACAGGGAAGTGATGCAATAAAATGAGGGAAAAAAGAGATTTGCTCTAATTCGGGAAAACCTAGGTGGCTAAGGGCATCCTTTCAGTTCCACTTTAATTAGATGATCATTGTGTTTTTGAAAGGCAGACTGCTGCTGTCTGTATAATCGGGACTTTCCATTCTAGCTCATTTATCAAACCTAAACTCATCATTAGAAAGACTCCTGTCAGATTTGCCCTACAGGGGAAAAAGAATGTCCTGCCTCCACAAAAATGTTGATTTCACGATTTAGATATCCAAGGCAAATTTGTAGGTGTTGCTTCGTCATGTAGCTATGTTGGAAGTGATTAATGATGACACATTTCTGGGTTTTGTTTACTTTGTTGAGGGCTGTGGTTTTGGTGTTCAGGAGTGAACTGAAGTAGATGTGTTTCGTATAAGAGGGTACACATGATAAAAGCAACAGCTGGGTATTATATTCACTTGCATTTTATATCAATATTTAATAACAAATTAAGTGAGAAAACATGTAATCTGTTATTGCATTCTTTTAAATCTCTTAAAGCATTGTAATGTACTGTACACTCGCCCTCCACTTTAATATGAACACATGTACACAGCCAATCATGTGGCAATCATGCATAAAATCATGTAGATACTACTGATTACACAGAATGGCGTGAAAAACAAAAAACATTGAGTGAGCAACAGTCCTGAGGGTGGAAATGCCTTGCTGATACGAGAGGCCAGAGGAAAATGACCAGATTGTTTCGGGCTGCCAGGAAAGATATAGTAATTCATATAATCACTCTTTACAACTATGCAGAGCAGAAAATCATCTCAGAATGCATGAAACATCAAGCTTTGTGGTGGATGGGCTAGAACAGCAGAAGACTACATCAAGTTCACCATCTCAGGGAGTTTTTCCTTGCCACCGTCACCACTGGCTTGCTCATTAGGGATAAATTCACAGGGATAAATTCACATATTTACAATATATTTTTGTGAATCCATTTATTTCTGTAAAGCTGCTTTGTGACAATGTCCATTGTTAAAAATGCTATACAAATAAAATTGAATTGAATTGAAGTTCCACTCCTGTCAGATATCCTTCCTGGCAGCTCAAACCAATCTGGCTATTTTCTTCTGTCACTCACTCAATGTTTTTTGCTTTTTACAGCATTCTGTGTAAACTAGAGATTGTTGTGTGTGAAAATCCCAGGATATCAGTAGTATCTGAAATACTCAAATCAGCCCATCTGGCACCAACAATCACGTCACAGAGATCACATTTTTCCCCATTCTGATGGTTGATATGTGTGTGTGTGTATATATATATATATGCAAATATGAGAATTACATGATACACTTTAAGGATGGCAGAAGTCAAGGATGTAGTATGCCTTATAATGGTACACTGAATATAGCAGGACGAGCTGGAGAGTTGAAATCCATTTTTGGCTATTCCTTGGCTTGGGCTGTCAGTCAAATGCTAATCATAGAAGGAAGTGACACTTTACAGTGTCAAAGTGTATTGCAGATACAGCCTTGCTTCAGTTAAGGAGTGGTAGGCTTGAGGCAAGATTAAAATGATGCCATTGTCCTCTATCCTGGGCTAAGCCTTGTTATTTGTAACCAAGACATAACATGAAACTCAAGGTGTTTTGTTCAAAATCCACTGTTTAGCTCTCTTCCTTTACACTCCTATACAAACAAGCCTCACTAGCCATAAAAAGAGATCATGCAGTTAAAAAAGAAGAAGAACAGCACTCAACTGCTATTTGTCACATTCTAAAGTCCACATTTTGTACTACCAGTGCTATTTTTTTTTACTCTTTATTTTCTTTTCTAAAGCTACTCGCATTACCTGTTGATCAACTGTTGATCCTTTTTACAGTACCATTCATATTTTAATAGTATTCTTAAATCCAGAGTGTGATATCACAATTTAAACTGCTTGCAAACATCACTATACAAATGTATATACATACTACTGGTTAATGTGGGATTTACCTTTCATAACAACCCCTTCTGCAAACACATTTCTTTTCTCTGAGTTCATGATTTTGAAATATTTACACATTTATTTGTGTTTGACTGCTGTTGTAGAGGAAAGCTAACATTGCTAATGCTGAGGTTACAAGCTGCCTCCCATATTCAAACTAATAACATGTGGACTATTGCCAGGTGCAGCTTATAAGAGCAATGATGTAATGTTTATACAATATAGGGATATTTCACTATGCTGTCAGACTGCTAACTCACCTGCAGTTATTCTATCCCTAAAGAATCCCCTCATCTTGAGTTGCATTGCAGACAGTGATCGCTCTGCAACTGAGGGAAGGGGGGGGGTTCAAGGCCTATGTGAACTGGTGCTAAACCCTAAGCTAAGGAACGGCTGCGTTGGCTGTGGTTCAAGAGCGGAGAGTGCAGAATCCTCCCTGGTCAGATCCTAAGCTGAAACGAGAGCTTGTGGCTTTGGCTCGATGTGTGGCCGCCTTAAATTGAAAGGAGGTGTTTCCCCAGGAGAGCTGGACTGTAATAAAATCCCTCTCCAATGTTTAAGAAGGAGCAGCTGCTCTGGAGCCAAATGCAAATGTAAAACGAAAAACGAAAAAAAATGATAGGAGAAACGCTGGATTTCAGGAGAGTTTACTACAGAAAAGTGACATTTAGTAGAAAATCCATCATTCTTATTTACGTATTCCTCATTCATATATGGATTGATAAAAATCAAAGTAACCTTTCTCCTCACAGGACAGTCTTTATACTTACAATCTTTAAACTTGTACCTTCTAGGAACTGTTACTGTAACCACTGAGCCTATTTC
>CM075009.1:17612539-17652601 GCA_037576675.1 Pangasius sanitwongsei | reverse complement strand
CTGATATATATATATATATATATATATATATATGTGTGTATATCAATGAGTTGGGCAAGCATCACATAGAGAAATGGTGTTACTAAGGCAGTACTGTTATAATATTTTTACTCAAGGACTGTGCTATAAGAAGCTATCACTGACTTTCTTGAAAAAAAAAAAGATAAGTGGGGTGTGGGGGTCAGAGGTTCCAGCATTGCTCAGTCATGTTCTCACCCAGCAGTCTGCAGCTCCACCGTGCCAAGACGAAAGCTCATGCTTTATGTAACACTGCGAGGTGGAGAGCATGCCTGCTCTGCTCACAATCAAACCCCCCTTTGTTTAAAGCAAATAGCTCTCTAATCTGTGACGTGGAGAATATTTCAGACAGCTATTTCTGATGGGAAATCGTCAGCAGCTGTCAGGTAAACTTCAAAATATCCAAATGTTTTGACAGATTCCAAGGTTACTGCAATATTTTGATGGAAGTTGGAGAAAATATTTTGATAAGGCACCCTAGAAGAGGAAATTAATGGCATATTGTGGAGAGGATCTGCCACCTTCTGGGCATTATGTGAGGATGTGTAAAAAGATAAGCTTTGTGTTGTTAGTGTCACCCAGGCTTTTTGATGACTGACCTCTATGGAGCTTGCTGAAAGAATTGGTTTTGACTACGACAACACGCTGAGAGTCTTTCACAACAATGGTGCCAAATCCTGGGTTTCAGAATAAATTGGAATTTGCCATATAGATCTGACAGCTCAAAGAGCATTCTGTCCTGGAGAGGCTTCAATAAAAGCACAGATCAACCATCAACAAGACTTCTTGTCTACAAATATGCTCTCAAGTGGGCTGTTGAATGTAACATAAAAATGTCTCACCTTAACAGAAACTGAATGGAACATGCATTATCATTTCCCTGAGAGAAAGTTGTTAAAAAAAAAAAAATTAGTCCAATCTTCCATCCAGCCTTCCATCCAGCACCTTACGTCCCGTTGCCTCCTGTGCACTTTAACATTGGACTAAAGTTTGTTACCCCTTAGAGACTGTACTGCAATAAACTCTGAGTCCCACTGCATTTTTACATAGCGGGTGGAGTAAAGGAATAAAGGTGGAATAAAGGAAAGAACTGGATGCTCAAGCGAAGCAGATGTGCCAGTCATATGCTCTTGACTAAGAATATAGATGGTGAGAAAATTAGAAAAAGGTTTGGGAGGCAGAGATGTTAGGGAAACAGGAGGAATTAAGCATTACAAAGCTGGGATTATTCAGTCTCAGATAAAGATCCAGACAAGCTTTTAGCTTGAATTGTAACAATTACTACCTTGTTTCTAATAGTGCTGAACATACTGTACTGTCAGCTGGATAAGGAACATTGTCATTTTCGCCCTCAGTGCCACCTTGATTAATAAACCCTGGCATATGAATTATATAAGTGATTGGTAGAAAGATTTTTGGGTTGAGGTCGAGGTCAGGAATAATTTAGGATTACCGTTGTGTTTGGACCTCTCTTTTGGACTAATCTCTCAATGCATTTGAAAGCATTCCCTCTGAATGATGAGAAGATCCTCACCCTTCAAAGTGCGGAGCAGGTTTTGTGTGTCTAGCGTAAACACTGTCTGATGATAGTCTGAGATTAGAAGAGTAATGGGTCTCTAAAAGCAACATAAACTTTCCAGAACGTTCGGTTCAATTAGAAAACAGTCCATATCAAAGGCTTTGAGGACATTCTGCACATATCAACCCCTCCAGGTCCCTTCACTAGTAAAAGGTCTATTTTTGCACACCCATAATCACATATGCTATATCATGTGCTGATGTTACACCAACCTAATTGTTAGTGAAAGCCTGGCCCTTTTAGACCTTTAGCATGATAAAGGTGAAACAGAAAGGATCATTTCTATTCCATTCAATCTTGAAGGCATGAAGGAGAATTGAAGGAAGGGGGAAAAGAAAGAAAAAAAGGGATGAGGAGACAGGGGACTGAGTAAAAGGCCACCCCTTAATGTACCATTCACCCCTCCATTAGCAAAGATTCTACAGTATTACTTTGATCTAGGCAAGGCACTTAAAAAGAGGTCAAATATGTTACTTAAAAAGGAAGAAAAGACATCTCAGAGGGAAATGGTGCTGTAGGTCAAAGTTGGGTTTTTTTTTTTTTTAGTATTGGTGTTGATTGCCATTATACAGTAGTAGTGTTTTTCATATCAAATAAACTAATACTGTGGCCTTTGGTAGCCCGTTCTCTTTGGGACACACTGGTACACGTTACCTTTTGTGTGCATTGTAATGGATCACTGAGCAGGTCTGGTGTGAGAGCAAAGACAGAGAAGGGAAAAAGGTAGAAATCAGCAGAAACACAAGAAGAGAAGGGAGACAGTATATGAGAGACTGGAATAGAGTGTTAGGTCTGTTCACTCAAATGTCTCTAGTAACTTCTGTAAAGAAAAATTGTCCTATTGTCTCTCATCCTAGGCTGAGACCTGTACTTGTTCTTTACAGAGCTGTCCAAATGATATTAAATGATTTTATGTGTCTTGAGTGCCACACTCTCATTAATGATGCTGGCCTCTGGACTGCTTTCAATGGTTCACAGGATCATTCCCAGGGTGTCTCCCGAGTGTAGGCAGGAGACCCTGTAATCTTGTTGGTCATGGATTAGCAGAGATCTCAAAACAGAGTTTTGATTCAAGCTTTAGTTCATTTTAAGACCCCTGTACAACTGAGATCCTTGGACCAGTGTTCTGTCTCAGATAATCCTACAGAACATTGTCTTTTTAAAAAGTAAATGCTGTTGAGTGTATGTGCATTGTGCTCAAGTCTTACCATAATATTAAACAGACATCTTATCACAGAAATCACATGTAATTATTATGTTAGTCACAATGAGAAAGATGGCTACAATGTCACCACAACTATGAATGTTTAGTAATGTTGGGACCCTGAGGATGGTCATGAAGCAGGGGTCTATCTGTTTTTTTGAATTCATACTGCTAATTTATTAAGCAGGTAGGTTCTGCTGAGTACTGCCACTGTCAGTTTTGTCAGGTCAACACTAATACCTGTCACTGGCATTTAAAACATTTTGATTTCAGTACCTGTATATTTCTAATTTAGGATTAATTTGGTTTGGATAGTCTATTCATCTAGTGAAATTACTTTTTCATCTATCCACTAATCTTAAAAGTTAAGGGCCTTCACTTGCTCAAGCTGAAAGTGTTAAAGAGCGGTCACTGTATTATCGGTGTCCTGGCACTAATATCAGCAACTATCTACTGCCCTGCCCTCCCTATCCGCCACTGCAGCCTCCTCCTCCCTCCTCCTAACGCCTCTGCTCTGGCCCTTGATTGATGGCTGGGAAATAGCAGCCATGTAGCAGGGCAGGAATGCCATTACTGCACTATTCACACACCCCTACGAGATTCCAGTGCGTCGGTGAGATGGCACGTCAGAGACAGGGCAAGAAAACGCCTGAATTTTATATTAATTCTTGTTTAAAAGTGCAGGGAGAGAAATTGTTTAGAGAACAGCAGACCCACGAATCCAGCACCTCCAGGTCTCTTCCAAATGAGTGCTACCTACCAAAACACCCTTCCTCTCCCTATTCCGCTGTCTCAATTTTTATCCCTCCCTCTATATTCCACTCTTTAATCTCACTTGATCACTCTCTCCGTTCTTTCCCCCTCTCTTTTGTAAATTCTGGCTTGCTGTCTTTTTACTACTGTCTCTCTCTCTCCCTCCCTCCAACCCCCTTGTTCACCCTTCCCCTATTTTTGTTGCCTGTTCCCCTCTGAAATCCATTTAGAAGCACAAGGTAAACACTCGCTTTTCATAAACAAGCTTTTAAGGCCTGTCCACTCCGTTTTTCTCTCTCATAAAGTTGACGAAGCGTTACGGCTCGCTGGGCAACATTAGAGCGAAGAGGTTAAGTGGTGTGCTGGGCTGTAGTCACCTGCACAGACAGACACCTTACACAAGCCACAAGCACCACAGAAAGTGATGTAGACTTTACATAAAAGCCAATAAATCTCTAGGCTTTATGAACCACCTGACATGGCTCTAAGTATATTTTGGTGGCCTTTAAATGCTGTTTTGAGTGGAAGAAATGTGTTGTAATGATGGAATATTTATGCTTCCCATGGATCTCAGGATTGCAGTGAGACCGCAACACGCGGGATGTTGCTGTAACTAAGGTGGTACTCCAATCCCTCAACAGGAATGGAATTTGGTTGTAACCAGACATTGTTTATTTGAACACCCACAAGGTATACTCAATCATCACTAAAAGCTGCCATCAAACCTCCAGAACAAATGATTCACCCCTTGGTTTCATCCTCAAACTTTGAGGTTCGGTTTTTGTTGCATTTAAATCTCACACAAGCCATTACTGTCAGTGAGGCGAGATGTTTTGGCTTTTATTATTAGTTATGAGTACTGGATTTACTCCTTACTGCCATGAATCTCCTCTCGTTTGGGTCTGTTGGAAGGAGCATCTGTTGTGAGAATGGTTCTTGTATTACCAAATTGGTCTCAAATAACCTACATCGCCTACATCATTTGGATTGAGTATTTTAAACACGAGTGTGTTTGCCTCATGAGTTCACTTCTTTAGGCAGGTGCAAACACATCATTCAAGGTTCGGTGCAGACAAAATCAACTGCACAGACCAATATCAAAATCAGCATGGCATCAAATTAACTCAGGTGTAATTGGTATCGAGTGCAAAAGCATTCTGACAAATAAAGGTGCCATTTACGAACGCTGAACATTATGGGGTTGTCTGTTCATGTTGTGTTAGCAACCTAATTTTTACATGCCCAAATTAAACCTGGGGTCAACTCATCTCTTCCTAATCATCTGAATGATGATTGTATTAATTGCTGGAATTGTCTCTTTACTCACACTCTTCAATAAATAAAAATGTGAGGTGCACATGGCAAATTATCTAAACAAGACAATGATGCCTTTTCTAACCTCAAATTTTGCCAAAACGGTGACAATTTAACTTCTATTTCAAATTATATTTGAGCTAGTATTTTTGTCACTGCTTTTCCCACCATGCAAGCCATGCCATACCCAAGTACTCATACTAAATTTGGTTACCTTTTTTTGCCCGGGTACCATGCAAGCTGACTCAGGACATATGGGTGGAGCTACAAATAATGCAGACATTTGATTGGTCAGGCAGTCTTTACCATATCATCCTGATGTCTCTTGAGCTTCTCTGTGGCAGAAAAATGTAGTGCCTCTCTGCCAGAGTTCCCTTCTATTTTCAAAGGATTGAGATTCAACAATGGAAAATGTGCAATTCTGGTTTATTTTAATGTCATCTAATAAAGTTTGCACTCAAACCTGCATCTGTTTTCACTAAAGTATAATTTATTGCCACACTTTGGGTGTGTATGTTGCCACGAAGTTTAGATTTGCTTCTCTGTATTTTCATAAAAAATTAAAGTACTTGTATATATATATATATATGCACTCCCTACCATTACAATAAAGTAGCTTTCTGAAGCTTAATAGTTTACACTGTGAGGGAAACATGTGACAGTGCCATGCATTTTGTAATGACATATGCCTAGTTACATGTAAAAATCTGTTTTGTTTTTTTTGAGTATGATTTTGAGTATTTTTATTTCTTGGGCCTATCACTAGTCACCACCCAATAACCTCCAGAGAACTTCTACATTCACGGGTAGTGTTGTGGAAAACAACACGCACACTGTGATGGAAAATGACACGCACACTTGCCTAGGATACAGATAGTTCTGTTTTTGATTTGTTACCAAGCCATGCCTGGCACACTGTTTGGTGGAAAAGTGTAATAAGCTAGCATCTGATCCACGATTAACAGACTTTATTGACTACTGAACACTCAAAGATCATCCAGTGAATTGATGTGAATATTTGGGAGTTCAGATCAGATCAAACCAGCTTCTGTAAGGTTCTTCATTGAAAAGGCTGTCTTAGTTTTAAGTCAATGTGTTTGTGTGTCTCCTCTCTCTCAGCAATCTGCCACTGATTAAGCCTGGGTGGGACCAGTGATGTCACTGTGACCGGAGAGGTCCAGGTTGACCATCACGTTTGAGTCTGAGAATTGAGTCATTTGTGATTCAAGTGGCGAGGAGCATGGGTGGTTTTCCCAGCACGACAAACACTGACTGAGATCATGGTACAATTAAGTGCAATATGTGCTATATCTTTTGTGGGGTGGGGGACATAGAAGGCCCACCCTCCTCCAGACTTGTTCAGTGATATAGAGGCTATACCTCAGTGTAAGCTAATATAGACTGCTCGAAGAAAACTAACCTCTAGTGGTCATTAATCTCTGTGGATAAGACATACATGCATGTACACATGCATGCACACACACATACACGTGCACACACAAACACTCTCTCTCTCTGTCTCTCCCCTTAACAGTGTCTCAATTTTCATGTGCTGGGACTTTTCACTCACTATGTATGGCCCACCCAGATCTTGTGTGTGTGTGTGTGTGTGTGTATGACCTATCCTTATAATAATGAGTATACTGTAAAAGTTTTGTGAATGCACCAAAATCTATGCATGAATGAATACATACGAGTTTGTTTTTTTTGGCATTTGTCGTAGCGGTTATGTTATTTGCAAGGTGTTCTCTAGATGTGTGACCTCTTCTTTTTTCATTTTCACACTGATGAATCACAGCTGATGCTACTCAACCCCTAGCGCTTGGTTAAAATTCTACTGCATCTCGCTCTCATGAGTCTTAATCTTATAGTCTGCCTATTGCAAATCTATGTCTATTTTTCATATGTTTATTTTTCAAGTCGTCTCTCAGCCTCATGCTTGGCAGTGCTCTCTTTTTGCATGCATATCAAGATCAAGCCTGAGCATGTGCAAGGCAAGCCATCACTATGCCAGTCAATCGATCTGTCAGGCTCACAAAAGCCTGACAAATCATTCAGTGCAGACCAAAGCCGAATAAAGCTATGACACAGGGATGGGGACAAGACTCCAAAATCAAGCTTGTCGTATGGTAAGTGCAGCATGAGCTATTTGGGTACAGATAGCAAGTTTGTTTTTCACATTGTTTATTTTGCTAACTATTCATGTCTGTCAAAGAGAAATATGCATATGTCTGCACCAAGAGCATTTGAATCTGTGCCAGCCTCTTGAAGGCCTTGAGCTCTGGAAAAAGGAGAAATGTCTGGTAAACTTGAAAGAAAAGGAGAGTCTACTTCAATGGGGCAAAACGGAGGCGGTATTGAAGTGGTACAAGGGAGAATAAAAGTCACATTTCCACTGGGGTTTTAGGAGCTTTTGAGGAATTATGTTATTATATATTATTAAATATTCTCCTGTTTTGAGTTTCCTGTGCACTTCAGGAACTTTGACCATCATACAAAATAACAGAAGTGACACAAACAGCATGCTTTTTTGCAGCAGCAATTTCAGAGCATGGCAAAAGTACAAGACAGCAGACATGGAGTACATAAGGATCATAGTTGGGTTGTTCTAATTTACCCCTCCTTACCACCAGGGGCAGCATGAAATACGTGGATGATGTATACCAAAAAAAGGAACAGGACTCATGTTAGACTGCCCTGAAAAGTTGTCAGAGATGACTGCTGCACTGGGATGGGTGAAGTTAGAGAATCCGGAGATGGTGCATGGTGATGCCCAGGTAGCAGCAGCACAGACTTCCTAGAGTGGCACCCCTCCAAATACCAGTATGACCCTTGAGCAGGAGGCTCACCTCATAAAGTGACTTGTCACAGTAGGGCCTGGATGTCAAGCCTGGCTAAAGGACAAGGTGATGACATGCACCACACAGTGGCCAAAATTCTGCTTATACAAGGGAGCCCCCATGTCGTACCTCCATTACAAATAAACAGCTGTTCTGAGGATTGGATGTCTGTTGCCCTGTCTATATAACACTGTAGGGCACTCCACCAAGTAACCCTTAGGTCAACACACTGATTCAGAAAGTTAAGTGATATGTCCATGATCAGAAATCCTGGATTCAGCCAGGATTGAAAACAGATTAAACATCTGCAGATTGGAGAGTCAATTCCAATGTTAGCAGCAGAATAGGCATGCCACACATAATGCAATATCCTAAGTAACCAGGGACTCATCAGTGCATCTGCACTCAGCATTGGGGCGGTGCACTTAGCACGAAGGCATAATTCTTCATCTGTTGAGAAACTCAAGTATAAATGGCTAGCATATAGCCAAAAACAACCTGCTTGAGATTCATCACATTAGCCAGAAGTTGGACTCAGGTGTGGGTAAGCTGGGTCCTGTCCAAATCGCTCCTGAAATCTGTTCTTTTATTGTGGCAGAGCAAACCCTGATGCAAGAGGTGCTCTGCGAAAGAATGCAAGTCGCATTGTACTCCAGCCTTACTCAGACCATAGCCATCTTCAGAGGGGCTGTCATGGCTTAGAGCCTGTTGTAGGCTCCTACCAGCTGGCAGAGGTAGAACCAGACCCCCTCTCCAAATATTGTAGTAGAAAGTGCCAGCTCATGTGGTGGGTCAATATCAGTTTGAAAGAATCACCCAGACACAATTATAGGCATCACATTTGCATGCTTCTCTGATAAGAGGCAAGACGTTTGACTGGCCACTGAGCTATATGTACAGTCCTCCATATTGCACAGTCTCAGGTTCTGGACCACTGATTTCAGCCATTTCTGATTGAATTACATTGAGAGTAATTCAGACTGTTTTCTGGGCTTGTTGTTGTGCTCACCAGTGATTGCAACTATTAAGCTGTTTAGACTTAGGGGCTTGAGCCAGACTCTGAACCCAGAGTCAAATCTTCCAGTTGAGTGCGCTGTGTCCATATTGGCACTGCTGCACATTCAGTGCAGGAGAAGTCTGATTCGTACACAGCATCCGTGAAATGCTCAATTTCGAGGCAGTGAACACACAGCTATTGCCCATCTTCGCCTTATATTCTCTCAGCAGCCTTCAACATGGTCAATCTCAAGACTATCCTGTCCATCCTTACAAGCCTTGGAAATAGCGACACGGTATGACACACTATGAAGAGTCATATCACATCACATGGAGGGAATCCACATTTACTCCATGCAGACTCTTCACTGGACCCACAAGGCTCAGTGCTTGGTCCTTTTTCTCTTCTCTCTTAATGGCCACTCTCTTGATAAGAATGACTAACCATCTAGAATGGAGCTGCAGGACTTTTTCAGTCTTCCAAGTTCTCCCATATTACCTCACTGTATTCTCATAACTAGCTTCCTGTAGCTGCACTTCCGGTAGATTACCTACAAAGCCAAAAATGCACTAGTCCCCATCTACCTGAAGGCACCTATAAAATCTCATTTTGCAAGACATTCCCTTTGAGACTTCACCCACATCTATCATAATATAAGGAGGACATGTATCAAGACTCTTGGTGGAATTAAGTTCTCCTGGCTGTCCGAACAGGTGAGTCACTAGCTGTCTTCAAACAATGACTGAAGACCTACCTCATATGCTAAGTAAAGACAATTAGCATTTTCAAAAGCACTAATTCTGACAAATGCTATAAATGTTATTGTGAATATGAATATGAAATTCTAATATTGCATAAGCACAAGTCTTGTAGCATGGTTATTTGTGGCCTCCCACTTGGTAATGGAATCCAAGACTAGAGAAAAAGATGTATGTTGTTTGGAGGGAGTACCTACTTCGAGGATCTGCCAATTGGCAGGAATCCAGCTAAATTAGCAGGCTCAGCAATAAACAGCAAATAATATATAGAGGGAGTACCACTCAACAACGCTAGCCACAAGCTCCACCAGTCAGGTAGTTGGTGGGGAATGTGGAATATTGAAAACACAGAAGAGGGTACTGACTTGGTGGGAAAAGAAATGAGGTTAATGTGCCACTCACCATATGGTGAATAAAAACTACTCAGGGCATTCACATACAAGAATGGAAAATGACTAGCTAAATGCAGTGCAGTGATTGTTAATAAGGGAAAACCAATGGATGCTAATTAGCCCTTTAGAAATAGCCCCTTAGTATTCTACAAATAATGATCATAATTTAGAAGAAAGAACACTCACTGAGGTAGAAATGAATAAGAGGAGGCTATCCTCAGCACTGGGGCTCCAAATGTCACAAGCTGCTATAAGTGATTTGCTCCATGTCACAGTCTGGCATGCACACAGGCAAGAAAGGGAAACATTGCTACAGGACTGAAGTACTCATCAAATGACCTTACTGGAAGATCTTGGCATGTGCGCATGTGCACAAGGGGGTATCCAGGTGTTTTACACTGCCCCTTGTGTTTATCTCATATAATCACAGTTACATACATAAGTGTTCTTAACTGCTTTGCTTTGTTGTACAAATATGTTAACTGCATATTTAGTGGAACCATTTCACTTTGCCAGTCAAGCTGTGCCACCTCTGATATGAAACATTGAAATATTAAAAAGATCTTTGTGACACTAAAGATCTGTCATTAAATAAGAAATATAAATCCCTAACTACAATTTAATTATAATTAAAAGCTACAAAATCTTTATTGCCTGATCAAAATTGTGTGGACATGTCAGAGTGCATACTGATTGGCATTAGCATTAGCATTAGCATATCCCACTTTACCAAATTACCACTTCAAAGGGAGCACGAATGCAACATAAAGAAGCAACTAAACAGTCCTGGAACTATCCTGCATAAAAACTACACTTCATACAAATCTACACTTCTTTGAGTCAAGCAAATGCTGATTGTTTCAGCAGGAAAGTAGAGCAATTAGGGGTTGGACAAAACAATTAATACTTGATGAAAAACAGGACTTGCTCAAAAGCAAAATGGTGCAGTTTGAGGATCAGTTAGCAGAAGAATACGTTGTTATAAGAACTCATACCTCACATCCACACGCAGCATGTAGTACTGTTCTGAGCTTTGAAAAATATAAAGCAAATATGTATAAACATAAAATATGGTTATAGTAAGGTAAAATAAACTGTCTGGCAAGCTGGCTTATCTCATTGGGTTACTTTTCAGCAACATGCAAAGAACTGTGTATATAAACACACCTGTGTGTGTAATAACCTACTTTGGGGGCCCTATAATATAAAATATGTCCATCACAAGAAATTAATGGACAAAATCCCTTATTTAGGGGGCTTACTGTATATAGCAACCATTTTAGTTTATAAGTGCTTATCTAGGATTGAGGTGGGTGTGGGGTTGGGCTACATCCCTAATGCTCACCTCAAGACTTTTTTTTTTTTCTTCCAATTATCAAGTACATTATTTACATCACACGTATCAAGCTGCCTCGTTTCATTCAGCCCGTGTGAACTTGGGGGGGAAAAAAAGGTGCAACAATCTATAGTACCTACTACTTAACATTTTCACACTATCTAGAATTCACACTGTAGTGTAGCTCACATCTCAGTGGTGGAACACTGCTTAAAATCAACGCCTGTGTGCTGTGTTTAATGTCACACTCACATCTAAGACCAATCCAGAAACACGTCAGATGTGAGCAGCAGTGTAAACATGAACGACTTTTGCTGGAACAAGGACATATACAGAATAAAATCATGACTGTTTTCATGATCGTTTTTTAAGGCACAATCTAACATCAAATAGTCTTGCCATATAAGTAATGTTGCCATAAAATACCTTTATGGCAGTTCCACTAAAATGATTAAAACATGGTAATAATAGGGGAAAATTACACCTTATGTCATAAATCCTGAACAACCTTTTTTTTTTACTCTTACTGCAGTAAACCTTCAGCAGACTACTTCATTTATTCTCACCTCGAGATCTCTGTACTTGTAGTATAGCTATCTTAGTGAGTAGCTTTCAAACAGAAATGGGAAAATGATCCAAAATGGTTAATCCTGTTTCTCACCATAGCAGCTGGTAGCCAATAAAATGTGATTAAACAAAGGCATGCATACATTGTAAAACACATTAATAATAATAGTATAATAACTGCTATCATCTAATAGTGCATATATTTATCTAATCTATGTTAGCTCATCCTAGTCTAATTTCAGAGACTAGATTATTGGTGCTAATCCGTAGAATATTTTAAATAAATTACAAAAATGAATATCCATAGATTTGGGGACTCACAAAAATGCTAAAGTGGCCAGGCAGAATTTGAGTTTGACACCCCTGACTTAGCTGTATATGGCCAAAAACAAACAAACAAACAAACAAACAAACAACATTTACAGGTATACAGGACAGTATTGAGCAACAGACACACTATCACAATCATGGATATCTATTCTCTTGGATGGCTGTGCAGAAATGAAAAGTGAAATCAAATTTAAACAAAACGTATGGCAGGGAAACTGCAGTTCTTCATTATGATACATTTATTTTCATTAAGTATGCATGATTGTAAAAGATGCCCACCCGACATTTTGACTGCACCCCCAATCCAGACAGGCTAAATCTGGCCCTGGAATACATAATTAATAATGTTTATTAGTGGTGAACTCAGGGTATGAGTAGTAGTAGTAGTAGTAGTTGGTGCGTGTGTGAGCAGGGCGAAGGTTGTGGGATGGTGCAATTTTTTTTAAGCCTCTGCCCACCAAGCTGTCTATGCATGGGCCTAGATAAGAAGGCTTGCATTTGATGAAACAGCAGTGGTCTGCAGAAGAGTACCATCTTTGCAGCAGGAATTAAAAAAAAAAAACTTTCTGGATTACGTCTCAGGAACTAATACCGTGTTGGAAATGCACCTAAAGTTTCTGAGTTCCTGAAAAAGTTCCTGTAGTGGAAATGCATTTATAAACCTCTTTTACCCTCCTCCTTTACCATCCTCATATCAACTTCACTTCCTTTACCCTTGACCCCAGTCATTTTGGAGGTGCTGAAATTGAATCTTTGGGTATTTTCTTTCAAATATACAGTCAGTAAATATAATTTATATTCAGTAGATCCAATATGGTTTTAACACATCTGCCTCTGCCACAGTGTCGATGCACACACATTGGACCCCTGTTCCCCTAAACCATGGTGCAAATTGCTACCAATGGGTCTATAGCCCTGCAAGATGGTGAGGCTGAGGTGGAGGCCACAGCACACGTTTTCCTTAATTTGCACATGATGTACAGATGAATTGTGTATGCCAAACAAATACATTTGTGGCACATTCCACATGGGATGCTTCGAATCATTTCTGTGCTCCCACAATTGGCACCTGGCATGTTTTCCCCCTGCTGGAGATTATGCTGACTCAGGACAAGATGGATTTTGAATCTCCCTCACCAGTGATGCAGGTGTCTTAGCTCTGGGAAGACACTGCCTTCTCCCTACATCAGGCTTCACCAGGGCATAACCCAGTTCCTCGAGGAAGATTCTCCTCTAATTCATCTTGCCAATGTTCCATCCATGATTTATTGCAGTCCAAATAACAAAAGCATGTAAGTGCTGCAATCAATGATACGAAACATAACTATCAGGAGCCAGTGGGTAGGCTTTTGCTTTCCAAAGCTGTCGACCCCACCTTTGGTCTCATTGTATTGTAAGACCATTTCAAGGCTTTCTGTCCTATCTGAAGGACATTTTCAGTTTTCTTAGGGCAATAAGACAAAATTGCAGTTGTGTCGGTGAATGCAAACATAGAGGATATTCCTTGCCTTCATTGCAAGGAACTTTTTAGGAAGCTCTGGTTTGTTTTTCCTTATTGTTCCCAGCATTGTTAGTTTGTATATGAGGAGCTCTTCCCCTTGGTTGTAGGATGTGAACAAATTATCAAATGTAACTTGATGACCACATACACCCTCAGTCACATCCAACGCAACCCACATACCTTGTTTTTTTTTTCAGGTGCTTGCCCTGGAAATTTGCATTTTCCAGCCATAACTGGTTTTGTGTCACTCTCAGCTGTTTGTCCCTTCTTAGTCCTGTGATACTTAGCCATTTATTAAAGTCACCCGCATGATGTTTGGGTGTAAATTCTATGTACTCTAGCTCGGGACCGTCTGCAACTGCAAGTGTTTTTAGACTCATATTTCTGAATATTGTGGTCTTTAAGTTTCTTGGTAATTGTCATGCAAATGACAGTTATTCTCAATTTATTGTCAAATGTCATTTCTGCTTCTGTTTAGATAGATATTAATTCCGTCCAGAAAAATGTCATCATCATTTTACTTGACAATATTTTGGGTTTTGTTCACATTTAAGTCTACCTGGAACATTTTTAGAAATTTAAGTAGGTCTGTTACACTGGCAAATAGCCAGATCAATGTTTCCAGAATTTGAACTGGCTCACATTCGCACAAAATTTTGTCTTTGTAAAGTGCCAGAAGATTTCTGGGTATACCACATTTTTGGAGGCTGGGCAGTCCTTACCACTGAGGTTCTCTATGGAATGTGAATCAAGTGTTAGCCTTTAAAACTTCAGCCTTTAATAACAAAGTCACAACACAGTCACATACTTCAATCACAGATGGCTGGTTTGGGAGTGCAAGTCCATCATCAGGATGCTCGTCATTTGGCACCAAGCTGCTAATTACACCTCTAACAATGCTGCTTCCTTAACGACACAGCGCCACTTTATGGCCAGGTTGAGCCAAGCTACTCAGACAAGAAGCAAGGCAGATGCTGGATGTGACATTTGGAGAGCAAAGCCTATGTTTTAGGAAATCTAGGGAGGAGGAAGAAGACAGCTGTTTGCAAAATTAGGGAAAAAAGCAGCAGGTATTTGTGAGCCATAGAGAGAGGAATGTTTTGGAGCATGCAGAGAGCATGTCAATGTGGGGCTCAGACTGCATAATTATAGTCATGGAGATAATGGCATTATCAAGAACAGTAACATCTGTCTCTCGCAAACCAAGGGGTGTAGATGCTACTCGGTTTGATGTATGTCATGGGAAAAATATTGCATTTTGATTCTGTCTACCCTTGTGATATATTAATAATACTGCATTTATTAATTCTAACCACCATAATGGTGAACATCACAAGGTTGTTGCGGAATAAAATTTAAAAATAGATAAAAAAAAAATAGAATAATAAAAAAAAAAGATTCATGAGCTCTTTGCTTTCAGTCCCCTAAACAACTTCGCAACAATAATAGAGCTGGAGGACTTTAGCTCTAGCACTATTCATTTTATAATTGTGACATCCTCCTGAAAGTAAGAAGTCACCCCGGGAGGTTGTTGTGTAAATGAATCAGCACAAATGTTGGCACGCAAAAGAGATACATTTCATAGTGATGCCACTGAGTTCATGTTTTTCAATGTTCAGACTAATAATTTCATCATGTACAAGCAGGAATGAATAACAGTAAGAGGAGAGCATAACAGAGAGGGAGAAAATGGGCGAGTCTTCGAAATGCTGTTAACTGTAGGTCATCAGACAAATATGTTACTATTATCATTTCAAAATCTCAAATATTTATTGAATTCCCACCCACCTCTTTGGCTTTGAAGCATGCCATCTAGGTACAGACACAGTGAGAACAAGTGGGAGTTTCATTTCACATTGCTGAAGTCTTTTAACAGGAGACAAAAGTAATTAGATGCAATAGCAATACTTCATTTTTATCTTTTGGTGTTATCGTTGCTGTCTCATCATCGTAATCAGAACTTAGTGGCTGTACTAAAGGCTGATAGTGTGTTCTGTCAGATTTTGGACACAAATTCTGGAGTGAACTATGAGATAAACTGTCTAGGGGTCACCGTCATGTTTTGTCGCAACCTTAGTATAATCTCATCAGCGATGGTGTGAACAATACTCATTACATCAGCCTGAACAAAATTTTCATCCAGAGGCTGACTTGTTTTTCTTTGTTAACCATAAAACTAGCCTTATACTCACAGAAGTATTAAATTACCCTTCTTATTTTATATTTAATTGTATAAGAACAACATAAGCCAGAAAAGTCATACAGAGAAAGTCATAGATTTGTGTAAAGTTCAGACATTTCCTCTCCAGATCTTTATCATGAGACATTGGGTTTGAGATCTTGCTTGATATGGCTAACTTATGCTGGCTCTGGCTCCCACAGCGGCCTGTGTAACGGGATGCGGCATCAGCTTCAGTACCAACACACCCCAGTGGCTTCTGCTTTCCCAAGTCATGCCTGTGGGAGGCCTCTTCAGCCAGATGTTCCTCTAGTGCACTACTGGATCCAATACCCATTCCACCAGTTATTAGGTCTGAGGACAAATCTCATATGGACTCTTCTGGCCTTGCAGCAGGAATTTGTGGAAAATGCGGAATTCTTCCCAACACACACACACGCACACTTGTGGTAAGAACTAAGCAAGACAGGGTGCATGTATGTCACCTCATATGCCAAGCATGAATATTAAGGGACTGTGAATGAAAAATCAGAGTAGAATATGTCATTACAGTGCTATATGTGTGTGAGAGAGGATTTGAGCAAAAGAGGAAGGGAGAAACAATGTCGGATCAGATAGAAAAAGTCTGAGCATGGTGGTTGTGTGTGTGTGTGTGTATGTGTTTATACACTCTCATGTGTGCCATAGCGTGTGTGTACCTACCCCATGCTCATGTGGGTAATCTAAGAGATTTAGCATATCTCCCCAATCGCCCATAAATATTCAACATGGCATCTCACAAACCATGTAGAGTGTGGTTTGTCTATGGTCTCTGTACCTATAGTGGTGTTATTCAAGATAACCTGCTCTGGTTATTCAGAGAACACACACACACGGCAGATATTCCCTTGGCTTTAGGCCGATCTACCCCTCTGGGGCTGATAATCACAGATGTTTGCTTGGTTTTGAATCTCTTCAAATGAATGACTGTACAGGAATTCATTCACCATAATTTTTCAGACAATACCTTAAGGACTTCGGGAATGTGCATGGTACTCAGCAAAGACATTCTAAATTGTTGTAAAACTGCCAGTGATAACAATATGGGCAATTAATACGTTATTTTCCATGTTGTAAGGCTTGCTGAGGGGGTAAATTATGCTTAAAACTTCTGCTAGCCAATCCCAGTTCTATACTATGCAGGACAGATACAGACAACTGATCTCTCTCTCTCTCTTTCTCTCTCTCTCTCTCTCACACACACACACACACACACACACCAGATGCCCTACATCATAAGCAGCTGCAGGTCTCCACCCTTGATTCTGTCTTATATTGTAGTATTTTCACTCATGATAGACCTTCACTTGCTGACTCTTACCTTGGAGCAGAGAAAGAGAGAGAAGGTACATAAGATGGACCTACTTACTGACCCCTAGTTGTTTGCCTCTATTATGGCTCAGAGAGAAAAATTATCAGATGCCTCCTGCTCAGCCTAACAAGGACACTAAATGTGTCTGTTCCACAGCACCTCTAATGCTGTGCACACTGACTTCTTAGCAAACATGCATTTAACTCAGTTTGAATTTAACTTTACATTCAGCTTCATGCACCACAAGCTGACAGTAAACTAAGATATCCTGAGATACTTAATTGTTTGCAGTATAGCCCCAGATTTGGGGTTTTCCCACTTTTTCTGGAACTTTCTGAATTACACCACTTAATGTCTTTGAAAACACTCAGAGTAACAGTAGATGTGAAATACTGACACATAGATTAGGTGTTATCAAAACTGAAGCACATCCAGCAACATTGGCAAGCGAAAACATTTTTATCCCAGACGGTTTGGCTGCCCCCAACTGTGTAACTCAAAATTTAATTGCTGCTTAGACAATGATCTGTCCAACAGGGTCTACTTTAGCTTACTCTGAATTCACTATATGAAGAAAAAAAAAAACAAAAAAAAAACAGAGCGACAAGAGGGGGAAAAAAACAAGGAATCAAGATGTTAAAACAGAGAAGAGAGAACTCTCTGTCCATGAGGTCCTAGGTCACACAAAGCCTAGAGAAATATTGATCTTAATTTCTGGGCAGTCCAAACATTTACTTCGTAACGGAATGGGTTTGGTGCGATAAACTCCCTAAAAATCTAGTTTAAAGCTTCTCGGCAAGCGTTTGAACTAAGGCGTATATCTCTCTCTGTCTCACCTTTTCACACATGCCTGTAACTGATTGAACCACACAGACCAGCCAAATGGGAAATCAATTTCTACTCGGGGCGGCTTGTCGACTGCAGCCCCCACCTTATCAAACCCTGTCTCTCCCATCGACGCCATCTTACACACTTAATCACCTCCCTCTGTAAGATTTAACTAAACATAGAGCCTATTTGAATATGGCATTGGTCCATGGTTCTCACACTGAGATTTACATGTGATGATTACAAGACTATGAACTCACGATAGCTTTGGAATTAATGTAGTGTGCTTTTGTTTGGTGCATTTAAAAATGCCAATCGTCTCTCATAATCTACATCAAGGCAGCGAAACTAGAAGATGAAGATAGTTTTAAACTGTATGTCAAAACAGTGGGACCTCTGACATCCAGGATCTGACATTAGAGGAAATCAATGAAACATTAATTTTTTTTTTTTTTAAATAAAAACCTGGGTATACAAATCACAGAAAAGATACATGTTACAAAATCTGATTTGTTTAAAGCAATCCCAAAATGTGGTAGTTTATATAAGTAACATTTCCTAATTATGTATGTAAATTCCAGACAGACTTTGAACTATTATCACAAGATAATGACAAACACATTTCCTCTTTCATCCACAAGGCTGTCTTCCACTAAACCAGCAGCTTGATACATTCTGGTAACATCACTTGTTTTATTATAAATTTGTATTATCTGTATTTGTGAAGCTTCTACAAAGCAATACCAAGCGACCATTAATCATTGTATCAATAAAAGCAGTAAAGTCATTAAAGCATTTATGGGATTTGATGGAGGGTGTTCACAATGTTCACAATGTATTTAAACTCTCAAGTCACAAAACAGCATATGGAAGATGAATAGAAGATATGCTGAAATAACAGCACTGCCACTGGTAGTGGTTGGCCACACGCTGCTGCTGAGTGCCTCTACTGACTCAATCAAAGCAGGTCTCAGCCACCTGGAGCGAGGCCAGTGCAGCATATTTTGCAATCAAAGCAAAAGGTGATGTCAAGAGGAGCTCCATTTTGTATATTTGCCCCCTGGTCATTATTCGGCTCGACTGATGAGCAAATCAGGCTTAATTGCTGCAGGAAAAGCCGCAGTCATCTGCTGGGATGATGTGGAGGAAAATGAGGTTCCGTTAAAAGCTGACCACACAGCGGTTGGGACTGTCTGCTCTTGCCCTTGGGCATCCGTGCTGCTTCCTTGTTCACCATATCCCGCTCTTTTCATGTGGGTGGTAAACACAAAACCACCTGGAGACTGACATTTAAAAGTGGGGTCAGTCATTCACCCTGGAATTCACCATGGTCTCTTTAGATTTCTCCTATTAATCTTTTTAGCGGTGTGGTTAATGAGTCAGGGTGAATGCCATCTTTAGCTCAAGGGAAGACCTTAGAATCAATCCTGTCTTTTTATGCATATCACCTTTCCATTACATACTGCAGCAGTTGAACTTTCTGAATGGTAAAAAAAAACCACTGTCAAGAACTAAACATCCCAAAATGTGAGACTGGTATCCACAATCTCTTGATTGCGTTTTTCCTTTCCACTTATCAGGCAGGAGTTCCTGACCTAATAATGGTAACAGTAATTACCGTTGCTGATTGCTGGCTGAAATTGTGCATGTATTGTACTCCACATATTGTACAGAGCTCTCTCTTTCTCAGGCTTAAGCCCTTTAATCTCAATAGAACTTTGATCAGACCTCTGATCAGGACCTGCAGGAAAATTAAAGACCTTCCACTCACAATGTTCTGCAGGTGGGCACATCACCAAGGTTTGCACTGTCCAGTCATGTTAGTAGGCCCCACAGTATTATCAACTCAAGCTAAACCAGAAGAGCTTTTCTACTCAAGTGGGTTTTTATTGTCATTCCACTATATATATTGTATACATCGGAATGAAATGTCATTTCTCCAGGACCGTGGTGCAACACATAACAGTACACTACTACAGTACACTACTACAGTACACAAGACTACAAAAAGTGTAAAATACACAACAGTGTGAGACAATAAGTAGACAGACACAGAAAAATAAATACACGGAATAGTGAATACATAGGACAAAAGCTACACAGTGCAGTGACAGCAATGTAGCAGCAATGTTAGCAGCAAAAAAGTGTCTCATAAATAAAAAGTGTCCAATGCAGCCACTTTTGCCACTTTGCCATCCTTATCGTTTATGAATAGCAACAATATCTGTAGCCTTAACAACTTAGAGTCAGGTTCCACATTACACAATAGGATTTCAGCTCAGAATTATAGATCGCTTATGACTGTCCTTCCTTGATTTTGACTTTGCACTTGCACTGCTGAATGTTTTTGAAGGTATGCAGCTTGTGTGTGCATGTGTGTTGTTGGGTAAAGGGGTGAGGGTTAGAAGGGTCTGAATTGAGAGAAGGATACAAGCAGTGTTGCACAACAACTTCTTTTCCTCACACAGTAAACAAGTGGTTCTCACAAAGTCTACTATTAATCTCTCCTGTACTCCCTTGCTGGGGAGACCCCACAAGCTAAGGGGCACATACACACAGAGCTAAGGTTTGCCATATCTCACAAATCAATTCCTGGCACCCAGACCTGGCAAAAGTAAACAATGGCACAGCTTAATCATAACTAATAGTACACTTTCCTTTTATACTGTAGATGCATGTCAAACAGTGGTGACCAGACAGTGCAGATTACCGAAGATTTGCAACACAGGAGGATTATCCAAGAATGCCTGACTTTGATCTCTTTACTCGTAGCTTTGAATTTCAAGTAATTATTCAAAGGAACATTTTTTCTCCACAAAGTGAATGATGTATGGCTCTAATGATTTCTTAATTTTGCACTGTAAGACAGCCTTATCTTGCATGAGTGTGTCTGAGTGTGTGTACACGAGTATGTGTATTTCAATGTGTGATAAGTCTGCTATACACAGTGGAGAGGTGAAGATATATGCTTGTAACTATTTTTTTTTCTTTTTTTCACAGCAATAATTTATGTAACAAATATGTCTCCTCCCTTATTAAAGCAGTATCACCTGCATACTCCTTCAAGCAAAAAAGTTCATAAATTGCTCTAAATAACATAACAGGTCAACACAACGCACTATGAGCTCGCCTTTAGTTAAAGGCTTACTTAGAGTACCAGTAACTTAGTCCTTTGTATAGTGCAGTTGAACTGATTGAGGTTGGCACAGTGGTGCAATGAGCAGCATAGGTGTCACACAGAACCAGTCCCCTGAGCACCCATGCTGAGCATGGTTTGCTTTCTGTGTGGGGTTATACAAGTTCACCCCTTGTCTGCATGAGTTTCTTCTGGGTTCTCTGGTTTCCCAGAAATATTGCCCTTGGTGTGTGTGTGTGTGTGTGTGCATGGTTCCGTGCAATGGATTGATGTCCCACTTAGGGTATATTCCTGCCTTGTGCCCAGTGTTCCCTGGATAGGCTCCAGATTGAACGCAACCCTGACAAGGATAAAATGATGAATGAATGAATTGATTGAGCACCACAGAGAATATACAGTAGTTTGAGTATATGGCACTAACATTGAGATTTAAAACATAATAGTTAAAGTCATCAGAGCTTTTGTTGTATCTTAAGTAATCCACTATGCTGAAGAAAAAAAAAAACCAATCAAGATCCCTCATTTAAAATGAAATACATTGTGAAACAGACAGGAAATCTCTTTCCTTCCCTTTCTCATTGTCCAAGTCTGCATAGACCTCAGGTTGCATGCTACAAAGAAAGAGATGAAAGATGCAAGATGAAAGTGTGCCTGCATGTAGGTCGAGGGAGACAGCAGAATATAATCTCCAAAGCAATCCCATCCCTAACTTAGCGCGGGCTATAAGGGTTCCCCTTCTGTTTTTTAAGCGCCATCAAAGCTCTTCAGGCAAGGTGAAAGGACAAGCACAATGCTAATGTAGCTGAAGCATCAAAGATGATCATTATCTGCTAGTACATAGCTTGCAACCTGTTTCAGGATGTGTCGATTGTGTAGTTGAGGCCTTGTTGTCATGATTTGCTGTAGAGCTTTCTTAATTCAAGTGTGGCCAGATGATGGTTTTATAGTTTGGGCTTAGTTCGGCCCGGTCCGTGTTTTAGTTTGGCCCATATGCACCCAAAAAGCCGTGACAAGATAAGACAGGCATGTAGTAAATGAGAATGGCATCTCTAGAGAGGAAGCTGCTATTCTACACCATTCTGGGTTACATGCTGAAGATCAGTGATAAAATACTGGCTGGTTAAAGTATTTAAAAAAGTTCATTCTCAGCTATTTGTTGTAAATAACTGGACCATAACAGACATGAGTAGACATATACTGATTAGCCATAACATTAAAAACACTGACAGGTGACATGAATAAAACTGATTATCGCATTACAGTGGCACCTGTCAAGGGGTGGGATATATTAGGCAGCAAGTGAACAGTCAGTTCTCAAAGTGGATGTGGTGGAAGCAAGTATGGGCAAGTATGAGGATCAGAGCGATTTTGACAAGGGCCAAACTGTGATGGCTAGACAACTTGGTCAGAACATCTCCAAAACAGCAGGTCTTGTGGGGTGTTCCTGGTATGCAGTGATTAGTACCTACCAAAATGGTCCAAGGAAGGACAACCAGTGAACTGGGGACAGGGTCATGGGTGCCCAAGGCTCACTGATGCGTGTAGGGAGTCTGGCCTGATCCCACAGAGGAGCTACTGATTGCTGAAAAAAGTTAATGCTGGCTATGGTAGAGAGGTGTCAGAACACACAGTGCATTGCAGCTTGCTGTGTGTGGGGCTGCATAGCTGCAGACCAGTCAGAGTGCCCATGCTGACCGCTGTCCACCGCCGATGGTGCACATCAGAACTGGAGCATGGAGCAATGGAAGAAGGTGGCCTGGTCCGATGAATCACGTTTTCTTTTACATCATGTGGACGGCCGGATGCATGTGCGTCACTTACCTGGGGAAGAGATGGCAGCAGGATGCACTAAGGGAAGAAGGCAAGCTGGCGGAGGTAGTATGATGCTCTGGGCAATGTTTTGCTGGGAAACCTTGCATCCTGGCATTCATGTGGATGTTACTTTGACACGTATCACCTACCTAAACTTTGTTGCAGACCAAGTACCACCTTTCATGGCAACGGTATTCGCTAATGGCAGTGGCCTCTTTCAGCAGGATAATGCGCCCTGCCACATTGCAAAAATTGTTCAGGAATGGTTTGAGGAACATGACAAAGAGTTCAAGGGGTTGACATGGCTTCCAAATTCCCCAGATCTCAATCTGAATGAGCATCTGTGCAATGTGCTGGGCAAATTCCGATCCATGAAGGCCCCGCCTCGCAACTTACAGGACTTAAAGGATCTGCTGCTAACGTCTTGGTGCCAGATACCACAGCACACTTTCAGAGGTATTGTGGAGTCCATGCCTTGACGGGTCAGAGCTGTTTTGGTGTCACAAGGGGAACCTACACAATATAAGGCAGGTGGTTTTGATGTTATGGCTGATCGGTGTGTATACCACTGTGGTAGAGACCACAAATTGTGTTTAAATTGAAAGTATTTCTTACCGCCCACATTCCTGACACCTTGAATCAGGGCACTAATGTTTCAAATTTATTTATAAATCTGCAGTATACAGCTTCTGTAAATTTTTTACTTTTTGTGCATCAATCATAAAAAAAAACACAATACACAATAAACTGAGTGGCCTCTTGTTGTTGAATCTGTGAAGTGTTTATGTTTTGGTGGATTCACAGCTATTCTGCTGCTGCACTGGCCACAGTACCGCCCTTAATACCTGTTTAAGGTACTTGGTGTTAAAGTATACTTTATATTGGGCTAGGTCCAACATGAGCCAGTGCTGCAGGAATGCAGGGGGGATGCCAAAAGAGCACCTCCGCTATTCCTCTAAGTAAATAGGAGTTTAGGGTGCAAATGCCATGCCAGTTCAACTGAGACAGAAAACTTCGTTTTTCAAAGACTAGAATCCAAATGTTGTGTTATAGGCCTTTATATGTCAGTGATTTATGGGGAACTGTTATGGTGAATTTTTAATAGCTCATATGAAGATTCAGTGGATTTACCCACTAAAAAGGATTCATTGGGAGCATGCACCCTATATGCCTGTTAAAGGTACAGTGTACATTCATTTATTCATTATACTTATTTATTATACTATATTTTTTATTTATTGTGCATTTATGCACTTTGTCTTATTACATTTTGGACTATCAAATAGGCTTGTAAAGAGTCATCTGACACTCCACTTTTATAATGTGTGCATTCTCAGCACCGTAAACCCACTGTAAGTGTAAACAGAGATTAATCAAAACACAATAATAATTTTATTGAACATGTCTGAACACCAGTGTTTAAATCCTTCTCTGGTGTAAACACTTGGTATAGGAATATTGACCAGTTCTTATTACAGTGCTGGAATCAGAAACTTGTGATAACAATTGAATAAATAAATAATTGAGGCTAAATTCACACAGGGCCTTTAGGGCCTTTGGGGTGATTACACTGTTTACACGGCTTAAAGACATCACTCTGAATACAGAACATGCACACACACACACATCGGTCCTGTTAGGCTAAACGAATTACTTTAGATGGAATGAACTTCAGGGATATTTTTATTACCCTCCAATGTCAGTTTATTCAACCGTGGAATGTCCAAGATAAATTAACAGCATCAAAAAGATGTATATTGCATTTTTATTAATTGCCCATGTGAGCAACAATATTTACAAGTAACCGTGGTTGGGTGCCAAAATTAGATCATATCACATCAGAGGTAAGATAAGGAGGAATTACAACTATGGGCTAATGTTTCTCTGAGACATTTTGATGGTAGTGGGTTTTGACTGTTGCAAAAACAGTTAAAATCAAGAATCAAACAAAAACAGCAACACACACACACACACACACACACGTGTGTATATATATATATATTTATTTATTTATTTTTATTTTTTTCAGGCACACATACACCCCTGCCCCTCCCACCTTATAGTTGATATCGTTTTGGAGACACACCCAAATGTCTGTACAAGGTTTTAATCGAGGAGAGAGAGAGACAGAGGAGAGAGACAGAACAGTGTCCCAAACAGCTCTGCCAGTGGCGGCAACAGCCTTGAGCTGGCCCATTTCCCTTGCCCTGCTCTTTACATAATACCTAGCACCACCTGCTGGCTAGATCTAAAACATCACACTGCTCAATAATACAGTAGTCAGGGCATTTCATTTTTACAATTTTTCATCTTTAATAACCCCTGTTATAATTCACTATATATCTGATCATCTCCATAGAAACTGATACAGATTGCAAAGAAACAAATAATAAATATAAAAGATAAAATTTAGAGCATTCTGTTATATGGGTCTATATTTCACTGCTCCTAACCTCCAGTTTTTGCAATAAATATTCCTGTCCTACAGCCATCTTTTGTTTCTTCTCACCTCGTACATGTCAGACGTCATGTACACCCTATGGAGCAATCTGCTGAGCAGCTCGTGTACCTTAGCAGAGCTATATTCTCCACATAAGTTATTAGCATAACTAACTGCACTGTTTGCTTGTTAACTTGTTCTGTGTTGTTGCTCTTGTAACGCCACTTACCTCTCTGTTGCAACACCATTTCCTGCAAGCATGCCACTAACACAGTTGAGTGGTTTTTCCCTCGGCATAACACCCACTTTCATTACTGAGACGGCTACGTTAGCTGAATTCCGACAAGTTAAATACCTAGGCTGGAATCAGGTTTCACTCTATTTACCCCAATTCACCCCACCAGGTTAGGGTGTCTCTCAGTGTTATCCGCTCAAAGTATTCCACATCCCCACCATCTAAGCAACCATCGAGCCTGTGGCTACATGTTGCTCTTGAGGTTTAGTGGTTTTCCCTCACCATACCACAAATTATTCATTGTTGAGAAGCGCTGCTAGTGTGGTTGACTGGTTTTCCTTTACCATAACATGTACAGTTTATAGTTGACTCTCCTAGTCATCTAACTGATGGGCCTGTGGCTTACTGCTGCTAGGATGGTTATTCCTCTACCTGCTCAGAGTATTCCACATCTCCCACTGTCTAACTGACTAGCAAGCCTGTGGCTATATACCACTTGACTAAAGACCATGCCATGAACCCACATAACTGGTTCATGTTGGTGGACCTGCAAGATGCCTATTTTCATGTCTACTGATTCCAGAACACAGATGCTGTCATCCAAGGACAGACATTCCTTGACACCACAGGTGTTTTTTGAGAAGCTAGTATGCATCCCTGAGCAGGTCTGCTGTCCCAGATGGATGACGAGATTTGGCACCCTCAGCCAGGTCACCCATGCCTGTGGATTTGGCTCCTGAGGCCTGCGATCTAGCAGTCCAGAAAACACTCCCTGAATGCAAAGAACCCATAGTACACAGGTCATGTATGCCCTTGTATTATGGTGTAAGCTGTCCTGTGGATCCAGTGCACTGCCCAATTCCAAAAATACTAGCATTTCTCCAGAAACCGCTACACAGCAACTAGTCCCCAGATACATTAAACATGTACTGTATGTGGCTGCCATCTAAAAGCACTACAGCACCGAGGAAGGCATTTTGTCTGATCTTTCTGGAAGAGGCATGTTGCCTCTTTTGACTCAGCTTGGGATCTCCCCCTTGTGCTGGACTCCCGTAAGGCCCCTCCTTACAAGCCTATGCAAGATGCCATTCTGAAATAGATGTCTCTGATATATAGTGACTACTTCAGAAATAAGTATGGGAGAACTGCAAGCTCTGGCGGCAAGCTTGCCTTCCATGCGTTGGTGGCCAGATGACTGGGATAACCTTGTGGTTGAACCCAGGATTTCTGCCAAAGGTCATATCATCCAATCTTGTAAATCAAATGACTTGTGTCTGATGAAGGCAGTACTATAGTACTGGGATTGGATGGCAGCTATCTGATCTTCAGAACAACAGTTCATATGTCACAGAGGACACAGGGGGCTCCCTTGCATAAGCGAGTCTGGTTGACTGGGTGGTAGACGACATCATGCAATGGCCTACAGACAGGTAACGTTCTTTTTTAAGTATCAAAAATAACAATATAAATCCTGTAACACACTAACTCCCTTACGGTAATAGACTCTTGCCCAGGCTTTACTTCTCACTGGATGGGGCGCAGAGCAGAGAGTGGGTGCTCTCTTCATTAGCTTGGCACTCAAAAGCTATTTGCCAGGGGGAATAAAAAGCATGGTGTCTGTCCTTGCATGCTCTGATTGTTCTGTGACAAGAGGAGAGGCAAAAGTCTGTGTGCCTAGAATAAAGGGCCTCCCCCTGGCAAAGCTCATAGAGAGAGGCCCTCCCACATGCTTGGTATGGTTGTTTGGCTGTTTTCAGAGGTCAGGGTGAGCAGGTCCAAACCAGGGGTGCTGAATAAAAGTGAATAAAAGTGTTATCAAGAGAACATCAGTGCTTACAACAAATGAAATTATGTTATAAAGTTTTTAATTTCAAATACTGTCTTCAGTTTTTACAAAAATGTGTGCTGTCCAAATAATGAGCTCCCCCACATTTTTAATGAATCAATGAGATCGACTGTTTCCACTTATGACAACCTGGCTTTGATTCAAAGCATAGTGAACACAGTCTGCATCTACTATTGTGTTGATAAAACATATTCTGGTTTCCCTTCACATGAATGAATCTCAACAAGAAACACACTGTATTGCCATATGGTTTGACGTGTTTTCATTTTCAAGCTTTCTTCCTTTCTCCCTCTCTGTTGAACTCTTGCCAATGAAGGACAGTCAATTTATCAGATGATCGTTTACCTTGTCTCTCCCCCACGTTGCTAGCTTTTGGCTGCTAGACAGTATGATCAGACAGCTCCATTATTTCAATTTGAGGACAGGGAGGCCAAAGCGTATTAGGTGTCTGGCCAGAAAACTGGAAAAAATAAAAATTCATTGTGAGATCACATAAACTGACTAAAGCTGTACAGTGTCTTAAGTTTGATCTCTCTCTATTCAGCCTCTTTGACATGTTTTGTCTTAGGCAATGCTATAGCATGTCCTGCCCTTGTTTTGTAAATAGTGTGGATTCAGAGCCGTGTCAGTCAGATGTGCACTGACCTGCAGCAGGCCTCAGTGTGACAACTATGTCACAGACTTACAGTACTGGAGGTCCATCTGCACTTCGGTGAGGTTTACGATCGTGTTTCTAAGTTCAGTTTGGGTTGAGTTTATTGTCAGGTAAGGGCCTCATTCTTTTAGGTTTAGGGTCTCATTTATGGCTCGAATGTCAGTTAAGAGTAGTAGATCATTTTCTTTAAAATATTACTCTTACTTGTGATAGCACAATGGTAAGAATATAGGTTATAAAGTTGAAGATCAGTCTTGGATCTGGACCTGATTATAGCTGGGATATGCCTCAAAATGTAATAAGAATGTGAGAGCAATTTGAGGCACAACATTATCTACAGTGCTTTGCATAAGTATTCACCCCCACGCTTTTTCCACATTTTGTATTCTTACAATCTCAAACAATTAAGCAGTGAGCAAGAGTGTGGTTATAGGATATTCAACATAAGCACATGATTGTGAGTGCAATATCGGTTTGATACGGTTCTAATATTGAGTAACATTTCGGACATAACATGGCCAAATGTTTTATTTATCTGTGCTCGCTAGTGAAAACAGATCCTGAAGTCCGTTGGCTAGCTGGCTAGCTAGCACACATTGATTTGTACATTCCTGTTAAAAGTGCACCCGGTAAAATTGGTTTCCCTTCTTCTTTTTCATCGTCAACTGACGAGCTTTGATATTTTAAGTCAAAAGTTATATTCATGAAAAATGTATCATTTGCCATGCCCACTGATGATGTCATTAACACTGCTGTAGCAACTTTCAAACTAGGAAGTGGAATTTCATGTGGCAAACACAGATGAGCGGAGTGATACAAACAGTGGAACTTCCAAGTGCGGTTATACTAAATATAAACACTCTTGGAACACCGCTCGACCAATTGTATTAGTGGACCAGAACTAACTGTTGTACAAATTGACTTAATTGAGACTTTTACCATGTGATTTACACAATACGTCTAATATTTGAAGATTCAAAATATTTTTATTGTGACATAAAACCAAGTTTAATTAATTTAAAAAAATATATATATTTATTGCTTGCATTAGTACTCAACTAATATTCAGTACCTGGTTCAATACTAGGTAGAACCATCTTTGGCTGCAGTCACAGCTGCAAATCTTCTGGTATATGTCTCTATCACCATTGCATGTCTGGAAACTCCACCCCACACTATTTTGGTGGCACAAGGAGCATCTACACAATATTAGGCAGGCGGTTTTAATGTTATGGCTGATTGGTGTATATATATACTGAAAGTCTAAATTAATTATTGGTCAGCAAGTGTTTCAAAAACAAAAATCAAAAACTTAACCAGCTTGCATAAGTACTGAAAGACACAGCTGACTCATAATTGGCCTTCACCTGTGAAATATTAAAACAGCTCCCATTTTCTGAACAAAAAACACCTCAACTGTCACCAACCAGACTGTCTGAAGGAAAAAAGTGAAAGTGAAGACTAAGGAGCATTCTAAGGAAGTTAAAGATAAGGCAACAGAATTTCATAACTTAGGATTAGGGTGTAAAATTATATATCTAAGAGGCTGGGCATTCCAATAAGTACAGTTGGATCCATACTGAAGAAGTGGAAGCTGCCACCCAACCACCACCTAGATAAGACTGTCCCTCAAAACTCAGCACAAAAACAAGACAGAGGCTGGTGAGGGAAGCTCCAGAGAGGCCAACAAGCACTCTGAAGGAGTTACAGAGCACAGTGGCTGAGAGTGTAGTGAAGGTGCACAAGACATCCAATCATTTCAAGAGCTCTGCATAACTGAGGACTGTATGGGAAGGTGGTTAGAAAGAAACCATTGTTCCAAAAAAAGCTATACATTTGGTCTGATGAGACTAAGATCGAGATATGTATTTGAGCAAGTTTCAAAGCACTGTGTGTGGTGCACACCTAAAGCATGCCATACCTCAGTTACACTATCCATACAGTAAAATATGGTGTTGGCAGCATCGTGTTCTGGGAATGCTTTTTATCCTCAAAACCTGGGCTTCTTGTCAAAATTGAAGGGATAATGGATGAAGCATTATACAAGGGAATATTACAAGAGAACCTGCTTCAGTCTGCCTAAAAAAAAACCTAAAGTTGGGAGAAACTTCACCTGGCTTTTTTATGCCAGTCTTGGAGTAGGGGCTTCTTCTTGCATCACATTATCATGGTTCAACAGCAGAATGTTGTTTGACATCCAATATTTAATGTCCCTGAGACAGTCAAAAATAAGAAGGAGAGAACTTTGAACCACTTAGTTTCAGTGGAAGATACAACTGTGTATCATCTGCCTAATAGTGATAATAAATGTTATATTTCTGAAAGATGTACAAATAAAACAAAGTAGGGGCCACAATAGAGCCCTGGGGTACTCCATAGGTAAAAGTATCTGAAGAAGTTTCCAATCCTAATGGAGAAAGTCCTGTTATTACAGTAGGAGGCAAAGCACTTTAAAGCGGTACCCTGGATCCCTAAATAAATAAAAATAAATAATTAATTAATTCCAGGAAACTTCTCAGTTTCACACCCAATTTTCTGATAAACATCAAACTTAAAAAACACGCCAGTGTTCGATCAACTGGACCCGGAAGTCATCAATAAAAGGCAAAAAGGCACCTGCTCTTAAATACAGCCACAGGTCAATTCCCAGTTATGACAAATGGCCAATCAGAAGCTTGTAAGCTTCTGAGTCATTACATCCATTTCTGGAATCTTCCAGACTGTTGAAAGAGACAGGCAACTTGGTGCATGTAAACATTCAACCCACCGTAATTCTGATACAGTGAATTAAAACTGAAATAAAACTGTTTCTAATTCAACTGGTTTAAAATTTCCTCTGAGGTGAGCAAAGCAGATGCCCTACCTGACTTGCCAATAGAAATGCATGTTGTGAAGAACTGAGCTCGAACATCTTTAGCATAGGTGTATATAAACTTTTGACCTCAACTTATACATGTAAAAGATTACACATTACCAATGTGTACCAATTTTGCTCTTAATAAAATATTTTGTGTAGGCTACATTTTAGGCTTTTCATCTCCACTGTAAGGGTCTTTGTAACAAGCTGTTTCTTCATACCAAAGCCTATCAAAGACTCAGTCAGGAATGTATATTAAAACAGTAACATTCATGTCATCTTCCATTACAAAATAAAACAGGTATGTTGTTCAAAGAACTATGACAGCACAGAGGAGAGGTTTACACATCTGTAGGCCCTTACCAGACTCTCTCTGCAATACATGGGTTTTAGCATTTGGTTCTAATCACTGGTTTCCTTCCCACCTGACCACCACACATTAATCACAGCTTTTCAATTTTAGCACTACCGTTACTGATACGAGCAACTGAATGTACATGGGGCCATCTACTGGCTCAGTAGTAACAGTACATAGATAAACAGCGGACGTACAGCTGATTGAAAGTCCTGCAGGAATAAACAACTCCTGCAGTCATGCATGAAGACAAAGCAGTGACTGCTACTTTAGCAACCATAAGTTTAATAGCTGTATTAATGCATTTGCATGTTGAACATGTTGAGCAGTGCAGTGCTGTAGTTTCTGATAGATAGATTGTGTAACAAAGCATGTCTTTGATATTTTTGCCCCAACTGGGGTTGGGGGGTGCAGTGGTAACTAAGTGGATAAAACATTACACTTCTGGTCATGAGCTCAAATCCCACCGCTGCCACCACTGGGCACTTGAGCAAGGCCCTTAACCCTCAACTACTCAGTTGTATAAAAAAACGAGATAAAAGTAAGTTGCTCTGGATAAGGGCGTCTGCCAAATGCTGTAAATGTAAAAATGGGGGCAGTCGTGGACTAATGGTCAGAGAGTCGGACTTGTAACCCGCAGGTGAACCTGAAGGTCGTGGGTTCGAGTCTCGGGTCCGGCAGGGATTGTAGGTGGGGGGAGTGAATGACCAGCGCTCTCTTCCACCCTCAGTACCACGACTGAGGTGAGTCCCTTGAGCAAGGCACCGAACCCCCAACTGCTCCCCGGGCGCCGCAGCGGAAAAAGGCTGCCCACTGCTCCGTGTGTGTGTGTGTGTGTGTGTGTGTGTGTGTGTGTGTGTGTGTGCGCTCACTACTGTGTGTGCGCACTTGGATGGGTTAAATGCAGAGCACAAATTCCGAGTATGGGTCACCACACGTCACTTCACTCACTGGAGATTATCCTGGAGGATTGTGAAGTCAAAATATAATTTCAGAAGGCCTCTGTCTTGACAGCGGGTTGTTTATAGGTCAGTTTATAGGTATCTGTTCTGTTCTCTCAACAGTGGTAATACAGGCCATGGCATCATCAACAAATTTCTTAGGAAATCCAAACTTATTAAAAAAAATAAAATAAAAAAAATATCACATAGTTAGATGTGTTGGGATTGGAATGTTTTTAACTACTTGGAATGGGGACAGTTGTGTGTGTTTTTTTTTTTTTTTGGACATTTGAAAATTCTTCCATTTCTTTAAAATATTGAAAGTGCAGTGTGATATATATCACAAACATTCTCATGGTTTCTCATGTAGTATTCTATGTTCAGTGTGTAATGGTTGATTCCACAGTTGGTATGCCATTTAGCCCTTGTAATGCCTTTTAAGATCATTTTTCAACATTGAATCTAAGAGCAAACAAATTTAACTACTCAAAACGTGTGAACCCATCTCAGGCAACATTTTTTCCCCCAAGGTTTCTTCGCTGACACCGTAACAGGGTTGAGAGTTTTAGCACAGAATTAGCAAGTACTCAAAATGTGGTTAACTAGCATTCATGCTTATTCCACGAGGACATTAAGGACTTTATAATGATTTACTTGTTATCCAAATTATATATTGAAAGTAATGTATTAATTAAAAAAAAAATTAATACATTACTTTCAATATATAATTTGGATAACAGAACTGCACTTTCAAAGTGACCATGTCAGTCAATATAATGACATGGTTTTAAAAATAGAAGACATGAATAAGAGAACATAAATTTCTAGTTCCCATTATCTTCAGGAAATTCAGATGATGCAACTTCCTGCTGAACGTATTTGTGGAGTATTCCACATAATTCATAGAGGTGAACAACGTGTTGCGGCAACAGAGTTAAGTGACTTGTACATTTTTCATACATTTTTCACAACCTATAATGAATGATCCATAGAAAAGGATGTTTCAAGCATAGGATATTAAATGGAGTCAACATAATGCAAAAAAATAAATAAATAAAAGAGATTGATATACACCAATCAGCCATAACATTAAAAGGACCTGACTAATATTATGTAAATCCCCCTTATGTCGCCAAACAGCTCTGACCCATCGAGGCATGGACTCCACAAGACCTCTGAAGGTGTGCTGTGGTATCTGGCACAAGACGTTAGCAGCAGATCCTTTAAGTCCTGTAAGTTGTGAGGTGGGGCCTCCATGGATCAGACTTGTTTGTCCAGCATATCCCTCAGATACTTGATCGGCTTGAGATCTGGGGAATTCGGAGGCCAAACCAACACCCTGAACTCTTTGTCATGTTCCTCAAATTATTCCTGAAAAGTTTTTGCAGTGTGGCTGGGTGCATTATCCTGCTGAAAGAGGCCACTGCCATTAGGGAATACCATTACCATGAAGGTCTGCAACAATATTTAGGTAGGTGGTACGTGTCAAAGTACCATCCACATGAGCCAGGACCCAAGGTTTTCCAGCAGAACATTGCCCAGAGCATCACACTGCCTTGCCTTCTTCCCATAGTGCATCCTGGTGCCATTTTCTTCCCCAGGTAAGTGACGCACATGCACCCAGCCATCCACATGTCGTAAAAGAAAACGTTATTCATCAGACCAGGCCACCTTCTTCCATTGATCCATGGTCCAGTCCTGATGCTTACGTGCCCATTGTAGGCACTTTCGGTGGTGGACAGCGGTCAGCATGGGCACTCTGACCGGTCTGCGACTATGAAGCCCCATACGCAGCAAGCTGCGATGCACTGTGTGTTCTGACACCTTTCTACCATAGCCAGCATTAACTTTTTCAGCAATTTGTGCTACAGTAGCTCTTCTGTGGGATCAGGCCAGACTCCCCACGTGCATCACTGAGCCTTGGGCGCCATGACCCTGTTGCCGGTTCACCAGTTGTCCTTCCTTGGACCACTTTTGGTAGGTACTAAACTCTGCATACCAGGAACACCCAACAAGACCTGCTGTTTTGGACATGTACTGACCCAGTCGTCAAGCCACCCCAATTTGGCCCTTGTCAAAGTCGCTCAGATTCTTACTTTTGCCCATTTTTCCTGCTTCCAACACATCCACTTCGAGATCTGACTGTTCACTTGCTGCCTAATATATCCCACCCCTTGAGAGGTGCCACTGTAACAAGATAATCAATGTTATTCACTTCACCTGTCAGTGGTTTTAATGTTATGGCTGATCGGTGTATATATGGGTTGTTATATGAAGGACATCTCACCAATGTTTAAATGTCCTTTACATTCAATTTACATGCTTTTTTTTTTTTGTAAATGTAATATCAGTGGGACACAAATTGCACTCCAATCATACAGTCACCCTAATGCCCCTACAACCAGAGACGGTTTGAGGTGAAGGATTTTGCTACAACACAATTTATTTCCTTACTATTTAAACCGCTACATATTTAATTCCCTTGATAATTGGCAGCAGACACTGAGCCCTTGAACCTAAAACACTCGTTGCAAAGTTTTCCTCGAATGCATTTTAAGGTTCATTTGTGTAACTTCGGGCGCCACATTTGCTCTGAGCCACGTGAATGTCTCACCAAGTCTGACACACATCATAACAACGCCGTGCTTTTCCACGTGCTGCCTGCCTTGTAATTAGAAGCTGAAGTCAGATTACAGCTTTATGCCGAGGAGCGGTCCTCTCACACTGCGCGCCACCACCGAACATGCCCACTCCCGTTACCCGGAAGTAAGCAGAATTCCCAAAGATGGCGGAGCAAGGTCCAATGGCGATAGCTATGCGGCTAAGAAATCAACTACAGAACGTTTATAAACTTGATCCTTTAAGAAATGAGGTGAGTAAAGAGAGCTTCTCGAGAGCCGGCGTAGCTGCTCGTGCAGGGAATTTAGCGAGTGCTCGTGATACGATATAAATAGGGCTCGTGCAGCCGCACACTCGCCCGGACTGCGGGGAAGCGACACGGACTGCGCGAGCATGCAGCGGCTTTGCGCAGGCGTGAGTGTGGATGAATCGAGTGTGCTGTTGTTCACTATTATCGCGAGGCTTTTTTTCCCCTCTTTGTTTTCTATGGGGTCCGGGTATTGTTTACCGCTTTGAGATTTGTAAATTGGGATTAAGTAGGAAAATTTGTCCTTATGACATGTACATTTCAGTGTGAGAGGTCGAGAGAACGTGTCCATCCTCGCGACGGGCAAAGATTGTTCTGTTAGCTGGTTAGCACGACTGAACAAGTGCATCCATGGGCGTCAAAGCCGCCGCCTCCTCCTCCTCGTGTACTGCTTTTCTAACTATATTCGGACTGAGTAGTACATTTTGACACAGTATATCACTCGCCTGATAAAATAAACATCTAAAAAAACATTTCTGTCGCTCTTACTCTGGCCTCGGAGCTCGTTCATGCTGTAGCTTCACTGAAGACGCTTTGACTCCGCGGCTGCACGAGACACACCGCAGAGGCTGCGCGGTGTTTAATACCACAAGCCTTCAGTACCACCCCGCGATTATAGCGTTTCGTTCAATTGTACACAATTTAATGACTCCTTTATAACCCGTGCTAGGCTAAATACTGGCGCAGAATTACCTTTTGATGCCGAAATTGTGCCTGAGCTTGGGGTTTAGTCATACTTTTTTTCCCTCTGCAGTCCTCAGATGGCCCGCGCTCCACGTGGAAATTTGTTTTCTTTGCTTTAAGTCCATGAGGTTTTTGCACCCAGTGTTGCCAACTCTTCAGGGGGAAAGTCCAAAACCTGTGCTCAGAAAGTCATTAGAAATCACTAGATGACGCAATAGCCTAATTTGCATATTAATTGTATCGCTGTTTGCATCAAAATGTGTTCCATTAAGCACAAGATTTTCAGAGGACACTTGAAATACAATGGAAAATAATAGATGATAATTTTTCTTATAGAACATCTTTGGTCATGGCACCAAAAGATATATTTACGTAATTTCTATAATGAAGCGAAGATGCAGAAGTGGTGGTAGTGAATAGTCAGGAAACAGTCAGCGGTGTTGCTAAGCAACGCACAGACTGACATCCCATAGTAAGTGTAGTAACGGTTTCCATGTAATGAACACAGACAAGTGGAGTGATAAACAGTAAAACGTCCCGGTGCTGTTATACTGAATATAAGCACTCTTGAAATGCCGCTCGTCCAATCAAATTAGTGTAACAAATGTTTGTATAATTCCGTTTAAATGCTTGTAAATATAGCCAAGAATAGACTTCAAAAAAAAGGAAGATCAGAGGAGTGTGTGAGTGGGACAGGCAGTGGTGATGGGTGATTGGTCATTGGGAACAGTGATGATCTGATCAGTTGTTGGGAATATCGGCTCACGCAAGTGCAGCTCAGTCAGGCTTTACACACTGGTGGTGAGTCGACAGAGCCTGCTGTCTTAACTCATATAACCAGCAGCTGTGATGTGAGCCGGAGAGCCATATGGAGTGCAGAACAGTAGTTAATGTCTGCTCAGTAAATCACAAGATTTGTTGCTAGGCTCTTTTTAAAAAAGTAAAGTCGTTAACGGGTCTAAAAACTAGCGAGAAAAATGCAAAATTGGCAACGCTGTTTGCACTTTTGTCTTTTGCAGTCAAGTCCTTCTCCCACACAGTATGTTCCTTTTGTGAGCGCTGTTTCCTTGTTATCTCATTTGATTTAACAGGAAGAAGTGAAGATAAAAATCAAGGACCTGAACGAACACATTGTGTGCTACCTGTGCGCAGGATATTTCATCGATGCCACGACTATTACCGAGTGTCTTCACACCTGTAAGTTCCATACCCCCTGGGGGGGACAACACTTGAACCTCTAAACTTAAAATGAAGATGAACAAATATAGAAATATCAGAAAAAGTGATTGATTTAGAACTTGTTCGATGTGTCACAGCAGTAGTTTAGAACCTTGCTAGGGGACATGTTGCGATCAGATCACTCTGGATTTACCCCTATTCCTACAGTCACATCATCTTATTTCACAGGTTCCCAACCCTGGTCTCCTTACTCTAACACACCCGTTTCAGTTTATTCAATTAATGACTGTTAATTAGCTGATTAGTTGAATCTGGTGTCTTGGGAGCAGGGAAAGCACTAAAATGTGCAGGCTGGGGGTACTCCAGGATGGCGGTTGGGAACCTGTGTCTTGTTAATCATACAGTGCATCCCACATGTTCTCTGTGGGGATAAAGGTTGGCAGAAGCAGGCCAGATCTTGCAGCTTATCTGTCCTGCCAGTCAGACTCATTGGTTATAGTATTTGCAGTGTGGCCTGCATTGTTTGCTGTTCAGTGTAGCAAATCAGAGAAGGAGATAAGAAACTTGACATAAGCATTATAAGAAAACATCACTCTAACATCTACCACACTACAGATTTTCTTCCACACATTCCAGACTATTTCCTGCTCCTGGCATGGTGATTTATTTTCTTTCACGGTGACGGAAAACATACAGTGAGGGGAAAAAAAAAATATCCAGGCACTATTGTTTTTGTTATTTAATATACTTCCTGTACATATGTCCACATTAAATTTACACATATAATGTAATTTGACTTTGTACTTATAAATGCAAATCAAAAAGTATGTATTTATAAGCATAAAAACGGTATGTTTAAAACCAAATCTGATAGGGAAGAAATTGGCAGGCACAATGTTAAAAATATATTTGTAACGGTTACATAAAAATAAATCAAATTCTAGGCAAATTGCACCTACTGTCATTATAAAAGGCATGGCCATTTGTTGGGAAGATTTAACACAGCAATTAGCAATCGTGGTGAAGGTGATGGAAAGCCATTGCAAAAAAAACCTTAAACATCCCTGTTCCTACAATTAGTTGTATAATTCTCGGAACCACAACTAATCATCCCCGGATAGGTGCACCATGCAAGATTCACAACGCACTCTCAGACTAACAATAAGGAACGTAAGAGAGAAGCCAGCAGGACAGTAAGCAATAAACGGCACCGCAATCATCCCCTTTCCCCACTCCCCACGCCAAACTCCTCTGCTAAAAATGGAGCGCAGAGACGTACGTCTGAAAAGCGTTTAAACAAAGCAGAACTTTTTTGGTACAAGATAGTCTGCTCAGATGAAACAAAAAAAAAATAGAACTCTAAAATGGCCAATGCGTGGCCTCGCCAATCTCCTCACTTGGATCCCATTGAAATCTGAAATTGCGAGTCCATCCGTGGGGACACTCGTAACTTTGGGGGAGATGATTTGCTAAGAGGAATCAGCCAAAATTGAGCCACAATGCTGCAAAAAGCTAAGTACTTCTTACTTTGGAAATTTTGAAGCTGTAATTACGAACAACAGCTTTGCAACAACGTACTAATGTTTGTAATTTGTTGTGTCTGAATAGTTTTTTTCCCTCTTAATTTATTATTATTTTTTTTAAAACAGATCTTAGTTCATGCTTATGAATACATGCTTTTTTCATATTTGTAAGTACAAAGTCAAAAGACATTGTGTGTAAATTTGAAGTGGATATATGCACTAGAAGTATATTAAATAACAAAAAGAAAACTGCCCGAATACTTATTTTCCTTGACTGTATGTGACTTAAGCATAAACCGTAAATAACCTAAAAAGAAAATGTTAAATAACCCATATCTATATATATTTACAGGGCATGTGGTGGTTCTTTTTTCCATCAGAATAAAAAACATGATGGGGTGTGCTGTTCTAGGAAAATGATGAACAGTAGAGTGGTGTGATGCATTGCCACCGTGAAGTTGATTCTTTTCTAATAACAGCATGCCCAGCGTTGTTTTATTCCCCTTATACCACTGCGATTTGTCAACAATTTTTGATGTAGTAAATTATTAACATGACGCATCATACTTTTCAGCCATTTAGAGTAGCGCTGTCCTGAAGACTCTCCTGTGATGGAGAACCTACTGACTGCCTTACTGACACTGGAGACTCCGAGTTAAATAAAAAGACAGAAAACTCGACAGTTATATAGTTTTCCTCGTTGAATAATGCATGTTTAATCAGTTTGTTGTAAGGTGTGGGAGTGTCCACTATACAACACTCCCAACGAGCACAATAATATAAACCTGTGATTTGAATTTCAGTCAGCACTACAGTAAGAGTTGTGTTGTTCATTAAAAAATGTATCACCACCATCTGACCAATCAGATTTGAGAATTCAACAGCTTTGTGGTATAAATGTGATTTATGGCACTGTTTTCTAAGACGCCTTATTGTCCTGCTAATCGTACGTTTTTTTGTTTTCTTTTTATTCTTTTCTTTCCTCTCTAGTCTGCAAGAGTTGCATTGTGAAATACCTCCAGACCAGCAAATATTGTCCAATGTGTAACATCAAAATTCATGAAACACAGCCCTTGCTAAATCTTAAGCTGGACAGAGTAATGCAAGACATAGTTTACAAACTTGTTCCAGGTCTACAGGAGAGTAAGTATCCGCCGGTCTGCATTAGCACTACAACATTAGCTTTGCAATAATGAATGCCTAATGTGTTGGTTTTTTTTTTTTTCCCTTAGGTGAAGACAAGAGAATCAGGGAATTTTATCAGTCAAGAGGTCTTGAACGCATCATACAACCTTTAGGGGATGGTAAGCTTGTTGAAGACTTTCATAAAGCTTATTGTAAAACAAAACAGGTTTGTCTGACTCAAAATGATGCAGTGTGGCAGGCAGGCCTGATAGTTGGGCTGTTTGTTTTTTTTTTTTTTTTTTTTTTTTTTTTTTTTTTTTTAAAAAAATATTTTTTTTTTTTTTTTTTTTTTTTTTTTTTTTTTTTTTTTTTTTTTTTTTTTTTTTTTTTTTTTTTTTTTT